>CM060989.1:90400719-91650719 GCA_030765065.1 Deroplatys truncata | reverse complement strand
GTCATATAATTTTTTTGTTGTTGAGTGAACCATTTTCGAGATATTGCTTGTTATTCCCTTAAATTTTTCAATAGTTATTTTCTCAAATGGGAATTCGTTATTCATTTTTTTTTGTATTGGATATGCAAAGAGTATTATCTGTGGCAGAGGGAATGGTGCTGCACCTAGCAACCAGCTATTAAGAGATATGTATGTGCTTAAAGGCTACTGTATTTCTATATTGCCATTGTAAATATATATTTCCTTACATCTACAAGAAAATTAGCAATAAGATAGAGTCTGTAAATGTTTATCTCGATTAACATGAAGTAGATGGAGAATAAGCTTTTGTAAAAATAGTTTGTACAAGAGTAGAGAAAGTCATGTGAGTGTAACATCAGATTTTTTTTAATTTATGGGGTTCTTTAACAGACAAAGCTTATCATTCCAATCCTCGCGCACTTCAGGAACTTAGAGAAAATATTGTGCAAGAAATCACAAAAATTCCTGCTGCTGAGCTTTGGAGAGTGAGCGAGAATATTTACATGAGATATGCTGCCTGTTTGAGAACAGAAGGTGAGCATTTCCAGCAGGTAAGGATTTTAGTCTGCCTCTGTCGGCTGTCTCGTGCAGTAGAGAGAGACTGCGACTGGGTTTGAATATAATTTAACTACCCTATACATACTATATGAGTCATTAAAGTCAAGTCACAAAATTTTCACAAAATCTGACCATATGTCTCCATTTCACTTCAAATTTTGTCCATGGATTACACAAACAAAGTGAATTATGTTTTAAATTCTTATTTCAATATTTTAAAAAATATTGCATAATCCAACAAGTAAAAAGCGGCACACCCCTCTACCTTTAAATTAGAATATCTCACAGGTGATAAGTGATAAAATTATATTATGAAGTGCAACGCAAAGCTTAATATGTAATGTTTTACTAAATATTTATTATAATTGTTATAATTAACTATTTACATCAATTTTTAAAATCCACACATTTAAATACTATACATCCCTATTAATCCCAAACTTTAAAATTTCTATAAAAATTATAAATAAATTCCTTGTAGTTTTTTTGTATATATCTGCATAAAACAAAGATGGAATTCTGTAGAGTTAATTTTAAATAAAATAACTTAGAAAGCAGTACGTAGTGGGATTCCAGTGCGGCACGGCTGGAGAGTAGCAGCAGCAGCAGTAGTCTGTCATTGGATGGCTTGTCAACTGTTCACAGCAGTTGCACTAGTTTGTTCACATATAACTTAAATTTGGCATACAGTTGAGAAACATTCAAACTTATCCTATGGGGGGTAACTTAACTACAATTTAAATGTGCACTTTTTCCCCTTCAGGCTCAAGTGAACACCACCTGGTTATTATTGTATTATTGGTTGTTGGAATAAATGAATTTAGCTCTAAGGTACCAGGGATTTCTTTCGAATTGCAGTATCTTGCCTTAAAATGGTTACTATGTTCAAAACCACTTCTGGATTATTCACGGCATTGGCACTTGTAGCACACAATCACTGTTATCAGTGGTTGGTACTATGGGAATATTTTTTGACATGCATTTTAGGTCTGGGACAAAGTTAAGTTCTCCATTTTTACTTTCTCTACTACGTACAGTAAGTAGGGGAAGTATGGTATTCCACCCAAAAATTCGATACCGAGATTTCACCGGAAATACATGTTTTGAGACACCCTGAATCCAAAAAAAGCATTTTTGGAAACATGTCCGTGTGTGTGTCTGTCTGTGAACAGCATAATTCAGAAACGAACAGTCGGATAAACACCAAACTTGGTATTTGGGTTCAGTATCTTCCAGAGATGCGACACGAAGGTTTTCAAGAAAATCCCCCCACCCCAGATTACCCTTTACATGGAACATTTTTCGAAAATTTTAATTCTCTCAAAAATGGCTGTAACGATTTTGATTAAAATACCATATATTTAAGATATTTTCATGGCAAATAAAATGTATATCTTGAATTTTATGGGAATGTCTCCAAAAGTATTCCTCATTGTGAACGACTTTTGCATAACTGGTAAACCATAAGAGATAGACAAACTTTTACTACACAAAAAATGTAGATCGCGTTAAAATACACAATTTATGTCATATACAATTTTTTTGTAGAGTGAACCATTTTCGAGATATTGCTTGTTATTCCCTTAAATTTTCCAATACTTATACTTTTTCTCAAATGGGAATTCGTAATTCATTTTTTTGTCTTGGATATGCAAAGAGTATTAATCTGTGGCAAAGAGAATGGTGCTGCACCTAGCAACCAGCTATTAAGAGATATGTATGTGCTTAAAGGCTACTTTATTTCTATATTGCCATTGTAAATATATTTTCCCCTTACATCTACAAGAAAATTAGCATAAAGATAGAGTCTGCAAATGTTTATCTCGATTAACATGAAGTAGATGGAGAATAAGAGTTTGTAAAAATAGTTTGTACAAGAGTAGAGAAAGTCATGGATTGAAGCAATAGTCATAGCTTTTAAATAATAATAATAATAATAATAATAATAATAATAATATAAAAAAAAAGTCATAGCTCTGTTTCTTCAGTTTACTCATTATACACTTCCAGAGACCATAGAGCTAAAAATGAACTTCTAGCACAAAAAGCTGAAGACAAAGTAACATTTAAAATGAAACAGCAGAGAGAGGCTTTATAGAATATTAGATTCCAGTTGCTAAGTTACACTGAACACTGGAAGTGATAGCCTATCATGTTTGTACTGCGTAACGCATTGGCTAGTGTGGCATGCTGCTCTTAGTCAGCAGTCTATGTTCTAAAACCCTACGCGCTAACACAAATAAACTGTTTAAAAGCGTACTTCTAAGGAAGATCCCATCCTGATATTAACAGGTCTAAAACAAAATATATTACAGATTCCTCCTGTATTTTTTCCAGATTTTAATATTAGGGGGTTAAATATACTGCGGTTTAAAATATTTATAATTAAAAAAGTAATTGTTTTTTTTATTCTGAAAAAATAGTATTTTATTAAGGGAAACCACAATGTTTTTATCTACAAAATGACGTATTGTTCTTATTCCTGACCATTCTGTATTCCAAGAATAAATTACTTTTATGTAACGTTGTGCACGTATAAGAAACATGTTAAGTTGTAAATCCTAGAATAATTTGATTTTCTGCAAAATATAAAATACGTGTCAATTTGTTTTATATGTGATACACATAAACTAAAATTCAGAGAAAGTGATGTTTTATGTGCGTTTGGTTTGATATGGAATGTTTCAATTATATATACAATCTGAATTTGTAAATGAATTTACACATTAATCTTGAAAGCCTTTACTAAAAGTAGCCTCCCAATCAAAACTGTTTAGTCTCTACAATGTCACAAAAATATTACATATTAAAATTACTTTGTTAACTGCCTAAATATCCACAAAGTATGCATTAATTTCACAGTAATTGGTTGTTTTAACTTCATAGTCCCCTTTGTTGTTGCAGTCAAACAGAAGAAAGTCTTTATTTATGTTGATCACAGTGTTGGTAACCATGTCGTCAGTGTTTATCCGCTAAAAAGAAGACAGTGCCACAAGCTTAAAAGTGTTATATTATTTTGTTTTGCTTGATTGTTATATTGGTTTACATCCTTTATTTTGTGTATATGTTGTTCTGTTTTAATAATGAGTCATTGTTTAAGAGGAAGGCCACGGCGGCGTGGTATAGTGCTAAGGGATTCTTCAACAGCAAAAGCCAGAATACAAGACATGTTTTTAAAGGAAGTATCCTAATTTTTTAAAAAATAACAGAATTTTATTTTCCAAATACTTTTATTATCATTCATTACCTTACACTATTTCTCTACATAGTCACTGCCATTATTCAGGCACTTGTAATGGGAAACCAGTTTTTGTATGTGTTCATCAAAGAATGATGCTGCCTGTGATGAAAGTCAAGTCTGCGCTTGTTGTTTCACAACATAATCATTAAAATGTTTTCCACCAAGGAATTTCTTCAGATGAAGAAACAGATGAAAATCGCTTGGTGCCAAATCTGGACTGTAGGGAGGGTGGTCAAATTGTTCCCAACCAAATGATGTGAGTTTTCTTTGAGTTTTTTTTGCTGTGTGTGACCAGGCATTGTCACTCATTATTGTTTCTCCATAAACCTCACACAACTAGCAATGAATGTTTGCTGGCGTAACATTTCTTGCATTCAAAAAACGAATCACAAATTGGTGGCTTGTTTGATTGTTTTGAACATTTTGAAATACTCCAACAAAAGGATAACACAAAAGATAATCGCTCACAGCTGCATCTGGCTTCCAAATGAATGGAGGAAGTGAATCGTGCATGCTGAAAATCACAACTGCGACGGCAAAATATTAAAACAGTATTTACTTTAAAAACACACCTCATGTGAATGATGGTACAAAATATTGCTGAAAGAGATGTAAGTCTCAGCAACACTATGAACATTTCAATCCACATTGTCATAATGGTTTAGTTCATTTTCCGCAGCCTCAGTAAAGCAATAATCTTAAGTACGAGGGGCGTTCAATTAGTAATGCAGCACACTTTTATTTTAAAGCAGGTTGGCTTTTTTAGGATTCAAATACACCATATTATTCTCCAATCTTTTGGCTACAAAACCCTATTTTTCAACATAATCTCCGTTCAATGCTACGACCTTACGCCACCTTAATTGGAGGGCCTGTATGCCCGCATAGTACCACTATACTTGTCTAAGTTGGAACCAATGTCTTGCTGCATCAATAATTTGCCCATAATCCTGTAGTACTTCTTGTGGAGTGCATCCTCCATTGGGCCAAACAGATGGAAGTCAGAAGGTGCGAGATCTGGGCTGTAGGGTGGATGAGGAAGAACAGTCCACTGAAGTTTTGTGAGCTCCTCTCAGGTGCGCAGACTTGTGTGAGGCCTTATGTTATCATTAAGCCCCGGATTTTTAGGTTCTAAAACGTTAAAATTAGGTTCTATCTATCAGTGTATTAGGATTTTATTTTTCATGCACGTCACTGGGCACTTTGTTTAAAACACTAACTTTAAATTGTAAAAAGTTAAATTAACTGTAACTTTAGTATGTATTTGAAAGTACCAAATTCAAAAATGTCGTGTTAGAAACTCCCTATAACGGAAGAAGCAATAATGCATACTACTCAACAGCGCTATTAAAATGTTTGCCTCTAGTTTTCACCTATTGTTGCGGCATGTAAATATCACACGTTTCAGAAATGCCGCATGCCACTGACCACCTCTTTCGACAATAGCTAGAAAATGATAACTGAAGGCGGCGAACGTTTGAATTACTTTATTATTGTGGCGGACGGTTTAATTAAAGTTTATTATTGTAAGGTATTGCACAAGATTTTATAATTTAATTATTTAATAGTTTCCTTATTCGAACGGTCTCCCTTCGTTTTAAAAATACTTTTATATTTATAAATCTACTTTTATTTGCTTAAATAACCGAATTAGGCACTTTTAGGTTCTATCACGAAAAATAGGTTTTATTAGGTCATAACGTAAAATTAGGTCAATTTAGGCTCTATAAAATTGAAGTATATTACTCGTTGGTAACTAAAACATTAAAATAAACCGAAGTTTGGAGTGTAGGAGGTCAGGAATAAAATAGGTCAGAACCTAAGAATCCGGGGCTTAGTTATCATAGAGAATGAGAAGTTCATTTACATTTTTGTGGTTACGAACACGCTCATTTCCTTAGAGTAGCACAATACACTTCAGAGTTGATTGTTTTACCATGAGGGAGGACATCGAACAGAATAACCCCTTCAGAGTCCCAGAAGACCATAGCCATGACTTTACGAGCAGAGGGTACAGTTTTGAACATTTACTTCAAAGGAGAGCTAGTGTGGGACCACTGCATGGATTGCCATTTTCTTTCAGATTCGAAGTGATGAAATCATGTTTCATTGCCTGCGACAATGTGCTGATATTCTTTGTAGTATTCAGTTCATATCACCAAAGCGTACCCTATATGCTCAAAGTTTGGTTCAGATACGTCCGACATATTCACAATAGTAGAACACAAACACAAACAGAGGACACTCTCAAGCTTTTAAACTTACAGGACTCATCCATTTAATTCACAACAGAGATAGCTACCAACAACTTCATAGCTTTCCTGGACCTCAAATTAACGAAGATTTCAGACAGGATAGAATTCGGAATACATAGAAAACCACAAACACAGATAATTACATCAAAGCACATCGTTACAACCCCAAAGCAGCAGCATGACTCATAGATTAATCAACATCCCCCTCAACAAAACTGAATACTACAAATATCAACACATTGTCAAATCTGCAGTAAAGAACAGATTCAGCAAGGAAATGGTAGATAGGAAAATACGTAAATTTAAAAGAAAAAAATGCATCAAGCAGGTCACCACACTTTTTAATGCAGCAGAAAAGATCAACTTCAGGAAATTTACATATCACCCAGGTCTCTTTCAAAAATTTCAGAAAATATTCAAGAATCACAACATCGCCCTGGCACCTTACAACAAATTTAGCATCAAGAATCTCATTAAAGCAAGAAACTCAGATCCAATACCTCAGGACAAAAAGTCAGGAATTTACCGGATTCAATATGAAAATTGCGAGAAGGTTTACATCGGAAATACAAAAAGGAACATGGGCACCCACTTCAAGGAACACTGGTGTAGCATAAAGTTCAAACAGACCAACAAATTAGCAGTTGCTTTTCACTTCTGGACTCAAAACCACGAAATAGACAACAATATTCAGTTGCTGAAAACAGCCCAAAAACCCAAAGGGCTTGAAATAAGGGAGAAGATTTACATAAAGAAGTTTGAAAACGTATCATGAACATTGATTTGCCAGAAGCAGACAACCCTCTATTTAGTTTCATCCATAGGCCACCAGAGGATACTCCAGGCTTTCAACAATATGACTCAAGAGTTGATCCAACAGTCAACAAGCAGCTGATGATGTGAGCTCATGCTCACAATACATGTTCTGCAAAATAAATAGGTGAGTGAAGCTAGTAAGAGTGTTTAGGTTGACTCCACTTTCATCAAGTGTATTTTATCATTCTTCTGCTTATCTTTATTTTTTCTTTTTATATTTCTTCCATATATTTCTTATATTTAAACATTTGGAATCAATCATGGAAGTAGATGGAAATAGTAGATTACAAATAGAAAAAATCTCACATGACTTTCTCTACTCTTGTACAATCTATTTTTACATACACTTATTCTCCATATGCTTCATGTTAATCGAGATATCAAGATGTTAATCTTATTGCTAATTTTCTTGTAGATGCAAGGGGGAATTGGCTTTAAGTGTTTAAGAGCTGGTTGCTATGTGGAGTATTCCATTCTCTTTGCATTACCAGGACAAAAAATCTGATGTGTTACACTCACATGACTTTCTCTACTCTTGTACAAACTATTTTTTACAAACGCTCATTCTCCATTTACTTCATGTTAATCGAGATAAACATTTGCAGACTCTATCTTATCGCTAATTTTCTTGTAGATGTAAGGGGAATATATATTTACAAGGGCAATATAGAAATACAGTAGCCTTTAAGCACATACATATCTCTTTAATAGCTGGTTGCTAGGTGCAGCACCATTCCCTTTGCCACAGATTAATACTCTTTGCATATCCAAGACAAAAAAATGAATAACGAATTCCCATTTGAGAAAATAAGTATTGAAAAATTTAAGGGAATAACAAGCAATATCTCGAAAATGCTTCACTCAACAACAAAAATGTATATAACATAAATTGTGCATTTTAACGTGATCTACATCTTTTGTGTAGTAAAATGTTGTCTATCTCTTATGGTTTACCAGTTATGCAAAAGTCGTTCACAATGAAGAATACTTTTGGAGACATTCCCAGAAAATTCAAGATATACATTTTATTTGTCATGAAAATAACTTAAACATGATATTTTAATCAAAATCGTTAGAGCCATTTTTGAGAAAATTAAAATTTTCGAAAAATTTTCCATGTAAAGGATACTCTGGGGTGGGGGGATTTTCTTGAAAACCTTCGTGTCGCATCTCTGGAAGATACTGAACCTAAATACCAAGTTTGGTGTTTATCCGACTGTTCGTTTCTGAGTTATGCTGTTCACAGACACACAGACGGACATGTTTCCAAAAATGCTTTTTTTGGATTCAGGGGATCTCAAAACATGTATTTCCGGTGAAATCTCGGTATCGAATTTTTGGGTGGAATACAATACTTCCCCTACTTACTATACGTAGTAGAGAAAGTAAAAAGAATAAGTGAAGAAAGAAAAACAAATGGAATATTGAACTTGATATGGAGAAACATTTTAAATAAAACTAAAAAGCTTATTTATAATTCTGCAGTACAAAGTATATTACTCTATGCAGCAGAAACGTGGACAATCAATAGGCAACAAGAAAGAAAATTATTAACAATGGAGGGCTTCTCGAACCTCAAGAAGGGATAAAATTAGTGATGGATGTAAAAAAAGAATGTATTGGGAATAACGAAAGAGAGAACATTAAAATGGTTCGGTTATGTAAAAAGAATAGAAATGATAAGAATGGTGCTAGAGTGGGAAGTTGTAGGAAACAGAGGACAGGAAAGACCAGGAAGACAATAGATGGATGGGATCCAAAGAAGCATGGTGTCTAGAGGGCTAACAGTTGAAGATGCACAGGATAGGGTTTATGGAGAAATAAAATTATGCATGGTTTGTAGGAAAACTACTGTAAGGTAGATAATTTCTAAATAAAAAGAAAGGCACATACCCAAATGAGCCATGTATCCATAGTGCCAAAACAACAGCGCTTCTCCTCAATAGCAGCTCTAACTTTTGGAACATTCTCCATCAGCCAGCGAATTTTCAGTGCGCTAAAATAAGGGCTTATAGGAAGTCCACAAAGAGACTTCAAGTAGTTGGGATTTTTATCAGGTACATTTTTCAATATTTCTTCAACAGTTACCGTGGTTCTGACATCCAACCAAACTATAAAAGAGGATTACAATTTAGCACAGTGCATCCTTATGTATAATAATATTCTATAAAGTTTTATTAGCACTTAATCACAATTATAACCCTGCCGCTGTAACGTTGCACTTGACAGCTAGCATTTAAGTTGGTACACTCGCAAAAAAACAGATGAAAAGCTTCAACCGTTTGACTTCCTAAGCCAATCACAAGGCAGCATTCCGGATGGTCGATGACAAAGCGGAACCGGAACTAGAATCGGCTCTGTTGCCGGATGTAACTATTCCCAACCACGTGCTTCAGTTTGTGAATCTCTAGCACAAGCGTCGAGTTGTTCTTTGCAAGCTACATATTGTTCATTGTTATTTATATTTATGGTTATAGTTTGGTGGTTTTGTTATTGTTCGTTTATACATATATTTCATTCATATTATTTATTTAAACAAAACTTAAGTGCGACAATGTCTGAAAAACGACGCCGATCGCTGAGTGATGTTTCACAAAGTGAAAATCCTTTGCGCCTATAGGTGTGCCACTTAATAGTCAGGCATTGGAACTATTAAGGAGAACCCGGGAATTTTTTAAACAGGAAAAGGAGTACGTCAAGCTTCATGGCCATCCCTCTATTCCTGCTGATAAAGCCGTACAACGAACAGCAGCAGCTCTTGGACTAAGCACGAGAACTGTTATTCACAAGGCTACGGTGGACGTGGCTTTGTGGAAGAAGAGTAGATCATGTGAATAAGCTAATACGAAAAGCACAAGAAATAGACGGAATAGACTGTGAACCATTGATGATATGCCTTGGTGAAGATGATGATGATGAGGATGATGACGACAACGGGGATTTGGATGGAATTGAGCCATTGCAGTTTTAAAAGGTGTGAGTGAAAATAACTTTGTTATGGCATGCTTATAATTTGTTTTATTTCTCCTTATTGTAGCAGGAAGTTTGTATTTTGTTTCTATATTGTCAAAAGTGCGTAATTTATTCTACATACGCTGCAGTGTTTATGCAGAGTTATTTTCAATTAACAATAATAATACAAAATAGTTATTCATTGACGTTCACTACTTATGTACACTTTTGTATGTGGCTTAGACATGATAAAAAGGAGAACAATCAGCTGTTGTTGTTTACTAGCCACTCTGGCAACGTCGCAACCACAATGTAGCCAACCTTATGTGAAGCCACACGAACTGTCAAGTGCAAAGATACAGCGGCGGGGGTATACAACCAGTTTCACCAACCAATGTTAAAAAATACTGTAGCAGATGGGTTATGTTGGGTTTGTTGCTCTGGCAGTGTGTGGGTGGATAATTAACTGCCAAGATGTCTCCACTGGCCTCAGCTATTCACTCGTCTTGGGTGTGGTTGTGCAGGTAGATAAATGGACACTGATTGTTGGCAGTTGACTTTACTGATTATTGACACAATGTTATTACCCTCCTCAACCCCTTAACACGCCTCATTCTTTTCTAACTTTGACACATCCTCTTATAAGCAGATGATGATCTGTTTGTTCTTCTCAGTCAGTGACAATTGTGAAAATTCTGCTTGAGAGGCAAAAGATTGTCACTGCCAAATGGTACACCACAAAATGTCTGCTACAAGTCTTTAATGAACTAACAAGAAAGCATCCTAAGACCAGTCTCTGCCCACACTGTATTAGAAACAACTCAATTTCTGCAGCAGTTAGGAGTCAAATGTTTGTCCCATCCTTCCTACAGTTCAGAACTGGCCCCATTAACATTTTTTCTATTCCTCCCGCCAAAAAAAAAATTTGAGGTCAACAATTTGAATTGCCTGAAGCTAGAGTAGCTGCTTACGAAGAATGTGTTGCACTCTCTCCAAAGAAGAATGGCGTTCAGCATTTGAAAAGTGGTTTGAAAGAATGAGACATAACATTGAATGCAATGGAGAATACTATGAAAGTATGACGTAAGATGATGACGATGCCTTGGCGCCTTCTCCAGCTGTCCTTAACCAGTACTTGGCAGAAGTGAGGGAGACATAGCACAGGGATGACATTAAGGAGAGGTTATAGGTTGGAGGCAGCAGGAACGGTGGTAAAAGCATAACAATTTTTGTTTCAATTCTGTTTCCAAGAGAAACTTTAACCTTTCTAATAACAAATCTAAACTACATTTCATGAGGGAGAAAGTTAGACAGCTTTTGGTTTACAGAAGAAGTCCAGTATTCCATCTTTGTCATGCCTGGGGCCTATGTTGAAGTTGCAAAGTAGCACAAAATAAATTTAAAAAATCTGATGTGTTACACTCACATGACTTTCCCTACTCTTGTACAAACTATTTTTACAAATGCTTATTCTCCATATGCTTCATGTTAATCGAGATGTTAATCTTATTGCTAATTTTCTAGTAGGTGCAAGGGGAATTGGTAGGCTTTAAGCGATAGTCAAATATTTTAAGAGCTGGTTGCTATGTGGAGTATTCCATTCTCTTTGCATTACCAGGACAAAAACAAAAATGAATAACGAATTCCCATTTGAGAAAAAGTATAAGTATTGGAAAATTTAAGGAAATAACAAGCAATATCTTGAAAATGGTTCACTCAACAAAAATGTATATGACATAAATTGTGTATTTTAACACAATCTACATTTTTTGTGTAGTAAAATTCTGTCTATCTCTTATGGTTTACCAGTTATGCAAAAGTCGTTCACAATGAAGAATACTTTTGGCGACATTCCCGAAAATTCGAGATATACATTTCATTTGTCATGAAAATATCTTAAACATATGATATTTTAATCAAAATCGTTAGAGCCATTTTTGAGAAAGTTAAAATTTTCGAAAAATGTTCCATGTAAAGGGTAATCTAGGGTGGGGGATTTTCTTGAAAACTTTCGTGTTGCATCTCTAGGAGATACAGAACATAAATACCAAGTTTGGTGTTTATCCGACTGTTCGTTTCTTAGTTATGCTGTTCACAGACACACACAGGGACATGTTTCCAAAAATGCTTTTTTCGGATTCAAGGGGCCTCAAAATATAAATTTCCAGTGAAATCTCAGTATCAAATTTTTAGGTGGAATACAATACTTCCCCTACTTACCATACGTAGTAGAGAAAGTAAAAACTGTTCAGCACAGGGTCCTACTAATTAAATGATAGGTAGCACAAGCTGTCAAAAAAACTCTTAAGTTTAAATACCTGATGCTGACTAACATCTTGGTAAATCAGACAGAAAATTGAGGATATCAATATACAAGATATCTTTAGCAGTATTAGGGATAAGAGAACCTTGGTTTTGTATACGCAAATTAAAAAAGATTGGGGCAGGGAAAAGTATATTGAAGTGTGCAATAAATTCGAAAGGGAAGGGTGGGTATGGTTTATATCTGGAACAATGAAGTTATGGGGAATGAAAAGGGGAATGGATCCACGGAAGTGTCCATTATGTGGGGAAATGGAGAATGACCTACATTTTATCTTGGATTATAATGAGACTAAACAAAGCAGAGATCAATGGATACCACTTCAGTGGTTGAAATTACCAAGACCAATAATTAAAATGAGAATTGGAAAGCTTAAATATACAGAAGAGATTATAAAATTGGGTAGACTATTAGGAAAGACTAAACAAAAATATAAGAGAAAGAATTTCAAAATTATAAAATTGTATACTGAAGTAACATTATTGTTATTTTTAATTTGTTGATTGTGTTTGTATTTGTTAGCCCCACGTTGTGGTTGCAAATTTGAGATAACATTATTTGTTTATGTTTGTTTAATTGAGCCCCACGTTTGGTAGCCAATTTGCGATGGTAAATTTATAATGTTTGTGTATGTGTGTGTGTTTACTTCACGTGAAGCCATCTTGTGACGTGATTCACTTGTTAGGCTTGTTAGCTCCATCTGGTGTTAGCAATTTGCGTCAGTATTATTGTTCGTTTGAAAGAATGCGACTGTTATTTTATTTAATTTTGGTTTACTGTCCTCCGGCTAGCTATTATCTTATTTTGGGTCGAGCACTTCTCTTGATACAGGTTGTGTAAACGGAAAGGAATCTTTTATCCAAAAATAACACTGATGAAGAAATTTGTTTTACACTTTTATTGTCGAACACGTTAACTATCACATTTACACATTGATCTTGACACTCGCCAAACTGAAACTGTTATAACAACTTCTTACTGATCACTTTTAATCCACGTACTTCAACCTTTTGTATAATTAACTTTACAATACTTGAGATTTTTCATAACTCTTATACGCGTAACTTGCGAATCAATAGCCGACGTGTAATATTTCTGCTGGACTGAAGACGACGTGTATCATACAAAATATTTTCGACGAACTGACGGGAATGCGACGTGTAGTGTACAAAGAATTTTGATGAACTGACCGACTGACGGACTTTACCTCTATCCTAGCTCTATTTATACTCCCACACCTCGATATGCCTAAAGATTATAACTGAGCTGCTATTGGCTAATAAAACGCGCCAACATTAGCGTCTATTTTTATATCCAATGAAAATTATGAATACATATGCTCTAGGGAAATGTTCCAGAAAATTCTTAAGAAAAAACGCGCCAACATTACGTAACTTCCTCGTTTCCAATAATGATAAACAGCTCACCCCCTCGCTGCATTATTGCGTGCTATTATTGTCAGTTTCAGTAAGGCAGTATAAACTTACTTCCCAACAATAATTACAATCAACAAACATCTCAAATCAATGTCACATAATAATGCATATTCATATTACAATCATTATTTACATTTAAGTAATTTATGATACAAATTACTGCATCAATATTTTGCAAGGATGCCTATCAAGTAAATTGGTATATTTAATAAATAAGTGTGTTTTATATGTAGGTAGTTAGGAACCTGGTGTATAATGTGTTAATAACCACAGTGTTTACTACATTTGCACCAGGTGCAACTCAAGTATATATATTGTATATTAGAAAGCAAAAGTTAGTATATTTATATGTAATAGAGATAGTTTTAGAGAGTTAAAACAGGTCATGTATAATGGAAGTGAAATAAATTCATTCATTCAGACTAGCACCTTGGTAGTAACTGACATAAGTGCATGTTAGCATGAAATGCACAATTCACCCATGTGTCAGACGTAAGGTGACCTTTCCCTTAAAAATCATGCCACCAAACCCCTGCTAAGATATGTATCTGGGAAATGACTTGCAAGAATTCTAAAGCCAATTTCATGGATTTACTTAAACAAAGATGTCCTGAATTTCTCAAGCTTTATAAAATCATATTTATCACATTCTTTTAAAATAAAACTATAACCGTCACATGCAATGATTTGATCTAAATTTTTTAAATGTGTTCATTCTCAAAACTTTCAGAGTAACTCTCATATAGGCTCAGACTTATGACGCACCTACGTCAGGCAAGCAAATTTACATAGTCTAGTCATAAGTTCTTAAAAATTTTGATAGGTATGTACCAGGTGTTGCAGCGATCAAATAATGCACCTGTTGCTAAACTCTACCTTATAAAGGGTCTTTCAACAAGAGTGTCCTATATTTAACATGTGATAGCTGCCGTTGTTATTGAGTTACAGCAGTCATTTTTTTCATGTGGTTACAGTTGTTATTGACAAATAGCCATGGAATGTTACAGCATTCAGCAACGCGTAGAAATTGTGAAAATTTATTATCAAAATGGATCATCTGTTTGTCAAACCTTCCGAGTATTGTGTGAAGTTTACGGTGTGGATAACTGTCCCTGCGAGAGAACGATTCTACGTTTGATCGATAAATTTGAAAGAAGTGATTCTGTCAGCGATCAAAGAATGCCTGTATGTAATCAACGTAAGCGCTCCAACGAAAACATAGGCGCTGTTCATGAGAGTGTACGCGAGGACGGAAACAAATCAATTGCTCGTCGAGCACAAGAATTGGGGCTTTTGCCGACCACAGTTTGGCAAATTCTGCATCTGGACTTGAAGTTTCAAGCTTACAAAATGGTGTTAACTCAAGAACTAAAGCCCAACGACCATAGGTGCGCCATGTATTCGCTGACTGGGCTATGGAGCAATTGGAAGCTGACCTGGATTTTTGTCGAAAAGTCATCTTCAGCGACGAAGCCCACTTTTGGATGGATGGTTGTGTTAACAAACAAAATTGCCGCTATTGGAGCAATCACAATCCAATGCAGATTCAAGAACGACCACTTCACCACCAAAAGGTTACTGTATGGTGTGGGTTTTGGTATGTTGGAATCATTGGTCCATATTTTGTCGAAGATGAAGATGGAGAAGCTGTAACTGTCAATGGAGAAAGATACCGGGCTCTTATAAGCGGCTATTTTTGGCCTCAATTGGATGGTATGGATCTCAGAAACATCTGGTTCCAGCAAGATAGTGCCACATGTCATACTGCTCTCGAAACAATCGATCTTTTGAAGAAGTTCAGAGGTTTCATCATTTCCCATGGTGGTGATGTTAACTGGCCCCCAAGGTCATGTGATTTAACGCTGTTGGATTACTTCTTGTGGGATTATGTTAAATCTTGAGTTTCTGTCAACAAGTCAGAAACAGTAAATGATCTTATGAATAACATCATGCGTGTTATTCGTGAAATTGGGCCTAATTTACGTTCTTCTGTCATTGAAAATTGAGTCAACCATATACGCGCAACCCAAAAAAGTCGCGGCGGTCACTTAACTGGTGTTCTCTTCCACACGTCATGACATTAATTATGTTCCAAAATAAAAAAAGAAATAAACCGATATCATTTATAGAACATGTTTTATTTAAGTTCAAAGATAGGACACTCTTGATGAAAGACCCTATACTTTGTTGACTTCAAGTGCAGCTAAGTGAATGCGCTAGTTAAATGTTTAGTCATGGATTGGGGAGGCTTCAAAACTCGTTTTGCAGTGATAGCCCTCCATAGGATAGCGAAATTGCCACCTGAGATTTCTCAGACACTTAGGAAGCTGTAAATCAGCAGTATGTCTGTGTACTGCACCATTTAGTGCTTTAATGAAACTAGTATAATTGCAGACCAGCCAAGATCAGGACATCCATGCTCTATGAGGACCAGGACAGTGGAGTAAGCAGCAGTGGCTCATATTAGGTGCAATCTAGCATGGAAGCAAAACTTGATGGCTCATGAGATGAACATCCCTAAGAGATTGCTCAGACAAGAGCCGGGGTACTGCACATTCTTAACTCTAAAACTTAAGCAGCAGAGAGAGAGAGAGTCGATATGCAAACACCTCCTTGAGCGTTACACCAACAGGCACAGAAAAATCCTTTTTATGGGTGAAAAAATTTTCACAAATGAACAGAGCTGATCAAATGTTTGACAGGACTTCTCAAGAAGCTTGTGAGTGGGTCCCTAAGATCCAGAGGGGTCACCATCCCACCTCAATGTCGTCCTCCGTGGTGTAGTGGTTACCATGCTAGCCATTAGTTCCCGAGGTTGCTGGTTCAAACCCGGCAGAGGGCAATGGATGTTTTCGGCGTAAAAATCCTTAACATGGCTTCCTTCGGAAAGGAAGTAAAGTCGGTGGTCCTGTGTCATAGATTTACGGCACGTAAAAGAACCTCAAGCCTCTGAACAAAATTACGAGTCTTTCACGCGCAATGTAGAATGGGACGCTAAGGACCACAGCAGTTAAAGAGTATCCATAAATAAAACTCAATTTAATTTTTAATCTCAACTCAATGATGATTTGGTGGAGAGTAAGCTACCATGGTGTCACAAAGATGCAGTTCTGTAAAAAGGGATTAAAATCAATAACCAATGTATATGAAACAACCCTTCTTGGTGAGACTAGAATACCACTTTGTTCAAGAAGGGCACTGGACCTTCCAACAAGATTCTGCACTAGCCCATAAGGCAAAATCCAATCATTCTTGGCTTGAGGAAAAGTTCCAGAGTTTATTACTCCCCAAGACTGGCCCTCAACAACCCCTTGGACCATAAGCTGTGGTCAGTGGTTGAGAGTATTGGTTGTAAGAAAAGGAGGCACCTCAATATTGAGTCTCTCAAGTGATCCCTGAAGTCAGCAGTGGCAGATTTCTCCATGGAGACGTCCGTGCTGCTATTGATGAATGGCCTGATAGATTTAGAACCTGTATCAGGGCAAAAGGGGATCATTTTGAATAACAATATGTGCACTTAGCACAAAATACACGTGGCTGCCATGTGTCATAGTCAAACTTAAAAAGAAAGAAAGTATGACACACTATGTAATATGATGAGTCGATTTGTTTTTAACTCACATCACATCTGCACTTAGGTTTTTACTAAGAAGTGCTTTCGGAAGAACACTTTCTTCCATCCTCAGCTGAAGAACAACTAATTTCAGCTTTACTCCCTGACCCCCAAAAGTTGAATCAACAGGTGATTTTGCTGTCCTCTGGTTGTGCTGAAATTACTGCCATCTGTGGTGAAGGTTGGGAACTCACTTGTCTTCTCTCTTCTATCCCGCGAGCTGATTGGATGAGCTGCATCAAGGAATCTGCAGGTGGGATTTCAAAATTCAGAATATTCTTGATGTTGTAGTGGCTGAAGATCTTTTTCCAAATTCCCAGATGTGAAGGGACCTGTATGGTTTTTAATAACTTTATGCCACGTCCTATCTCACGGTTATAAGTCCAGAAGTGGTTGGCAACTGCAAATTAATCTATTTGCTTTAATTTATTATTTCTTTGATGTTCACCCAAACATGTTTTTAAACTTCTTTTTGTTCTACCAATATATGAACCTGGCAATCTTGACATGGAATCTGGTATATACTTGAATTTTTTTAATAATCTATTGTATTACACAAAGACAATATATAATACATTGTTGTTACTATAAAAAGAAACTTTTTAACAGAACTTATGGCTACACTAGGTACAAAATAGAAAGAATGTTTGTTACCTATAGCATTATAGAGAGGTTCTCCTGTTATACTATCCCAGACTATTGTAGTTTCCCTTTGGTTAGTCACACCAATTGCTATTATATCTGAAGCTTCACCGCCTTGCTGTTTAAGCTTCTCCACTGCAGTGTTGATGCAAACATTGACTGCTCTCAGAACAGCTACTGGGTCTTGTTCAACCCATCCTTCCTGTGGATATGTGCTTTTTATCTCGATCTGATGCTTAGCTACAACTTGTTTTGTGTTTGCAGAGAAAATCTGTGGAAGAAGGTCATTTTCATTATTTACATTAGATACAAAACTTAAGGCAATGCATCAATAACATCTGGTAAAAATGTAAAAATTGACAAGTTTTTGTTCTTTGCATATTCTTATTATATTTATAACTTTTAATTATACAGAATAATTAAAAAGGATTGGGGAAGGTGAAATATGTGGACTGTTGTAATAAATTTGGAATAAATTATGATTTTCCCTTCTCTTCTACAGGGTGAGCAGAAAGTCTCTTTACACTGCCTTAACCCGGTTCTATGAAGCAAAGAAGGAAGGAAATGTGTAATGCAAATGCAAATTATTGAATGTGTAATTGATTATCAATAAGGCTGGTAGACTGTCTCCTGGTAAACAATTTAAAACTGAAATGTTTTCATCCAACCACTGTTAATGAGTTGTCAGATGCTGACCTGGATCAACGTGTGCATGCATGTCAGTTATTGCTTGAAATACTTCCGAGTGCAAAAGACTAAAAGAATGTCATGTTTTCTGATGAGTGTGTGATTTATCGCAGCTCTCGTAGCCGTAATGTGTTCTTCTGGGTGAAAGACAATCCTAACCTTTATGAAGAGATTCAGAATAGTCCGCCTCATGTTCTGGTTTGGGCAGGGGCAACAGCGGATCAGCTGCTGGGTCCCTATTTTTTCGATGACCCTGTCAACCAACATACTTATTTGAAAAGGATCGAAGATTGATTACTTTTAGAATTGATGACACGAGGAATTGCCAACACCATCTTCTTTCAACATGACGGGCACCAGGACATTTTGCCGTCTGCGTCCGCCAACACCTGGATGAAAATTTTCCAAATTGCTGGATTGGACATGGTACAGAACAATCTCTAGCTCCATTACCTTGGCCTCCAAGAAGTCTTGACGTCATCACACCTGATAATGCACTGTGGGGTACTGTGAAAGAAGATGTTAGGAAATGCCAATACGTAAACGATGAGCATCTGAGAAATGCAATTTGTACAGCGTTTCAAACCATCACCCCTAATCTGCTGCTGCAGATGAACAATCATACATTGAGGCACATTAAATTATGCTGGAACCCACACAGACATATTGGACCCATAGGAGGTAAGCTGTACATAACTATACAGTTTCAAAGGTAGTGTAGGGGGACTTTCCGTTCACCCTGTAGTTAAAACCGAAAACATGCGACCACACAGTGATACAGGACCTGCCATCACCTTGTAAAACTGTAGTTTCTTTTCTAGTACGTTTTAACATTCTCGTAATAGTCCCACATATATAATAAAATTTACATAGTTTATTAAAAAGATGCTTGTTTTTAGTGTACAATATATTGCAACCCAGTAATTAAAACTATTCACCATTTACCATTCATAATTATTTTGGCTCTTAAGGAATTTAAATCTTTAACTGCTAAAACTTTGGTTTTCTTGATTGATACATTAAAATTGTAATATTTTAAAATATATTTTTTAATATAGAGTCAAATGAAAAATTCAATGCCACAGCCAGGACTTGAACACGGTTCTCCCATCCTCCGTTCGGTTGCTCTAACCATTGAGTTACTATGACAACATGCCAGTGGGACATTGAATTCCCCATTGACTCAAGTTGTTTCCCAGATAGACCACCAAGGCATCTCACTAGAAATGACAATCTCAATGGCAACCTACCATCACAAGTACTACTTTAATACTGGTGCTTATGGGTTTCTTAAGTTTTATATTTAATTAATTGAAATTAATTTTATACTTTTTAGAGACCTTTGGGAAATTCAATGTCCCACTGGCATGCTGTCACAGTAGCTCAATGGTTAGAGCAACCGTATGGAGTGCAGGAGAACTGTGTTAGAATCCCAGCTGTGACATTCAATTTTTCAGTTGACTCTATATTAAAAACTTGCCAAGACAAGTTAAGGTCTTTAAAAAGTATAACATTAATTTCAATTAATTACATATATATGAGGTGTGATCAAAAAGTTTCCGGAATGACGTCATAAATACTACACAACAGTTTGTTTTGTCTAATCTGCACTGTCACCCTCGAAGTAGTCTCCTTGGGAGTTGAAACAGTTGTCCCAGCATTTCTGCCACTGCTGGAAGCACCTCTTCTTTCAACATGTTCAGAGCCTTCTGCGATTTGCGATGGATGACATCAATGTCCTCAAAACGGTGTCCTCGGAGCCGCATTTTAAGTCGCGGGAAAAGAAAAAGTCTGGTGGTGCCAAGTCTGGAGAATAGGCGGGATGGGGAACAGTATTCATCCTATTTTTATCCAAAAATTGGCGTACAGAAAGGGGTTTGTGCGTGGACGCATTATCATGATGCAGAAACCAGTCACCACTCCTCCATTTCTCTGGCCGTTTGCGTCGCACATTCTCCCTTAATCTTTGCAGCACTTGTTTGTAGAACACTTGATTCACTGTTTGACCCTGTGGCACAAATTCCTTATGTACAATACCTTTAATGTCAAGAAACACAATCATCATTGGCTTTGCTTTGGATCGAACTTGTCTGGCCTTTTTCGGGCGTGGAGATGGACTCTTCCATTGTGATGATTATTGCTTCGTTTCTGGATCGTACCCATAAAACCATGTTTCATCACCAGTAATAATTTTCTCCATAAACTATGAGTCATTCTGTAGCTGTTCTTTAAGATCTGTGCAGGCAATCACATGGCTTTCCTTTTGATCATTTGAAAGCCGGCGGGGCACGAACTTGGCGGCAATTCTTCTCATGTCCAAATTGTCTTTCAAAATGCTTTGAACACTTCCAAAGGAGAGTCCTAATGAGTCAGAAAGTTCTCTTATTGTAATGCGCCTATAATTTAGGACCATTTCCCTCACCTGATTGATATTTTCATCAGTTTGCTGGAACAGGGTCGCCCCGAACAATCTGCATCTTTAACTGATGTCACACCACTTTTAAATTTCGAAAACCACTCAAATGCTTGAGTTTTGCCCATAACTTTCTCCTCATAAGCTGTTCTTAACATTTCAAAGGATTCTGCTGCAGTTTTACAGAGTTTAAAGCAAAATTTGATGTTCGTTCTTTGTTTTTCGTAATCTGACATTTTTGCTATGCAGAAAAATCGCAGCACATGCAAAACATGTGTTCACTTCAGAGCGTCTACCTCATCATTGCATAGTCACAGGAAGTCACGTGACCTCTCATTTTGATCGGGAAGGAACGCTGCATGTACAGTCTAGGTAAGAATTAAAGAAATCTCAGCATCAGCATTGTTGTGAAGCCATTCCAGAAACTTTTTGATCACAGAAATTTAAAATATCGTTTAATTGATATAGAGCCTTCTGTAAATCATCCTGTGAGCTAGATATGAGAACCTAGAAATCCACAAAAAGTAATCTGTCTAAAATGTGAGTCTAAAACTATCTGCCAATTATATGTGGCATCATGAATATATAGATTAAAAAGGGACAGTAAAAGAGGGCTTCCCTGTCTTACAACTCTATTCATAGTTGCTGTTATTTGTCTTTTTACTTTCTCTACCATGTACATATAGGTAGAGAAGGTATTGTATTCCACCCAAAAATTTGATACTAAGATTTCACTGTGAATACATGCTTTGAGGTCTCTGAATCCAAAGAAAAGCATTTTCAGAAAAAGGTCCATGTGTGTCTGTGAACAGCGTAACTCAAAAAAAAAATGGCTCTAACGATTTTGATTAAAATATCATATATTAAAGATATTTACATGACAAATCAAATGTATATCTTGAATTTTCTGGGAATAGCCTGTGCAGTCCTCTTCATTCAGAAGGAATTTTGCATAATCTTGTATAACTGGTAAATGTTAAGCAATAGACGAAAACGTACTAGACAAAAAATGCAAATCTCTTTAAAATGCACAATTTACTTAAAATAAGCTTTTCTGTGGCACGCACTATTTCTAAGATATCCATTGTTAAAAGCTCAAATTGTTCAATACTTATTCTAAAGTTTCGTTGATTTTCTATTGTTTCTTGTGATGGCATGGAAACAATATGGAATTTAAGGCTGCCATATAGCATCCAGTTCTTAAACATTTGACTATTGCTATTCTCTTTATATCTATAATTAAATGTGTAATGTGGCTACTTTTGAAAAGGTTTACTGGAATTAAAATGTAGTCAATAGAAAAAATAAGCTTTAGTAAGAATAGTCTATATACCCACTAATAAAGGTAGAGGGTAGAGAAAGTCATGTGAATGTATCTCATCAGAGTTTTTATTTTGCATTTCAGTTTCTATTGTTATCTTGTTCTCTACATATTAACTTACTGCAGTTATCAAATGGTGAGGTTGAAGTAGGTTATTTTAGCCCCGCGTTTTGCACCAACTTGAAGAAGTTAATTATGGATGCTTTAATATAGCTCCATGTTTTAGCATCACTTTGAAGAAGATTGTAGAGCTACTTTAGTTTAACTGCCCCATATATGTGCATCATTTTGAAGTTGTATTTTACGTAGTAAAAATACGTAAACTTAATTTATTTGCCTGCGATTTGGAGCCACTTTGAAGTTGGTATGGTGTTCTTTGTAGTTGTTTCCATTAATTAAGCTTATTTAATATTATTTAAACTCTTCTTCGGCTGCTTCAGTCGGACTATAGAGACATAAGGTCTTGTTCAGGTCGTGGTATGACAAAAATTAAATACGTCACAGAATTATTTTTAAATTTCACTTCTTTTATTTCCTTATACTTGCACAAATAAAACACTGCACTTTATAAACAAACTGTGAGAAAACTTTACACATTTTTAATGTATTCACTATAAACTCTGGTCCGCCAATTTTCCATCTTCACTCTATCACATCATGCCCGCAACTAACTAATTACAACGGTAAAAAACCTTAAAGCTTTGGTAACGCTAGTCTCTTATTGGCTTAATCTAGTCCAATAGAATTTAAGTATTCAAACTAAAAATTTTCTTTACTTTTGATTAGCTAATTCAAAACTGTAAGCGAAAATACGTCATTACCGATCTTTTCATAACCAGTACTTTTTCAAAACTTCCAGACACATTGTCATAAAGTTACATTATTACCTTATTGTTAACAATGTAAAACATATTATTCTCACAGTTTTTGTACTATTAGAGTATATAAACATTTACATAACACTAATAAATACGTTTTACAATAAAATAAGTATTTGCAATGACTTTAAATACAATATAAATAATAATTATATACATATTGTTTTCAAGATGGGTTGTAATTGAATTTAATAATAATAATAATAATAATAATAATAATAATAATAATAATAATAATAATAATAATAATAATAATAATAATACAATTAATATTATTCAGGCATTAAAATACTGCCTCAAGGTACACATTGTTTCAATGTACTACATAATTTATTCCAGTTGTTATTGTTAGTCCACGAAACACTGCTGCCTGTGGTGCAAAGGGACTTGAGCACAATTTCTGGTACCAGCATAGGGATTTTTTCCCCTGCTGGGGGGCATGGTAAGGGATGCACTTACATCCTTGGGGCCAATTGAGGAGCATTTTTATAGACAGTGGCGGCTGAGGTTCTGGAACCCCATTAAGTATGTGATCTTACTAACCACAAGCTGCCCAAGATGTCCTGGGTGTAGGTGCTTAGAGGGAGTTTATTCACAATTGGCCAAAGCAGCATTCATTTATTATTATTATTATTATTATTATTATTATTATTATTATTATTATTATTATTATTATTACTAATATTACTATGTAGTGCTATGGATATGTGTGCAGACTTCGATAATTGTGCTATTCTGGGCATCTCAAACGTCGCTGGCCAAAACATTTGATAAATTAATGTTTTGGTCTTTATTTTCCCTTTACATGAAAAGTTTTTGCAAATGGCGCTACTGATTTTGAATAATATCATATGTTTTAAGATATTTACATGAGAAATAAAATTCAGATGCTGAGTATGATGAATTAGTTTTTTTCATATTCATTTTCAAGCCCAGTAAACTGTTTTCAAATTAGCCCCAAACACTGAGCCAGACTTAAGCCCTTGGGCTTCAGATAGTCAGCCAGCTCTTGGAACCCTGCAGATTTAGATCATGCTAAACCAAAATATCTGTACAGTCAAATGTTGTTATAACAAATTTCTGGGGACTTTGAAATTCACTTTGTTGCACTGAAATTTTGTTAAATTGGTTATTTAATAGTTTATCTTAAAAGAGTCAAAATTGCAGCTTTTGATACTGTATCCATTTTTAAAATGTAATATGTATGCATTAGGAATGGATATGAAAGGAAACAATACAGTTTGAAATTACCTAGTAAAGTAATTTCATATTTAAAACTTTAAACAATATAATTGATATGTAGTGAACTTATCTACTATGTGACATACGTTACAAATGTTTTCATTCTGAGAAAAAGTCCGCAATTTTTTTTTTATGGACAGAACAATTCACAATTGATTCTTCCAAGTAGTTTACAATGCAACATGCACTCATTGTCGCATTGTCAACTTCCTCTAAGATTTTTAACTTTTTTCTTAGAGAAAACTGCTTTCTTTCACCTTTTGCTATTCCATTGGTCGACATTGCTTAAACTAGACTTGCTCTGAGCACACTGAAATTCCCGTCTTACATAAGTTAAACCACGCGAGACAATAAGCAGACGAAACAAAAGTTCACCATTTAACAGTACCTCAGACTGCCGGATTATGGAATTTTATTAGAAAAAAAGAGATCTTTTATAACAAAATCTGAGGCAAAACATTATATGGTCAGGGATTAACAAACCATTCTCTGAATCAGGAAATGACACTGTAATTTGTTCAATAAGTCAAGAAAACATTTTAAAAATTTGTTCAATGAGTAATATATTCATATTTTTGCTTTACTGAGATTTTCATTGCACCAACACTTGTACAATTGAAATAATTTAACACAGGTGCTTATAGAGATATAGAAGGGGATTTCAGTTTTTACTTTCTCTACTACGTATAGTAAGTAGGGGAAGTATTGTATTCCACCCAAAAATTTGATACCAAGATTTCACCAGAAATACATGTTTTGAGGCCCCCTGAATAAAAAAAAAGCATTTTTGGAAACATGTCCATGTGCATGTCTGTCAGTCTGTGAACAGCATAACTCAGAAACGAACAGTCAGATAATCACCAAACTTGGTATTTAGGTTTAGTATCTTCCAGAGATGCGACACAAAGGTTTTCAAGAAAAATCCCCCCATCCCAGATTACTCTTTACATGGAACATTTTTCAAAAATTTTAATTTTCTCAGAAATGGCTCAAACGATTTTGATTAAAATATCATATATTTAAGATACTTTCATAACAAATAAAATGTATATCTTGAATTTTCTGGGAATGTCTCCAAAAGTGTTCTTCATTGTGAATGACTATTGCATAACTGGTAAACCATAAGAGATAGACAAAATTTTACTACACAAAAACTGTAGATCATGTTAAAATACACAATTTATGTCATATACATTTTTTTTATTGAGTGAACCATTTTCGAGATATTGCTTGTTATTCCCTTAAATTTTCCAATACTTATACTTTTTCTCAAATGGGAATTCGTTATTCATTTTTTTTATGTCCTGGACATGCAAAGAGAATGGAATACTCGACATAGCAACCAGCTCTTAAAGTATTTCACTATCGCTTAAAGCTTACCAATTCCTCTTGCATCTACAAGAAAATTAGCAATAAGATTAACATCTCGATAAACATGAAGCATATGGAGAATAAGCGTTTGTAAAAATAGTTTGTACAAGAGAAGAGAAAGTCATGTGAGTGTTAACACATCAGATTATTTTTTCTTTTGTTGAAATGAAATGTTCCTTAAAGTACAATCATTAAAAAAATATTTCACTGCACTAAACCACTTCTCTTTAAAAATTTAACGATCAGTTACAACATAAAGGAAACTTAAATTGTTATGCAATCTTCATTTTTATATTACACCAAGCTATTATCATGTAATATGGAAAGCATAATGTTATTTCAAATTAATGTGGAACAAGAAGCTATTTCTTAGCTTTTTAGCTTCCGCTTCTGCTGTCTCTTTCTTCATTTGTTTCATAAACATACTTTTCTCATTCCATACACAGGGGGGGGGACCATTTAAGTTGAGACTGTACAATATCTCCAAAACTAAGCATTGTAGAAAGAAATGTCTTTAATTAAAAAGTTGCTTGATATTATGGGGGAAAGTAAATGCTATTAGTCGTGTTTTATTTGGAGGATGTTATGATAGTCATTTTAGGATCAAGTTTTATTTTTTTAAATGGGAACCTGCAAACCTTAGGATCAGACTGATGTAACTATATTTTTTGCTGTTTTTGAGTTACGACTACTTCCATAGTCAGAAAATTGCACCTTATCTTAGGATCAAACAATTGTATCTCTAGCTACAATAGTGTCGAAGATAAGCATCGACATAACTACAATATCGTACTTTTTTAAGAGTCAAAGGAACATAAAAGCCATTGCGTTTGACTGACCCTAAGGCTATCTGCAAAATAATATTTTGGTAAGAGTCAGAGGATCGTAAACGCTTATACATTTGTCTTACCCTAACGCTTCATTTTATTATTGACACCTGATAAGCTCTTATGTTTGTCTCATCCTTCCTGCCTACATGACCGACCACTTAATTCTCCTTTTAATTGTTGCCTTTACATACACAATTCCGCACGTGAAGGAGTGCACATCACCAAATCGCGCATGAAAGCTCATGTATGTAGAGGCACTTTGTTATTTGGTGCAATATTGTTTAGCAGTGTGTTTTTAGCTCACAAGCATTACATTTGTCGATTTAAAAATTAGTGAAACTCTATTATGGAGTCCAGAGGGAGAATGGTCTGGTTAGCAAATGAACAGAAGTACAATGAAAATAATGATAAATGTAAGTATAAAATACATTGAAACAAAATATAAATAAATATATGTTTATGTTAGTTACTAAGCTTGTATATACGATATTGAAATAATAATTGAATTATATATGAATTGTCATTTAAACTTTGTAACTTAGTTAAAGCATTCGGTACTTTCTTATTTTATAGTTTATGACAGTGAGACATCAGAAGATGAGGAAGGAGAAGCATTGTTTAGGGAATTTATAGCAGGAGCTGACTCAGATACTGATCCTGATTATGAGCCAAAAATGATCTAAGTGAGAGTGGTGAGTAATTGTGATGTTATGGTTTTGGACTAGTTTCTATTACTCCCACTTATTATTATTATTATTATTATTATTATTATTATTATTATTATTGTTGCTGTTGTGTTTTGGAGGTCTACACTATAACCACATTATTCATTTATTACAGATTCTAATGATGAACAAGCACAGAGGGGTATTGTCAATCATAATGTGAAAGCCAGAGTTCTGGTTGCAAAATCTATGGAAATAAATGGTCCTGAGTCAGTTAATGAACCCAATAATGATTCTAATTATCTGGATGAGAAAGGTGAGTGAGCTTATAACCTTTTGAGAGTTCTTCTGATTAACATAGGTACTGTATTTTGGAATATAATGTATTATTAATGTATTACAAATTCTAATGAGCAGACACAGAGAGGCATTATTACTGTAAACATGGTTCAGGCTGCAGAATCTATGGAAATGGATGATACTAATTCAGGCGAAGAGCCTGTGCTAGATGATCTGTGTGAAAGGGGTGGGTCGTTCCCTATTAAGCCATATTTATTCCTATGTTTAGGAATAGGCCTATTTATAGCTACAGTTTATTATTAATTTGCTACAGATTCCAACTATGATGAACAAACAGGAAGGGATGTCAATGAAAATGTTAGAGGGCAGGTTGCAGAATCTAAAGAAACTAATGGTAAAATCAGTAAAGATCCTGTTACAAGGAAAAGAAAGAAGAGAGTTGTTGTGGAAGAATGGAAAAGTAACAAAAGAAGACTTAATAGACAGTCAGGGAAAGCATGCACTTCTATCACAAATCAAGATGTTCCAGCTCGAAGGGTGTGTGAAAAAGATTGTTCAAGGTGTATTCAGAAATGTAATGATAATTTCAGTAAAGATTATAGACAAAATGTCCATCAAGCTTTCTGGGGCCTTGGTTCTACTGAACTTCAGAAACAATATTTGAGTTCATTAGTTGATGAATATGAAAAGGAAAGTATCCAAACACAATCACACCATTCTAGAAGAAAAAAAAGTAAACGTTTTTTCCTAGTCAAAGGATCTGATAAAATTCAGGTATGCAAGCAATTTTTCCTCACTACCTTTGACATATCGGAAACTTTGTGAGGACAACCATTAAGAAAAGAGGTGAGCACAACGTAATAGAGAAGGAGAAAAGAGGTCACCATGCACCTGGTTTGAAACGACTGGAAGATGAGGAGGAGGAAATCAGAAACCATATCCAGAAATTTTCAGTTCTCCCATCACATTATTCCAGGAAGAAGTCTAACAAGGAATATTTACCTGCAGATTTAAATATTTGGATGATGTATAACATAAATATTTAAGACAGATTTCAATTTAAGTTTTACCGACCTGGAAAGGATATGTGTGATGAATGTTTCAAATATTCTAATCTTACACAGATAGAGAAGGAAGATGAAAATACAAAGAAAAACCACGATGATCACATCAAGAGGAAAGAATTGGCATGAGAAATGAACAATAAGAAAAAGGATGAAGCAAAAAAAGGTGAATGTGTTACGGCAGAATATGACTTGGAAGCAATACTGTCCTAAGACAAATTCCAAGTCTTTGTTTTATAAAAGACAATTTTCTATCTATAACTTGACAATTTTTAATTTATCAAACAACCAAGCCAATTGTTACATGCGGGATGAGTCAACAGTGAAAAGGGGTTCAACAGAAGTGGCATCGTGCGTTTTGGACTTTCTGAAAAATGTTGTAAAAAGAAAGGAAATAACACTATTTTCAGATACATGTGGTGGACAGAACCCAAATATTAAGGTGTGTGAGATGTTATTATATGCCGTCCAGAATATGAATATTCCAGTAATCACTCAGTGCTTTTTCGAACCAGGGCCACACACAGATGCAAGTGGCCTCTGTACATGCCTGCATAGAAAAGAAAAGCAAGCATGTAGATGTGTTCGATCCCATAGGATGGTTCACTGCAGTGCGCATGGCATCAAAGAGACACACTGTCATAGAGATGGATTTTACTGAACTTGATGGATTTTCGTAAACTTTACTGAACTTCAGAAAGAAACAATTAGGAATAGAAAGACAGATGAAAAAGCAGAAGCAGTGAACTTCTTGAAAATTGTATGGATGCAATACCGTAAGGGTGAACCATACAAAATATATTTCAAGTATTGTTACGATGAGGCAGAATTTCATGAGTTGCAGGCCATAAGAGCTGGGCACAGAAGAAATCAAGCAGAGGCATTAGCATTACAACACGCCTATGACGGTCCACTGCCAGTCACCAAAGAGAAACTATCTGATCTGAAAGAGTTATGCCAGAAAGGGATAATTCCACACAAGTACCATCAGTTTTATTCCTCACTTCACTCTCATTAAAACAGTGTAATATGAATATAATTTTGTTTAGCATTTACTTTATACTCTAATAAAAATGTCTTAAAACAACAAAGCATGTGCAGTTTTATTATAAGATTGTAATAGCCACAAAGTCACAACAGAAAATCTTAATTTATTTAGGACCAAAGAGACGTAACTACAATGCATTTTATTAAACTATTAAATATCTACTTAATAACTGATTATGACAATTAAACAACAATGCCAATCATTGGGCAAATGAACTAGATTAACAAATTTCATAACAAAGTTTGTGTTCAGCAACGCTAATATACATATATCATCACAAACTTTAAAACTTAAATATCTCAAAACATGCATTCATGTAGTTACGTCAGTCTGATCCTAAGGTAGCAAATTAGGGTCAAATTAAATTGACCCTAGAATGACCATCACAATGTCCTTCAAATAAAACATGACTAATGGCACTTAGTATCAAGCAACTTTTATTAAAGACATTTCTTTCTACAACGCTTAGTTTTGGAGATATTGTAGTCTCAACTTAAATGGTCCACCCTGTATACTATGTAACATATTATGGGTCATAGGAATAAAAAGTAAGTACTTTCTCGAAGTTCGTACTCATGAGTATCAACACTTTCTGTGATTATATACTCAGCTCAATGAGAACATACTTGTTTTCATAAGACTAAAAGCCTGCTACTTCACGTGAGTATATACTCATCCCCACGGCCATCTTGTTCACTTAAATGTAAGCATATACTCGTGTTATCTACACTCTTTGACCATATACTAGCTTCATTGATTGTGTGGTGTATTGTTTGGTATTCTGAATAAGAGGAGTAGATTTTGTTGTATTTGGTTTTGTCCCATCAAAACTGCTCAAGAATTATCCTGTGTTGCATAATAAGTTTCAGCAGAAATGTTAGCGAAATGTGAAGTCCTTCAAGAAATGAAAAAATTAATTGAAGCAATACACATAAAAGCATAGCTGTAAATTAAATTAGCAAAACAATAAATAATATGAAATAGGCAAAAGTTTATTATCAATAAATCAGGCAAAAAGAAAATATTCACAGATTCTAAAGTCATAAGATTCAGATTCAGATTTATTCACCAATTGTAAAAATTTACAAGGTTTCATCAAGTAAAATTTAAAGAAATATACATTATTAACCATTAATAATGGAGAGGTACTAATCTATATGTACAATTTTAGCATTACAATTTTAAATTTTAAAGATAACAATTTGTTCTTCCAGTTTTATACTCTTCCACTGTATAGAATGCATTCTTAATTAGATATAACTTAATTTGTTCGATTTTTGTTCGTTCTTCATCAGTTACTTTAATCCAGTGAGGTAAATGATTGTACAGATCTTTTGCCTTACTTTCAATACTTTTATTTTCAAGAGAGCCTCTTAATCTATTTCCAAAGTAGTTTTTCTTTGTTCTGGTATTATGTTCATGAGTGTTTGTATTTTTGTATTCTTTATAGGATGTTATAACATATTTTAGACATTCATATATATATATATATATATATATAGACAGGGCAGTGTTAGTATACCGAGTTTTTTAAAAGCGGATTTGCATGTGTTTCTCTTTTGGATATTTTTAAGGATTCTAATTTCTCTTTTCTGCAGCCTAAATATTTTTAATATGTGTTTCTTCCCTGTTGATCCCCATAATATGATGCCATAACTCAAGTGTGAGTGCATAAATGCATAATATACCTGTGTTGTGCTATCTTCATCCATGATTTGTTTGACCTGTTTTAGAATATATATATATATATATATATATACCCTTATTGAGTTTCTTAGAGAGTTTTTCTATATGTCTGTTCCATTTCAGATTGTTATCTATGACAAGCCCTAAAAAGTTTGTTTCTCTAACTTGCCTAATTGGCTCACTTTTTATTTCTAGAGATATGCTAGCTTGTGTTTTGTTGTTTATACTGATTTGCATCCATTCCGTTTTTTTTATATTCAATGCCATTCCTAATTCTTCCAGGTATATAACGACTGTCTCCAACAGTGTATTTGCATTTTCTTGTAATTCTGCCCCTGTTTTGCTTGTAACAATAATTGTGTCATCTGTGTATCCAATGGCTTGTCCACCTGCTTCCTGAATTTTTTTGAATAGGTTATTTATGTATAAAATAAATAAATATGGCCCCAATTTTGACCCTTGTGTTACGCCATAAGCTATATGTTTAAACAATGATTGGACTTTGATTAACTGTCCATCTCTGTTATGCATTACTTCTACACATTGTTCTCTATTTATTAAATATGATCTTAGCCAGTCTAATGGAATGCCTCTACTGCCATTGTTTTCAAGTATTACCATTAATTCTAAGGTACAGGGTGCAGATTTAATTCAGACTGTTTCTAGAATCCTGGGACGTTTACACTATTTTTCTAAGAAACAGTTTTGTTATAAGTAACATAACTTCTTAAGCAACTGAATTTTGGGGTTTAGGATTTTACATAGTAAGCTTAATTAATAAATCTGACTTTCAATGATACTTCTAGGTTATGTTTTCATAGGCAACATAGGACCTTAAAACTCCTTTAATGTTCATGGCAATGTTAGAAAACCAACAAATAAAATGGTGATAATAAAAAGAGAGGAATAATTGTGGATTGGAAAGTCATAACTCATGAGGTGCTGAATGAAGTCATCTGACTGTTTTTAGAATCCTAGCATATTTACACTATTTAGGTATACTATGAAACAGTTTTCTTATAAAGCTATGAGTAGGTATCTGGATTTTGAAGTTAACACTACATAGTAAGGTTAATTAATAAAGCTGACTTCAATGTTACTTCTAGGTTACGTTTTTGTGAAACAATGTAGGATTTTGAAACTTCTTTAATGCCATGGCTATGTTTGTAACTTTCCTGTGAGTACTACACAGCTCATAAATTGTGCCATTCTCTTCATATTTAGTTATAAGTAAAAAAATCAAGTGAGTTTGCATCATCTAACCATGCTCAACATCGAGAGGAAAATGAACTCATAAAACTGAGAATATATTAGCTTCTATTCATACCAAACATGAGTATATTCTCTTGTAAGATGGATGCCTGAGTATGTTCTACTCTGCTTCCGTTTCTTGACTATGTTCTCAAAATGAAGTAGATACTCAAAAGGGTTTATTCTTACCAAACTGAGTATTTACTTGAAAAAGTGAAGCATATACTATATACTCATTTTTATTCATATAACCCTATATCTGTATATGATGCTTAATTAAAAAATCTGATGTGTTACACTCACAAGACTTTCTCTACTCTTGTACAAACTATTTTTACAAACGCTTATTCTCCATCTACTTCATGTTAATCGAGATAAACATTTGCAGATTCCAACTTATTGCTAATTTTCTTGTAAGGGGAAAATATATTTACAAGGGCAATATAGAAAAACAGTAGCCTTTAAGCACATACATATCTCTTAATAGCTGGTTGCTAGGTGCAGCACCATTCCCTTTGCCACAGATTATAACTCTTTGCATATCCAAGACAAAAAAATGAATAATGAATTCCCATTTTAGAAAATAAGTATTGAAAAATTTAAGGGAATAACAAGCAATATCTCGAAAATGGTTCACTCAACAAAAAAAATGTATATGACATAAATTGCACATACCGCGATCTACATTTTTTGTGTAGTAAAATTTTGTCTATCTCTTATGGTTTACCAGTAATGCAAAAGTCGTTCACAATGGAGAATACTTTTGGAGACATTCCCAGAAAATTCAAGATATACATTTTATTTGTCATGAAAATATCTTAAACCTATGATATTTTAATCAAAATCGTAAAGCCATTTTTGAGAAAATTAAACTTTTTGAAAAATCTTCCATGTAAAGGGTAATCTGGGGTGGGGGGATTTTCTTGAAAACCTTTGTGTCGCATCTCTGGAAGATGCTGAACCTAAATACCAAGTTTGGTGTTTATCCGACTGTTCGTTTCTGAGTTATGCTGTTCACAGACAGACACACACACACAGACAGACAGATAGACACACAGACACACACACGGACATGTTTCCAAAAATGCCTTTTTTTGGATTCAGGGTGTCTCAAAACATGTATTTCCAGTGAAATTTTGGTATCGAATTTTTGGGTGGAATACAGTACTTCCACTACTTACTGTACGTAGTAGAGAAAGTAAAAAGAAGTAAATCAACGTAATAACAAAATTTTCCCTAATATTTGTGTGGTTTTCTTTGAAGAAAATAAAAAATATTTGCCAGTCTTCATAACTAATTTTTATTGTTCCTCAATCATGCAGCAAAGAGCAAAGTTTGTTTGTTTTAACTCTGAAGTATCCCACCTGTTAACCCAGAAGAACTGAAAGTTAGTAGTAATACTGGTTTACTTAATTGTAATATTGGTGCTTTCTAACAAGCAGAATGAATAGAAATTTGACTTGATATCTGCTGTCCATACAGACTGTTTTGCTCTGGATTAACATATAAAGTATAGAAACACTTACCAAAAATCGTGCACTGCTTGTGCCTTCATCTACTGCCCCAACCAGTGGACCAAATTTTCTAGTTGCTGTTGCTACATTGCCTGCAAATGCAAAACTGGCTAAATATCTATTCAGCTCCTTGCCTACTTTCTCTACTCATAACTCATTTTATTCATCCTTTGAATATAAGAGTTAAAGGACATCAGATTTACATATATACATAAATATTTACAACTCATTTTAAACTGTGTTGTTTAATTTACATTCTTCTAAACTATAAAAGGCATTATCTAGTAAATTTTTTTTACCAATTTTAATATACATTTGTTATTTTTATTTGTTTTTATCTCTTTTGGCAACTTACTGAATAGCTGTTTCCCCATAATTTTGATATCTCAGTTGTTTAAAGTACCCTAATGGTTGATTTGAAATATTCATTGTTGTTTCTCCAATAATATTTATGAACATTGTTATCTTTTCGCTAATCTTTACTTAATACAATATTTGTATGCTTTCATATATATACACAGGTAACAGTTAAAGTTTTATAATTTTTAAAAATTGATGTACACAAATGCTGTTTATCTACTTTTTCTAATATTCTAAGTCCTTTTTTTTGTAACGTAAATATCTTTTTCATGACTATTTCTGTGATATTTTCCCAAAGTGTAATTTATGTGCAAATAAATGAAAAGTAGATCTGCTTAACAGTTTCTTTATCCATAATATTCCTTGCATGTTTCAATATATACATACCTTTATTTATTTTTTTATTAATATACCTTATGTACAGTTTCCAATTTAGTTCTTTATCAATTATCACTCCTAAAAGGTTACTGCAATTTGTTTCTGGGGTAATTTCTCCATTTATTTCTATTTTTATTTTGTTACTAATTGTGAAGTTGCTTTTTAATTCAAAATTCATCCACGCTATCTTTTTAATATTTCATACCATATCCAAACTAACGTAATACTGTTGTACTAGTTTTAATATAGAATTTGCTTTTGCCTCAGTTGTGTTGGCTTTAATTATTAATGTCATATCATCTACATATCCAATGGTTAAGCCACTATTTTTTAAACCTAATTCAAATACATCATGATCACATATACCAGAAATAAGAATGGCCCTAATTTAGAAGCTTGCGGAACCCCTTGTTTAATAGTTTCATAACGTGATTTTATTTTTCCCATTGTTCCATCTTAATTTCTGTAATTTATTTCAAAACATTGATTCTGTTTCTTAGATATGAATTGAGCCAATCCTTTGCTAATCCCTGAACTCAATAGTTTTCTAGTTTATCTATTAATTTATCTATGTTTATACAATCAAAAGCTGTTGACAAATCTAGGAAGATGGCACCTACATTTTTCTGACTATTTAACACCATTATTACTATTACCTTAGTAAATAGAGGAAGTATTGCATTCTACCCAAAAATTGGATACTATTTCACTGGAAATACACGTTCTGAGATCTGCTGAATAAATAAAAAAAGATATACTTTTAGAAAAAGATCTGTGTGTGTGTGTGTGTGTCTAAATTACACACATACATGCACACACTCTTTTTTATAAAAATTCCTTTTTTTTTGTATTCAGGGGCCTCAAAACGTGCACTTCCAGTGAAATTTCTACATCAAATTTTTGGGTGGAGTACAATACTTCCTCTACTATAGATTAGTAGTAGAGAAAGTAAAATAACAATTAGATGAAAGCTAGCAGTTCAAATAACAACAGAAACATAAGAAAATCATACTGGTATAGTATACAAGTCACTTTTAAAACAGCTAATGATTCTCCTGATTATCTATTTATTTATTGGTTATTATTTTTAAACACTTTTAAATTAAATTTTACAGAAAGAAAAATGTGATGACTAAATATAAATTTCTCTAAGAAATGTGTGTATGAATATTAATTATGTTGAGATCTCACACTTATTATAATGGGCGCATCCTAAGTTGGTGATTGACAACTGAAGGAGTGTTGCTGCTTTAGCAGTCCACATGCTATGCATTAAAAAAGAGTGGGGAGGGTACTCGTGTGTTCACATGATGAACATTGCTATTGTTGATTTATTCATTGATGCTGTATCTGGTAATGGCCAGGATGTCCGTGTCTTACATCAGAGAGAGCAAGAAAAGTAGGGATTATCTCTAGTTTCATTTTACATTTGCGGGGAAATTTAAGGAGCTGTGGTGCTATATGCTGAATGTCTGAATATTGTTAAATGCATAGGAATATCTCTTTACTGTTATGAACTTCTGGAAGTCTCTGCGCCACCCTACTAAGGTGGCCATCTTGAAGAAGTTCGCATTAATAGACATGTACATTTAGATATTTCTTGAAATTATTTACATATTGCAGTATAATCAGAAGGCTGGCTACACATTTCTTAAGTGCACAATTACCTAACAATAACAACAGGCAAAATCCGAGCAAAAACAAAAAATAAATACATAGCTATTTAAAATTTTAAAGTTTATTAAGAAGAGGGTAATGTTGCTCCAGAGGTCGATGTGTCAAAGCAGACGATGTAAATGCGCAATGTCAGGTACCAACTGTTACTTAGAGAAAATGCTGCCACGTTAGTAAAACCGTAAACAGTTTGGTATTGTTGCAAGCTGTTATACACTGTCGTAATAGAAAAGCGCGAACTAGTGAATAAATGCAATAAAACTGAATATTAAGTGCGAAGCAGTGAAAAATGTTACTGTCTAATGCTTGGCGTTTAGTAATGACCATTAGCGCTTGTGTACTACTAAATAAACGTAATAAGCGTAATGCAACTGAATAGTTACCGTGCAACAGTAAGCAAATGTAATACAATTAAATAATTACTGCGACACAGTAAACAAATGTAATAGAACTAAATAATTACTGCGACACAGTAAACAAATGTAATACAATTAAATAATTACTGCGACACAGTAAACAAATGTAATACAACTAAATAATTACTGCGACACAGTAAACAAATGTAATACAACTAAATAATTACTGCGACACAGTAAACAAATGTAATACAACTAAATAATCACAGTGATGCAGTAAACAAATGTAATAGAACTAAATAATTACTGCGACACAGTAAACAAATGTAATACAACTAAATAATTACTGCGACACAGTCAACAAATGTAATACAACTAAATAATTACTGCGACACAGTAAACAAATGTAATACAATTAAATAATTACTGCGACACAGTAAACAAATGTAATACAACTAAATAATCACAGTGACGCAGTAAACAAATGTAATACAATTAAATAATTACTGCGACACAGTAAACAAATGTAATACAACTAAATAATTACTGCGACACAGTAAACAAATGTAATACAACTAAATAATTACTGCGACACAGTAAACAAATGTAATACAACTAAATAATTACTGCGACACAGTAAACAAATGTAATACAACTAAATAATTACTGTGACACAGTAAACAAATGTAATACAACTAAATAATCACAGTGACACAGTAAACAAATGTAATACAACTAAATAATTACTGCGACACAGTAAACAAATGTAATACAACTAAATAATTACTGCGACGCAGTAAACAAATGTAATACAATTAAATAATTACTGCGACACAGTAAACAAATGTAATACAATTAAATAATTACTGCGACACAGTAAACAAATGTAATACAACTAAATAATTACTGCGACACAGTAAACAAATGTAATACAACTAAATAATCACAGTGACGCAGTAAACAAATGTAATACAACTAAATAATCACAGTGACACAGTAAACAAATGTAATACAACTAAATAATTACTGCGACACAGTAACAACTAAATAATTACTGCGATGCAGTAAACAAATGTAATACAATTAAATAATTACAGTGACACAGTAAACAAATGTAATACAACTAAATAATCACAGCGACGCAGTAAACAAATGTAATACAATTAAATAATTACTGCGAAACAGTAAACAAATGTAATACAACTAAATAATCACAGTGACGCAGTAAACAAATGTAATACAATTAAATAATTACTGCGACACAGTAAACAAATGTAATACAACTAAATAATTACTGCGACACAGTAAACAAATGTAATACAACTAAATAATTACAGTGACGCAGTAAACAAATGTAATACAATTAAATAATTACTGCGACACAGTAAACAAATGTAATACAACTAAATAATTACAGTGATGCAGTAAACAAATGTAATACAACTAAATAATTACTGCGACACAGTAAACAAATGTAATACAACTAAATAATTACTGCGACACAGTAAACAAATGTAATACAATTAAATAATTACTGCGACACAGTAAACAAATGTAATACAACTAAATAATTACAGTGACGCAGTAAACAAATGTAATACAACTAAATAATTACAGTGACGCTGTAAACAAATGTAATAGAACTAAATAATTACAGTGACGCAGTAAACAAATGTAATACAACTAAATAATCACAGCGACGCAGTAAAAAAATGTAATACAATTAAATAATTACTGCGACACAGTAAACAAATGTAATACAACTAAATAATCACAGTGATGCAGTAAACAAACGTAATAGAACTAAATAATTACAGTGACGCAGTAAACAAATGTAATAGAACTAAATAATTACAGTGACGCAGTAAACAAATGTAATACAACTAAATAATCACAGCGACGCAGTAAACAAATGTAATACAATTAAATAATTACTGCGACACAGTAAACAAATGTAATACAACTAAATAATCACAGAGACGCAGTAAACAAATGTAATAGAACTAAATAATTACAGTGACGCAGTAAACAAATGTAATACAACTAAATAATCACAGCGACGCAGTAAAAAAATGTAATACAATTAAATAATTACTGCGACACAGTAAACAAATGTAATACAACTAAATAATCACAGTGACGCAGTAAACAAATGTAATACAACTAAATAATTACAGTGACGCAGTAAACAAATGTAATACAACTAAATAATTACAGTGACGCAGTAAACAAATGTAATAGAACTAAATAATTACAGTGACGCAGTAAACAAATGTAATACAACTAAATAATCACAGTGACGCAGTAAACAAATGTAATAGAACTAAATAATCACAGTGACGCAGTAAACAAATGTAATAGAACTAAATAATTACAGCATAGCAGAAACAAATGTAATAGAACTAAATAATTACTGCATAGCGGTAGTTCTGGAGGATAGATAATGAAGAAATATGAAATTTTGGAAGAGAAGAAAGATGAAAAGGAAGTTCTGAGGGAGAAGACGAACCAAAAGAGAGCTGTGAAGATGTTATGCCACAGCATAATTCTTGGAGAGTGTCACAAGAAAATTCTGAAACACTCTCCCATTGGGACAGCTGTTCCTGTACATGAACAGCTCTTGAGAAGTGCCGACTGTCTCTTAAGCTTGCTACATCTGGAGTAGCTCTTCTGCAAGTTGTTCTATGTCCCAATTTTCCATTAGGACAGCGTCATTATTTAAGATCTTATTCTCCGCAACGATGCTTAAGTTGTCTATGTTGTTGACTGCCGACAAACTCATGCCAGAATACATAATCGGAAGTGCTTAAACAACTTTAGAGCATTTAAAAGGCCAAATGCCATACATTCGCGGAATTTTAGCAATGTTTTTTCTACGGGGTAGCCTGCCTGACGTTGCGCGGCACCCGCCATGACACGTCAACCTCTGGAGCAACATTACCAAGAAGAGCCATATCTGCTCATTTGTTTTGACCTTCACGGATAGTTTCTTTTTTCTGCTTCTGTAATACGAGTGTTTATTGCAGCCATGAGTGATGGCTATTGAAAATGTTTTTAAGTCAGATATGAATGATTGATGATAAACTGCACAAGCTATTATACCTGGTTAAACATTCACTACTATATATAACAGAGAAACACAAACAAATGACATTCCACTACCACTGAATCATCAGCAAAGCAAGAATAACAGCAGTATCCATTTACATCAAATGTCAGTATACAGATAGCAGAAGTATCAGTTGCTGAAGTCATGCACAAAGCAAATGGTATAATGTGATAGGGCTTGGCAACCATATAGCATATCGATTGCTATGATAATTTGCTTTTGATTGGTGGATTACTGGTTGCTAGTCAACTGTAATGACGTGTTTAACCCTTCTCTTGGTTTCTGCAGCTCATTGCCATGTGCTTGGGAAATGTCAATCACCAAGGTTGTCCTCCGTAATAACAATTATGATATAGCAATTATTTTGGAGGAGGTTTTTTTCTTCTGTAAGTTCTTATTACTCTTTTTACTTTCCCTACTACGTACAGTAAGTAGGGGAAGTATTGTATTCCACCCAAAAATTCGATACCGAGATTTCACCAGAAATACATGTTTTGAGACCCCCTGAATCCAAAAAAAGCATTTTTGGAAACATGTCCGTGTGTGTGTCTGTGAACAGCATAACTCAGAAACGAACAGTCGGATAAACACCAAACTTGGTATTTAGATTCAGTATCTTCCAGAGATGCGACACAAAGGTTTTCAAGAAAATCCCCCCCCACGATATTACCCTTTACATGGAACATTTTTCGAAAATTTTAATCTTCTCAAAAATGGCTCTAACGATTTTGATTAAAATATCATATGTTTAAGATATTTTCATGACAAATGAAATGTATATCTCAAATTTTCTGGGAATGTCTTCAAAAGTATTCTTCATTGTGAACGGCTTTTGCATAACTGGTAAACCATAAGAGATAGACAAAATTTTACTACACAAAAAATGTAGATCGCATTAAAATACACAATTTATGTCATATACATTTTTTTTTGTTGAGTGAACCATTTTCGAGATATTGCTTGTTATTTCCTTAAATTTTTCAACTTATTTTCTCAAATGGGAATTCGTTATTAATTTTTTTGTCTTGTATATGCAAAGAGTATTAATCTGAGGCAAAGAGAATGGTGCTGCACATAGCAACCAGCTATTAAGAGATATGTTTATGCTTAAAGGCTACTGTATTTCTATATTGCCCTTGCGAATACAAAACAAGGGGAACATAGTACGCGATAGTCAATATTTTTAGAACTGGTCACTATGTGTAAAATGTAATTCTCTTTGCATGTCAAAAGATCGTTTCTGCAAATGTTTATCTCGATTAATATGAAATAGATGGAGAATAAGAGTTTGTAAAAATAGTTTGTACAAGAGTAGAGAAAGTCATGTGAGTGTAACACATCAGATTTTTAATTATAAGACACACTTCATTAAAATTCATTCTTAAATAAATTAAAGAATGATTTCCATTTTTCATTTGTGAATGTTACTGAATATACCTCATACAAATTTTCCTGTGCAAACCTTTCCTAACAATTTTGAGGAACTGGTACCTCTAACATACCTATATTGAGGTTTCATAATTTCAACATAGCAGTTATGCACATCAACAATTTGAGCTGTGTGATTTGAAATGTAGTGAAACTGGATTGTTCAAGATTTGTTATTATATGATCTATAGCTCTACATGTTTCTTTTATAATTCACGTAGGGCCTTTATATATCTTTGAGATTAAAGCCATCTAATATGTCTATAAAATCTTTGTTTGTACCTTTTACATTAAGATCTCCAATAATTATAGTTTTAAAATTGTTATTAGAAAATCTTCCAAATGCATTGAGTTTGGTGATCTATATACTACCGGCCAAAAGTTTTTGATCGCCTATGAAGAAAACTATATACTTTATTTCAATATAAAAACACACCATAAAAATTAAATAGACCAACAAAACATCTCTTACGGTTTACCAGTTATGCAAAAGCCATTCAGAAAGAAGAGGACTTTTGGGAACATTCCCAGAGAAACATTTTGTCATGAAAATATCTTAAATATATGATATTTTAATCAGAAATTTCAAAAAATTTTCCATGTGAAGGGTAGCCTGGGGTGGGAAGATTTTGAAAATCTTTGTGTCACATCTTTGAAAGATACTGAACCTAAATATTGTATTGGTATTTATCCAACTTTTTGTTTTTGAGTTATGCTGCTCACAAACACACACACATACATGTACCTTTTTCTGAAAGTGCTTTTGTTTTATTCAGGGACCTCAAAACATGTATTTCCAGTGAAATCTCGGTATCAAATTTTTGGGTGGAATGTAATACTTCCCTAGTAGTGAAAGTAAAAACTGTGAGGTTGCCATTAATGATTTCATATTAAACCTGCTATTATTAGAAGGGCAACATAGTCAGTTAACCGGTACAAAACTGTGACAAATAAATAAAAAGAAAATTCTGATGTGTCACATCCACATGGTTTTCTCTACTCACTCTTCTACTAACTATTTTTGCAAAAGCCTATTATTCTATCTACTTATTGTTAATCAAGATAAACTTTTATTACACATTTACACCTTTGTTGAAGGTAAAGCCATACTCAGAGTTTTAAAGAATGGGTCGCTATGTCATGGCTTTGGATTTCCATGAACATGAGAGAAAATAAAGAGCAGCTTAACAGTTGACAAAGTTTAAGTATTCCAAAGTTCAAACCAATAACAAATAATATCTTGGAAATGGTTAACTCCACAAAAAATGTTTTTTGACATAAACTTTGTGATTTAACGAGATGTACATTTTCCATGTCAAAAATTTTCTCTTTTACAGTTACCGAGCGGGATGGTTCAGGCGGTAATGTCTGTGGCCTGCATTTGGGAAGTTGTGGGTTCAATTCCCATAGCTAACCTTCCTGACCAATAGGTTTTTTGGGGGGTTTCACTGGGTCACAGGCAAATGCTGGGAAGAATCATTACATCCCCCGAATTTCCTGTCCCTCCATTTCATCTCCATTCTCATTTCATTTACCTTTCATCTGCTTGGTTTCTTTCAAGGTTGCAAGTGCCAGTGCAAGATCTCTCTGTGTGCATGGGAGGGGGAAAAGGATGCTATAAGGAAACCTTCAATTGCAAGCGGTCTCCAGGTCCTGGGCCCCCCAGAGGGAAAGGGGCCAGCTGCACTAGTCAGCATCCGGAGAGTTCAAATCATAATAGGTAGGGACCCTTCCCTCTGCCTGTCATGCTTCCTGATCCGGCTGCCCTCTGTCTCCTGTCAGTTCATCCCTCCCTCTGGGGGATGCCCCATCAGGGGCCTAGGCACAAAAGATCTGTGTAGCTCTAGGTGCTAAATCCCCCCTGTTTCTAGTCCTATCCTATCTCTTACAGTTTACCAATTATACAAAAGTCATTCAGAATGAAGAGGGCTTCACAGACTATTCCCAGAAAATTCGAGGTATACATTCATTTGTCATGCAAATATCTTAAACATATGGTATTTTAATAAAATTTGTTACACCTATGTTTGCTAAAACAAAAAAATAACACAATTTGTTCCATTAAAGTGGAGTTTGGAGTGGGGAAATGTTTTTGGAAATCTTTGTTTCATATCTATGGAAGATGCTGAACTTAAATACCAAGTTTGGTATTTATCAGAATTTTTGTTTTTGAGTTATGCTGTACACACAAAACATATAGAGCGTTTTACTAAAAATCTGATGTGTTGCACCACAAGACTTTCTTTACCCTCTATTGATTATTAGTGAGTATACAAATTATTCTTACAAAAGTTTTTTTTTCCCCTACATACTTCATTTTAATCAAGATAAGCTTTTCCAGAAATAGCTGCTTTGCACATTTCATTATAGATACAAGGAGAATAGTAACAGTAAAATGTTTAAGAATTGGATGCTATACACTTGTCTTAACATTTTATACTCTTTCCATGACATTGTGAGAAACAGTTGAAAATTGACAGCACTTGAAAAGAATGACTAAATATTAAACAATTCAAACCATTAATAATGCAAATCTCAGAAATGGCTGATGTTACAAAAAATGCTATTTGAAATAAATTGTATGTTTTAAAGGGATCTACATTTTTTGTGTAGTACATTTTCATCTATCACTTTACGTTTACCAGTTATACAAGATTATACAAAATTCCTTCAGAATGAAAAGAACTTAACAGGCTATTTCCAGAAAATTTAAGAAATTTTATTTCTCTTGTTAGAGCCATTTTTGAGAAAATCAGACTTTTTAAAAATGTTCCATGTAAAGGGTGGTTTGCGGTGATTTTCTTTAAACTTCTTGTGTCGCATTCTTGGAAGGTACTGAACTAAATACCAAGTTTCATTTTTATATGGCTTTTCGTTTTGAGTTATGCTGTTCAGACACACAGACTTCCTCTAAAAATGGTTTTGGGAGGGTTCAAGGGGCCTCAAAACATGTATTTATAGTGAAATCTCGATATCCAATTTTTTAATGGAATGTAATACCTGCTCCGTCTAATATGTAAGTGGTAGGGAAAGTAAATATAGCTATACATAAATCTTATTTAGCAAACGAATATTAGAATTTTACATCTATTACAATTCAGTATTACTTACTAGATCTTTGGTGGCTTTGTTTCAAATCAAAAGGTCCCTTTCTCATTTTTTAAGCTTCCAAAGAAGATTCAACTTGCCGCTTGCTGTCTGAGTAGCTCTAACAGACAACTGACCACAGAAATTGAAGATCGTTATGGCTTACATAACAGCTATTTACAGCAACCTTGAATTTCTGCTGAAGTCCTGTTAAATTGTTTGGAACTAATATGCCTATGAAATGGTACATGCAATCATCACATTAACTTGTTCAAGACTATTGAAAAATCAATGCAAAAGGCTCATTAGTAGCAGCATCAATCCAAAAGATGGTTTTGGTCAACCACACTAAATTACACTGATTACATGTGACGTAACTGAACAGTTGTGGCATCCATAATACTATTATGATCCTACTTGGGCACGCGCATCCCATACCTTTTAACACCTTCAAAGCAGCAATCCACTGGGATCCATTCCCCAAGTAAAATGAAATATGTATATTTAAAATAAAATAAATTCTGTACATTGTAATTTTAATATTCTAATAAACTGAGTTCATTGCTTTTGCTTGTCTTGCTTTCACGTTGCCTGCAAAAAAAATAATAATAATAAAAAAATAAAAAAAATTATGATGTGTATCCAACATCCGATCAGCATTTAATTACTCACATTTAACAAGGTTAGATGTTTTCGTATAAACTCAAAAGTTTTAAAATTATAGTGTGTTCAATCAAAAACAGTTGCTATATGCAACTTGATTATTATGGTAATTAAGATGCTCATATGAAAATTATGAAACAAACTTGCTACCACTCATTTCACAAACATATTCGCATTTTAATTATTACCATTATAGTTTTGTATAATATAATGTAGTGTATGGAATTTGGATTTCAAAGGTTTTCGCTCTGTCCACAAATTTATTCCTTCATTTTTAGTGTCATCATTTAAGTTTCCATATTTCAGTATGTAAATAAGAAGTAGTGAAACTACGTTTTATTTCCTACTTGTAAACTGTGAAAAGAAAGATACATATAATTAATTCTGCAAAAATCACAAACTATTTTGTTCACATTTCAAAACAATGATTTTTCTTCTTATTCAGATATTGCTTTTTACTTTCTCTACTAAGTATAGTTAAGTAGGGGAAGTATTGTACTCCATCCAAAAATTTGATGTCAAGTTTTCACTAGAAATACATGTTTTGAGACACCCTGAATCCAAAAAAAAAGTATTTTTAGACAAAGGTCTGCATATATGTTTGTGAACAGCATAACTCAAAAATGAAAAGCCAGAAAAATACTAACTTGATATTTAAATCTTCCAAAGATGTGATGCGATGATTTTCAAGAAAATTTCCCCCCCTCCCAAATACCCCTTAACTGGACATTTTTTTGAAATGTTTTATTTTCTAAAAAATGGCTGTAATGATTTTGATTACAATACCATATATTAAAGATATTTATATGACAAACAAAACATATATCTTGAATTTTCGGGAATACCCTGTGAAGTCCTTTTCATTCGGAAGGAAATTTGTATAATCCTATATAACTGGTAAACATTAAGTGAGAGACAAAAATGCACTCCACAAAGAATGTAAGGTCTCTTTAAAACACAAAATTTGCTTCAAAAAATTTTCTTTTGAATACGCCATTTCCAAGATATTCGTTATTAACGTTTCAAATTGTCCAATATTTTGTCATGCTTTTAAAGTCCTATCGACATTCAGTTATTCTTATGATTGCACAGAAAGAATATGGAATTTTAGGACCCATATATAGCATCCAGTTTTTAAACATTTGTCGGTACTTCCTTTATATCTATAATGTAACTATTTCTGCAGAGATTTATCTCAATTAGAATTACATAGATAGAAAAATAAACTTTCATAAGTATAATTTTTACAGCCATTAATAAATGATAGAGGTTAGAGAAAGTCTGTGAATGTAACATCACATTTTTTTATTTCATACAATCAATCCAATTTTATGAATATACCAACTATAAGTTAGCATTAGCATAAAATTTCTTTCTAAATTTAATACATTAATATTGGGTACATATGCTATTATCCCAAAGAACTCTACAGAAACTCATGGATAGCTAGAGAAAAAACTATTTCATCAGTGCATAATGTCATCAGTCCACAAGTAAACTAGTTAGATTATATTGAATTTTGGATTTCACATGTTTCTTATTAACCCACTGCGCAATGGCGATTTAAACTGCATCGGTTGTTTGTGGATACCCAATAAACAGATCTAGATATTTAAATCGGTCCACAATTTAGATTTCTGGTTTGCAGAGCATCTTGCCTTTATATTTTGCTTATTGTTTATCATATTTTAATGAAATGAAAAACTGAATTAAATGCATGATATTAAATGCAGTACGTACCAGCTACAAGTATTAGTTGGCCATGATATCAGTGGGCTTGGAAGAGGGAACCACTGTTTTTGTTGACAATGCATAACAAGGGAGGGATCAGAGATGAGCGAGGGGCAAGACGATAGGGGAATGTAACAGTTACACAATGAAAACAGTACTACATTTGTAGGCCTCAACTTTGCTTGTAAATGCAACTCGGAACTGCAGATGTTTCTTTACTTGACTGTCCTTCTAATGGCCCACCCACTTGTTTCGTAACTGTTTAGTTCCTCTTCCCTTTGAACGCACTCATATCATGGCCGACTAGTAATACTGTGTTTATATACAAGAATACCAAATGTTTGATTCTGATTTACGGAACTGAAAGAGTTCTTACTTTTCTTATTGAACACTACCATAATGCAACTCTCTTGTTTTGCACTGCAAACAAACAGTAAATCAGTTCTGCTTTTCAAGTCCTCTGTTTGTAGCTGACCTAGTATAGAGCATAACAAATCATAAATCTCTCTCTCTCGCACACATGCTTATTGTTCCTGTGCCAAGAGAGGTTTATATATGCACGTGGAAGTGGCAACGGCAGGCAGCAGCTACAACTTGGGCATTTTCCTTTGTTGTTGTTACTACATATGGGTTGAGACTTATTATATTTACCTGAGAGATTCTGCTTTGTTGTGCTGTCAGACATAATGGATCACTGCTGAAAAATGTGGTTTTACTTTCTTGAGGCTAAAATTAAAAAATAAAAAGCAATGCCTTTTAAGAAAATCCAGCATTAAGAGTTAGTAAACAGCAGTTTATTTTAATCACATATAACTACAAAACACTAATATTATTATTATTTAATTTTATACCATAAAATGAACAGGAGCTTCTAGCACATTTACATGCTTCTTACAGAATGGAGTATTAAAGCTAATTTCTTTCTTTTTATTTATATGCTCCAATTAAGGTCGTATCAGCAGCTTTGCCTTAAGACTAGTTTAATGATGACACTAGGTTTGCAATTATCTTTTACTTCAGTGCACATGTGCGAAAGTTAGCGGCGACAGTTACAACACCAGCCAGTTTCAGCTACTTCCAACTTTTGGTGAAATGAAACTAGTTCCATTGCTTGATTTTTAAGTTATGTTGTGTTTGCGATTTGGAGAATGATGTGGGAAAGCAAAGAAATAATTAAATGCCACAATTTCTGCAATGCAGAAGTGCTTGTGAGGCTTTAAATGACATAAACTTTAAACAAAAATCTGATGTGTTACACTCACATGACTTTCTCTGCTCTTGTACAAACTATTTTTACAAACGCTTATTCTCCATATGCTTCATGTTAATCGAGATATCGAGATGTTACTAATTTTCTTGTAGATGCAAGGGGAATTGGCTTTAAGCGTTTAAGAGCTGGTTGCTATGTGGAGTATTCCATTCTCTTTGCATTACCAGGACAAAAAAAAATGAATAACGAATTTGAGAAAAAGTATAAGTATTGGAAAATTTAAGGGAATAACAAGCAATATCTCGAAAATGGTTCACTCAATAAAAAAATGTGTATGACATAAATTGTGTATTTTAACGCGATCTACATTTTTTGTGTAGTAAACGTTTGTCTATCTCTTATGGTTTACCAGTTATGCAAAAGTCATTCACAATGAAGAACACTTTTGGAGACATTCCCAGAAAATTCGAGATATACATTTCATTTGTCATGAAAATATCTTAAACATACGATATTTTAATCAAAATCGTTAGAGCCATTTTTGAGAAAATTAAAATTTTCGAAAAAATGTTCCATGTAAAGGGTAGTCTGGGGTGGGGGGATTTTCTTGAAAACCTTCGTGTCGCATCTCTGGAAGATACTGAACCTAAATACCAAGTTTGGTGTTTATCCAACTGTTCGTTTCTGAGTTATGCTGTTCACACACAGACACACACACGGGCATATTACCAAAAATGTTTTTTTACTTTCTCTACTACGTATAGTAAGTAGGGGAAGTATTGCATTCCACCCAAAAATTCGATACCGAGATTTCACCGGAAATACATGTTTTGAGACCTCCTGAATCCATAAAAAGCATTTTTGGAAACATGTCCGTGTGTGTGTCTGTGTGTGTGTGTGTGTGTGTGTGTGTGAACAGCATAACTCAAAAACGAACAGTCGGATAAGCACCAAACTTGGTATTTAGGTTCAGTATCTTCCAGAGATGCGACACGAAGGTTTTCAAGAAAATCCCCCCACCCCAGACTACCCTTTACATGGAAGATTTTTCGAAAATTTTAATTTTCTCAAAAATGGCTCTAACGATTTTGATTAAAATATCATATGTTTAAGATAATGTTATGAGAAATGAAATGTATATCTCGAATTTTCTGGGAATGTCTCCAAAAGTATTCTTCATTGTGAACGACTTTTGCATAACTGGTAAACCATAAGAGATAGACAAAATTTTACTACACAAAAAATGTAGATCACGTTAAAATACACAACTTATGTCATATACATTTTCTTAGTTCAGTGAACCACTTTCGAGATATTGCTTGTTATTTCCTTAAATTTTCCAATAGTTATACTTTTTCTCAAATGCGTTATTCATTTTTTTTGTCCTGGACATGCAAAGAGAATGGAATGCGCCACATAGCAACCAGCGTTAAAATATTTGACTATCGCTTAAAACCTACCATATTCCCCTTGCATCTACAAGAAAATTATCAATAAGATTGACATCTCGATATCTCGATTAACATGAAGCATATGGAGAATAGGCGTTTGTAAAAATAGTTTGTACAAGAGTAGAGAAAGTCATGTGAGTGTAACATCAGATTTTTTTGGATTCAGGGGGTCTCAAAACATGTATTTCCAGTGAAATCTCGGTATCGAATTTTTGGGTGGAATACAATACTTCCCCTACTTACTATACGTAGTAGAGAAAGTAATAAAGTGAAACGCGCTGCTCCGCTGGAGTTAACTTAATGCGAATTCATTCCACATGAAGGACCTACACAAATGAAATACAGAAGATCGAAAAAAAAGTAAGAAATCTAAAAGTGGCATTGACATCGGGAACAAATTTTGAAATTGTGCTTTTTGGTGCCCGGTACAAAAACTGTAATGATGGATATGAGTCGCCACTTGCAAGAAATCTCAATATAATTTGTAATTTCAGCTCTGTTGATAATGTTTCATGCATTACAGTATCTTGCTTCTTTATTTCATGTTACTTTCCCAAACAAAAAGCTAAACTGCTCCAAAGTCATTTCTCAAATGACTGTGATAACTTGTTGGATCCTCTACAATTTCCTTCAACAAAGTTGCAGACCATCCTAAAAATGTCCACTGACTCCAGGATATAGTCTATATTCATCTTCTTTGCTTTTTCTCATTTTTTAAGGCTAGCAGTAACATCTCTGCCATTACTTTAGCTGCTGCAATATCTTGACCATTTATTTATTCAAACTACCTCTGCAGAAAGATATTAAAAATCTATGAAACTACAATACACATAAGTATCACCATGTAAACATCTCAAACAAATAGTTTCACGAAAATTATTTCAAGAAACTAGTTGCAAAACCTAGTGCCGTCATGTAAACTAGGCTTTAGGAACAAATTAGCAGTGAAATTCACTTGATTATGATGTAGATTGAGTCATACTTTTTTATACTCACCTTCACTAATTAAAAGTTATATAAAACAGAAACATTTTCGAGGGCATTCATCCTCATCGTCAGCGACTTGGTGACTAAGGGTCGCTTTCTCCCGTGTCCTCTTCTTCCTCTTCCTGTGGATTCTGAAGCTGTTGCCATCTGGTGTTGGGGGCACAAAGTTTTAACACATTGCTCACAGGCGGGATTTCAAAATTAATGACATCGTTTTTGATGATGTGTATTTTTTCTCAGATGTTCAATTCTATTGGTGTGGTAAGGGGTTTTAACAACTTTATACTTTGGCCAATGTTGTGGTTTTCTGTCCAAAAATGGTGTGATACAGCAGATTTCTCTATTTGTTTTAGTTTTTAGAGAAATCCGCTGTATCACACCATTTTTGGACAGAAAACCACAACATTGGCCAAAGTATAAAGTTGTTAAAACCCCTCACCACACCAATAGAATTGAACATCTGGGAAAAAATAAACATCATCAAAAACGGCAACATCATTAATTTTGAAATCCCGCCTGTGAGTAATGTGTTAAAACTTTGTGCCCCCAACACCAGATGGCAACAGGTTCAGAATCTGCAGGAAGAGGAAGAAGAGGGCATGAGAGAAAGCGATCCTTAGTCACCCAGTCGCTGACAATGAGGACGAATGCCTTCGAAAACGTTTCTGTTTTATAAACTTTTAATTAGTGAAGGTGAGTGTAAAAAAGTGTGACTCAATCTACATCACGATGAATACTTCACTGTTAATAGTGCTTCTGTTTTTAATCTTTAATTTACTTGATTGTTGTGGTTGTGTTAATTGCTGGATTTGTATTACTTTTGTGTTGCTTTATCGACATTAAAACACATTCATCCACACTCTAAAACTGTCTCAAACAAGAACGATTCTGTTGTAAACATACAGGAAGGAATAGAGAGATAGAGACAGCTAGATGAAACACTTTTAGGCTGCTGACTGCTGGAGGGAAGTTCATATGTGTTTTATTTGTTATCACAGAATAACCACCTCTAGAAAGTACAGCGCTGCAAGTAGTATTTTAATCACTGCTCAATGCAAGTTAGTTTCAGGAAGAAGTAAGTCTACAAACATTTAAGATTCATTACAGACCCTGCTTATACACCACAGATGTGTCCTGGGCTCATGAATTCTGAAAGGAATGCTTACAAGAGATGTATACATACACATGCAAACATAAAATAAACTGATGAAAGGCTCATTTATAATATTAACTTATTGTTAACATAAATTAAAGTGAATTTTATTTATGGACGCTCTTTAACTGCTGTAGTCCTTAAGTGTCCCATTCTATATTAGGGGTGAAAGACCAGTAATTTTGCTCAGAGGTTCTTTTACGTGCTGTAAATCTATAACATGGGACCACCGGCTTTACTTCCCTTCCGAAGGAAGCCATGCTAAGGATTTTTACACCTGAAAAAATCCATCGCCCTCTGCAGTGTTTGAACCTGCAACCTTGGGAACTAGAGACTAGCATTACACCACAGAGGACAACTTTATTAATGTTGAATAATACACAGCCTAACTTTGTATTTCTAATCAAACAGTTCTATAGTAAGTTGTATTCCTATACCATATAGCCCTCTCGGAAGTAAGTAGGTCTCAAGGCGAATGCTGATTCAGATGTTATTGTTTATCATGCAGAGTCACTTCAGATATTTAAGACTATTTCCTACACTTCTCACATCTTCACAAGCCCAGAACACTTGTATGCAGCTTATCATCATGGAGCAGACCTGTCAATCCACCAAAATAAAACACTGTCGCGGCAAACCTTAAGAAGTGGGAGAGGCAAATGATCTCATATTGTTTCGCAACGCTTAAACCCTGAAGTATAATTTTATACTACTACAGAATAATATTAGTTCTATAATACACAGATTTAATAAGTTACTGGCAACATCTTATTCGATTTATTATCAAGAAGTTAGCACTGCTACAACTGGTGGTGAAACCTATCTGCACATACTTGCTGGGTTGAGTCTGCTCTGCCTTGTTATTTACAACAGGATTGTTCTTATCTGAAATAAAATTAAGTTTTATTTATCGACACTCTTTAACTGTTATGGTTCTTAGCGTCCCATTCTATACCGGGTGTAAAAGGCCGGAAACTTTACTCAGATGCTTCTTTATCAGGCTTGAGGTTCTTTTATGTGCCACAAGTCTATAACATAGGACCACCGACTTTACTTTCCTTACAAAGGAAGCCATGCTAAGGATTTTTACGCCTGAAAAAATCCATTGCCCTCCGCCAGGTCTGAACCTGCGACATCGGGAACTGGAGGCTAGCACGGTAACCACTACACCATGGAGGACAACACGTTCTTGTTTGAGATAGAGTATAGGAATATAGGAAATAATGCTGGGTAAAGGAAAGTTCCCAACCTCCAGCCAGAAATCAAACCCAAGGGGTACAGATTTGGAGGCTAACATGCTAACCAGCAGACTATAAAAACCTACATTTTGTTCTAGTAGGAACAAAGGAGCACATCAGAGATGACAATTATCATTAGAGACAGGCAAAATATGAAGAAAAAAGTCCTAAAATATTATGAAATATACATTTTAATGCCACATCTTATACACTTTAAGGGCTTGGTATCACTTCAATACTGGTTTATGGTCAAAATGAAGGCTTTTTACTTATGAAATCGGGGTTTTTGGGTATACAGAGTAATCCATGTTTAATGAGGAACGTTTTGGTGTAGTGGATGTTGCTCCGGTGTTAATCTAATGCCCTCCTAGACACCCGCCCTTTCATGCAACCGTTTTTATATAGTCATTTTTGGTGGGTTTTGGCGACTTTTGAAAGGAATTCCTGCCAACATGAATCATTCGAGTTTTAGATGTGCAGATCCCTCGGCTACACCCTGTCGTCACTCCACTCCTCTCCTAAAAAACATCCCTCGATTACACCATGAGGCTGAGGGCCCTCAAATCCCTCCGCTACGCCTGTGGCTTAGGACTCTCAATCGTATTTTCAGCTATGTTGGGATTTAAAATGTTGGTAGTGGAAAGACAATGCAACCAACATTCCCATGATGCCACTGATGAGATGCATACAATGCAACTTCTGATAGCAATATGGAACAAAAGTGAGAAAATATACCATATAGTCAAGAAAATACCTACAGCATCATGTTATTTGTTCTTTATTACATATACATAATGATGTTTTAAAATCAATCAAAGCTGTGCAGTGTATGCTTGTGTTAGCGTGTATATAACACTGGCTATAATCCAATATTGAAGTATATCCAAGGGCTTGGAGCAAGTTCACTTTATTAATTTAAAAAAAAAAAAAAAATCTGAGGTGTTACACTCACATGTGTTTCTCTACTCTTGTACGAACTATTTTTACAAACGCTTATTCTCCATATCCTTCATGTTAATCAAGATATCGAGATGTTAATCTTACTGCTAATTTTCTTGAGATGCAAGGGGAATATGGTAGGTTTTAAGCGATAGTCAAATCTTTTAAAAGCTGGTTGCTATGTGGCGCATTCCATTCTCTTTGCATGTCCAGGACATAAAAAAAATGAATAACGAATTTGAGAAAAAGTATAAGTATTGGAAAATTTAAGGGAATAACAAGAAATATCTCGAAAATGGTTCACCCAACAAAAAAAAATGTATATGACATAAATTGTGTATTTTAAGGCGATCTACATTTTTTGTGTAGTAAAATTTTGTCTATCTCTTATGGTTTACCAGTTATGCAAAAGTCGTTCACAATGAAGAATACTTTTGGAGACATTCCCAGAAAATTCGAGATATACATTTCCTTTCTTATGAAAATATTTTAAACATATAATATTTTAATCAAAATCGTTAGAGCCATTTTTGAGAGAATTAAAATTTTCGAAAAATAATCGGGTAATCTGGGGTGGGAGGATTTTCTTGAAAACCTTCGTGTCACAATTCTAGAAGATACTAAACCTAAATACCAAGTTTGGTGTTTATCCGACTGTTCGTTTCTGAGTTATGCTGTTCACAGACACACACACGGACATGTTTCTAAAAATGCTTTTTTTGGATTCAGGGGGTCTCAAAACATGTATTTCCGGTGAAATCTTGGTATCGAATTTTTGGATGGAATGCAATACTTCCCCTACTTACTATATGTAGTAGAGAAAGTAAAAAGCGCATGCAGTTTATAGATTTTAATCACTGGAAACCCTTAAACTTAGAAAAAAGAAAAAGAAGTTACTGATTGGTTTATCCTTGTTTAATACTATGACAGGTGGTGGGAGGAGCTGGTTATCACAGAATCCAATTAGAGATTTGTCCCACCTTGCAAGTTGTATAGTTAAGACGCGGTGAAATCATGCTGTAAAGCCGGTGATACAAACGTCATTTGCACGGAAAAAGCTTAATTATATTCACAATTAGTATTTTTTAAGCTTACAGCCTAAAAAGCAATTTTGCACATTACTGGTTGAAGAGATATGGATATGCATTGAACGTCTTTTAACAAGGGATTCTAGTAGAAGCTTTAAAGTTTTCTGTCCAACTATCTTCATGCCTCTTTTGTTTATCATTTCAGCACATGATTGAAAACAGATACCAGAACCAGCATGAGGTAAGCAATAAGGAAGGAAAAGGAGTCTAAGTTGCTGATGTTATAGCTTCAGTAGAGATTATTACTCTTGTGCTAGAGGTGCTAATTTCGTTTCCATAGTTCAATCATAGTGTTGTGTTATTTTATTAGTTTTTAAACAAAAGTCACTTAAAAGCAAAGTACGAGTAATGAAAGTCAGCTAATAACACACAAATGGGAAGTGTTACGTTACCAAAGCAGGAATATAATTTACAATGTACTCATTCTTCTTTTTACTTGGTCTGTGCAAGATTTTTATTATTGTTGTTAAAGTATGACTTTCAGATTACTTTACTTGTTAAGTTAGCAATGTACACAAAGTCTGTTTGCTTGAGTACTGCTGTAACACTCTATAAATGGTTTCCATTTTGTCTATTTACTGCATGTAAATTCATCCACCCTTTAACATGTGGCAACGTTACACCTCTCCTGTAGTGGTCACCAACCAGTCAGTGTCTGCCATAATTACAATATGTTACTAAAAGCATTGGTTCATAAAAATACAAGCTAGCTCTTAAAGAATAATAGAGGTAGTTTGGTTTTAAATTGACAAAACTGTACCCATCTTGTTGAGAAAGGTGGTGTGGGTTTTTGCAGACATGTTTCCTGGAAAGTATGGCTCTCTTTTCTGAATATGCTTTATAGAAAACTGCCCATATAGAATGTAAGGAAAGTTTGGTTTATTTCTAATGGAAATTATTTTTAAACCGTAAAATCATAAATCTTACAAAATACAGTGCGTCCATAAAAATACTGTCATACTATGAACTGGTATTGCGTTGCTTTGGATAGTCATATTTGGTGAAGCTGGTGATATTCAAAAGAAAAACTCAAATATTTTTGTGCATGTCAACAATGGATGGGATCGTGGGAATCAAACACAGAAACTAAATTCATTCACAATTGTGATTAGTCGATATGGGTTCATTGTTGGATATTTAGTGGGCAGGATACATGTGAATGTTTGTTTTTAAAATTGTGTTGTTATTAAAGAAGTTTTAAGGAGTTATGGCCAACCCACAAGAATCTAGTTGGTGTGTTTTGGAATATCATAGCATGCAGAGTCTGATGCAGGTTCAGCGTGCATTTAGGTGAAGGTTTCAACATCAAGCTCCTACACACACCTCAATTTTGAAGTGGTACAGTGGTTTTGTGGATCATGGCTGCATATGTCATCAAAGGAAAGGCCATTGTGGAACAAGTGCAGGAGTCCTAATCAGTCTGTCTGTAGAAATTAAATTAAATTGAGCTTTATTTATGGATACTCTTTGACTGCTATGGTCCTTAGCGTCCCATTCTATATTGGGCGTGAAAGACTGGTAATTTTGCTCAAAGGCTTCTTTATCAGGCTTGAGGTTCTTTTACATGCCATAAATTTATGTCACGGGACCACCGGCTTTACTTCCCTTCCGAAGGAAGCCATGCTAAGGATTTTTACTCCAAAAAAATCCATTGCCCTCCGCCGGGTTTGAACCCGCAACCTCAGGAACTAGAGGCTAGCATGATAACCACTACACCACGGAGGATGACCTGTATGTAGAGCTAGTCAGCAGTTAAACATCCCTAAATCCACTGTATCTAAGATCCTGCATACGCGGCTGGAGTTTCACCCCTACAAACTGCAATTACTGCATAAGTTAACACCTAATGGCCCTGCAAAACAAGTATACAGGTGCCCTTTGCAACAATTTCTCTATGCGTAAGACCCTTAATGTGGTGAAGATCACAAATTGTCGCTGTTCAAATGTTATGTTGACTCCTTTGCAGCCCACTTGACTTTTCGGTACAAACACAGGTTTTGTCACCGATTGTAATGGGGGTGTGAACCTTTCCTTTTTATACCAGTCTAAGCAGATGAATACAAGCATAACTAAAGTGACCAAATATTAAAGCGGCACATGTATATTTTGCTTTGTAGTCAAACAATACCTAAAAATTACTATCTTTGTTGCAAAAATCTTAAGTGTCCAGATTTATTTAATATTTTGTTTATGCTTCATATTCAACATAAACTTTGTTTATACCAATTCATAATTTCAAATAACTCTGCATTATATAGGGAAGTCTTATGTGACTACTTGTATCTTATAAAATGCCCTGTGTGAGATTAGTGATATTGTTAAGCAATTTTATCACGGGGACTATATATCACTGCAAGCTCCTGGGAAAAAGGATATGACAGTAGGACAGAATGAAGAACAAGAAAAATTCCAGAAGAGATTTGTGTACACTACTATTACAGAGGCATATCAGATATTAAAAAAGAAAAACTGATAAGAAAGTGGGAAATCAAAATTGTTTTCACTGCAACCCAAATTTGACTTTCCAGTTACCACAGGTGCTCGTGTCACTAACATGAGAACGTCAATTTACTTCAGACTGTTCTGTGAGGCTATAAGGAGGAGTTTCTTAAAACATCATCACAGCTAATCAGTACAGTAGTATGCAATCCTGAAAATAACTGCACCTCAAGCACTTGTAATAATTGTAGCATCAGAAACCTGCTCAGTCGGCATAATACCTTAACTGATGATACAAATGAATTAGCTTGGTTTGTTTGGAACACCATCGATGGAAAAATTGAAAAAGTTCTGAAGGAGAACACTGTCTGTGAAGCATTTGAAGAGCTTATTGAAAAAATCTGATGTGTTACACTCACATGACTTTCTCTACTCTTGTACAAACTATTTTTACAAACGCTTATTCTCCATCTACTTCATGTTAATCGAGATATTGAGATGTTAATCTTATTGCTAATTTTCTGGTAGATGCAAGGGGAATATGGTAGGTTTTAAGCGACAGTCAAATATTTTAAGCGCTGGTTGCTATGTGGAGTATTCCATTCTCTTTGCATTACCAGGACCAAAAAAAATGAATAACGCATTTCCATTTGAGAAAAAGTGTAAGTATTGGAAAATTTAGGGGAATAACAAGCAATATCTCGAAAATGGCTCACTCAACAATAAAAATGTATATGACATAAATTGTGTATTTTAATGCGATCTACATTTTTTCTGTAGTAAAGGTATGTCTATCTCTTATGGTTTACCAGTTATGCAAAAGTCGTTCACAATGAAGAATACTTTTGGAGACATTCCCAGAAAATTCGAGATATACATTTCATTTCTCATGAAAATATCTTAAACATATGATATTTTAATCAAAATCGTTAGAGCCATTTTTGAGAAAATTAAAATTTTCGAAAAATGTTCCATGTAAAGGGTAATCTGGGGTGGGGGGATTTTCTTGAAAACCTTTGTGTCGCATCTCTGGAAGATACTGAACCTAAATACCATTGGTGTTTATCCGACTGTTCGTTTCTGAGTTATGCTGTTCACAGACACACACACACAGGGACATGTTTCCAAAAATGCTTTTTTTTTGGATTCAGGGAGTCTCAAAACATATATTTGCGGTGAAATCTTGGTATCGAATTTTTGGGTGGAATACAATACTTCCCCTACTTACTATACATAGTAGAGAAAGTAAAAATACCCCAGCTTTTAAGAAATTCTTCTTGGTAAAAACTTGTGTACATATTTTCAAGAGAAGAAAGGTGCTGTATATAGCAAAGAAATTGTGATACAGACTAATTTCGCCAAAAATTACTCTCTCAAAACTAAATTCAATTTATTGGAACTCCCAATAGGCCACAATCTTCACAGCTGTTGCCTGGATAAGTCCTGGAATGGTATGAAGTTATGCAATTGTCAGTGACGAAATATCACATGACAAATATGCTGTCAACACATTCCTCCGTAGGCTGTCAGAAAAACTTACCCAGAGTTCTAACAATTAAAATTTTTTAGATGGTGCAGCAAGCCACTTGTGTTATTCTTTATGTAATTTAACTCACCTTCAGGAAGAGCTCGAAGTTCTGTTAACATGGAACTTTCTAGCTACAGGTCATGGGAAGGGCAGTGTCAATAAAAATTAAACTAATTGAATTTTATTTATGGAAGCTCTTAAACTGTTATGATCCTTCATCCCATTCTATATTTGGCATAAAAAACTGGTATAATTTTGCTCAGAGGCCTCTTTATCAGGCTTGAGGTTCTATTATGTGCCATAAATCTACAACATGGGACCACCGGCTTTACTTCCTTTCCAAAGGAAGCTATGCTAAGGAATTTTACACCCGAAAAAAATCCATCGCCGGGTTTGAACCACGGCCTCGGGAACTAGAGTGAACATGGTAACCACTATACTACGGAGGATGACAGCGTTGATGGTGTTGGTGGAGAACTGAAGAGATTGGTATGCAATGCTGTATTAGGTGGAAAACACATGGTTACCAACACAGAGCTTTTTTACTGGTGTGCAAGGAAAGTGTCAAAATCAGTAGAAGTGATATTTTGTTCTAAATATGAAGTGGACCAACAAAAGACACAATTTGATGCTAATGTGCGATACCTGACATTCTAAGCACTACATTAAAGTTGTATCCCCTTATAATGTGTTTACAAAGAGCATGCTTCGTTCAAAAAGGTTTCAACTTTGATTTTATGGCTGGCAGAACTGTCCAAATCAAAACAATGGGAGGGAATTCAAATGTTTAAATAGGTGCTTTTGTAATAGTGAAGTTTATGACAAAAAATACAGCTAAAAACTTCATATGACAAATCTTAGAAGTTGACAATACTGAATGTGAGATCAATTTTATGAGAGAAATCATCAAAGATTTCAAACCTGCATTTAAAAGTAATGACATTTCATGGGTTACAATTTCTGATATTGAAAGTACTTCCAGTTCCTGATGTAGATAATCACAAGAGATTTTCATTTTCTGGTGTACACAACAGCTATATAACCGAGCGGGATGGCTCAGGCGGTAAAGTCTGTGGTCCACATTCGGGAGGTCCCGGGTTCAAATCCTGTGGGCCACCAATCTGTCTGAGGTGTTTTCGTGGTTTTCCTCAGTCGCCAAGGTAAATACCAGATTGGATATTTAATACCATGACCCAAAGTTCCATCTTAAGTCTAAAACAATAGTAAAATGAAAAATAAGTGGTAATAGTGAATGCTATGCCATCTATTTACAGACAATGTAAGGAGTTAGACTGGATGGCACCCTATGCCATCTGCACGGCATGAAGCAGGGGTTACAGAGATGAGACCTTGAAGGCTAACTGTCCGCCTTTCTGTGTGAGGGCGGCAGTTAAGACTGGACGGCACCCTAATGCCATCTGCACAGCATGAAGCAGGGGCTACAGGAATGAGACCAAAAAGGCTAACTGTCCATCACATATCATTCAAATAGATATCCACCAACAGATTCGTCACGATATAACCAAGGAGTTAAAGCAATGTAAAATAAAATAGAATAAAAAAAAAAGAAAACAGCTATATATCATAATGTGAGTTCTGATAAAGAATGCAACTTAGTAACCTGGTACGATAGTTATTTTATGAAAGATGCATTTTTAGCATTTTTGTTTTGTATATGTCCCATTCCATTACATAAGTAAAAAATGATAACTTCCATGTAATTTTTCATACTCTTACATTAATACTTGTTATTCATTACTGAAATGATGAGACAGCATATTTGTAGTTTCACAGAGCTTCAGAGTTGTTTTAGCTCAGAGGGAACTTCCTTTTCGTCCAAGTCCCTTTCCTTCACAGGAAAACTACTTCATATTTTTACTTCAATTAACAAGGCGTTTTCCCTTTTATGCTTTTTGTGTTAACCTTAGGATTGAAATTCTCTGTTATGAATAAAACTAACATTTATAATTTGGGCAAAATTGCCTTAGTTGTGGCCCGTCGAAGTAGCTGAACGTGAATGATTCGAGTTTTAGACGCGCAGATCCCTCGGCTACGCCCTGTCGTCGCTTCGCAGTTGCGGCCTATCGGCCGCAACTTGCTACACTCCTCTCCTTCTAAAAAACATCCCTCGGCTACGCTTTGAGGCTGAGGGCCCTCAATCTCTCGGCTACGCCTTGAGGCTGATACTGGAGTAGATGTGCGGGCCACAAGTAGAGCAAAATGTCGATAATTTGTTTTAAGAGTTATTTTTGGAACAATACACAGAAATAAAACCTTCCAAATGTCCCATTCCGTCACAATAGCAAATGGCCCTACTATAACTTGAGTAAAACAACTTCTGGCATTGGAAATGATTTGTTAAATTCTAATTTAACATTCAAAAGCTCCACACATGATGCAATACTAGAAATCATGAAACCTAATAAAACCAGCAATGATCAGTTCTACTTATGGCTAAACAACTCAACTTCACATACCAGCAATCTCTAATATATATAACCACCAGAACCTAAAGCTTCCTTTTATATAGTGTATAGTTGTCATTTGATAATAACACTTATACACTTCACTAATTTGATGTGTTGAGTTTTATATATTTGTTCTCGTTGTATACTGTTTGTCACTTACATAAATTCCTAATACATGGAATATAGATAGGAGCTGTTTGATCCCACCCGCCAATTAGTATGTTCAGAACCTTTGAGCTCAAGAATCTTTTTGAAGCAATACATAAAAAAAATGACAGTGCTAATAGGCCACAGCCGAACCACAATTATGTCAAACAAAACGCAGCTTGGCTATCTGAGATAGTGGTCCTAGGTCATTTCACTTTAGTAGTAGGTACTTACAATATAACTTTTGCTTCCTTGCAGCACTGTGATTTGTTTCCTACTACTTCCATATTAAAATCAGCCATTCATAACCATAATTTAATCGCGGATTACTCTAATGCCGTGTAGTTGGAGGTTTAGTAAATAAAACTGAAAATTCTTTGAGGCTTAATTCAGAAATCTTGTGCAATTTAGGCACTTATGGTTTATCACAATTTCACCTAATACTATATTTACTATAATGAACAAACTTTACTTACATAACACAAACAATGACCTATGATCTTCAATTACTTACCTTATTCAAAGGAAACGTCACGTGTATTTGTTTACATAATTGATGATTCGACAAACATCGGCATTTTGTTTTCTGTACCAACCTTTCTACCCAATTATTACCTTGTCACAATCGTATACTACGGTGCCATGTCAAAACGATCCAAACACTTTTTATTTTATTCAGCGGGCCTGAAAATATGTATTACCGGTGAAATCTCGACATCGAAATTTTACAGAAATCAAACTTTCCCTCTTTTTCTATTAGTGATTACTATAATAGTGGTGATTGAATGTTGTTTCCATTGCATATGCTGATGTATGCGTCTGTCATTACTCAATGTCCCTGAGCTTTGTTCACAGTGGGACCTTTCATTAAGTCAATAACAAATAAGTGATTTTGACATACCTAGCTGCCTGCCTGTTTATGCCAGAATAAATAGTGACATTCATCTCTCTGTGAAGTACTTGATCTTTAAGTTCAAACGTCGTTGAGATAATTTAAGTGTTTCAAGTTCAATACCCACTTTTCTTTTTGGATCTGAAAGTAGACTTTACGCAAAACGCTCAACATACCGGTTCGTATCATTAAGATAAAACACGATTCCTTTTATTATTATGCACTTTCATTACCTTTATCGCGTACCCAGCCCATATTTAAGTAATTATACACTCGTCAGCACAATCATTTTTCAGCCCCCTTTCCGCGCGTCAACCACAGAACACCAAAGTCAACACTCAAAAACAACACTCCTGCAGCACGCAGGAAGGCAGTGTTGCCCGTTACACCATGCAAGTCCATCCTCTACCTATAATTGTCTCTCAGAATTCCTGTGACGATCACTGCTCCTGTTTTAGTGGATATGAAAATGTATTATCAGCATATTATATATATATATATATCAATTTCTCAAAGTTGCCGCCCTAGGCCCCGGGCCATGCGTAAATAATAAATATAGAGCTGCACCTACACAGTCAGTAGAAAAAGTACAGCATTCCGCCAAGAAATTCAATAGCGAGATTTTCACGAAAATTCGCGTTTTAAGGCATTCTGAATAAAAACAAGAAATATTTTTTAGAAACAGGTCCATGTGTCTATCTGTGAGCAGCATAACACAAAAATATAAATCGGTTAAATATCAAATTTGGTATTAAAGTACAGCGTCTTCCAAAGATGTGGTATAAGGATTTTTAAGAAAACCGTCTAAGACCAAGTACTCCTTACATGGTAAAGTCTTCGTCATTTTTCATTTTCTCAAAGTTGGTCCTAACGACTTTGATTCAGATAATGTCTCACATATTTGCACGAGAGAATGTCTTGAATTTTCTGCGAATAGTCTGTGAAGTCCTCATTCTCAGTGATTTTTGTAATTGATAAACTGTAAGAGATAGACAAAATCTTACTATACAAAAAATGTATATCTCATTTAAACACACAATGTATGTCAAATAAAGAAAACTGTGGTGTTAACCATTTGCGAGATTATCTTTGGTATTGGTTTATATTTTCAAATTCTCATACGTTTTCCAAGTGGTAAATCGCTACTCCTCATAATCATGCAAATAGCCGGAAATTTCAAAGTCTGCTGAAATAGTTAATAAATTCTTCTAGTTGGACAATTTAACTTCATGCAACTTTTGGCTATAAATATAAAAATGCAAAAGATAAGTAGAGTAGAACATGTAAATTTAGCACCATGTATATGGAAGTTAATGCATTTATACTTTTAAGATTGTGACTACAGTGAAATTGTGAACATAGTCAATGCTATCACTGATAAACTGTTAATAAAGCCTGTGCCACCATTTTATATTAATAATCATGATGCAGATAAACAAACTATAAAAATGGTTGCATTTGCTGTAAAATACATGAACAAAACTGATAGAACTTAGAAAGGTTGGTATTAGAATCTGATAAGTACATTACTGTCTATAATAACAGAAACTTGAAATTTTCTATTCCGGAAGGACAAAAGCTGAAAGTGCGTAATACAAAAATTTAATCGATCGTACAAACCAGTATTAAACAAAGTTACATAAATGCGGAGCAGGTACCTACTTCGCAAAGTCTTGCATCTTATCCAGAAATCCAGTGCGTTCTACTAATTTTGGCGAACCAAAACTTTCTTCTCTCCAAGTTTCTTAGTCTCGACAGTAACCTATATAATTGTTATCCCTTTGTGCCATCGTAGTGCACCCGAAAGCACAGCAATCTGGCATTTTCACTCATAAATCAACTTTGAAACAGCTGTTTCCCTATGTTTATATCGATGCACCCAGCCCAAGATAGCGTGCGGATACCACGTGATCAGCTTTCCGTCAGTCAGCGAGCCATATTGACGACATTCGCAAAATAAATAAACTGCTGTACTTTGTATATACAGAACTTTAGCATGCGGTTTCCAAATGCACAAACAAAATGCTGGCAACAGCGGAATAAGAAACACCGCCGACGACTGACAAGCGGCAAACGTCATAAAGGGCACGCAAAACTTAGGTTAATTAGCAACTAGTGGTTTCGCGTTCTTTAACAAATTTTATGACTTACTATTTTTATAAGCATAGGTTTCTGATTCAGGAGAAGTTAGATTATGTATAGCTTTTTTTGTATAAGCTTAGGATTCTGATTCACGGGAGGTTATGTATAGTTTTTCTTATGTAGTAAAACCTCTTTAACTTGGACACCTATGGTTCAATGAAAAATTGTCCAACCTAAGGGTTTTCCAACAAAGGGGAGGGGGGTAGAAATTCTTTTACATTCAATGGAAAAGAAATGAGTGTTGGCTACATAATGACAAGCAACTGTTGTATCAAATAAAAATACTACAAAAATTGTACACAAAATAACGTATGTGCTGCGTTACAGTTCTATACATGTTAATCACATTCAGTTGCAATACGGTACATATATATTGGGCAATTGTCATTGCTTTTTTGAAAAACTCTGTTAAAAGATACAGCCTGGCATTTTTAATTTTTGCCAATGTCTCAATATCTTGTTCAAGTCCAAATAAATGTTCAATCATTTGTAGCTGACCATGTGCAAATACATAATTCTCCAATTACTTCATGCACTCAAGAGTTCGTTGATGGGTGAATGGATTTTCAGGAACAGAAATAGTCTCATCTTCATCTGAAGATTTCTTATTCTTCATTCGTGACGTTGGTTGATAAAAACTTCCCTAGCACTTCTTGAGTGGTAGAATGAATATCATCATGGATCTTTAATATCAATAGTTTAGAATGGTTCTAAATTTATTGTTTTAAAACAATATATACGAAGCTTAGCGAATGTTCTACGTTCAGAGATATGCAGTGAATAAAACAGTAAATGGCTGCATTTAAAACGTTCCTATCAACAGAACAATTTTCTCCATGTCCATATTCCCTTTTTAATTTGTGAACCATACTGTTCCATGTTCAGATATCAGTACTAGCGTAAGACACGTCGTTGATAAACGTTACATTGTGCATGATGTTTGATTTTATTGTTATACCTTGGCCTTCATATGATCAAATAACGTTAGTGATACACCAAGACAGCTTTATGGATCCATTTACAATAGTGATGAAAATCCTTTTGTTTATACGAATGCATTTATTTGTACATTCTGAAAAATCCTATAGTTTGCGAAACTATAGTTTGAGTGTACTTGGCATTTTTTAAAGGTAAATTAGTTACTTCCAAGAACATTCGAAAACCGGACACAAAACATTTAAATACACATTCACAAGAATTAAGGAACACAAGAGGAATGCTATTAGGAAACACAAATAGCTTTCCAGGGATTTCAGCTCATTATTGCAGGAAAGATTCCAAAGAGAATATTTTGAATCAAATCTAAGTCTAAGTAAAATGTTTGATTCGTACATGGGGACGTGTAAGAATGAGGGCATTGTCTCTGAAAACAGGTGGCTTTGTGAGCACATATTTGGTATCGATTATAACAAGATTTTTCAAGCCTAAGAAAGATCGCTGCGAAACATGTCCTGCATATCAAGCAGTCATCGATAGCAAAAACAATAACGAATGCTATGAAAATTCGCGGATCAAATTATCCAATCCAACACTTGCCTAGCGACCGAGGAAAACCGCGTAAAAGCCATCGATCGGATTGGTCGACCCTGGGGGTTTGAATGCGGGCTACAGACGTTACTGGCTGAGACATCCCGATGTGAGTTTAATGAAGTCAACATATTAGTACAGATAAGACAAGATCCAATAAAACTGCAAGTTTACCACAACCAAAAGTAACTTACATCGAAAGTCGCAAAATTGATGAAAAAGGGACATTTACACTTTACAAGTATTTCTCATTAAAAGACAAGTAGGTATGGAACTTTGTCAATTATGTAAGAAACTGAGAATTATGCAATTTTATTATAATGAATATATCTAACATGAATCATAATGTTTTATGTCCTTCATCTCAAATAAAACTATTTCTTCAAGCCATTTTGTTCTATGTCCAACACCATAACTCCCATATCTCCTACGTATTTCTAATGATTTTAATGTTTTCATCATTAATCGGCCTCATAAATGCATAGAAGTATAGTAAAGTCACAAGGTCATCCTATGATAATAAATAAGTACAAATGGACTACCTTAAAACGAAATAGCTGGTACTGTGAAATGAAATAAATAGGACTTGGAACAACATGGCTCTAGACCATCGGTGTATAAGGTGCTAGAATTTCTTCTGAATACAAATTTCACAAGGGCGATTGTTTATACTGACTCCCTGAGCGTCTTAAAGACGCTCAGTCAATGCACGCTTTTACTATAAGGGTGATTCAAAAAGTAACAGAAAACTAACCGCATTAAATGCAGTTAACACCAGGCAATTCAAACTCCAGGTAAGTGAAAATACGTGCTTTGAGAAAGTTTCGACATATGCCGACAGAATAAATGACGTGCGGAATAGGAAGGAAGTTGAAACGAAATGACTGTACCTCTAGCTGTATGCAGTGTAGAATAACAGTGAGCAGTAATAAGATTTTTCTGATCAGAGGGCCTAAAACCTCGATAAATTCATAGAAGGAAGTCGGAAAGCTTCATTAGCAAGAGAAAAGTGTACGAGTGAGTACGTGTGTTTAAAGGTGGACGTATGTCAGTCACAGAAGGGCAACATCTGGTCGTCTCATCATGGCAGTCCTTTTTACCCTCTTCTGGGATATGAAAGGGCCGCTTTTGGAGAATTATCACAAAAGGGTGAAACAGTGAATAGTGCCCGGTACAGCGCCAGTTTGGAGAGTGAGCTGAAGCCATCGAAGAGGACTTCTGTCTAGAAGCGCCCTTATGCTTCACCAACGGGCGCCACCACATCGCCGCTACAATTCACGTCATTTGGGGATTGAGAATTCAGGTCTCACAGCATCCCCCATACAAACCTGATTTCGTTCCTTCGGATTACAATGTATTTGTACCTCTAAAGAACGCTTTCAGAAGACGAAGATTTGGAAGTGATGATTAGGTTAAAGAAGCGGTACATTATCGGTTGTGGACACAACAAAAACAATTTATTCTGATGGAGTAAAAAATCTGGAAACTACCTTATGATAAATTGATCGAAAAGGAGGGTGATTATGTTGAAAAATGACGTCGTATTTGTATCTGTAATTCACGCATACACTTAGCAACGCTTAGTTTGCTTTTACTTTTTGGAACACCTTCGTACGTACCAGCTAGTGTGTGCAGGCACTTAAATCGCTTCACCTTGCTTTGAGTACTGGAGGGTGCTCTTTGCCTGGATTCCGAGTCATTCGGACTCTTCGGCACTGAGACTGCTGTTCTCTTAGCTAAATCTGCTTGCGCGCTCGGTTTTTCCGGTTGCTGTACCACCGCGATAATTATTACACGCTCGTTGAGATTTTCTTCTCTCCAAATGGCTCCCGGAGTGGGAGGATTTTACTCTGCGGAACATATTTTTTATCCTTGTTTTCCACCACCGCTACCCTTAAACGCCCTTGTTTTGCTTCTTTGTGCTTTCCTCGACACATTTTTTGCAGACATCCTGGTGTACTTGTTCCGCTATTCTTCCGGGTCGACACCTTATTGCTCTTATGATCAGAAGGCCACATTAGACACTCTCACATTAGATAGCCAGAGCGTGCTGCAAAGAGTCGCGAGATTTTATGTCGATTTATGTTCCCTACAGTTGGGTTTTCCTGTATCAGTGAGCACTCTTCCGGGCAGGGTCTTCTTGACAGAGCATCCGCATTGGAGTGGCTCCTTCTCCTCCGATGTTCTGATATAAAGTTACATTTCTGAATCCCCTGGACACAACAGGATGTCTGGCACTCCAGGTTCTTAAAGCTCAATAGCCTGGTGAGGTCGGAGTGATCAGGTGCAATGGCTGACCGTAGATGTGCATATGGAAGTGTTACAGCGCCGTCACAATTGCCAAGAGCTCCCGTCGAGTAACGCAGTAGCTCTTTTCTGCATTCGAGAGCGCCTTGCTGCAGTATGCTCCTGCTTATCCTGGACCTGGGATGTTGTCCTCTGTGGTGTAGTGGTTGTCAACCTAGCCTCTAGTTCCCTAGGTCTTGTGTTAAAATCCGGCTGAGGGCGATGGATTTTCTTCGGGCGTAAAAACAGTAAGCATGGCTTCCTTTGGAAGGGAAGTAAGGCCGCTGGTTTCGTGTTGTAGATTTACGACACGTAAAAGAACCTCAAGTCTGATAAAGTGGCCTCTGAGCAAAATTACCGGCGTTTCAGGCCCAATATAGAATATTTCGCTAAGGACCACAGTAGTTACAAAGCGTCCATAAATAAAACTCAATTTAATTTTTTGGATCTGAGATAGCAGCCTTCCAACACCACTGTCGCTGGCGTCGGTGTCCACGATAAAGTCGTCTCCCGGTTGTGGAAATCCCAAAACAGGCGCAGTTCAAAGGGCTGACTTGAGCGTCTGGAACGCAACCTTGGTCTCCTCTATCCACACGTAAGGCCGGTGTTCTTCCGTCAAACAAGCGAGGGGCTTCGCGATGTTGGACAAGACTCTGACAAACGGCCGGTAGTAGCTGCATAGACGCAGAAAACTGCGCAACTCTCGTTTATCTTTCGGGCGAGCTCTCATCCCGAGATTTCTCGGTGTCCGTGGTCACCCCAGTTGGTGAGACTATGTTGCTCTAGTAGTCAACATTCTTGCAGAAGATTTGGCACTTCCTCGTATTCAGTTTTAGGTTAGCTGCTGGCAGTCTCTGCAATACTACGGTCAGGTTCTCTAGATGATCTTCGAAAGTGCTGCCAATGACGATGATGTCTAAGTGCAGCCGGCAGGCGTCGTAAATCAATCCTCTCATCACGGATTTCATCAGGCGCTGGAAAGTGGCTGGTGCGTTACGGAGACCAAAGGCAAAACCGTAAACTGCCAAAGCCCTTGGCCTCTCTAGAATGCGGTCTTTTCCTTTCCTAAGTGATAATGGGCCACTTGCCAATATTCCAATTTCAGCTACGAGGTCGAGAACCACTGGGCAGCAGCAAGACTGTCCAGAGTAAAGTCAATTCGGATAAGGGAAAACAGTCATTTCGGGTAACACGTCTACACTGAAGCGTAGTAATACAACTATGACAAATAGAAATTTATATACTCAATCTATATTTTGCATTTTACTAACATTATTATAAAGGCATTTGAATGCCTACACGCCTCTTAAGTTTGTCAAAGTTCTGCCGATACATATTATGTTAGGTTCCTAGTTATACAATTCCTGTGTGCTTAACCATTGCCTACAAAGTTTTTAGGAGTGATATTTTTTGTGGTGAATGTTTGCTTTTCTTTCGGAACTGGCGTGAAAATACAGGATCATTTATATTTAAGTTCATAATATGTTACATTTGATTTAGGGTTTCCCATAGATTTTAATATGCGTTACCATTACTGTCGTCAGCAAACGTAGGAATTTCTGTTCGTGCAAATTAAAAAGGGTTCCCCGTATATAATAAAGAGTACGTCTCTAGATATTTAATAATTTGAGTTTTTTATTCTTCGCAGAGTGATATAATTTTGCTTCTCAGTATTCATTACAGGACTTTGCTAAGAAACAGTCATTAAACGACTGAGCAGAAAAGAAATAATAATGGTGTGTTGTTGCATTCCATTTTGTAAAATCACAGACACATAGTGATTAGCGTCACACTTAATAAATTTACATCAAAACACTAAAAGCTATACCACGGCAGGGAGAAGAAAAGAAAAGAGCATTTGGAAGCCTTTCAAGAGACGATAGAATGCAGCCAGCATTTTGAGGATAGCTGTTTTAGTATTCCGACTAAAAATAGAAGTCTACTTCTCTATTCTATCCCAACAATTTTGTCCCAGGATATCCAACATATAAGCAAACAAAAAGTGAAAATCCACACAGAAAATAAATTACCGCAAAGCTTCCTTTGAGTAGCCTCGGACTTTACCCCTCACTGCACCTGATAAGTCAATAGAAACTGCAGCTGACGTTTTTCCGTCAAAGTAGAGGCGGGAGTTCAGGCAGAATTTGAATACTTGTTGACTAACATGAATGTAAGAGGGTCGCTCCAGCACTATTTTAAGTCAAGGTTCGCCAAAGAGCTTACGTGTTCTAAATGCGACAATGAGATAATCTGACTTGTTTAGTTAACAAAACTGTGTAGCGATATTTGCGCCTCATTACAATACACAAAAAGGAACTCTGTAATAATTATAATTTAGGAATCATGGTTAAATTAACATGCAGTTCGATAATTTTCCATAATTTTAAAGTAATCGGATTCAAAACTGCATCAATCAAAAGCGCTTCTGAAGCTGTAAATATGCTTTATATTTCAATAATATTTTTAAATAAATAAAGGCGTAATTGCCTAAGAAAAACTACAAGATTTAGGCAAAATAGGAGTAGCTTCGTTTAGACTGTCTATTATGTTTTCCGAGCGTGGGGGCCATAAAATTCGAAAGCTTCTTTTGTACTTCGTGGGGATGAGGTAAGTTTTAAGAGTAAACAGACGCTATGAGGCAATGGACGTTTCTTACTGTTAGGCTTTGAAGTTTCAACTAGGGAACCAATAAATGTAGAGGATAAGCATTGGAACCAATGGAAAGATAGGAAGACGCAGTGACATGTACAAAATTTGGAGGCGAGCATTGACTGATATAGGTTAACGCGAGTGTGGATTTAGGACAGTCTGTCCTGATTCTTCGTTAAGGTAACACGTAGCACTCCGGGTCAGAAAAGGACGCTAAGTTCCGAAATTTGCTAAGCGCCGCGTAATTATGCAATTATAAAGTGATGTGGGTGAAACATTTATATAATATGCTAACCGTATTATTCGATATAATAATATCCAAGCTGATAAACGAGTTAATGTTAGGTAAGTGAGTACTCTAAGTTCGCGCGGATCTAAAGAACGGTGATAGAACACCGAGATATTAAATAACTAGTCGGAGCAAACGTTAGTGGGAAGACAGTGCTAAAAGAACCACACATGTTAAGGAATACCAGGAATTTTGCAGGATTTCTACCATAAAGAATGAAAAAAGTGAAAACAGTGTTTGTTTGAAGACAATATCCCAGTGTCACCACTGCCGCAATCCTACCCTGACAATAACAGTAGGGAATTTCGTGGACAGTTGACCCAGAATTGCTACGACGATAAGTGCTTCCTGAATGATATCGGCGATTTCGAGTCCTGAAGACTACACATACAACGACACAGGTAAGATACCCACAACGAAGTAGCGGGGGAAAACGCTACAACTGTTGAACCCACTTTTGGATAGCGTTGCAAGAAAAGTGATAAGAAAGCACCATTAGGCAAAATGACTGAATTATAAGCCTTTATGTAGGAAAGCCTTGAAGCTCTAAACGCGCAGGCGAGTATTGCACATTCTTTCCATTCACAAAGTTACGTTTCCTAACGTTCATTATATTATTCAGATATTTAAGAAAAGTAATTAAAACGAAAGTCCAGATGCACTAGTAATGAAAATTCCATATTATGATATATATAATATAATTTATAAATATATAATGTAATTTTCTAAGGGTATATTTGACGTCAATTATTCTAGAATACATATAAAGAACCTGCACACTTTCACTGTTATGTCTCTTTTTTCGAAATAAAGTAAAGAATCCAGTACTATGGCATTTAAAGCACAATAAAGTACAGGGATATATAATAACATCCAGTATCAGTGTGGCAACTATTGGCGAGGTGCTAGTTACGGTTCCAAAAAGAAACTCCGAAGGCTTTATGTATCTTGAAGGCAACGTTATAACCATGGAGGCTGAGTAGTTACTGGAGAGAAAGTTAAACAGACTTCTTGTGAATGAAATCAAACCGGTGTCTACAAATGACAATGGTGAACATGTAGATTCCACTGTGGAGAGAGATGATTGTAGTGTATTTTAATGGAATTTAAGGTCAAATCATACAAATACACTGTGTTGTGTATGCTTGTAATAACACCCAAAGGTCTGAGGAGAAAAGCATAAGTTTTCACAGGTACGTAAACACCACAGTTTCTGCATCTTTTAAATTGGCATACGCTTCACTGTATCAGTATAAATTTATATAATTAATTTGAAACATGATACACGCATATTTAGCAGATTGTATGCAATTTTAATATTTAAGTAGGTTTAAATGCGAGACTGTGTATTAGATAAGTGGATTAAAGCTGTTCGAAGGGAGAGCGTCGTCGTCCTCCGTGGTCTAGGGGTACCATCCTGTTCCACAGGTCGTGGGTTCAAACTCAGCGGAGGATAATGGATTTTTTTCAGGGATAAAAATCTTTAGCATGGCTTCCTTCGGAAAGAAAGCGAAGCCAGTGGACCCGTGTCGTAGATTTATGGCGTGTGAAAAACCTCCAGGTCTAACACCGAGTAAAATTTCCAAAATTAAATTTTATTTATGGACGCTCCATAAATGCTGTGGTCCTTAGCGTCCCATTTTATATTGGGCGTGAAAGACCGGTAATTTTGCTCATAGGCCTCTTAATTAGGCTTGAGGTTCTTTTACGTGCCGTAAATCTACGACACGGGACCACCCACTTTACTTCCCTTCCGAAGAAAGCCATGCTAAGGATTTTTACTCCCGAAAAAAATCCATTGCCCTCCGGAACCCGCGACCTCGGGAACTAGAAGCATGGTAAGCACCATATGATTTCCAGTTTTTCACACCCAATATACGTGGGATGCTACGAAGTAGTTAGAGAGCGTCCATAAATGAAACTCAATTTATTTTTCGAAGGGATAACTGGAAATCCTGAAGATACAGTAGCCTTTATAAGTCATTTTATAAATGACTACTACACGCTGAGACCTAGGGAAGAAAATATAAAGTTCTTAAACGAAAGTGAACTTCCCTTCTATACTCAACTTCCCTCCTCAACCAGTTGAAAAAATTATGAGATATATTCACTCGATGTTATGATGTTCACACGCACACAAATAACAGACCTTGTTCTAAAAATGTGATGTTTTGGATTCAAGACGTCCATCAGCTGGAGGATTATGCTTTCTCGCATTATTTTTCTTTTTCTATTTCAAATGTTGCGCAATGAGAGTTTTGTTTACACATAAATGGGCCTGGTGTGACCATACATTGTCAGATAGCATGACGAGATTTGAATTAAATCGTAAAACCTGAGCTTGCACATGTGAACAGCGGTGTCAGCCATCTTCCGCGTGACGTCATCAGCAGATAGCTCGAGCAAGCAATGAATGCGCGGAAAGAGGCTCTGTCTGCGGCTTGCATTCTGGTACAAGGTAAGCGATCCAGCTGTAATATAAATCCGTGATTATAATAGCCATGATAGCAACACTGCACTTACTAAATATATGCCTATATGTACAATACCTTGAAGTAGGGAATCAATAATATGAAAGGGTTTACTTATAACGTATAATACTGAAAGTGCAAACACTCTTAATTTAAAAAAAATATTTTTCAGTATGAGGGAAAAACACTCCTTACCATACTGCGACTGCAACTCATGAATGTACACTACGTGATCAAAAGTATTCGGACACCTGGCTGAAAATGACGTACAAGTTCGTCGGTAATGCTGGAAGTCAATATGGTGTTGGCCCACCCTTAGTCTTGATGACAGCGTTCACTCCCGCAGGCATACTTTCAATCAAATGCTTGGGGAATGGAAGCCTATTCTTCACAGAGTGCGGATCTGAGGAGAGGTATCGATGTAGGTCGGTGAGGCCTGGCACGAAGTCGGCGTTCCAAAACATCCCAAAGGTGTTCTATAGGATTTAAGTCAGGACTCTGTGCAGGGCAGTCCATTGCAGGGATGTTATTGTCGTGTAACCACTCCGCCACAGCCCGTGCAGTATGAACATGTGCTCGATCATGTTGAAAGATGCAATCGCGATCCCCGAATTGCTCTTCAACAGTGGGAAGCAAGGTGCTTAAAATATAATTGTAGGTCTGCGCTGTGATCGTGACACGCAAAACAACAAGGGTTCAAGCCCCCTCCAGGAAAAACACGACCACGCCATAACACCACCACCTCCGAATTTCACTGTTGGCACTACACACGCTGGCAGATGACGCTCACCGGGCATGCGCCATACCCACACCCAGCTGCCATCGGATCGCCACATTGTGTACCGTGATTCGTCACTCCACAAACGTTTTGCCACTGTTCAATCGTGTAATGCTGATGCTCCTTACACCAAGCGAGGCGTCGTTTGGGATTTTCCTGCGTGATGTGTGGCTTATGAGCAGCCGTTCGACCATGGAATCCAAGGTTTCTCACCTTACGTCTGTCATAGTATTTGGAGTGGATCCTGATGCAGTTTGGAATTCCTGTGTGATGGTCTGGATATATGTGTACCTATTAGTCTTTACGACCCTGTTCAAATGTCGGCGGTCTCTGTCAGTCAACAGACGAGGTGAACGTGAACGCTTTTGTACTGTACATGTCCCTTCACTATCACATCAGAAACAGTGGACCTAGAGATGTATAGGAGTGTGGAAATCTCGTGTACAGACTTCAGACACAAGTGACACCCAATCACCTGACCACGTTCGAAGTCCGTGAGTTCCACAGTGTTCCATTCTGCTGTTTCACGATGTCTAATGACTACTGAGGTCGCGAATGAGTACTACACAGTAGGTGGCAGCTCAGTGCACCTAAGATGAAAAACGTATGTTTTGTGGCGATTTCCGGCTACTTTTGATTACATAGTGTATATTATAACAGCTGTGATCTCAACTTACTACAAAAAGATACCTATGCAAAATAACATACAGCACCAATACAGGAAACTTGATAAAAAAAAAGCTTAGACAGGGAATACTAATGTTCCTAGCACAGCTAGGTGTGTAGAGAATTAGGTGTTCAGGTTTTCTTTGTAGAATTTTAAGCAATGAGATCTTCAAGGAGGGGAAGGTGTGTGCAGTATTTTATTACTAGAAGTATGGTTGGAAAAGGAATGGTGTTTTTCTTTCGATTTCCTCAAGGTAAGTACAGTCATAAAGCATATGACAAGTGCATGCCCATGAGGTTACATTTCCTTAGATTTACAAATAGAAAAGCATACAATGAAAATAAAGCAAATAAATAAAAAATCATGTACACACATCCTCATTAATAAAGCAATCTTCATTTTTCAAGAAGGGGTGAAATTATGCCAATATGTTGAATCTTATTTCTTATCATACATACAATAATATAGGGTGACTCATATTTACATTAATGAGGTTTTATGTTAATTATTTTGTCTTCAAACAACTTCTGAATTTCTTTCCTGCCAGATAATTGTCTTTATTCCATCTCACATTGTGCCACAGACATATGAGGATCGAAATCTTTTGTGCACTCAGAAACTTAACTTTCAGTGGTGCTGGTGTATATCTGAAAATCTCAAAACAGTTTCTGAACAACATAGTTAAACAAAACTTGTTTACACGAAACTAAATGGAAATTATCAGGCAAGTTTGTTTATGCATTCTGTCAGGTTCAAAAATGGATGAAAGCCTTACAGCATTTTAATTCAGGAACGTTTGCAGGGTGCTGAGAAGCAGAGTAAAGTAAAATCTCATAGTCTTGTATTTTAAGTGTGGCTTGAATAATACAGTTCTATTTCAGCCTTTCTAAGCTTTTGCAGATTCTCTGGATTAAAGTTAGCTTTTCTCTGAAATACGCATTGACACTTCTTCGTATTCATATTTTCAGCGCAAAGCAATTTTTAAAATTAATGTCATTCAGCAGCGCCAGTAAACATATGAATGATCTTACATTGAGCTTCAAAGGATATCTTATAATTAATAATTGGAGTTGATACTCTCCACACTAATATAGGTCTAAATATAAACAAATATGGTTATAAACCATGTTAGTTAATGGTTTACCTCTATAAACACTAATGTATGTTAATGTAAACAATTATATTGTATGGACTGTAAGGGTTAATTCAATCCAAATGGCTGTTAAAGTCTTGCATCCTTGTTTGTGACTTGCACTGAAAGCAAAACACATAAATTGGCATATTAGATTCACTTTTAATAGCAATCACGAGTGTCATGATATCACATCTGTTATTTTAAATCAGCTGATGTGTGTAGCCCAGGCAGCTATTCTAGGTGGTGACACTGCCGTATGTTGTCAGCTATTCCTATGTTTAATTATCTGAGTTTCCTATATTGGTACTGTATGATATTTGTCGATATGTATAAAATCTTGCAGTAGAGAATCAATAATATGAAAGCATTTAGTTATAACATATAATATCAAAATGCAACAACTCTTTAAGTCTTAAAGTACACATTTTTCAGTATGAGGGAAAAGCACCTCCTGAGTAATTTATATGGCTTAGAAAGGGTATATTAACGCAATAATTTATGTACATATTAGGGAATGTATGTATGTGTATGTTATTTACGATTTTGTGTAAGTTAATAATTCACTGACAAGGGTTTTACCATTTTCTAGAGTTAAGATACGTTTTACACTTATGTATCATTCTGAAACTTCCCCTAGCAATGCCAATGTTTTTACTGAATCGGCAGTGATTTAAACTTGTCAGTTTTATTATCAATCAAACTGTTGAGAAAACAACACATTAAAAAACTATAACCACCTTGTTAACTTGGATAAGTCGCAGGAAATACATCTAATAAGAAGATATTAATCAATTCCAAGATTTGCCTTGCTTTGGATATAGGATAGAAAAGATGCATTTGTCAAGAGATTTAAGTGAATTTTAAGGAATACTGGAATGTAATTTTGATTGCAATTTATTATTTAGGGGGGAAAAAAATCCAGGAATTACACAAAAAAACATAGAGTATCTGTTTTGACACCTACTGCAATTATTATAACAAATATTTTAAAACAATATTATAGGAATTCAATGCTTTGTTTGGTGAATATATAATTATATGTGTTTAGACATTATTACATTTGAACATAATGAATATACAAGAAAAATATCATGATAGTGCCAATTCAGAATTTAGAACTCATTGCCTTCAGCATATTAGTGTATTAAAAATAAAATAAACATATCTTTGTCGCACTTACACACAAATATTGTCCCATTAATATTAATATGACTTTTAATGGATTATTGAGAAATAAAATTAAGTTTGCAAGATTAATGTTTAGTTTACAACAATTAGGAATGGCTAGGTACACATTGTACTAAATTTTATTATAACCTATAAAACAGATAGTGTTACATGTGATAATTATCAATTATAAATGAGACATTTATATAAAATGCAGCTTTAAAACATATTTGTAGCATTGTTCCTGTATTTCTTTCCATGTGTAGAAATACTATGATTATTTGGTTCAAGATTATTTTGGGACTTAGATAATTGTGCTGCACTAATTGCTAATGTGGGAGCTTAGCATGTAAATGCCATTATTCTGTAGTGATTAGTTGTTTTGATCTTGTAGGTAATTAAGTTTTGTTCTTTATTTTCTAGTGGGTTTTATATAGCACCCTGGGTAAGTAACCCAGCTTTCACCTACAAGGTATGGGTATCCAGCAACCTTTGAAATCCAATGTATATTCTATTTGGCCATTTTGAGAATACAGAACGCTGCATATTTCTTGGCTGTTATAACCCTTGTTTTAAAACTTGGATAAATTGATTTATAGTATTAAATTTGTAAGGCCATTTAGGGCAAACTTCCATACAGCTACATAGTGAGATAGATATCCCAGCTTTTGAGTTGCCACTCGATTGTTTTATGGACAGAATCCACTTCCATCTGTGTATGTTCCCTTTCTAAGAAACTTTTGATTACAGTTACATTCTTGTTATATTCCAGTATTGAGTATGCAGTCTAACCTAATAAACATTCAATAATGTTGTTTCACTACATTTAAGATAACTGTTGAGTCTCGAGAAGACTTTATGTAAGAAATTACTCCTGATAAAAACAATCGTGATTAATTTCTGTGGCTCACAGACACATACCTTATAGGGAAAAGTTTGGGTGCAGGTGTATATGGCTATCTCAAAGAACAAACATTACTATAAGCTTTGGGAAATATTGCAATTTTTCAGGCAGAAGTATTTACTGTCACTGCGCTCTAAGAGGATTTGAAGAAGGTAATCATGATAAATGAATTTTCATCCTCACAGGCAGTCAAAGTGCTTTAAAAGCACTCTCTTCATACCAGATAAAAGAAAAACCAGTTTGGAATGCCTAAAGCCTTGATTGCCCTATCATCTCGCAACAGGCTTGAAATATGGTGGGTGAGGAGTATTAGGGAATCTATGGAAATTAAAAAGTTTATCAACTTGCTAGAAAGGGTACTGATATATTGTTTGTTGGACCGGAATCAGCATTGGGGACTACACATGTACACAAAACCTCAGTAAAACCATGGATTAAGGAAAAACACCAACTGAAGTGGCAAACTGTCCAAGGCAGGAAAGTGGTCTTAGATCCATCCATCTCAACTCCCCCAAAATGAAATTGGATAGAACAGAAATACGAAAAGTAATAGCATTAATTTCTTATCATGGTCGCTTTAGGAAGCCTCTATGTAAAGCAGGGCTCTACAGAATGAACCGACTTGTAGAATGTGAACTGTGCATTCTCTTTGACTGCTCATTTCTGCCAAGAAAGAGCCATAACCAAAGATGATCTTTAGGTTGCACAATAAGGATTTTAGGCAGACGTGCGGGAGGTTGATAAAACTTAAAAAAACATCAGCTAACCCAATCTTTACATTCTTGTTTGTGCATAACAAATGGAGAGCATTAGACAGTACTGTTATTATGTGCTGGTAGCCACAGTTATCATTGTAAATGTTGATTTTATAAGTTGATTTTAGTGTTATTGTAAATATTTGGTCAGGAAATAAATTAGGAATAACGTAAACTCAGATGCATCCAACCCACCTTCTTCCTCAAGTCACAAATAACACATCATGTCTTCAGTAGCAACATTGACCAGTGTAAAGTTGTGAACACAATTTTATTTTTAAATATATGGATGCTTTAGCATTGGAGCAAGCATTACACCTTGAGCATTCATTGTAAAAGTTTATTTTCCTAAGAACACTAGTATATTTTTCTTTTTGGGCATTCTCTTTACATGACTGGTGTTTATTATATACATCATTATCCAAACCATGACAATTACAGATATTACACAACTTTTTTCGGTTTAAATAGTGAAAGATTGCGCTTGTGAAATTCTGCCCTGAAAATTGGCACGAATAGGCATTGAACACTGGCATCACTATATTTCCTTTCATATTAAAACATCTGATGTGCTATATTCACATGACTTTCCCTACTCTACAATTTATTAGTGGGTATACAAATTATTCTTCCAAAAGTTTATTTTCTTATCCATTAAATTTTAATCAAGATAAATCTTTCTGGAAATAGCTCCATTACACATTTTGTTATAGATGCAAAGGGAACAGCAATAGTCAATTTTACAAATGACAATTGAGTCTGCTCTTCTGACACATTTCATACATCTAATGCTTTTTAGAAGACGTATCAAATTATGCTGTTTCAAACTTGGCAAAGAGTTAATGTCCTCTTACAAAATTTCACCCTTGTATCAGATTATGCCTTTTTAAATGTGAGAACTGAGCAAAGATTTTCTCTGAAATTTTACACTTGTATAATGTTTTGCCTTCATGTGTCAAGTTATGGAATTTTAAAGACAGTAAATGAGGAAACCTCTTCTCATGAATTCCATACTTGAGGCATTTTACCCTGTATAATTATGTATTTTTTAAGATAATAAATAAGTAAAGCTGTCACAAAATTTCACACTTAATAGGTTTTTACCCTCATATATCAAATTATGCTTTTTACTTTCATGTATTAATTTATGCAATTTCAAATATAATAAAACGGTCAAGCTTTTCCGACAAATTTCACACTTGAGACTTTTTACCCTCATGTGTCAAATTATGTGCTTTCAATTATGATAAATGAGTAAAGCACTTCTCACACATTCCCCACTTGGGCTATTTATCCTCATGTATCAAATTATGCATTTTCAAATGTCACAACCCAGTAAATCTCTTCTGACAGATATCACACCAGTGAGGCTTTATACCTCATGTATCACATTATGATTTTCAAATGTGACATTCGAGTAAAGCCCTTCTCACGGATTTTACACATGTGAGGCCTTTTACCAGTGTATTACATTATGACTGTAAATATGACATCTAAGTAAAGATCTTCTGACAAATTTCACACTGGTGAGCCAATACAAAATTATGCAATTTTAAACTCGACAGAAGAGTAAAGCTCTTCTTACAAATGCCACACTTGTAAGGCCTTTTATGGTTATGTAAAAAATGTGCTTTTTCAAAATTGACAACTCAGTAATGTGCTTCTCAGAGATTTCACTTCTGAAGTCTTTTACCGCCATTATCATATTATGACTTTTCAAATTTGACATCCGAGTAAAGCTCTTTCACAAATTTCATACTTTACTCTTCTGTATCACATTATGCAATTAAAATATGCTATTTGAGTAAAGCTCTTATATTACACATATATAAGGCTTTTTACTCCTATGTATCAAATTATGATTTTTCGAACTTGAAAATCAGTGCTCTTCTCATAGGTTTTACACTAGTGAGGCTCTTTACCCTGATGTATCATATGAGTATTCAAATGTGACATCCGAGTAAAGTGCTTCTTACAAACTTCGCATTTGTGAGGCTTTTTGCTCGTGTCAGATTATGGAATTTCAAATGACACATGAGTAAAGCTCTTTTCGCAAATTTCACACTTGCGAGGCCTTTTCTCCTGATGTACCAAATTGTGCTTTCTCAAACTTGACAACTCAGTAAAGCTCATCTTATTTCTTCTCAGATTTCACACTTGTGAGGCTTTTTACCTTCATGTATCATATTATGCCTTTCAAGTTTGACATCTGAGTAAAGTTCTTCTCACAGATTTCACATTTGTGAGGCTTTTTACCTTCATATATCATATTATGACTTTTCAAATGTGACATTCAAGTAAAGTTCTTGTCACAAATTTCACACTTGTGAGGCTTTGTACCCTGATGTAACAAATTATGTTTTTTTCAAATCTGACAACAAAGTAAAGTTCTCCTTACAGATTTCACGCTTGTGAGGCTTTATACCCTGATGTATCAAATTATGTGTTTTAAAATTTGACAACACAGTAAAATTCTTCTCACAGATTTCACACTAGTGAGGCTTTTTACCTTCATGTATCATATTATGACTTTTCCAATCTGACTTCTGAGTAAAGCTCTTCTCACAAATTTCACACTTGTAAGGCTTTATACCCTGATGTATCAAAATATGCCTTTTCAAGCTTGACATCTGAGTAAAGTTCTTCTCACAGATATCACACTTGTGAGGCTTTTTACCATCATGTATCATATAATGACTTTTCAAACGTGACATTTGAGTAAAGTTCTTCTCACAAATTTCACACTTGTAATGCTTTATACCCTGATGTATCCAACTATGTATTTTAAAATCTGACAACACAGTAAAGTTCTTCTCACAGATTTCACACTTGTGAGGCTTTTTACCTTCATGTATCATATTATGACTTTTCCAATGTGACTTCTGAATAAAGCTCTTCTCACAAATTTCACACTTGTAAGGCTTTATACCTTGATGTATCAAAATATGGTTTTTGAAGCTTGACATATGATGAAAGCTCTTCTCACAAATTTCACACTTGTAAGGCTTTATACCCTGATGTATCAAAATATGCTTTTTCAAGCTTGACATCTGAGTAAAGTTCTTCTCACAGATTTCACACTTGTGAGGCTTTTTACCATCATGTATCATATTATGACTTTTCAAACGTGACATTCGAGTAAAGTTCTTCTCACAAATTTCACACTTGTAAGGCTTTATACCCTGATGTATCAAAATATGCTTTTTCAAGTTTGACATCTGAGTAAAGTTCTTCTCACAGATTTCACACTTGTGAGGCTTTTTACCTTCATGTATCATATTATGACTTTTCAAATCTGACATCCGAGTAAAGTTCTTCCCACAGATTTCACACTGGTGAGGCTTTTTACCTTCATGTATCATATTATGATCTTTCAAATTTGACATCCGAGTAAAGTTCTTCCCACAGATTTCACACTTGTAAGGCTTTATACCCTGATGTATCAAAATATGGCTTTTCAAGCTTGACATCCAAGTAAAGTTCTTCTCACAGATTTCACACTTGTGAGGCTTTTTACCTTCATGTATCATATTATGACTTTTCCAATGTGACTTCCGAATAAAGCTCTTCTCACAAATTTCACACTTGTAAGGCTTTATACCCTGATGTATCAAAATATGGCTTTTCAAGCTTGACATCCAAGTAAAGTTCTTCTCACAGATTTCACACTTGTGAGGCTTTTTACCTTCATGTATCATATTATGACTTTTCCAATGTGACTTCCGAATAAAGCTCTTCTCACAAATTTCACACTTGTAAGGCTTTATACCCTGATGTATCAAAATATGCTTTTTCAAGTTTGACATCTGAGTAAAGTTCTTCTCACAGATTTCACACTTGTAAGGCTTTATACCCTGATGTATCAAAATATGCTTTTTCAAGTTTGACATCTGAGTAAAGTTCTTCTCACAGATATCACACTTGTGAGGCTTTTTACTTTCATGTATCATATTATGACTTTTCAAATGTGACATCCACGTAAAGCTCTTCTCACAAATTTCACACTTGTAAGCCTCTTTACCCTCCTGTATATTATCCGTTTTCATATTTGACAACTGAACAGAGGTGTTCTTACAAATTTTACACTTGTGAGGCATTTTACACTCATGTATTATATTATGGCTTTTCAAATGTAACATCTGAGTAAAGCTCTTCTCACAAATTTGACATTTAAGAGGTTTTTTACCCTCATGTATCAAATTTTGAAAATTCAAAGCTGACAACTCATTGAAGCCCTTATTATGAATGTGAAACTCTTGTGACCTCTCTCCCTTATGAATGAAGAAACCTGTGCTGTCAATTCTTTCCATATCACTACATTTACCAGATTTTTGTGAGTGAACATCTATTTCTACAGGTAGTATTTTTGGGACATTTCTTTCCGGAGTTTCACATTCAAGCTCTTCTCCATAACTGAAGCTTGTGTCTTTCCATGAGGGTTCAGCAGAGAGCAATGGTGAATTGCAACAGCTATTGCCAGAAACTGCTTCTGTGTCTAATCTGAAATGTTGGAGAATTTAGAATTAGGTACAAAAACCAAAGAGTGAAAGGAATTAAATCTGAAAAGGGAATATGTCTTTCTTACTAATTGTCAAATGTAGATAAAAATGCTTCAAGTAGAGCAACCGCATTGTTTATTACAGTCAAAATGACTTTGTTAATTTGCTATATTTTTAAGTAATAAATAAAATCCTTCAAATGAAAAGCATGTTAATGGTGCTTATAATTGGTAAGAATAATGAATGTTATGAATTTGTGTACAATACAGGAAAATCAAAACGGTAGGTAAAAAATTCTTGTCCAATTTAAAGGAAATAGGCGAAAATAACTTGTGACTCAAAACCAAGAAGTGTAAGTAAATGATTATACAAACGTAAATTCACAAAGTTTCATTCCTTGTATGCATAACACTGTATCAGACAACTGTAAATACAAAGCTTATAAGATCTTATACCAAAGCATTGTAAATATGCAGCAACATAATTTATTGTGAACCTGGTCTTAAGGCAGAGAAAATAAAAGTAAAATATCATGAAAATTGCACCTTACGTTCTAGCTTTTGAGGTAAAAGACACAGAAGTGGGTGGCAATTTATGATCAAAACAAACAAACTCATTAAAATATAAATCAGATATGAAAATACTGTAAATCTGAACTACGCATCTAACTAATCAACTTTATAATTCTTGAAAATTCTCGAATAAGCTAAAGTAGGCTGTAGTTAGACCAACATATAAGAAAAAGATTCAAAACTTGCAATGGAAAATCACAAACCAATTTATGCTTGACTTTATCCAAAATAAAATATGGATTTTCTTAGAACAGCTATGGTATTTATGCAGATAATTTCGAATTCTTTCAGAATAACAGATTGGGTAAAAATAAAGTCAATACAACAATCTACAAAGGATACATTATAAATGCAATAGGCAGAAAAGAACATGTGGTAGCAATTTTCCTCAATCTCTGTAAACTGTGTGATTGCATAAGCATTGAAACACTGTCAGCAAAACTTGAAAATTGTGGTAATAAACATTGAAGTGGTTAAGCTCAAATTTATAAAACAGAGAATAATGCCTGGAAATAAATACAGATGGAAATATATAACCAATATCACATAATCTTTTAACAGAGTAACACAACATGCAGTGCCACAAAGATAAAAATTAGGACCATACTTATTCCTACTACATCAACAGCTTATTTATACAAATTAAAGATTTGAGGGGAATAGCTGTTGGTTATGCAGAAGACGCTGACTGTTGTTACAGGTAAGACAGAAATAGATGTACAAAAAGAGAGCAAATTCACCACAAAATCAGCAGACAGCAACCAAAGCATGGTACAAAATGAAAATAAAACAGAGTGGAAGTAACAGAACACATGCCAAAATTAACTTACATTTGATTCTACCTCTCCAACCTTGTCCAAGAACGGTTTATGTGGAAGAACAATTAATCTCATTTCTAGGGTTAATCATAGACCATAATTTAAAAAGGAACCAACATTTGAGAGTGCACTAATAAAAGTTAGCGCGCACAGAGAGTGGCTGTTTTTAAGACAAAGCCACAGACTGGCTATGTGCGCTAAATACACCACTTATAGCAAGTTCAGTACTCATTCTAATGCATATTACTATCACTTGTGAGTAAGTAATGCAGGAGTTATGTAACAAAAAACCCCCAGTGTAATAAGACAGTGTGTGGAATATACCTATGCAATCCATAAATTACAACTCTGTATACATATATGAAATACTAAATTTACATAAAAATCCATAATCACAACAAAAACATGAATCCAATGCGGGAAGAACTTAATACATGAAACCAATATTAAACATTTAAGATTTTGAATTGGTTGACTCAACACCTATGATTTTCATTTACACATAATTAATGGAGGAACGTGTTTTCATAGCACCTTTTCTATATCAATAAACCAGTTGACAGCAGCAGATGATGTAGAGAAGATACTATGAAAACATTTTCCTGCATTAATTATGTGTCAGTGAAACCCATCAATGTTAAGTAGACCAATTCAAAACCTTAAAAGCCACTACACTAGGACAAAGCACAGTTATTTCATAAATAGATAAATGGAAACTCCAAATCGCAAAAGCATAGAAAATAACAGCAAAATTATGTGCAAATCATGAACCTTCACAAAGAAAGTTAACAAACGAAACAATCAAACCAAAAACAATCAAGTCCTATCTGATAACAATCTAAATGGAAAGTCAAAGCCTTTTTCAAAAGTATCTTCTTTTATAATTCAATGTGTGTGTATTCTAGCACATAGGCTTTATAAATTCTTTCTTACAATCAATTTCTCATAATCAACTTAGCATTTGCAGAGAAGACATAAAAATAAGGGTATGCATATTTACATAAAATCTAACATTAACTTTATAAAGGTTTAAAGGTTAGTGCGCTTGAGCACTTAAAGTGGAATACAATTTTGAAGCTAATATTGTAGAATTAGTAGATCATAAGGTGGTCATGATTTGTATTCACAGAAATCCAGGTAGCAATTTGCAAATATTATTTCAAAACTTTGAAATCATTCTTGAATATTATAAATCTAAGACTCAAGTTACAATAACAGGACATTTTAATATAAACTTTTTTTAAAGACAGTAGTGAAAATAAATAGCTTCATATTCCGCAAGAGGAATATGAATTCAGCTTGCTGAAATAAATGAACCTACTAGAGTGCAAAACAAGGCTAGAACTGCAATAGATCAAATAATTATAAATATGCATATATTTTGGTATACAACATTAGTGATGAGGACATGGTTTTTCAGATCATTTTGGGTAGTTAATTCACTTATATCATAATTTTGGTAATTTTAATGAAGTTAAATACAGATGTTTATGTAGGAGTTAGGATTGTTAATAATGAAAACATAAAATTGTTTAGCTTTGTTGTCAAGAGTAATTTGGGAAAATGTGCATATGATGAGTTTATGAAATCCATTACTTGCCGTTTAAATAATAACTCTATTACAGCAAGATTATTAAAAAGCAAGTTAAAGATTGAGATTCTTAAATAAATGTGTTATGGAGAGTAATATAACTCAGAAACTTTTTAGAATTATTACTCCCCCCCCAAAAAATAAAATCTAACAATAAATGTAAATCTAATTGGCAATGTTGAAACTCGTAGGTGGTTGAGTTCCACAATATTGAAGTAATAGGTGTAATGGTAAATTAGTCTCAGATCCAAATGCTACTTTAATACTTTTAATACACATTTTAATGATATAACAAAATGTGCTGCAAAACCAATGATAAAATGAACATACGAATTACCATAGTTTCCATATTCATTTTTCCTTTTGCCTACTGATTTTAATAAGGTCAGTGCTGTAATTAAGAGCCTCAGTAATAAAAAAAGTATGTGGTGAAGATCACCTTTCAAGTTATTATAATTAAAAAATGTAGTGTGCACATTAGTGAGTTGTTACAATGTTTTACAAATCTGGGAGGAGATTCTTCATCAGACATGGGTAATGAAAGAAATGCTGAGCCACCGCAGAAGAGATCGCCGCTGACCCTTTGGCAGCTGTCGAAGGGGCCATCGCCATGCCATCCACTGCTGAAGCTACTCCAGGATTCGCCACTGCTGACTAGCCAGCCGCTCCCCTGGCATATGCTGGGAACGCTGCCTCACCGCTGCTGGTGACCAGGCCTTCTTGTGCAACAGCCACTGCTTTGACCCAGCACTAGCAACATCTCTCATGCCCAGTCAACACTGCACCTCACCTTCCACTGCAACAGTTGACTCCATCAGCCTTACACAATATCATCACAACTCAACACCTCACGCAGCAGCCAGCACCACCACCTACTTCACCACCGCCACTGTCATCGTGATACAGTGCTGTGATATCTGGAGTACCTGGGATCTTCCTTCAAGATACGTCTTCACTGCCACTCAACACTGGTGGCCTTCAACCTTTAAAGCCACAAGAATCATGACTTGAAGGGTGGTCAGGAAAGACTGCGCATCTCATGTTCACCAACCTAAGCGCTCCTTTCAAAGAGTGCACAAGTACTCAAAATACATCAATAAAGATGAATAAAAATCACCTCCAATTCCGATCCACTCCCCAGGGGCCAATCAGGGCCCTGGCATGGTCATGGCTTCTCCTTCACCACCTGCCAGCGCAATAAGCTGCCAGATACCTTCCACACTGTCGGATGCTCAGCGGAACCCCAATACCTTACCTCACTTCTCCTTCCAATTCCTGTCCTTAACTTCACCTACCTATTCCGATCACTATCCCCCCAAAAAATACAAATCTGTCACTAAGTATCTTTAAATCCTTAATATATGGCTGCTTTTTAAAAAAGAGTTAAGGGAAGATGTGGATAGTTATAGCCCGATGTCGCTATTACCAGTATTTTCAGTTATGAAAAAAGTTATCTTTACAAGATTAATGTCTTTTTTGATAAGCATGATTGTATATTTATGTTTACACTTATCTAAAGCATCTGACCTGGTCAAACATGATTTATTATTACATAAATAACATTCATATGGTATTAATAACTTTTAATAAGGAATTATTTAAGTGTTTTGTATTATGTTTAAAAGATAGAAAACAGTGGAACTAGAATTTATTGATCCAAAATGAAATATAAAATGTGGGGTTCATCTGGGTTATCTTTTTTTGGGTCCTCTCTTGCATTTAATTTGTATAAATGACACAATTATTGTTGCCAATGAGAATATTAGCTCACAAACTTTGCAGATAACACTAATAAACTTGTTACAGGATATAATAATGATATTGTCCAAAATGTATATAAAACAAAGGAAGTCATTTTGCCATGGTTTAAGAAGAACAGATGAATCATAAACAAAGAAAAGACATTAGCATTGCGGCATAAAGCAAATAAAACTGTCTCCTCAGTACATCAAATTGGAAAATACTAATACTAAATATGTAGCACATACAAAATTTATAGGCAACTGAATAAATCATAATTTGGAATGGACTGTTCACAGAGATAATTTGAATAAAAAATTAAGTTAGCTTTGTTATAATTCACTTATATAACATAAGTCACCACATATTTGCCACTCAAAGTTGTGGTACTTAATTTTCTCAAGAACAAGCTTCAGTTTCATAAGACTCTTAGGTTTGTAGAGTGTGCAAGTGGTATTGAAGCTAACTTGTTGCCATTATGAAATAACACTGCCTTAAGACTTCGTTTGGAAGAATCAATAAAAAAGATGCCAGTTACTTGGCTCACATGCTTCCCTGTCCAACTGTTTAATAAGATTACACACATCCACACACAACACAAGTTGATCTTCTGCGTAGTACTTATGAAACTGTATTTTGCAATTCCTATGCTACGAAAATGTAATGCCAGGTGGTAACAAATTCTTCTCCTGTAGTCTTGAGCTCAGTAATTCACTTTTTTGTTTTGTGAGGCCTAAACCCCTCACTAAATCATTTAACTGAAATTGATTAAACTGTTGTGGTGAATTGTTAAATTCTTCTGGATCAGAAACCAACTTATTGTCGGAAGTCACGGAGCTGCTTTCAGATTCACTGAAATTGACGTCACTAGTGGTATAGGTATGGGTAGTTTGGGGCTATGAGAAATAGGCATGTAGCCAAGTTCAGATTTGGATATTTAATTCCTGTTTCACTTTTGTTGTAGTCAGTGCTTTGCATATGCAAAAGTAACAATCGTCATGGTGATTCTGCTGCTCTCCCCATATCACTGATTTTGGCAAATGGCATTGCTTTCTGCTTTCCTTCATACCAATAACATAATTGCTCAACACAAATGTTATATGCAATATAAGACACAAACGATTTTTCCTGGTCACCAACTTTCTGTTTGAAATATGAGTAATATAGTTTCTTTGTTTGTGAGTCTACTTTATGTACCTTCCCATCAAACATGTAACACCCAAAATGTAACAAAACGTCTGAGGACTTTGTATACACTGTCTCCTGCATAATCCTTATGTAGAAGTCATACTCAAACTTTTATTTTAGTATTACACATATAGCAGATGAATATGCATATTAATACAAGTTTTCAGCTCAACTGAAGTTGAGATCTATGATAGCTCTAAATATAAAGATAAATACCTCTCAAGAAGACAGACCTGACACACAGAATAAAACTGATAAGTGCTGGGAATACAAACATTAACATCTGGGCAATAAGGGAGGATGGAAGTGAGCCGATTAGGAAGAAACTGAACAACAGATTTACAATAATATAATGAAACGTAGCAGTAAGCAGTATAAACTGAATGAATTTAGCGCCATAGACATGTATGCACCTAATCATAAAAACTAGATGCGATAGCCAAAAGCAGACTTCATTCTTTAAATCAAGACACTGATTTCCATTTAAGTCCCATATTTTCCTTTATACCACAGAATCAATGTTGATCAGTGTAGTTGACTGAACATGTATTAAACATTCTTTCTATTTTTTGCTCAATAACATGGCAATAACTAAGATAGAAAGAATGAATAAAGGAATAATATTATTAAAAATACATTAATACTGTGGGCAAAAAAGCATGATACAATTGGCCAGATCATCAACGAAGGCTTCGAGTGTGAGAGAATTGAGAAAGTAAACCCGTATGGTACAATTGGGAAAGCAATGGGAGAGGCTTTGGCTGGGTATTCACCCAGAAAGTTTACCATCCCCATTCTGGTAAAATTTTGAACATTATATTTATGTTGCTCTAGCAATAAGCGATTATAAAAAGACAGCAGAAAATAAAATATTAATTAGTTTGGAGATATTTACAAGTGAATTATGAGGAATTTGTAAGTCAAAGCTGCAAAGCTTTTTGCATATTTTGTATAATAGCTGAAGCATGTTATGACCTAACAGTGTTTTTATTTGTCACAGTAGATATTAGTTGAGCAATTATGGATGTTACACTGGGCATTATTTTCTGTTTTGTGTGTGTATACAATTTATTTTTTCAGTACACACTGGTAATGAAACTGATTACAACATATAATGCAGCAAAACTTACTTAAATAGGATTATTAGGTTTTGGTATCTAGAAACTTTCGTGCCTACATACAGAATTAAAGCTTATTCAGATGTTTTGACATTGTTTCATTACACACACCTCTGAAGTATTTCATAAATGGCAATTAATAAAATAAATATGACATAGAATGTGTATCATTACAAACAGGATTGGCTGTCACTTTTTAAGCCTTGTCCTGTGGTTGCTTATGAATTATATCATGACCATCTATGTATAGGTATTGCTTGGAAGGAAATGTAATTGGGTTTTATTTTTACAGCAATCTCTGTGGAATAGCAGCAACTAACCAGCTTTTGTTTCTACACACATCTTCTCTGGAGGTAACTATTTTATACTCCATGGTATTTTCAATGAAAGCTGTGTAATTCCTTTTAGTCTTTTACTAACTTATGCATTGAAATTACAAGGTGTTTTATAGCTCAAGTCCAGCAGAAAGAATTGGGCTTTTCAATGATGAAATTATTACAAAAATTGGAGCTTGGCTTTTGAGATTACCCTATATACACATGCCCACATATATACATACAAGTTTTCTCTCTTTATAGTATTAGTATAAAGAAGCACCAATAAAGGAAAATGTAATACAAGTGTCAGAAGCTTTCTGATGGAAACATTAGCCAAGAGCCAGGTCTTACCTTGGTGATTTTACTGGACTGAAGTCCCCATCCTGTAACAGAATAATGCAAAAGTACAGTTTCACACAACCCCTATATAGTATTAGTTAAATGTTCTGCATCATATAGTTTTTCTTAAAGGAACAGATTTGATTTATTTTTAAATTTAGTATATGACATTAGCAGTTATGCAGAAACAAAGATTCAACATTGCATCATGTAATGGGGTTAAAGGAAACCCAGTATAGACAACTAAGAGCTCGCAAAAGAAATGTTTATCAAAGATAAATCAAAATCTATTATTCACTTAGACCAGTATTAACAAACGTCTCATGTGACACATTCAAATGACTTTCTCCATGTGATGCATTTATACAACTTCCTTTAACAATGATAAATTCATATATGTTAGAATTTATATGAAGAGTTAATTCCCATTGAAAAGAAAAGTAAATATAAATGCAATTCTTTACATGCAAGTCACATAAGACTGCATGCATAGAGAAAGAATTCAGCATTTCTTTCTCCAAGTAGTGCAAGTTTTTGAACAAAGCGAGATCTAAAGCCATCTACCGTACAATCGTGGTACTCATCCATTTGACTATCTCACATCAGACGCTAATCTGTTGTTTGCTTGGTACAGTACTTTATATATCCTATTTATTTATAAAGATTGGATTTTAGTTATTACTAGTTACATTATCCAATTTGAAAATTGAGATAGTCTTGAGTTTTACGTATCTAGAAATCTGGACCAATTTAGTGTTATGCCTATGGTTGCATTCTGAATGCAGCTTTATTCTTCAATCCACATTACATTATAGTAGGTTTTTTCCTAAGATGATTTCAAACTAAGCAAGAAGTTCTTTGTAATTCCAAAGATACATATCACACATATACCAATTTCACTGAATTAGGTATTTGCCTCAGAACTACAAAAGTAAGCCTATTATAGAAAAAATAAAAGATACAGTAATTGAATTTTATTTATGGATGCTCTTTAACTACTATGGTCCCCTTCTATATGGGCGTGAGAGACTGGAAATTTTGCTCAGAGACCCCTTTTAGGTGCAGTAGATCTATGACACAGGACCACCAGTTTTACTTCCCTTCTGAAGGAAGCCATGCTAAGGATTTTTATGCCCAAAAAAATCCACTGCCCTCTGGTGGATTTATACTTGAGACCTTGGGAGCTAGAGGCTAGCATAGATAAAAGATACACACCATAATAGTAAGCCTTTGAGAAATTGTGAAAAACCTAAATTCTAAACCATTAGAATCCCAAAAAGCAGATAAACAAAATTAATTTGTAATCTTGGATAAAGAAGAGTACACCAAAGGATGCAAGAGCTTCTACAATCCTCAGAATATACACAAATAAAAAAGATCCTATAAACAAACTCATCTGCATTACAAGTGAGAGCAGCAAAAACTCTTTGCAACAAAGATAACAAAAGACTATAAATAGGCAGGACTACAACTACTAAAATGTATAGCTTACCAACACTCCACAAAGATGGAAACAAAATAAGAGCAAACATATCCTCTATTGAAATGCCAACAAATAAACTGCAAATTAATTAACCAACAAATTACAAGAATTTCAAAATTTGAATCATTAAGCATTAAGAATTCCCTTGACCTAATAAAAAAAGATAGAGAACATACAGCTTAAAGATGACATATTAGTTTCATCTAACATATTTTCAGTATTCCCAAATGTGCACAAGGATACAGTTTTAGCAGCATTAAAAATTGGTTCACCTCCATCAACAAGAATGAAATGGAAATTGAAGAGCTCATTAGCTTAACTGAGCAAACCTTTTTTTTTTTCCTTTCTTTTTACAGTTTTGCAGGAAAACACAACCAAAATATGGTTGTAATCATGGGAAATCAACTGTCACCCTTCAAAGCCAAATTATTTACAGTGCTCTAGAGACAAAAGTAGTTAATGGATTTCCATGAATGTTTAAAACTTGGGTTAGATATGTTGGTGATGCATCACAGTGGTTAAAAGGAAAAGTTCACCAAATGTTCAACAATTATTGAATCCGCAAGATAGGAACATAAAATTTACTATGGGAATAAAATCTGACAACCAGCTTCCCTACACCTAGGCTTAAAAATTATGAAGAAAAATAATAGGTTGGCTTTTGGAGTATATAGAAAGAACACTCATACAGACAACTATATAAAAACTCATAGTCATTACCTTCATTACACAAAGTTGCTGTATATGACAGTCTGACCTACATATTAGTGAAAATTTCTCTCACTCAAAGACAACACAGCTTACAATTCCAGGAAATCTTAAGTACAGCTATGAAAAATTGTTCAAAAAAGAATTGGGCAGATTAATCAAACGGTTCCAACAAAAAAACAATATGAGAAAACACATCTGTAAAATCAAATAGGGCACATAGAAAATTTCACAAGATCTTCAAAGAAAAGCAACATTACACTCTGGAAATAAATTCAATACAACATTTCTATTAAAAGCTAACCAAAAGGAATCTACTCCCTGATAAAAAAACTGGTATTTACAGGATAGATTGCAAAGACTGTGAAAGTGTTTAAGTAGATAAAACGAAATGAGATCTAGGGAACAGCTAATCCATAGAAGGAGAAATATCAGAAGTGATGCATTTTTGGACAAAACGACATGAAATTATGAACTCAGTGACACTAATTAAGCAAGCACAAAAATCCACTGAACTGAAAATATGGGAAACATTATTTTTATAGAAATATTGACTAAGTTTAAGGAACTATGAGATCACAATGGGCCAAAAACTCATACAGCCAGCAACAAGGGCAAGTAGCAAGTCATGATCATCAGGACAAGCTATCCAGCCATAATAAGTTGACAAGAAAGACATTTCTTTAAACTAATTCTGAGTAAAATACCTAATTCAGTGAAATTTGTATATGTGCAACTATATCTATAACTTTTAAGCAAGAAGTGCTTCAATTACATGTGGAAATAGTATTCAAATGTTTATTCACAGTAACAAATTCTTGCAATGGAAACAAAAGGGAAAAAACCAAGAATTGCAAACTTTAAAACATGTCGAATAGATAAAATTTCAGAAATGTTATACTTGCACATGGAATAATTTGGAAACAGGCAACACTAAACAGAAATTTACAACTTCTGTTTTGGACAAGCTCTGCATTTTTCCTGTAATCAGCTTTTTCTCTTTTTTTTAATGTTTCTTGTACATAATTCTACAAACTTCAATCAAATAAAGCGTCTTTATAGGCTATTTACAGAATATCCAACATATACATATTATTTGACATGTAACGGTAAAATCAGACTAAAAAAGTCACTGCCATAGCATCAGAACAGTTCAAAAACGTTGCAGAAAGAAGAAAAGATAACGAACAATTTTCTTCCATGGGGTGGGAGGGTTTTGTTGAAAATCATCTTGCTGCAACCTTGGAAAATGCTGAATTTAAATAATGAGAATGGCATTTATCCAACTTTTTGTTTACGAGTTATCCTGTTCTCTCTTACTCTCTCATAAACTGGGTTTTTGTAAAACAGTACTGTGCTTGCAAACATGTAATGCAATTGCCTTGCACACATTTTTTAAATTAGATTGACAAATTAATTTTATTCACTCCTCCATTCTTTATGATATTATTGTACAATAATCTGGAAGATTTTTATGGTAATTCCTCTTCTCCTTATCCCTTAAAATTATAATTTCGTACTGCAATGGCTATTCCTAATAAGCCATGAAAAACTCTCCGATATTCATGCAATTAGATGTGAAATATTGGTGAAACGTCTGACTTTAACTTGCTCACAAGTTTTACAAGTTTTGCAAATACCACAAAGCCTTAAAGTACCTGGACAATCAGCAAGTGAAATTTTGCACTTTTATACCTTCTCTTTGGTCTAGTCCTCACATAATACAGAAATCCTTTAAGCATACAACCGAGGTGAAGTTGGTGAACATAAAGATCCCGCATTCCCAGAACACCACGTTAATCAACCTTTTTAGAAAAGACACACAGTCTACAACCATCGAGAAAAATAATCAGTTATTAACTACAAAATATAAGTTCACTGATTACAAATGTTAACTGGACTCTTCTCTCTTTGTACAACTATTTAACATACCCTGCTAACAAGCTTGAGGACAACACACAAAAAATAAAACAACACTTTTTTACATGAGGGTTATTACAATATTTTCCCTTGGTATCTTACCATTATAAGCAGATTCTATTTTGTTTTTATGTGTCTTAGATTTAAATCATGAACATCTATATACAGGATGGAAGATGAACATCCTTGAACAGGATAACCCTTTGTAATGAACAGAACAAAAAATTTTAGTGCAATTTTTAAAATAGTTTTACAGAAAATAGCAAAGATTGCTTTGTATTAACTCTATTTTAAATAAGAATTTTAAGAAACTTAAATATTATCTGTATGATTAAATACACTTTGAATTAAGCCAATTCACACTGACTGTTATTAAAGGCTTTTGAAATTTGTTTCATGTGAATCTACATTGTTGTCCACAGAATACACAACATGACAACACTTAAGATTGAAAGAAACACACTTCAGCCATTTGTTTATAAAGAAATGTACTTCTTCTGCTGTTTACTGTGCTTTTGGCTTGTTTTTGAAATAATGGATTACCAGTTTACAAAATGACTTGTTTACCAATGCCAAGTATTCTTGAAATGCTGCTTATTTAAGGTGAAACACATCATAATGTGGCAACTGCAGCAAGAAGTTATCAAAAATCATTTCCAAATAGATAAGCACCACATCATAGGACATTTGTTTTCATCTGTCAAAGAGTTCTAGATACACAGGAAGTATATCTCCTCATGTTGAAGGAGCTGGTTAAAGAAATGTTGCACAAGAAGAAGAAAGCCTTCACTTGGTGGAAGAAGATTCTAGAAGCAATAGCCGTAGTATAACTAGCACTAGCGGCATATATCAATGAACTGTTTTGAGAACATTAAAAGAAGAATTGATATGCCTTTATCATACTCAGTGCATCCAGGATCTGTCTCAAGCACATTATGCGCCAAGGGTAGCATTTTCTGAATGGTTTCTTTAACACTCTCCCCTTAAAACTCTTGCAAAGGATGAAGCAATGTTTACCAGAAATGGAATAATTACCATAATGCAACATCACGGCTTACGAGAATCCACACTCAATAAGACAAGACAGCTTTCAGCACAGATTTTCTGTAAATGTTTGGGCAGGAATTATAGGAACATTAATTGGTCCACGGATACTTCCTCGGGTTTTGAAAGGCGCCATCTATTTCTAGTTTCTTCAAGAAACATTACCTCTTCTGCTTGAGGATTTTCCCCTGGCAGTAAGAAATGCTGTGGCTATTACTGGATAGTGCACCACCACACATAAGTAGAGCTGTGTGTGACCATCTGTGCAACACCTATGTACAATAGTGGATCACTCAGAATGGACAATAATATGGCCAACAAGATCAGCAGATCAAAATCCAATCAAGATTTTTTCTTTGGGGCTATGTGAAAACTCACATATACATTACAAAAGTGCCTGATGAAACATTGCAAGATGGAATACTTCGAGCAGTAGAAGAAATAAAAAAACAAACCATACCTGCTTCGTAGAGTGCAATAGAATTGGAGAAAATGTGAAGCATGTATGTTGACGAGAGGTGCACATTTTGGACAATTTCTATGAACATTAAAAAGAAATTCTCATTCATTTTCTATTCTTGTCTTACTTTAATTATTCACAAAGCTTTATAAATCACTAAGAAAGGAAGCATAATCATGTAACTTGGGATTTTCAAACTTTTGTTTACCTTTAGCTGGTAATTTTGCTCAGAGGCCTCTATCAGGCTTGAGGTTCTTTTACGTGCCATAAATCTACGACACGGACTGCTGACTTTTACTTTCCTTCTGAAGGAAGCCACACCAAGGCCATCGCCCTTTGCCGGGTTTGAACCCGCAACCTCGAGAACTAGAGGCTAGCATGATAGTTATACACCACAGAGGACGACAATACAATCATATATATATAGTTTTCTGTTTATTTATATACCGGAAATGTTTACTTGTTTGCTGGCATAGCAGCAGAAGCTGAAAATTTAAAGTTAATGTGTTAAATTGGCTGCATTGTAATACTGTGCAAAATAAAATAGTAATTATATCAGTAAAAAATCTATTAAGGAAAACACTCAAAACAATGTGCTCTTTCATAGTTTGAAACAATGACTGCAAGTCCCCTTCCACTCTGCATAGTACTGCCTCCTTTTGCAAGCATTTGTGATAGTGCAGAATTCCCCAAGATGCTAGTAGCAACACAAGGAGTTGGAAAAGTGACAGTTTTGATGAGAGAGAGGAGTGATTTAAGAAAGAGACAGAGATACACGGATTTCAAAAATATTTCAACAGAAGGGCGACAGCAGAAATACGGGCAATTGAACTCTCATACAATGTTATGTAAAGCACCAATCAAAATAGTTGTTACAATTATTGGAGGCAATGTGCATATCAGGGCAATCTCATACAAAAGGAGGAATTTTGTTCAGCAGTTCACTTCACTAAATTGAGTTATATTTATTGCCGCTCTTTAATGCTATGGTTCTTAGCGTCCCATTCTGCATTTGGCGTGGTCCCATGTCATAGATTTACAGCACATAAAAAAAACCTCAAAGCCTGGTAAAGAAGCCTCCGAGCAAAATTACCAGTCTTTCACGCCCAATATAGAATGGGATGCTAAGGACCACAGCGGTTAAAGAGCGTCCATACATAAAACTCAATTTAATTTAATTGAAAGACCAGAAATTTTGCACAGAGGCCTCTTTATTAGGCTTGAAGTTCTTTTATGTGTCATAAATCTATGATATAGGACCACCAGGATTACTTCCCTTCTGAAGGAAACCTGCTAAGGATTTTCACACCCAAAAAAATCCATCGCCCTCTGCCAGATTTGAACCCATGGTCTCAGGAGGCTAGCATGGTACCCCCAGACCATGGTAGCAAAAAAAGAAAAAAAAAAAAAATATAGATCAGGGAGTGATCCCAGGTAAAGTTCAGGGAGAGATCCTAAGGGAGGAGGGAGATATCATGTGATGACAATGAGTTCCCATAAATTACTAAAAATAGGGTTACCAGGAAAAAAGTTACGAATATAGCATAATTATGTAAAAACGGTATATAACTCGAAAGCCACTTTTACTTTTTATATCTGGAATAAAATCCAGTTAATAACCAAACATGTGCTTATATCACTGCCTTCACCAACTCCTGATATACAGTCGATAAGAATAGACTTAATTTCTGGGATTTACCAGCACAAGAGAGGAGCCGGAGGACTTCAAACCAGATATCACCAGAAGGCAAGTAAGCATCTATGCAGAAATTAATGTAACCTGAGTAGCAGCCTTCCCGACCTATCACAAGTATGAAGAATTATTTTCTACTCCATAGCAAAATCAATGAAAAGTCAAATCTTTCTTTGCAATTATACTCTTTTACAGCTTCAATGAGTTTGTATTGTATAATAAGGGCTTCATAAATCTACTTTAGTAACGTATGAATTGAAATTACAAAACGTTTTATATCCGATGTACCTTAGAAAGAATAGGGCTTTTCAATCATGAAAAAATTATCAGAATTAGTTTTGAGTGGTTTTCCAGATCTATCTATCTATCTGTCTGTCTATTTATCTATATATCTATCTATCTATCTAGCTCTCTCTCTCACACAAAAATATATAAGTTTTCTTTCTTTATATTATTTATGATAAAATAAAAAACATTAAATTCAAATGAGTTTTCAGATAAATAGTTTTGTCCACAATCCAGTCATATCTGAATATATTCATAGAACATTTTATTCCAGTTATACCAAAGAGAGTTAGGATAATTGGACTGTGAAAATGAAATACTGAACTTTTCCAAAATACACATAATAATTAGGTATATGAAACATTATAAAGAGTGTGTGTCTCTAACAAATTTTGAAGACTCCTTCACTACAGAATCATGTCCTTCCTGCAGGACACATACTAAAAGACATTCTCAAACATTTTAAAATTAGGCAATTAGGATATCTACATATTCATACCCAGTTTCATCCTAGTTTTCCCAGATATTAATGTAAGCAGATTTTTTTTGTATCCTTTACTGCAAATAAGGCTAATCTTTTTTTCTTTTTAACTTTTAGGCCTTGCAGTCCTAAAGGGTAAAAGGAGAGACATTAAACCTTATAATGGGGTTGTCTGTATTCTTCCAAAAATTTAAGTTCTCTTTGTACTTTTCAAGTAGGAAGAAAAGTATAGCTGATCATCAATTGCTACAATATCATAGTATTTTTGGTATGACATCAAAAAAATCCCTCAGATATCTTATAATTTTCAAGAACTATCACCAGCATTTCTTTCAACCTTTCAAATGCAACATCTGGCACACACTGTACACATTCATAAAACTATTTATGTTTATTATTTTGTATTACTTAGTTCCAGTACTTTATAAAGTGCATAATAAAAATTCTAACTGCAGTAGATTTCAACAAACTTACCTTAATGTCACCACAAAGAGATGAGGTTTCTGTTTCCAGCCACCAAAGTTCTTTTTCAATTTCTACTTTGTTATCCATTTGGTGATCATTGTTGTATTTCTTAACATTCATTGCAGGATCTGCTGGAAGAAATTCTCTCTCCTTGTGTGAAACAAAGTCTGAAACCAGAGTCTGCTCCTCATTTTCTGTCTTAATACCTACCTCATAATTGTTGCTGTATGTAATAGTTTCAGACTTAATCTGCTTTACGAGATATTTGGTAAACAATTCTGTCTCTTTCTGGGAACAAACGTCTGGAAAAGGGCTCTCGGATTTAAAATCTGTTTTGATTGCCACATCACAATCATCATTCAAAGTCCCAGCATCATTGTTTGCCTTCACTGTAACAATTTTGATAAAGAACTCTATCTCATTCTGTGAGGCTATGTCATTCGAGAAAAGATCCCCTTCTTCGATTTCTATTTTGGTATCCATTTTACAGCTGTTGCTGCATCTGATAGTGCTAAATCTGTGGAGAAACAAACACATCATGAATAGCAAAACAATGGCAAGCAATGTGTAGATTACCTGTACAGTTAGGACTACTGTATATAGTTGAGGTATGTGACTGTTACTGCTCCACTGCCACTATCCTTTCTGCAGTCATTAGCTCATCTCACATGTCCTCAAATATAATACACTCAACTGTATGTAGTTGTGCCAGTTACTGTCCCACCTCCACTCCCCTCTCCAAAGTCATTGGGACATCTTATATGTCTTCTAAAACTATACATTCAATAACTAAATGTTCACAAGACAAGACTACTGCATTTTTTACTGCCCTATCTTCACTCTTCTCTGCAATCATTAGCTCATCTCACATGTCCTCAAATATAATACACTCAACTGTATGTAGTTGTGCCAGTTACTGTCCCACCTCCACTCCCCCCTCCAAAGTCATTGGGACATCTCACATGTCTTCTAAAACTATACATTCAATAACTAAATGTTCACAAGACAAGACTACTGCATTTTTTACTGCCCTATCTTCACTCCTCTCTGCAATCATTGGCTCATCTTACGTATCTTCTAACACCATACACCCATTATGATCAACTTCTTGTTAATCCAGATAAATTGTTAAAATAGCTTCATTACACATGGGTACAGCAGGCAGAAAAGTCAAATTTTCAGAAATCTTATGTGCTTCATTTACATGCACTATCACTTATTTTTATGTAACTTCTACAAACTACTTTTATGAAAACTTATTACTTTCTGTAATGCTTAACTATAGTAAGTGAGCAATATTGCATTCTACCCAAAAATTTAATACTGTAAAATCAAACATTTGATACTCTAAAATATGTTATGAGGACTCCTAAATTAAAAAATTACGTTTTGCATATGTATGTGTTTATGTGCATGCATCATCAGCAAACCAAAACAACAAACTGGATGAATACCAAACTTGGTATTTAAGATCAGCATCTTTCAGGTATGTGGCATGAGGCTTTCAACAAAATCACCATACCCCAAAGTACCCTTTATATGGAAAAATGTATAGTTTTTTATTTTCTTAAAAAATAGTCTTAACAATTTTGAATAAAATAGCATAATGTATGACAAAATGTATATTTTGAATTTTTTGGATATAGTATGTAAAGTCATCCTCATTCTTAATGACCTTTGTATAATAAACTGTAAGAGACAGACACAATCTCAGTACACAAAAAATGTATATCTTGTTAAAGGACACAATCTATGTTAAATACGTTTTTGTGGCATCAGCGCTTTCTGAGATATCAGCTTTTATTGATAGGGATTTTCAAATATAGAATACTTTTTACTTCCTCTACTATCCATCCAAAAATTTGAATTTTGAGATTTTATCCAAAATAAATGTTTGAGACTACACAAATAGGAATAAAATAAACATATAAATAAATAAATAAAAAAAAATATATAGTAAAAACACTTAAAGGTATGTGAGCAGCATAACTGAAAAACAGAAACTTACATACCAACTTGGTATTTAGCAACTGCATCTTCCAAGGATATCACACTAAGAATTTCAAGAAAATCCCTCCACTGTAAACTGTTCTTTATGATGAAAAATGTTCATATTTTATTTTCTCAGGAATGGCACAAATGATTTTGAATAAAATATTGTATTTTTAAGATACTTGAATAACTAATTAAACATAAATGTTGAATTCTTTGGGAATAGCCTATGGAGTTGTCTGTCTGAATGATTTTTGTAAAATAAAATTATTAAACTGTGAAAGACAAAATCTTACTACACAAAAAATGTAGATCTCTCTGGAACACACTTTATTTCAAATAATCTTATCTGTGGCATTAGGCATATTCTAGATATACATTATACGAGAAGCTTTCAAACATGTAACGCAAGAAATATTCTTAGTCCAAGGTTCATATGACCATGTGCAACCAAACTGATAACAAATGACAACTAGCTCTATTGCATTTCTTATTGCAGCTAACATGCACAACATTTGTAACAATCGCAAAATCCTATTGCTCGACCACTGCTTTGCATACAAGCAGTCTTACGTCATGACAATAATGGAGTGTTCAGTAAGTGATCAATGCGTGAACTTGCCAACAGTATCTGACAGGTTTAGTTACTGTCATGAAGTCTCCCGAGGTTGCAGGTTCAAACCTGGTGGAGGACGATGAATTTTTTAGGGCATAAAAATCGTTAGCATGGCTTCCTTCGGAAGGGATGTATGGCCAGTGATACCATGTCATAGATTTACGACATGTAAAAGAACCTCAAGCCTGATAAAGAGACTCTGAGTAAACCTTCCGGTCTTTCATGTCTAACATAGAATGGATGCCAAGAACCATAGCAGTTAAAGAGTGTCCATAAATAAAACTCAATTTCATTTTTTTTTCATGAAGTGTTCATAATCTCCAATGTAACTAAAATGGTGCACAAAGATAGCTAGTCAGCGTAATTTAAGGACAAAAAAAAGATGGAGGCTGCATTCTTTAAGTGAAGCAAGAGGCATCATTTTGCTACATTGCATTCTTTAATATGGTTACATGCAATGTAAGTAAATAAATAATTATAAACGTTAAGTTATGTTAAGAAGGTATTCTCCAGCATGAAATTAAACTAAAAAGTAAGTGTAAACACATATTAGACTAAAATGTACTTTGAAAAAATGTGCCATTCACGTTGGAGTTAGAAAAAAAATCTCACATCACATAATGGAAAGTTGAGCCCCAAAATTAATAATTGGTTTGAATTTTTCAGACCTTTATAATTTTTACTTTCTCTACTATGTATAGTAAGTAGGGGAAGCATTGTATTCCACCAAAAATTTGATACCGAGATTTCACTGGAAATATGTTTTGAGATCCCCTGAATCCAAAAAATGCATTTTTGGAAACATGTCCGTGTGTGTCTCTGTGTGTGTGTGTGTGTGTGTGTGTGTCTGTGAACAGCATAACTCAGAAACAAACAGTCGGATAAACACCAAACTTGGTATTTAGGTTCAGTATCCTCCAGAGATGCGACAGGAAGGTTTTCAAGAAAATCCCCCCACCCAAGGTTACCCTTTACATGGAACATTTTTCCAAAATTTTAATTCTCTCAAAAATGGCTCTAACGATTTTGATTAAAATATCATATGTTTAAGATATTTTCATGACAAATAAAATGTATATCCTGAATTTTCTGGGAATCTCTCCAAAAGTATTCTTCATTGTGAACGACTTTTGCATAACTGGTAAACCATAGGAGATAGACAAAATTTTACTACACAAAAATGTAGATCGCGTTAAAATACACAATTTATGTCATATACATGTTTTTTGTTGAGTGAACCATTTTCTAGATATTGCTTGTTATTCCCTTAAATTTTTCAATACTTATTTTCTCAAATGGGAATTCGTTTTTTGTCTTGGATATGCAAAGAGTATTAATCTGTGGCAAGGAGAATGGTGCTGCACATAGCATCAAGGTATTAAGAGATATGTTTGTGCTTATATTGCCCTTGTAAATACAAAACAAGGGGAACATAGTATGTCTTAAGCGATAGTAAAATATTTTTAGAACTGGTCGCTAAGTGTAAAATGTAATTCTCTTTGCATGTCAAAAGATCGTTTCTGCAAATGTTTATCTCGATTAATATGAAATAGATGGAGAATAAGAGTTTGTACAAGAGTAGAGAAAGCCAGGTGAGTGTATCATATCAGATTTTTTTATAGTGCTGCTGAGATTCAGTTGTTTCTTGCAACATCATGGAAACAGTATGAAGTTTCAAGGCCAGCATATAGAGATGTATGACTCGATTCTGCTTCCTGTATTAAACTTGTACATACAACAAAATGTGTAATGAAACTATTTTCGCAAAAGTTTAATCCATTAACAAGAAGTAGATAGAAAAGTCAGCTTTCTTGGGAATAGTTTGTGGTGGCTATGTAAAAGTAGACAATAGTGTTTAGAGAAACTTATGTGAATATAACATCTGATATTTTTAAATTCATGATTAATAACCTTCTGGTGGTAATCTGAAATGATCCTTGGACCCTACAGTTTATTTTGAATAATATAAATGAAATATTCATCAAGCGATATTATGGCCTCAATGAGCAACCTTATAACCTTACTTTCACTAACAAGTTTAGTAAACAAAAAATAAATGTAGTCATTAATGAAGCTATAATGGGCACATGATGTGTTGAATGAGCGGGAATGCCTATTTTGCCACTTTAGCTTTCTGGTCCATGTGCCATGCAGCAAAGATATCGCAAGTGGGGATATTTGTGTGTTTGTGCTGTGATCTGAACATTGTTGTGGTTGTTGGTTTATTTATTGACATTGTACCAGGTAATGCCCAGGATATCCATGTCTTATGTCAGAGAAAGTGAGAAAAGTACAAAAACATGGTAATGTATCATCTTGGATATGAGTTCTACCTGGGATTATAGTTATATTTTACATTTGTGGAGAAATCTAAGGGGATGTGGTGCTATATGTTGGATGTCTGAACATTTTAAATGTGTGAGAATTTCTGTTAACTATGATGAACCTCTGGGAGTCAACACACAACTGGTGCACGCACACGCACGCACACATACACACACACACACACGAACACACTGAAATAATCATGCCATAGAAGTTAGAGGAAGAGAATTATTCAAAAAATTACCCAGAGAAATAAAGAACATAAACCAGCAAAATGTAATGATGAAAATAATAAAGAAATACTTAATAGAAAATGAATTTTATATTATAGATGAATTTAGACATGGTAAAGCAATGTAAAGTGAAAATGATATTTAAGGTAAACTTAATGTACATGCAATGTAAAAGAAGTAATGTAAAATTATATGTTGTACTTGTTAAATTATTTTATATTTGTAATTGGACAAGTCCTTTAAATGTATTCAAAAGGATGAAAAATAAATAAAAAATAAATGAAAGTCAGAATTTCGTTGTGATAAGCTATTTTAAACTATCCTTAATGTTTTTAATTCAGATATGGATGACTGACAAACTGCACAAGCTGTTACACCTGGTCACACATTCACTACTATTATAGAGAACAATAAACAAGTGACATGTTGCTACTACTCAATAAGCAAAGCAAGAATAACATCAGCAGTTATCCATTTATACCAAATGTCAGCATGCAGATAGCAAGGTATCTGTTGCTGGAGTCACGCACAAAGCACATGGTATAATGTGATAGGGCTTGGTAACCAACGTATAGCATATAGGTTGCTATGGCAATTTTCTTTTGATTGGTAGATTACTGGTTGCTTGGTGACTATAATGACATGTTTATCCCTTCTCTTGTTTTCTGCAGCTCATTACCATGTGGCTGGGAAATAACAATTACCAACTTAGGATGTACCCAATATCAATATAATTGCTTATTTTCTGTAGAGGGTGCAATGATGTTTTAAATATACAACTAATTCCTAAATTCCTACTTAGGCCATATTTATGCATGAGATTTCGTCTCATACTACAAGGAATGATGCGAAGTGGCATAAATTTTAGTGGTCTATTTATGCATGCAGTGTGCCCCACTGCATATTTTTGGGAATATCAATTCTACCAGTCCCTTTCCACATTTGGTTTCACAGCAAGTATGGATCCTGTGTGTTGTACTATTGCTATAAACTCTGAACTTTATAAAAAAAAAAATACATCTAATAAACAATACAGTAGACCCTCGTTTAACCGAATTCCAAGGGACCAAAAAACAGCCAATTTAGTTTAATGAAGTTTGAATTAGCAAGGTTTTGTAAAAATAATCCCGTGTTATCTGAAATGGTATAACATGACTGAGTTCACTTTCTCTCGTTATGTATACCAACAGATGAGGGTGTTCCACTTCTAAGAAAAAGTAAAACTAACTATTGTATACAGTATATGTGGCATTTGTTTAGTTGAGAAAATATACTGTCAAATGCTTGTAATTTTTTTTAAACAGTACTATTTGGAACAATATTTTACCCATTAATTCGAGTCGTATAATACAACCTTAAGAAACACTTTACATACACCATTCTTTTAACACTAAGTTTTAATCGGAATACGTGTTTTAGTTAAAACTCTTATCCATTACACATTTTAGTTCTATAATTTGAAAAAATAATTAACTGTTGTTGGTGGACCATTGGTTCATAATATTATGAAACTCTCTGAAGATACCACATCCAAGGCAGCCTGAAATGACATCAGAAGTGGCAGAAATCTCTCGAGAACAGAAATTGCAGCTGTAACTTTGGTGCGGGGTCACTGTGTCGTATCTTCATGTTCCACATCAGAAGATGACAGTAAAGAATTATCATTCTCTTCTGCATCATCAGCAAATGACTGGTTCTTCAGCAGCACAGGTGTTGTCCACCTACACCAATCGGGTGTAAGACTGTAGAAGAGCATTATCAGAATTCCAATTGTATCCACATTATAAGTTTAGATGTGGATCATCGGTTTCCCTTTCAGTTTCAGCAGCATTATCAGTTGGTGTCCAGGCCTTCTTAAAACAGTTAGTTATGGTGTCTGTTGTAACTTCATCCCAAGCAGCGGATAGCTTGCAGTACATTCCAATGTAGAACTGTTTCTTGTAGTTCTATTGCACTGATGGCAGTTTTAACCAATTGACATCTGTAATTACGCTTCATTGAAGTGATTATTTCTTGATGCAATGGTTGCAGATGGCTCATAGTGTTAGCTAGTAGGAAAACTTCTATGTTCGGAAGTTCCAGGTCATCAAACTGATGTACCGAGCAGTGGTCCAAAGTTAACAAAATGTTCCTTTTCTTGCAGCCATTTGTTGTTGAATCTTAAAGAGATTTGGTCATTCAAGCTTTACTACTATTCTTGTACTGACTTGGCTGATTGAATAGGTTGACCTTTTTAAAACAATGCGGATTTTTGTATTTTCCAATCACTAATGGTTTGAGCTTCTCAGAACCATCTGAATTACAACACAGCACCACCGTCAGTCTCTCCTTGCTGCATTTTCTGTACGGCATTTTCTGCCCTTGGCATGTAGTGTTTTTTCAGGCATCAAGTTATAGAAAATGCTTGCTTCACCCATATTAAACACATTTCTTGGGTGATGATGAGAGAGCTTAGATTGTAACTCCTGCGCCCACTCATTGGCATCTTTCTCGTTTACTCTATGTGCCTCCCCACAGACACTGACAGCACTGATTTTATGCCTCTTCTGAAAATGCCATAGCCATCCCTCAGAAGACACAAAGTCAGAAATTCCTTCTTTCTTGGGGATTTCCCGAGCCTTCTTTTAAAGCATGGGGCTGGACAGTGAAAAAGAAATTTAAGAAAAAATATGTGAAATGCGTAACGGCAAATACCGTAAGGCGTATTCGGTTTAAATGAAGAATAACATATGGAATATGTAATGAGCTGACCAAATTTTAGTTTGTAGTACAAATTATCAGAAATTTGGTTTAAGCAGTAGATTTTTCCATGTAATTCGGCAGGGACCAAGCAGATACTATGGATTAACTTCGGTTTATCCAATTTCGAATTAGTGAGGGTCTACTGTACAAGGTTTGTGGACAGTGTTTTTAGGAACTTGTATGCGAAATTGCCTCTTTTTGTCATGATCCTTGTAATTTTCTGATGCAACATCTCAAATTGAGCTCCTAATATGAATTTCTCGTATAAAATGTTCCATATTTCTACTTGATAAAAGTCTGAACAATGAAAATCAGATCACTGTAGCAACACATGAAAGCACAAATATGCTGAACAATAAAAACTACAACTTTGGGTTTCCCAAACTGACTCACTGACTCAACTATCTTGCTCACAATGCAACGTGCATAAAAGTTCCATATACACCCATTTATATTCAGGTCATGTGACTTCCACATTAGTTGTGCTACCTATAAGACCATGAAACGTGTTTGTGAGGTCATATGAAACAGAATATTTTGCAACTGACAAGTCGTGTAGTATAAATCAGTGGCTGGCAAATTCCTGCTCTGTGACGTCATACTCATGGGCAAATTTGATATCTATGTAGTCAGCACAATATGGAGAGGAAGGCCATTAAAGCTTCAACTGAACAGTGGCTTTAACTGAGTCCGCATTATTCTTCTGAGATACAATGGCAGTAGCAGTTATTTGCAATTGACTACCAGTTTCAGTCCATAACAGAGGGAATAACAAAGCATTTCGATGAAAAACATCAGCAATAAAATAATATAAAAGGAATTTTAATTTGATGTACTAACCGAAACACAAAATTAATAACTGTACGATTACATAAATGCAGCTATGAAGTTGCTTAAAACATTTTAAGCAGTACTAGCAGTTTTTACCCATTTAGAAATAGGCAGGTTCTTTTCACACTCTCTCTCTCAAATTTCTATACACAAAATGATTCTATACATTTTGATTTAAACATCATACATTCATGTCTAACACACCATTAGTTTTATCACTGCACCACGCAAGCTCGGCGCTTTATTGAGCTTTATTCCCCCACTAGTTCATAATATTAGAAATTATAGTCTAGCTAACACACAAGCGAAAAACTTTTATGCAAGTTCAGTTCAGAGAGTTGGTTTGTATGTTGTGATTTGCAGAGCTTCATACAAGAAAAGAACTGTTTACATGGGTAATTAGATCTGAATATGCTCAGCATCCTGGCAGCCAATTTGTGTAACCGAGAGAGCCTTGTTTGGGGGAAATTTCCATAAATGGTAGACAGATCTATTTCATTTTGAAAGCTAAGATATTGGCACTCTGTCAATATCCTATTACATTAAACTCTTCTTTAATTGTTATAATATTATTATTAGATTAAAAGATCCAAGTTCAATGGCAGGTGCAAGCCTTCTATGATAGAAAGTTCAAAATGGTGTTGCAAACATGTACATATTGGACTCAAGATTTACAAGATTACAAAATCTGGTATCAACTTCTTAACTTAGCTCTTCCAACATTTGTATAGAGTTACTTATATCAGTAATTGGGTGACATACTGTATATAGCTTTGAAATATGCGGGAGTTGATGGTCCATCAACACTTTATTCAAATCTCTGTCATGATAAATACACGAACATAAATAAACATTGTCACCGATCACCTTTACTACTACACACTCCACCACTGTAACGGTTCATGTTTATAGTGAAATGCCTCTACCGCTCGCTGTCATGCCCTTCCCTCGGAACTGGCTCTTATATCACAAATGCACCAGCTGTCAACCACTGGTATAAATGCCTCCATTTAGCTTTATGTACACGTTCAGATTGTGTCATGCTTGTTGCATGATATGAAATCACATGCATAAATGGGGCCTTATCTTGAAAGCAATCTGTGATTGAATTAAGAAAGTTTCATAGTGTTTCCCTCCAAAGTCAACAATCGATAACAATATCAATAGCAGGATCACCAACTTAAGCATGGAAAATAGCATTTTCCACTCTAAAAAGTTTATCAACAAATAACCCACAGAACTACAAAAATATACATATATGACAAGTTTTCTTTAAGGGTAGCATAATTCAGAGCTTTAGTAAGTCAGAATGCATTTCGTTACTAAATGATAAGATCAGCCTCAGTTTGTATGGAATGGTACTTTACCTACATGGTATAGGACCTATTAAATTCCCCTTTGTGCCTTAAAATTGCTTATATTAAAAAACATGTGTAGCATCAAAATACAAACTCTATGATAAAACCATGAAAAAAAAAAATCAGAAATGTTCATATTTTTATCAAATTTCAGATACATTACCTTAATGCCTTCTCATACATTTCTTGCATATGCAGTGTGTTTTGGGAGGAATGCAGGGGGGAAGGGCACAGCCCCCCCCCCAAATATTTGGGGTAGATTTTTTTAAGTCTATTTCCTCATAATTTACTATAAAAATATTGCCAAAAACATTAATAAATAGTTTTTTATTACAATGTCTTTAAAAGCTGTCGTAATTAGTATGTAACACTTATATATGGTTAGTATGGAAAGTCAGTAGATGGCTGTAGCCTTTAATCAAAAGAATCTGGAAGAGGTAAATTATATTGGTAGTAAACATGTTGCTAGCAGTGCAACAGTCAATGACAGCCAACATAACTAACATATTCTTTCCGTTGCAATATGCTATGGTGATAAGATGTAGGGCCACAGTTGGCTTTACAGTGCATATGCTAATGAATGCTGAGACAAAATTATTGCTCAGAAGAAGTGTTACTTCCACATTGGCTGTAAATTACGATTTATCAGCGTTAAACTTTGCAATCATGAGCTTAATGAAGTGGCTGATGAAGAGACGTCCTTTAGAAGAGTTATAAATGCTATAAATAAGAGAGAATGTAATGATTTTAAAACCACCATTCCATGTGGTTCTGAATTTGAATGTTCAAGCTTAAAGTTAAGAATGAAGATGATAACTTCGGCAAGTAACAAAACTTCTGTTATTCATGATTGTTGATCTCAAGGTACCAGTATTTATTTATATATATTTTAGGTGTTTTAAATTCTTATGCTTTTCTCTTATTACCAAATATATAATTTTATTTCCTTACGATCTTCTTGCTTCTTCATGAAAAGTTTATATCTACAGCTGAGTGGTATCGACTGAATCATAAATTCTTTATTCTGTTATTTTTATAATGTCTTTATTACTTTATTTGAAGTTGCTAAACCAAAAACTTCCCATAACGTTCAGCTGTAATACAAAAAGTTTTTTATATTATTTTAACTCCTAAGTATTTTATTGCATCATCTTTTCAGGTATTTTATTGACGAAATTCCATGGCTTGAAATAAAATACACATTTCTCAAATGCGTGTTTGCTCTGAAGTTAGTGTAGTTGGTATGGGTACAATAAAGGGTGCTGGTATTAAATTTGCAAAAAAGTGAATTCAATGTAAGATTGGCAGTAAAGCTGATACTAGTGATGGGCCTAAAGCTAAAAAACAAACTGCTTTAAGGAACAAAATTCACAAACACAAAATTTCTCAGTTACACACAGCCATTGGAGCAATACAAAAGAAAGAAGGTACTTGAAAATAATGTTGCTAATATGAGTGCAAAGTATGAAGAAACAACTGTTAAGATTTTTCATACTGCTTATAAGATTGCTAAGCAGAATACGCCATACATGGATTTCCCTGTAGATATACAACTGCAAGAGCTTAATCGCAAACTTTGGGCAGAGTATTACAGTCCAATCACAATTATGCTAACATAATCATATCTCAAGGGATTATGAGTAAAATTGCTGCAGCAATAATACAAAATAATAGTAAAATAAGTCTTTTTACTGATGAGTCCACTATTTTAGCCCAGAAATCAATGATTGTGATTTGTTTTAAATGTAGCATTTTGGATGAGGATGAGCCAGTATCACTTTTTTGGGATTTAGTGGAGCTCAATGACACCACTGCTGCACCTATAAAATATTGTCTATTAAACAACTTAAAAACATTGTGGCATAGATGAAGCTCTCGTAAAGAAATGTTTATTTCTTTCGCTTGTGATGGAGCATCAGTTATACTTGGAAGGAAAGCAGGAATTGCAGCAGAATTGAAGATTTGGTAGTATGGAACTGTTGCAATCACTGCTTTGAGTCTTGGTAGTAAATGATTTTAAAAATGATGTGCAAGGCATTAATCATTTTCAATCCTTTTTTGACACATTATATTCATTGTTCAGTCTGTCACCGAAGAATCAGGAGTTGCTTTTCAAATGCTAATCTGTTAGACTAGAAATTAAAGAAGATTGGGAAGATATTTGCCATTAGAGGGATATCTTCTAGCCTGGAAACTGTTAAAGCTGTGTGGGATAGTTATTCTGCTTTAGCTACACATTTCATTTAAGCTCGAGATGACATGGCAAGCAGCCCAAGGGAAAGGGCCAAATATGGACATTTAACAACATTTCAGCTTGGGATGACCTTGGACATTGTTGTGATGCTTTGACTGAGTTAAGTGAACTAACTCTCCAGCTTTAAAGGAGAGATATGACCTTGCCAAATGCACATTGTGCTATCAAGCGAACAATCAGAGTTCTGGAGTCTAAGTGCAGTTTACCCAGAGAATATAACAAATCTGAATCTGATGCCATTAGTCAGAGGTTTCAGACAATTGATTTCCAAAAGTTGTAGAAATAGACTACCAACATGACTGAAGTCTGGTAACTAAACTCAACAACAGATTGATACACAACATAAGCAGATATTCACAGGAAAGTGTAAGAACATCAAATCTATATCAAAATGATGCTTGTCTTCTGGAAGATATTAAAGTCTTGTTAAAAAAAAAATCTGATGTGTTACACTCACATGACTTTCTCTACTCTTGTACAAACTATTTTTACAAATGCTTATTCTCCATATGCTTCATGTTAATCGAGATATCGAGATGCCAATCTTATTGTTAATTTTCTTGTAGATGCGAGGGGAATATGGTAGGTTTTAAGGGATAGTCAAATATTTTAAGCACTGGTTGCTATGTGGCGCATTCCATTCTCTTTGCATGTCCAAGACATAAAAAAAAATGAATAACGAATTTGAGAAAAAGTATAAGAATTGGAAAATTTAAGGGAATAACAAGCAATATCTCGAAGTTCACTCAACAAAAAAAATGTACACGACATAAATTGTGTATTATAATGCGATCTACATTTTTTGTGTACTAAAATTGTGTCTATCTCTTAAGCTTTACCAGTTATGCAAAAGTCGTTCACTATGAAGAATACTTTTGGAGACATTCCCAGAAAATTCTAGACATACATATCATTTCTCATAACAATATCTTAAACATGATATTTTAATCAAAATTGTTAGAGCCATTTTTGAGAAAATTAAAATTTTCGAAAAATGTTCCATGTAAAGGGTAGTCTAGGTTGGGGGATTTTCTTGAAAATGTTTGTGTCGCATCTCTGGAAGATACTCGACCTAAATACCAAGTTTGGTGTTTATCCGACTGTTCGTTCCTGAGTTATGCTGTTCACAGACAGACAACCAGACACACACATGAACATGTTTCCAAAAATGCTTTTTTTGGATTCAGGGGCTCTCAAAACATGTATTTCCAGTGAAATCTCGGTATCAAATTTTTGGATGCAATATAATACTTCCCCTATTTACTATATGTATTAGAGAAAGTAATAATTGGCCACCTGACCCACATATATGGTATGGTGAGGAAAGCCTTTGCTCTCTTTGTGATTTATTTCAATTTTCTGAGAGAATGAAGTAGTACATTACTGCCTTTAGAAAATATATTGAAACAACTAAGACTGCTCAAGAAACTAACTCCTCTCCTGCAAACTGTTGAAACAATACCCCTATCAACATCTGAGTGTGAATGAACTTTAAGCACCATGAACTTAATCGTAACAGCCTTCTCATTGAATGAGACAGTGCTTTGATGTTCATTAGCAGTATGGGACCACCACTGAATAAATCCAATGCATTGTCCTATGTCAAATCTTGACTGTGAGCAGGAAACAGATCAGCAAATGAAACCAGCTGTTGTAAGCAAGAAGTCTTGCATGCTAATGTACAATATCCTCCTTTATGGAAACACATATAAAGGTGTGTTGCCCCCAAATATTTTTTTCCAACAAAAGCACTGTGAATATGTGTATTTTAAGTGTGTTTTACTTTAAACATCACTTATGTTAAGTTTGTTCTATGTCTTTTGTTTTATGGTATTATTGTTTTTCAGTTATGTATTTTCACAGACAGTTGGCACATATTGCTGTTTGTTATGCCCTTGTTTATGCACATTACTTATTTTAGCATGTATTCACTGCAAGTGGCACCCATCAAGAATGCTTTAGGCCTAACTAAACCAATCTCATGTAATGTATTTCAGGCATACATTTCAGTAACATGCCTAGAATGAGTTTAGTAAGGAGCTGTAAGTAATATAAAATATGAGGTAGTATTTGTTGTTGTTTTTGTAGTTGCTGATACAGAAAAAACATGGTGGGGCTAAGCCCCATCAGCCCCTTAAAATTAATCACCCCTGGTTGCAGGTACGATAGAAAGCAGAATTGATAGTCATATGTCTGTATATCCTGTTCTTGAAATTCCATATTCTTCACACGACATTGCGAGAAACAACTCAATATGGCAGCACTACAATAAAGAGGACTGCAAATTGAAACTAATAACAACAGATGCCAGCATATGGCACAGAAATACTAAATGAAATAAAGTCTTTGTTTTAAAGATACGTGCATTTTTGTGTATATCTCATGGTTGACCTGTTATATGAAATTACATAAAATATTCCCAAGCAAAGGAATTTGCAGGCTATTTACAGAAAATTCAAGATACACATTCTATTTGTCATGTAAATATCTTAATACAAATGGTACTTAAATAAAAATTGTTAAGGCATTTTAAAAAAAAAATTACACAATTGTTCCATGTAGGGGATAGTTTGGGGTGGCAATATTCTTGAAAATCTTCATGTTGCAACTTTGGAAGATGCTGAGCCTAAATATCAAGTTTTGTATTTATTGGAGTTTTAGTTTTTGAGGTATGCTGTTTAATGTCCCACATTTTTTTTAAGAAAGCGTTTCTTTTTTTTATTTCTTTTAGATTCAGGGAGTCTCAAAACATACATTTTCTGGTGAAATCTCAAGATGGAATTTTTGGGTGGGATACAGTATTTCCACTTGCTTTAAGTATGTACTATAGAAAGTACAAAAATAGTGTAGTAAGAATACTGGAAACTAAATAAACATTAAATGCACAATAACTATGCATGGAATATGTATATACCAAAGCATGAATGTGAAAGGCATTAATATTTAAAACCAAACAAGTGCACAATAGAAATAAATATGAACAAATTATATGAAAAGAATGCAAAACTGAAAATCTTTCTTGGCACACAGTTTTTTTGTACATGAATTTGTACAGTAGGAAGAAACAACACTATTACAATCACCTTTTTGGGACAAGTGATTAATGTGCCATAAGGTGTATTCTGCATGTTGAAACTCATGGAGGGATACAAATTGTATTTATTTATTTGTGCTAGCAATCTTCCTTAGAATATGGCTATACATCAGCCCAAGCTGTTATCTTGCCATATTACACCAATATTACACCCTTATTATAACATAAAATGATGATGATGATAATAATAATAATAATAAAAAATATTAGTAAGGATACCAAAATAATAATCTTATAATACTACTATTATAATAATAATATAATTACATAACTTATCACATGAGGACATTAATTTACATCTCTTTTTATTGTCCATAACCATTTCTTTTTTACTTTGGACAAGTACTCTCCTACCTTTTTACTATCCTTGTTAAAAATCTTGCTTAAAGCTACTTTCTTGTCCAGTTTGAACCATTTGCCATATATAGCTTCCTTTCTCCAATGCTGTGTACCTTTACAGTCAAAAACGACATGTTGTAAATCTTCGCTTTCCCCACATATTGGACACTGGTTCTGTGGGAACCCATTTCTCATTCCTATTAGTCTCCATACACCTGCTATACTTTCTCTTTGTTCCTTATTTGAGTTATCCATATACTGTTCTCTAGCCCATACATTTTTTATTAATATATATGATTCCAAGGAACTTTTCTTCCCAATGTTGCTAAATAAATTTTGTATCTCTATATCTTCAAACCTCTGCCTAGCTTCTTTCCAAAAACCCTTAACATTATTTTCCCTCCTTCTCCAAATTTCTCCCAGACCACAATTTTCCAAATTAGTTTGTATACTATAACTCCACCCATTTTTCTTTAAGCTCCTTTCTTGGAATTCCAAACACTGCCTCAACAAGTTCTTCTCTCTAAATTTAATAGTCTGTACCAATATTTAAGAGCTCTCTCCATTATTACCTCTTTTCCCCCCACTCTCTGCCTTTCAATTATAGCAAATTCCTTAACTGTAGCATTTGGCAGGCCTAAAACTTCTCTACAAAAACTCCAATGTACCATATCTATCTCTTCCCAGCCTTGTTCTACTCCCCATATTTCACTTCCATATAACATTTTTGCTTCAACTACTGTGTTATATATTTTCTCTAACCATTTAACATTTATATCTGGTATTCTATATTTGCACCCTCTAATCGCTGACATTGCCTCTTTCCCCTTTGTCAATATCAGTTTCTTCTGTTTCTCCCATTTTCCACCCCCATCCACCCTAAATATATACAATCTCTGTATAGTTTTACTTCCTCAGTTACATACTTAAGTAAGTAGAAGTATTGTATTTCACTAAAACATTCAATGTCAAAATTTCATCAGAAATACACATTTTCAGGATTCCTAAATAAAAAAAAAAAGCATTTTAGGAAGAGGTCCATCCATATGTTTTTGTGAACAGCATAATTCAAAATGAAGAGTTCGATAAATACTAAACTTGGCATTTCAATTCAGTATCTTCCAGAGATGGTATATGAAGATTTTCAAGAACATCCCCAAACTCAAACTGCCCTTAACATTTTTTTTAAGCTTTCTCAAAAATGCCATTAACGATTTTGAAACATATTTATGTGACAAATAAAATGTAGGTATATCTTAAACTTTCTGGGAACTGCCCTTGAGGTCATGTTAATTCGGAAGGTATTTTGTATCATTGCATAACAGGTAAACCAGAAGAGAGAGAGGGAGGGAGCAAAATCGTACTACACAAAAAAAATTTAGATCCCTTTAAAACATACAATTTATCTCAATTTTCTTCTTTTGTGCATCAGCCATTTCCTGTTGTCCTCCTTGCAGTAGAGGTTACCATGCTAGCCTCTAATTCCCGAGGTCGCAGGTTCGAACCCAGCGAAGGGCGATGGATTTTTTTCGGGCGCAAAAATCCTTAGCATGGCTTCCTTTGAAAGGGAATTAAAGCTGGTGGTCTCATGTCATAGATTTACGGCACGTAAAAGAACTCAAGCATGATAAAGAGGCCCCTGAGCAAAATTACTGGTCTTTCATGCTCAATATAGAATGGGACGCTAAGGACCATAGCAGTTAAAGAGCGTCCATAAATAAAACTCAATTTCAGTTTATCAGCCATTTCCGAGATATGTTATTATTGATTTGAATTTTTTAATACTTTTGTAATTTTTTAAAGTACTGTCATTCAGATGTTTCTTGCGAATTCATCAAAAGAATATAAAATTAAAGCCAGCATATAGGGACTTACTTTTGAACTTATGGTTCTCAATTTAGTTTCCTCTATCCCTCTTGTTTCTAGTACAAAATGTGCAATGATAATATTTCTGCAAAGATTTATCTTGATTAACAAAGTAGTTAAAAAATAAGCTTTCACATGAATAATTTGTAGAAGCAATAAAAAGTAAATGGTGGTAAGCAGAGAAACTCACATCAATGGAACAGATTTCTGTAGTAGCGCTTAATGCTGTCCTCAGGCCATACAGAACTGGTGATACTTGAAATGAACAATTACAAAAAGAAAATCCAGACGAAAATGTTCAAGGCTTAAGTTTAGTGACCTCCCCGGGATTTGCCAGTTGTGGGCTGAGAAAAACCGGAAAGAAAACCTCAGTTAGGGAGGAGTCTTGGGTGGATGTGAATCGCAGACCCACTTACTAGTCCGTGCCTTAAAACCCTCAGCTACCCGTGTCAGTTAATGAGAATTTGTCTTTGGTAGAGAAAGTCATATGAATGAGTCCATATATTTTTATTATGCACATAGATTGTAAGTATTTATGAACAATAACATTTATGTGTGTAAAGTTATGTTCTGAAAAGACAATACCCTAATAGCTGGATAGCTACAATGACACTTATTGTACATGAATTCTGCGACCTATCCGAGGAAGATATTATATAAAATATTTTTAGATGCTGTACTAGCAATACTTTTCTTGTTTGAGTAATTCGCTACTTATGAGAAACATAATTATTATAATTCTTACTTGGCAAAATGTGCCCCACATAAAGTGAAAATAGTGATGTAGGCAATAATCCCAAACCAGGAGAAAAGCCGTGGAAGGAAAGAATTGCTACATAAACTGTTCTGCTGGAGAATGTGCTACACAGTGGCTCAGGTTTCAGTATTATGTCAAGCAGAAAATGTACGCTCACATCTTCCTTGACTTATGAATGCATATACCTTAAAATTTGTGGGAATAGCCTGCGAACTCCTCTTGGTTCTGAATGACTTTCTTACAACCTTTAAACTGCAAAATCTTACTAATCAAAATATTAATTAACTGAATGAGAGAAAACAAGGGGACACGCAATGCTGTGTTTCACTGAATGTGGAGTTAACTTCTATGTGATTTCTTTGTGTTCATTGGTGCAATGTGAAACACCAGCTATGTCTGAGAATAAACAATGCATATGGCATGTCCTATCCAAGAGGCTTCTGGTAAACATAGACAAAGCAGATGATAACCAAAACAGTACAATAATACGCTCCGCCTTCCTTCAGCCTTGGATAGTTTCTCATAGTTGCAATTTCACTTCTTGTCTCATTTCTGCCTTGAGCTCCCTTTGTAACAGTTTGCAGTGCATTGTTTAAAATGGGTGGAGGAACAGAAGTCTGCAACTTGGATTGTTCAACCTAATTAAGTAATGGAGATTGCAGCGATTACAGAAGAGCACAATCTCTACGATGATTTGTTTCAGGTTCTGGAAACAACACAGAAGGCCATGTGGCTAGTAAAATACCGTTTTTTGAAAACTACTGCACAGTGTCAATGGTGCAATGGGGAGTGTACCTATAATCACTCGTAATAGCACCACAGATGGTAGAAAGTGGTTCTGCACAAGTTGCAAAGCTTTTAAATCTGTGAAGATAGGACTGTTCTTTGCTGGCAGCAAGCTCTCATTTAAGCAGATAATTATATTAGTTTATAGTTGGGCAAAGGACCATCTTCTATAGGATGCAGCCGCTGAAGCTTGCATCAGCGAGTTTCATGCGGCAAATTGTCAAGAGAGTGTCAAACTCACTTGGAGCATCATGGTGCTCCCATAGGAGGCTTAGATGAGAATGGCAATCCTCTAATCATTGAGATAGACAAATCAAAATGCCTCCTCCAGAAGTATCCCTGAGGAGAATGGCGAGAAGGCCACTGGGTCTTCGAAGGCATCAAAAGCTGAAGCGGAAGGTGCTTTCTGGTGGAACACCTGACAGAAGGGCTGCTACGCTGGAGCAGCCGATCCTGTAGTACATTCTACCAGGATCACACATAATTTCCGATGGTTGGACTGCTTATGGCAACAACCCCACTTAACGTGGTGTCTATGTCTATTCCGCAGTAAATCACAGTAAAAACTTTGTGAATCCTTATGATGCCAACACGCACACCCAGTGCGCAGAAAGTTTATGGATGCGCTGACAGAGGAAGCTGAGAAGACAGTTCAGGATGCAATGGGAGCTACTTGAGTCCTAACTCCATGAATTTATGTAGAGAAACTGTGTGCCAAGAAAGCGAGTTTTTTCAACTTTTTGGCCACATTGTCTGAAAGTCATGGCATTTAAGCTGAACAGGAGGAAAATGGCACTTTTTAAGGCCACCACTGCCTTCACTTAATAGCGGATGGTCAAGCATTTAAATATATCATGCTTATTTTATTTTACTGATTTATTTTGCATGCATATTGCATTTTGTTTCAGATACTGTTCACAGGTATGTCTTTTATGTTTGCTTGCTTTTTCAGTATTCTTGCAATTTATATTTATGTTTTCGGAATTGTGTAGCGCAAATATTTGTTTCCAGTTTATTTTGTCTGATTTTGTTTTAAACATTACTGCCTTTCAGTTATGTGTTTTCGCATATAATATACTAATATTTGTGTTCTATGCTTTAAACATTTAGGCTTTGTCATATAACCTGTATGTATCTTTGTGGTTTAATATTTATTTTGTTTCCAGTATTCTCACTTTTCACAAGTTTCCCTATATAAAACACACCATATTTATGTATTTAGTAACCATATTCTTATTACTTTCTGTACTACGTGCATACTGTAAAACAGAAAGTATTATATTCTTCCCAAAAGTACGATGTGAGATTACACCAGAAAATGCATGTTTTGAGGCACCATGAACCCACAAAATGCATTTTTAAGAAACAACACAGACAAATACGTCCTCTACCCAATATAGGATGTGGTAGAAAAAGTTAAAATGTTTTTTTTTTTGTTTAAGGGGCATCAAAATATGAATTTCCATTGAAATTATGGTATAGAATTTTTGGGTGAAACACAGTATCTTCTTTACTCACTAGGTACAAGGTAGAATAAGTAAAATTGCGTTGTTTAATCAGGGCCCTCAAGACATGCACTTCTGGTGAAATCCTGATATTGAATTGTTGGGTGAAATGCAGTAGCCTTCTCTGCCTACTAGGTATGTGGTATCATAAGTAAAAATCCTCTTTTGGATTCTGGGGGCTTTAAAACATGTATTTCTGGTCAAATCTCGGGATCAAACTTTTGTGTGGAATGTAATACCTACCCACTAGGTACATGTTAGAATAAGCAAAAGTGCTTTTCTTTGTTTATTCAGGGGGCCTCAAGATATGTATTTCCGGTGAAATCTCAAATTCAGATTTTAATAATTTGAATCAGTTAATATTTATAATTATCCATGTTGGTTTAAAATATGTGATTTTAGTGATGTAGTGTTACAACCTTCAACTCTCTCTACTTTAAATTATGACACATCACTGTTACCAGCTTCTCAATCTTCAAAATGAGTCTATTTTCCTGTTTTTGCACACAATCCATGCATATTTATGCACATTATACCCATATTTATGCATATTTCCTTTTCATTTCCCCTTATAGAGAACACGCATAGTTATGTTATGCACTTATTCATAGCATGTGACATCGACTATTCAGTCGCTTCCCTTATAAAGAACATGCCTTATTTTGTGTGTGTAGATAATACAAAATACATAATACGCACATTTCAACATCATCTGTGTATGTGTTCACTGCTTGTTTAACGTCTAGTGATGTTCGTTACATATATTACGTTGGTAGCGACTGGCATCCAGCGAATACACAGTTGTGATGTTAGTATTTTAATAAGCGCTGTGCCGCAAGATAAAGAATTGTCAAACTAATTACCATTCAGCAGCAGCTAATATGCTTAATTACCAGAACACTTTAAGGTGCTATGCGAGAAACTTCACTTTGAACTGGAGCATATGCAGATCAGGTACAAGAGCCCTACCCTTACTAAAAATACTCTTCACAAGTGCAGGGAATTTAAATGCTACAGTACAGTATTTGGTAATATTGCTCCAGGGGTCGACGTGTCATGGCGGGTGCCATGCACAAGCACTTGGAGATGGAGCACCTGAAGTTGCAGACGAAGTTGAGCAAATGCTGAAAATGAACGAAAGCGAACGATCTTTCGAACGAGCATTCCAGTGCAAGGGAAGGTAGTCCATTCCGGCACATTTTGCTCCCATTGGCTGTGGTCAAATACATAACGTGGAACGCTGGCGCGTACTCTTCGACTGGTAATTGAAAGTGAACACATAAAGCCATGCGTTCAAATCAGGAATTTGTTCATACATAGTACAAATTGGTGCTCATACAGTACTCAACATGAACAATAGCATGTATTGAAAAAGCCATTTGCTGTGAAAATTCATGGGATATCTTAAACTTTTATACTGATGCAAGCAGCTTAGCTGTCAACTAATATTGGGGTACTGCTAAGATAAACTGAAATATCCTGTTTTGTAATACAAATTTGACTTATATTTATAAGTGACCATTCATGCTGTTTTAGAAGAGTTGGATGTAACTTTGTTCCTCAATAGCAGTAATTTTCACTTCTTCTACCACGTATACATTAGATAGAGAAAATATTAATTCCACCTAAAAATTTAATACCGTGACTTCACCAGAAATACATGGTTTGAGAATCCCTGAGTCCAAAAAGGTAGTTTTAGAAATATGTCCTCCTGTGTTTAAGGTCTGTGAACAGCATCATTCAAAAATGAAAAGTTGGATAAATACCAAACTCTCATCATTGATGTAGGCCATTATTCAAAATCCAAAAAATTCTTACTCTCACTGGTGAATACATGAATTCTCTCTTGAGCTACCTTACAGATAAATATGGTAGCTTCCCAACAACCCTTGCTGTGCATGACCACAATATGTGACATGCAGGCCATTTACATAGACCAGCAAATAGCTTACAACTGTTCCAAAAAGGATGTAACTATTCTGCAATAACAATTTATAACCTTCCATGTTACCTAAAACTATTAGGCAATCCTAATTAACATAAAATCTTCAAGAAGAGTTAAACAGTTTTCTTATATACTCACGCACCATGTACTATGGAGGAACTTTATAATATGTCGTGCAACATGTAAATATTCAACACACAGTGCAGATTGCATGTGATGGTGATTTACACTTATTTGTTATTGCTGTCCTACTGCAATGTGTGTCGAGAAGTTTGCTGTTGAAATGGTGATGGTTTACAAATTTTTCTCTCTTAGATAATGCATGATGGGGAGGGGATACCCCCCCACAAAGGCTGTTCTTGGCATTGGGTATATTACTACTTACTCTGCATACTTCATAATTGTATGTGTTCAATTTCCCTGAACATTGCACACAGTGGAGCCAAATGAACAAACACAAACAAACATCACTGTATGGGCTCAATTTGCTTTTTTCCCATATGGCCTGTCAATAAATTTAAGGTTCCCATGTGCTGTACAACCTCCGCTGTGTTATATCAAATGTTATATATAGAACCTTTCCCAGGAAAAGGAATCAAAGTGTATTTTCTAATTCAATAACTGCAAGTTTTATTAACTAGAACTGGCTTTGTGTATGCATAAGTGATTAAGTGCAATTACAATTACCCATAAGATCATTCCAATAGATTGTGGTAACAGACATTCAAGAGATTACAATTTAATGGACATTTTAATTGGGTAGGCCATTCAAATGTATATTAATGTAGGCACATGTTCCTTAAAATACCATACAAATGTATTATACAGTATTATTAAATATGAATGTGAATGCAATGTCCCTAAATAATAACAATGTCTCTGTGTTTAACCATATCATACCCACCCTTCATAATTGTCAATCACTTTAACATGTAGTTTAGTGTGCCAGTATTAACTGTTTTTTCATATGCTGACTGCAGAAAGAATGTAAAAGCATTTTGTATGACTTTCTTGTTTTTTAAGCAATTACAGAATTTAAATTTGCTTAAAATGCAATATTTCATTATTACCTACTTACTTCCTTAACTAATTTTATTATCACTTCAGTATAGTTATATTGTTGTTTCTGCAGGTTAATGGTCCACATGCTGATTTATAAATTTGGGTGGCTGGATGAGATACTCGTTCATTAGTATTGCTCTCTGTCCTCCATAGTATTTTTAATTTTAATGTCCCTTTTAACTTCACAGGTTTACAGAGATTGGAGACTTGTGGGAGGGGGGATGAAGATGGTGCAATTGATGGAATTATGGTGGGGAAAACCAGAGAACACTCATTCTAAGTGCCATTTTGTCTACCACAAAATCCCACCTCTGATCCCTAGGATTGAATCCAGGCTTTTTTTGTGAGAGGCCATAGTGCTGCCCAATTAGAAGTGTGAATATGAGACAACATTTAAAACAGAGATATTATTACTCAATACTATCAAGTAATGAAACCAAGAAGTTGTTTCACAAGGCAGCTCCCACTATGACTTCACAAATGAGGTGTATGTAAATAAAGCAGACACTTAAAAAAGAATAACTATTTCAGCAGATATTTTGCCACGCAATACATATTATACATTTATATAATTTAAGTTGGGTGTTTTGTCATAAATATGGTAGCCAACATTTCGATATGTAGAAATCATTCAGCAATAACGTGGTAATACACAAGTTTTATTTAACTATTTGTGCTCCCAAGGTCAGCGCTTAACTGAGTTACCCAGATTGACAAAAAATTCCCAAAGATGCACAGTACATATAGAGAATATTCTGTTTATGAAATGCTTTAAGTTATTTTGCAATGAAAAGAGCATTGTGTCCTAATTTATTTGGTATAACAGCAGGAAATAGTGTTTGAGCACAACACTAATATACATCCAAAATAAAACTATAATCATTACATCACATTCAAAATTGAAATAGGTATCAGACATAACCTTTGAGCATGTATACAGATAGAAAGCACATGACGTCACACTACCCAACATCTCCATTAGCTGACAGAGGTATAAGCAATGAATGCAGGCTAAGCTTAGTAGATGATTTTTTCCTGTAGTTCGATTAAATTCAAAATTTATACTACCCAACAAGACTATGGTACATTATTCTGCAGCTGACAAGAGAGGAAGCATTATAAAAGATCTGGCATACTTTTTTTTCACAGATACGTACACATTTTTGAAGAGCACAGTAGAATAGAAATGGTGCTGCTTTCTTTTTTTGACAAATTTAAAGTGTCAAATTTGTTCAGTCTATTACTTTATGAAACAAGATGCGGGTACAATTTTACATTAATATTTAATACAACAGTACACAAGAAGAAGACAACAGAGTTAAGAACTCAAAAAAATGTGCTTTGTTACATTCCTTTGTGTTATTGACATTCAGGTTCTTAACACCTTATGACAGCCTTGTACATATATCTCACCCTAAATACCATGATATGTAAACCCTAGAGAGAAAAAGAAGCACTTACTCTAGAAGCTACCGATCCCCCACCAGCCTTTCTTATTTAGGAAATTAATGATGTAAACATAAAAGTGTAGGACTCCTGAGAGGGAAAAATTCAACAAGCTCTTAATTAGGCCAGTTTTACAGAATATGAGCTACGCGCAGTATTTGAGTTAACAAAAATTGTTTAAAAGATGCAGATATATACCTCTGAATCTGTATTATACACAAACACACAAATACATACATATATATTCTTCTCTATATGGAATTAATGGAGACGTCAGATGAAACAACATGAGACTCAGAACTTCATATGTTCTTCTTAAATGTCAGATGTGTTGTTTTGGGTGTTAAATTTCATTTCTAGCTTTAGCTGCTTTATATGAAGCTTCCAAATCCTTCTATAAGTAAAAATGCCACAAATACAAATGAAATTAGGACAGCTTTTCTGGATACAAGTAGAAGCGATATATACAGCAGGATCGATGGATTTGTGCCGGTGAAGACTGGGTGCGCAATCGTTTAGAGCCCAGTTGCCGAGCCTATGTTCTCGGTCATGCGCAGTATACTGAAATGGCCAGTATCGTGGAGAGCTTTGACCGTGCAACATCCGTCTTCTACCGCTTCGGTGCCAGCACGTTAACTTTTACAAGTTTTAGAAAGTGATTATTAATCGTATTCGTGATTAGTGTTTTGTGTCTTGTGTGTATGTGTGTGCGCGTGTATATGTATTTGCTTATTTAGACTAAAATGCCTCCCATTCAAAGCAAACTTGGTGGAAAAACACTGCACAGCCAAACACGTGAAGTTGTTAATAACATCCATTTCTTCATGAAACGGGAAGCAGCTTCTGGCGATATTCTAATTCCATTGAAGAAAGTGCAAGGGAGGGTGAGTACAAAAGTATCTGAGAGGACAATACGTAAAATAATTAAAGAAGGGGGAACATGTGAGGAACAGGGACAAAGGTGTCCTTTGGGACACCTGGAAAGGTACATCGTGTACCAAAATGGATCACAGACATTGATGACTGATAGGTGTGTGATTCGGCAAACAATTTACAATTTTTATATTCAGGAGAAAACCGTGCCCACTGTCAGAAATCTGCTCCTGAAGCTTAAGGATTCCATTAACCTTAAAGGGGGAAGCACTAGTTTAAATATTATCTTACGTGACATGGGTTTCGCGTGGAAGAAAACAAGGAACAATAAGGTCTTGCTACAGGAGAGACATGAGATAAGAGATTGGCGCGTGTCATATTTGGGTGCCATTAAAAAGTTTAGAGATGAAGTGCAATACATTGTTCTGTGAGCAGCGCGATCTCGCACCCGCCCGTAGCAGCTGTCATTCTAGGAATGAACAACAATACGGTGAGTCACATGATAGTATACTACTTAGTTATTCTTTTGCCGGTTTATTTTCCCGGGTTTTCTGTTTTACTGTTTGTTTACCGTTTCCATACACCACATTTACAAAGAGCTGCCTGGCATTAGACATAGACTCGCTTCAGTGCGCGAGGAAACAAGGTCACCGGCACAAAACCATCGTTTCTACTGTAATAAACCGACAAACACAAAAAATGTAAACAAATAAGCCTATTTTTTTGCATGGTATAGCATTTGAAGAGTGTTGGAGGTTAATTCTTACGTGGACCTTTGTCTGTTACATATAACAGGGGCAATCCCACTTTAAGGGATGAACTCTTATCTTTAATGTTTCATAACGACTTCTCATGTTCGTTTTACGATATTAATGTGCAATCCACAAAAACCCACTTTTTGAAATGCAGACACGAATTTGAACACATTTCAACACTAAATAGCAGAAACACACATTTTAACACCATAACCTACTAAGTATAGTTTATTTTAATGGTTAGCTTGTTTTCGCAATATATATTTCAATTTTTCATTAAAACCAACTAACGTTGTGACTTTCGATACATAACCTGTTTTCTACCTTACTAGATTTTCAGGTCATGTTCCAGTTTTAAACATCGAATGCGCATTATTTGGTACTCAATATTAAATAAGGTATCACTATAAACTCCTACATTTACACAATTGCTCGTTGATACGAAAATTCAGCTTTATTTATATTTTTCGCATCGCTATTTTATCAGCTGACTTCCATCTTAATTTCAAGCCTCAGCAATCAGCATGGCGCTATTTGCTCTGGAAGCTCCGGACACGTTCGTTTACCTTTGGGTGTTCTGTCTCCAAGTGCTTGTGTGCCGTGCAATGCCAGGCAGGCTACCCTGTAAAAAAAACCATCGCTAAAATTCAGCAAATGTGTGGCATTTGGTTTTTTAAATGCCCCAAAGTTGTTTAAGCACTTCTGGTTATGTATTCTGTCGCGATTTATTGAATTGGTAATGTATTCTGGCGTGATTTTATCAACAGTCAACATGGACAACTTACGAATTGTTGCAGAGAATGAGATCTTAAATAAGGACACTGTCCTAATGGAAAATTGGAACATAGAACAACTTGTAGAAGAGCTAGCAAGATTAGGAGGCAGTTTGGCAAAACAGCCTTTATTAAGGCTAACAATTGCATCGTGAAAGAGCAAATATGTCCTTGGACATAATTATAGTAGCATTAATTATTATTTAGTTGTATTACATTTGCTTATTGCATTGCAGTAATTATTTAGTTCAGTTACATTTGTTTACTACTATGCGATTATTATTTAGTTCTATTACATTCGTTTAGTGCGTCACAGTAATTATTCAGTTCTGTTACATTTGTTTACTGCTACGTGGTAATTATTTAGTTATATTACATTTGCTTACTGTTGCACGGCAATCATTCAGTTGAAACATTAAATTGAATTTTATTTATGGACGCTCTTTAACTTAAAATAAAGAGAGTTGAGGGTTGTTACACTACATCACTATAATATTCTTACTTGAACGCGTTTCAGGAGACGGTTTGTTCCCATCGTCAGCATGTCCTCATCTGATTTTGCCGGTCATCGTCTGGGGGATGTGTATGGTTAGTGGTGTTCTCTGGTGCTGGGCTGATGAACCTCCAAAGGCTGCTGGGTGGCGGCAGTTCGAAATTCATTAGGTGATTCCTGTGTTTGACAATATGTATTTTTCCCAGATGTCCAATTCATTACAGCTGTTGATCGGTTTTAAGAGTTTTATGTTTGGAGTGATATCATGGTTTGAAGACCAGAAATGATGTGCTACTGCTGATTTATCTGGCTGCTTTTGGTAAATGCATCTCATATGCTCTTTAAGTCTTATTTCAAAATTTCTTTTTGTTCTTCCTATATATACCAGGTTACATTCATTACAATCAATTTTATATATACCAGCTGATTTATCGTTGGGGATAGGATCTTTTCTTCTGTTGCATAGTAGTTTCTGTATATTGTGGTTATTCTGTGGAGACAGGGTGGTGATGTATTTTTTGAAAATCCTTTGAATTTTATGATGTATCCAAGGGTGATAAATGAATTTTCTATATGCTTGTGGTTTTTGTTGTCTGAGTAACGTAGTCATTTGTTGGATGTATTTCTGTCTTTCAAACATTTTTATCTTCTTATCTATTGTTTTTTTCTGGTATCCATTCATAGTGGCTATGTTGATAATGTGTTGGTATTCTTTCTAGTATTACTCTTTCTCCATTGGTAAAGTACTAACCTGTATGTAATACTATTTAAAATTGCATGTTTGTGGCTTGTAGGATTGTAGCTATTGTTTTTAATATAATTTTCTGTGTGCGTTGGTTTTCTGTAAATGCCGAACGTTAGTTTGTTGTGTGCATTATTTCTGATGATCCTGATGTCTAGGTAACTCTTTAACTGCTGTGGTCCTTAGCGTCCCATTCTATATTGGACATGAAAGACAGGTAATTTGGCTCAGAGGTCTGTTTATTAGGCTTGTGGTTCCTTACATTTATTTAGCAGTGCACCAGTGCCAATGGTCATTACTAAATGCCATGAATTAGACAATAAAAATAATATATGTAATATACATTTTTTTTTGTTCAGTGAACCATTTTCGAGATATTGCTTGTTATTCCCTTAAATTTTTCAATACTTATTTTCTCAAATGGGAATTTTGCTATTCATTTTTTTGTCTTGGATATGCAAAGAGTATTAATCTGTGGCTGGTTGTTGCACATAGCAACCAGCTATTAAGAGATATGTCTATGCTTAAAGGCTACTGTATTTCTATATTGCCCTTGCAAATACAAAACAAGAGGAACATAGTAGGCCTTAAGCCATAGCCAAATATTTTAAGAACTAGTCGCTATGTGTAAAATGTAATTCTCTTTGTAGGTCAAAAGATCATTTCTGCAAATGTTTATCTCGATTAATATGAAATAGATGGAGAATAAGAGTTTGTAAAAATAGTTTGTACAAGAGTAGAGAAAATCATGTGAATGTAACACATCAGATTTTTTTAATATATAAGCTTAGGTTTCTGATTTACTTATATATATACAGGATGTTTCAGAAATACTTTTACAAACTTCGGGTATGGGTTCCTTATGCCACAAGAAGGAAAAAAGTTCATACGAAGATGTCCCATAATCCTTTGTTTTCTTGTTAGGTGTTCAACACAGTGGTACACTTATAACACACAAAACTCATAATAAATGCTCGAAATGTCCTCCTCTTGCTTCTATGCATGCCTGTACTCGTCGAATCATGGAATGTTGCACCCTGTCAAAAACTCCGGGATCGTGTTGAATGGTTTCGTAGGCTTCCATGACACGTCGATGAAGCGTTTTTGCATCCGGGATGGCTGCTCCATAAACCAATGATTTAATATGCCCCCAGAGGTAAAAATCCACAGGATTAAGGTCGGGGGAACGTCCAGGCCATGGAACTGGTCTTCCTCTGCCTATCCATCAGTCATGGTAGATACCAGTCAGTGCATCTCAAACAAAGCGATTAAAATGTGCCGGAGCCAGGCATTTATCAGCAAGGCGACGATAAACAGCGACAAAGGTTGGATGACTCGGTTGTCTTTGGCCTGGAAGATCCATCTGATAGAGCCGTGCAGCCTCTAGTCCATTACCATTCGCGCGACCATACATAAAAATCATGTCTGCCTGTTCACGAGATGAATATCCAGCAATGGTGGAATAAAAGATGTGCAGTTAACTCACTACATGTACGCAATTGAAACGAAGACAGACAAATGACAAATGTAAACAAGTCTCCATGGCAACACTTCGCCATCTACCATATGTAGTACAATGGGTACAATGCCTTCTATGAATGCATAGAGAAATGAAGTTTTGAGGTTGGACCCCGAAGGCTGTTGAACTCACACTTTCACTGTGATAGGAAAAACGTGAAAACTAAGGACTATGCGACATATGTTCATATGAACTTTTTTCCTTCTTTTGGTGTGAGGAACCCATACCCGAAGTTTGTAAAAGTATTTCTGAAACACCCTGTGTGTGTATATATAAAAAAACCTTGTTTTAATTTGTTATCAGTGGTCACATCAAAGCAAGCGTGCGTTCCTAAGCTTAGGTTTCTGATTCACGGGAGGCTAGATTAACTGTGTAGTGCAGAAAACCTTCGTCTGTAAGGCAGTTGTAGACTTTCCAGCAATCGCTTACTATTGTGCTGCCTGGTAGAATGTTTTCCTTAACTGCAGCTAAAAGAGAGGCACTGTCGCATTTTTCTACGGGCACCACAAAAAGAAACTTTCACAAAAAAATAGAAAAATTACAATTTTTGTGGATAGTCTTTCGGACTTTTTGCTCTAGTTGTGGCCCGCACAGCGATGACGACGATGTCGTATATTTCCAACAGATGTCACTCTATGCAAAACACTAGCTCAGCAGATGTCACTCTATGTCACAAGCTTGACTAACGCAATACTGCCAACATATGAATAATTGATGCCACCAAAGCGCCGCAACTTCGACCACAGAGCGTAGCCGAGGGATATTATATAACCTTAGGTTTATGAATTCACGGAAGATTACGTTTAGGTTACGTTTTTTTTATTCATATAACCTTACGTTTCTGAATTCACGGAAGTTTAGCTTACTTTTCTTTTAATATAAGCTTAGGCTTCTGATATACTTCTATAGGTTAAGTTAGGTTTAGTTTTTTTTTTATAAGCTTGTTTTAATTAGTTAACAGTGGGTACATCAAAGCACGCTCGCTTTGCTCGCGTGCGTTCCTAAGCTTACGCTTCTGGTTCACGGGAGGTTAGGTTAGGTTTTTAATTTTTTTTTATATAAGCTTGTTTGAATTAGTTACCAGTGGTTACATGAAACCGTGTTCCTAACTTTACGTTTCTGGTTCACGATAGGTTAGGGTTATTTTTATGTAAGCTTGCGTTAACTATCTACCACTGTTACAGTAAAGCAACTTCTTTATTACACTGTTATTACAATCGAAATAACCTCTTAATAAAATATAATTTGACAAAAACTATTACAAACTTAAAACTTTGGTGCATATTCTTTTGCTGCTTTCAATTAGTGCACGGTGCAGACAGTCTTTGAATGCGTTACGTTTTCTCAGCGGGAATAACACACAAAGAAAAACAAGAAGAAAAAACACTACTAACAACTGCGCATCGCATTTCTGGTGGATTTTCATTTATGTTGGCAGTTCCCACTATACCTCTTCTTCATCGAAAAAATGGCTACGTTTGTTTTGTTTCATACGCGATTCACCTATATAAGTAAAACACCGTCGAAGGGTGGGTCGGTGGGCACAAGCTATTGAAGAGGCCACATCTACTTCTAAACTCACTCACAAGGTAAATTATTCACTTTTCTTTGGCTAATTTAAGCCAGTTCGACGAGCCATAACTATAGCAACTTTGCCAGTCTTTCTTACTATGAATGCGTTGCATTTTTGTCAGTGGCAACACTAAACGAAGAAGAAAAAATTCTAGTAACAACACATTGCATATTTAGCGGATTTCACTTTTTATTTAGGTTGACAGTTCACATTTTGCATGGCTACGTTTGTTGCCTTCATAACGCGATTTCCCTATAAAAGTAAATCACCTAAAAAGGGTGGGCAGGTGGTCACCAGATATTGGAGAGAACACATCCACTTCTGAACTCACTCCAAAAGTAATTTATTCGCTTTCCTTTTGCTTTCATAAGCATTTTCAATGAGGATACACTAAGAGCAGATTGGGCAATGTTTTTTAGTGTTTCGCGGTTATTGATTTTATTGCACATATTTACTGTTTCGCGGTTAATGTTCAGTTTTATTGCATTCATTCGGTATTTCGCGCTTTTCTATTACGACAGCGTATAACAGTTCACAACAATAACAAACTATATCCGGTTTTATTAACGCGACAGCGTATTTTCCCTTTTGCAGTTGGTATTTGACATAGCGCATTTACATCGTACGCCATGACCCGTCGACCTCTGGAGCAACATTACCCAGCATTTTTCTTCAGTGACCTTTTATGATTTAAGGATAAAAATTCACCCTTCCAATGTTTTTAAAGGTTTTGCAATGTTTGAACCTATTAAATAAGGCATACCTTATATATTATACTTATAACCTACGCGAAGTTTTATTGGTTTCGTGATTCTGCATGTAAAGATAAATAGGAAGTTTACTTTCAATCAAATTATGTCGAAATTACCAATATCTCATACCTGTGAAAGCACAGCACTTATATCTCTTGTTATTTCTTGCACTGCTGCTTATTTAATTTTCTTTTTGCGTGCCCATTTTGAGAAACCACTGGCACCCACAACACCACAGAACACCAAAGTATAAGAAGTCCTACCCTAGCGTCAAATTGGTGTAATTATGACTGCGATCGCAGCGTGAATAGTGATCGTGGATGGAACTAAACTATGAAAAATCGTGCTCTCGTATGATGACGTCACTCGTAGCTACTACAGCTGTATTTTTCATACCTACCAAGTTGTCTGCTCAGCTGATCATATGTTTTAATACTGTATCGCTACTGACGTACAAAGTTATTTACGTGAACTTCAATAATCCTGATTGCACTTTGAGTTATTCAAATTTCTTTTTAAAGGAGTCGATTAAAGCTCACTGCCATCTGTAGCAATACAATATTAGAACACAATTATGATCAGCTGAACACCTCACAACTAGGCTAGTATGGAAGACACAACTGTTTATTCCTATACAACTTATTTAAATTATCCAATAGTTGGCACATACATTGCTTTTTATATAATATTATTGGCGTTAATAGTGGTTGCTCAATGTTTCTATGCCATAATACGTAATGGTCACATTTAAATTTTTGAGAGTGAATGAGATCAAGCACCTTGCAATAATTTCTTCTACACTTTTCATTAAAAAAAATTACTAACCTTCTGTGAATTCAGAAAACTAAGCTTATATATATAAGTAAACTAACCTAATGCTAGCCTTCCATAAATTCAGAAACCTAAGCGTATATATTAAAAAAAAACTAGCCTCGGACGCAATGCGCTGTATATGAAATGCGTTTAAAATACTTAGTGTGTTAAAATGTTCACTATAAATAACAGATCAAAGGATCATTCAAAAGATCCAATTCATTGAAAAGATTCATAGAACCTTCACTGAAAAGAGCCATGGGTTGTTTGCATATACAGAATAGTAAATGAGTATATACAACCAGACAAAAAATTCAATGCCATGCCTGGGATTCAAACCAGCAATCTTTAACTTGCCATACCACTGCTCTGCCATTTAAGACTTTCTCTACTCACAGTAAGCTACTTTCATAAGTATTCTACAAATGATTCATCATATATCGTGATTAACTTCATGTTTATCATATGTGTTAACTTAAAAGGCTTCAATAATTTAAAAAGATATTAAATGCCCATTACTTCAAAACCTTTGATTTTTGCACAAAAACAACACGATCATTTAAATGCCTACACATTTCTTACAATATCCTGCAACTTAATTACTACTGCACAATGTATCTTTAAGGGAAGGAGTTTGTATCATCAAAATTGCTACAAAGTTTAAATGGTAGAAAACAGACACGAAAGATTGAAACCACTTTGGAATTTCAAAGCCTTAGAACACATACTGAAGCTGCTAATTTCACTCAAAACAAACACTTCAGTTATTCTTGGAAACAAATGCTTTTGAGCATCTGTACTAACAGATTACAAGGACATTAACTGTCAAAAAAGCTACCAGAATTTCTATTTTCATACACCATGCCCAGTTCAAAAAAGGACATAGTGGCAGTTAGATAAAAATGCCCAAAAGAGGGTGAATTACTGAAATGTATGTGAATGATATCAAATATTTTTCTTCCTTTTGTATTAGAAAATTTCATTTGCGCACTGTCTTAAAAGAATTATAGTATCATCGGCATGCTATCGTTGACAGTTAGTGTGTCAGTCCACAAATAATCCTACATTTTTTAATTATACACGAGTATCACTCGCATATTCTGCATCTATGTGTTTGAATATTAGCACAGTAACATGCTAATTAATTTGCATTATAGGTTGACTTTTACCTTACCTACTTTTAGCTGTGATCTCCACCCATCATTTACGAAGTGCAAAGAAGAAAATTAATCGTATATTCCACTGTCTGGATGACTCACAATATCTGAAACGTAAATCAGACAATATGAAATTCAACAACACCAAGAAGCTCTTAAAAACTTAACCTTTCATTCAGCACTGTCATGCTGGAAACTTAATAGCTTGCTCAAACTTAATAACATACCTTCAGATTCTATGTCACCATTCGGGACTCGAACCACAACGCTGGAAGTAATGTAAATCCTAGGCGTATCCCCTCTGACTGGACGGCTCAACGTATCTGAAAATTAATTCGTTATATAAAAATGTTGCAACATACAATAACCTATCAAAGGTTTCTACCTCATTCTACGAATATTACTGAAGTTAATAGAACATACCAATATTACAACAAATATACATTCAATCAGAAATAACGTAAATGTATGATTACCGTCTCTGCTTTGTTCCTGGTGAAAAAAACTTCGGACGAAAACTTTCAGCTATAAAAATCCAAAATAGTCCCTTTCTTCGTGCCTGCAATTTAGTTCGTTACGAACTTCGAAACTTGAAACAGCCAATCAGAAAATTCGCATTTCCCGCAAAAGTGCAACTAGTGACACACCGTGTTCATGTGGGGAGTTAGTGCCCTCAGTTTCCACATCTCCAATTCAACCATCACCCCTATGAAGGTCGCTACAAGATTTAATATATCGGTGGTGGTAGTGATAGAGGTGATGAATCAAAGGATTCGGAGTCGTTTCAAAGGAACGCTTTCTACTTTGTAACTCAATCAAAACTGAAGTCAAGCAAGCATGTACCAGACTGGCGTATGTTACTCGCAAGAGAAAATTCCCGGGAGATATAAAGAGCAACACACCACTACCATTCAGCGACAAAGAATCAGTAAAAAGCAGTTGCTTACCTGATGTGGTGGACATCGATCAAAAACAGATTACACTGACTGGAGGGCGGTTTCTAACTTACGTCATTTGTACGTTCGGAATGTGGTGTTTGGTACCGTGTTGTGTGTGCTAAGTGGTACGAGGAGTCAAATTGAACCCTCGTCCAATTTCCTTATAATCCCCTTTTTATTTTCTTTCTTCTACCTCATTTTCTTTACTTTCTTTTTTATTTCTTTCATATAGTCTCATCTTCTGCTCGAGAATTTCCACGACAGTGGAACATTTTTTAATAAGCACCTCGACGTCCTTCGATGATGAAGGAGGATCATTCACACCCACCCAAGGATCCGCCTGGGCCCTCATTGCCCACTGATAGGTGTTTGAATACACATCTGGGGACCCTGTGAGGTTCATATTATACCATCGCAAGAGAAACGGAAATATTTGAATTTCGTGGCGGTGCATAAGTTTTTAAAGGGATTCTTCTCATTCGACCGTAAGGTGATAATTACATTTGTGAACGGTGTTATGGCGAATAACTTGTTGCAATCTAAGTTGCTCGCAGAACACCATCTAAAGGATTTTATCCCCTTCAACCTCTTATTAAGCAGGGCATTGTCGATAAAGAATGCTCGGAGTCGGATCTCTTGATGAAACTGCAGGTGCAAAGACTTTCCCGGCAAGTCTGGTTCGGCGTTTGAACAGAAAAGCTTTGGTGGATGGTTCTGCGTAACATTTGCCAATCGCATCTATTGTGGTTACTTAGCGGGCGTCTCCTCCCCTTGAGAAGGTCTATTTGTATTATTGCTCCCATTTACCGACCTTGCGCTGCTGTACTAATTGTGTGCGATATGGTCACACCGACGGTATGCGGTAGTAAGTCTTGGTGTGTGCGTTGTGGCAGTATTTCGTTGAACTCCTGTACGTCTACTACTCTTAGTTGTCTACATTGCAGGGGTTCTCATGAAGCCAATGCGGCGAACTGTTCTAAAAGGATGCGTCAAATTCAGATACAGACGATTGTTTGCTCAAAATTGTAAATTTTTGCAAGCAGTTCAAATGCTCGCAATAGTGCTGTTACACATTCTACGCGTTCCGCTGCCTTGACCCATCGGAACGGGTAGCGGTCTCTGTGCTGGGTAGCCTGCGTGCAGTTGCACCCTCCCGCGAACGACTTTCCCCTACTTCTGCTCCGGTGAACATTTCCTTTACATCTACTAAAAACGTAAAGCTAATGCCATTCAGCGGGGTTCCCATAAGTATCTTAAGTCCTATGCCGATGCTCTTTATGCTCCATCAGGTAGATACCCTTCTGGTTTCTCGCACTACTGTGTTTCCCTCTGAAGGGAGTGTAGGAACCTACCATTATCGGGGGGCGGTATCCCTGACCTGTCCACCTCTTCGCCTATGGCTGTTATATCTATACCCACAGGCCGGTATTGCATATGTCTGAGCGTTTCAGTAGTAAAATTGGGCTCCAGTTGACTGACACCAAAATGAAACAAATTCTTGCTTAGGCTCGGAAGCTGCTTACGGATTTTAAGTGTGGTCCCACTTGTAACTCCGTATCTTTGGACTCCACAGTATCAGACCATGCTTAACTTCTCGCAGTGGGTCGCTTGAAGCATAGATTCTCTAAGCTGACATATAATTTACGTAAACATAACATACACTTAGGAGCCCTCTGTGAAACATGGCTGCGGCCGGGTGTACACTTCACTCTTTCACCCTATCGTGTCCCCCGTTCTGATCGCGTGGGTATTTATGGTGTTTTCATAACCAGGTTCTGCCATATACGGAGCTAGAGTGCTCCTTCACTCCGCCACATAAGCAATCATTTGGGGTAGTTATAGGTCCCCTCGCTCTTGTAGCAGTATATAATCCGCCCACATTCTCGCCCTACTGAGGCGCAATGGGAAAATTTTCTTCGAACATTTCGAGCACTTTTTGTTCTGGGATGTTTTAATTTCCGACATTATTTCTGAGGAGATTCTCTCGGTACGCGAGAAGGAGCCATTTTCGCAAGCTGCTTAATTCAACATGCTGTCGTTTGTTTGAATCATGCGATGCCTACGTTTTCTCCTGTTCCTGGCACAGCTCCTTCTATGCTAGATTTATCATTGGATAATAATGGGTAATCGTCTCTTTGGGCTTGGTCCGTTTTAACCGATTCTTGGTGCAGTGACCATTATCCTGTTTTTCTACAGCACCGACACTTTCTTCCCATTGTGTGACGCCGCTTCCGTTGTCGCGTTGTAATTCTTCTAATTTTATATCTATTCTCGCATTTGAGTTTGTTGATATATCCCCTGCGTTTTTGGACACCATTTATCCGCCTTCTCTACCTCGCGATTTGTTTGGAATATCGCCCGTGATTTTGACTCGTCTCCCTACCTTTACTTTTTACTCGAGCCTATTTAGGTGTATCGGTTAAGTTTTGTAACCTTTTCTTTCAGTTTTTTTGAGGATCACCGTAATACTGTGCGTTCTGGGAATACTGATATTGGTCCTCGGAATGCCAATTAAGGCCTGCCTCAAGGTTCTTGCCTTAGCCCGATCTTATTTCTGATTTACATCTCTGAATCGGAGGAAGTGGTATTTCCAATGCCCGTCTCTTGGTGTTCGCGGATGATACTGTCATATACGCGCCTGGTGGCTCTGTAGCTAATCCTCGTGATTCCTTGAATAATGCCGTAATTGCTCGGAAGGAGTGGGCGGACGCCATAGCCTCATGATGAACATCGAGTTAGCCACTACTCTTCGTTTTTCTCGTTCCCGAGGAGAGATTTGTCCTCCTCCAGTACGCTGTGGTTCACTCCAGGCACGTGAGGTTACCTCTTTTCATTTTCTGGGATTAACTTTTGATCGCCGCATTAAATGGAGAGCGCATATTTTCGGGCCACGAAATACACCTTTGTTCATGTACATATCTTTAATATATGGTATTTTAATCGTTAAGAACCATTTTGAGTGTATAAAAATTTTCAAAAAGCTTTGTGTGTAAAGGGTAATTGGAGAAGGGAGATTTTTTCAAAATCTCCATGTCGCATCTGTTGAAGATACTGAATATAAATATCTAGTTTCTATCCATTCACTTTTTCGTTTTTGAGTTATGATGTTCACAGACATACACCTGAACCTTTGCTTAAAGTGCGCTTAGGTATTCAGGAGACCTCAAAACACGCATTTCCCGAAAATCTCTGTATCAATTTTTTGGTACTCTACCTGCTATGTGTAAAGAAAGTAAAAGGTAGGGTTAATGCTGTATCAGCTTCCCTCGCCTTTTACCCGTTGTCACTGCTGCACCATTAAATGGCTTACTTAAAGAATTTTATTTTTGGTTTTGCTACTTCAGTTAATATGTAATCCTCACATAGAGATTCCTGCCAGTGACTACATTTTTTGCTTAAAAATTATCTGTTTGGGCCAGGTTTAAAACCACGACGGGATATCCCTACTAAGTGTTGGTAAACACAAGGGCCTCACTAACAATCGCCAGTCCTCCGTGGTGTAGTGGTTACCATGATAACCTCTAGTTCCCGAGGTTGCGGGTTCAAACCCATCGGAGGGCGATTGTTCTTTTCGGGCGTAAAAATCCTTAGGGAACTAAAGCCAGTGGTCCCGTGTCGTAGATTTACGGCACGTAAAAGAACCTCAAGCCTGATAAAGAGGCCTCTGTGCAAAATTACCGGTATTTCACGCCCAATATAGAATGGGACGCTAAGGACCACAGCAGTTAAAGAGCGATAAATAAAACTCAATTTAATTTTTAGTCCCGATGTGGTGCAGGGACCTCCATAAATGACTTCTGTTAGGCGTACGGGCTACGAACCGTCTGGGTGAAACTCTACTCGTGACTGAGGAAGCTTATCTGGAGTTGACCCTTGGCAGGAGCAGGTTTACAAATGAGGGTGTTCGTTGCCGCAATCACCGAGAAAGTTATCTTGGGCCTGGGCGCCCGTTCTTCGATGCAGGTGGACGTCGATTGCCGCATATTGCACCTGGGTCGCAACGAGATCCTACTGAGCCACCCAGAGGAGAGGTTGCCGCCAGCGAGACTCTTACTTGCCGAAAGAGAAATGCTTCCAGCGTGGAGCAAGAGGACGGTGACAGAGCCGGCAGAAAAAAAAACCATAACATGATGGTGGACGGAGGACTCCACCGAGATAATATCTATGTCGCAAGCGCACTGCTTGCTGCTCGTGAAACCGTACTAGTGAGGATCCTCAATGTCACTGACCGGGACCAAGCGCTGCTTAGGAGGACTGTCTTGGGGAAGTGCGATTCGGTCGCCTGTATAACACCTACGGCCAGAGATAACGAGGACCGATCGAATTGGACGAACCTGGATAGTCTTCTAGTACCTACAATTTAATTTTCTAGTACAATTACTATTGTACTACATAGTCTAGTACAATAGCAACCTCGTCCCAGAGGCAGATGAGAATCTCTCGTGGGGAGAGAAGCAGCGCATCCTTATTCTGCTTTCGGATTTCCAGGACATCTTTCGCCTATAAGAAGGTGACTATGGCGGAACCGATTGAGTGATACGTCACATCGACACCGGTGATGCTCGACTGATTAGACAGCGGCCTCGCTGTGTCCCGCTAGCGAAGTGGAAAGAAATATACAGCTGGGGAGCAGGCATGAAGGCCATAGGCATAATTGAGGAATCCGATAGACCATGATCATCACTGGCAATGCTGCTGAAATGAGGTGGAAATCTAGGCTTCTGAATCGACTAGCGAAAGCTGAACGTCGTCGCCCATAAAATCTGCTTCCTTCTGCCACGGATGGACGACGCCCTAGACACCTTGACGGAACCCCAGTGATTTTCCACCCTGGATTTGAAATCGGAGCACTGGCAATGTTATATGAATATGTTGTATTCTGAATAATTCCATTCTAAAGTTTGGGGTGGGGGAAAGAAAGTATATTGCACTGGTTTCAATTATCCCTTCTAATGATTTCATTTTTGGAATTAGGTTCATAAAAATACTATTATTGTGTTCAGAAAGTTATAACTACGATGACATTCAAAACTGAACACCAAAAGGTCAGTAACGATGGGACAAATCTACAAACATATATAGTATTGAGCAGTCAAACTGCCAAGAATGTCTCCAAAAAGCATTCAACATTTTACAATTTGACATTAGTGAAGTTTTAAGTGTGAACATTGACTCATTCATATTTTAAAATTAAATTAAAAGGTCAGTTGTATTTTGGCAGGAAATAACGTATTACAGTATAAGACATGAATAATTCCACCGTCTCAATTTTAGGAAGAAAAATATGAAAAAAATTGTTTATGCAACTTCATTACATATTCATATAGAAAATAAGAGACAATACTTTTATTCAACATCACTTTTGTCATCTTTCCAAGGAGTGCCTTTGTCAACGTCATGAACTCTTTCCTCCCATAGCATATCACCCTCCCTTCCATCAAGGGAATTCGAAACTCCGTACTTCTAGACTTCTTTCTACCAATGGCAGAGAAATTGATTTCCATGCACTTTTCACCCATTTGCAGATTTGTCTCATTTCCAGGTACTTGATTGTACTGATCGAAGAAAGTTGGCCTTCCGTAACTATTCATCTCATATGGGCTTTATTATAAAACTTTAAATTTTCGATTGATACAGACATCTAATGGTTGGAGAATCCATATAAGTTCTCCAAGAATGACAAACAAGTCAATTCTTCCCTTGTGATCATTAGCTGTAATATGACCACGGCGGTGATTCAGAACAAGCAGGTTCTTTGAGTTACGTAAGGCTCCTGAGCGACGCTACAAGAGACGCAGAAGGAAGATGAGCGAAACTTCGGCACTACTAGGTTGAAGTCGACTTGCCTCGCCACACGTTTAAATGCACTCGCTTGCTACACTTTCTCGTGCTAGACAGTGAGCTTGGAAAATTTCATCGAAAGTATTAAAATGCGGTGTCCAGTACATTTAGTACACAAAACAAAGTTAATGCATTTAATCCACCTGTAAGACAGAAAACAAAACACTGGCAACATAGGCAAGCATGTAAGGACCAAGAACTTTACACGTTACACCACTGAACACAACATAAAATAAAACATATTATGTTAATGTTATTAAGATATAGGACAATTTACATAAAAGCCTAACACCTAATCTGCACCTGCATGTTTTTTTTTTACAATATATACCAATTCAATAAATAAAACGTCATCTGTGAAAGCACTAAACACGGCACAAGTCAACAGATCCTTTCCATTATATTCACTTCATGCGACTTGCTCTGCTCCAGGGGTTGACTGATAATGAGCCCCGCAAGGACATAATGTCGCCCTGCAACAGGCGTTTGAGTTTTTTGTTTATGGGCGCTGTTTAACTGCTGTGGTCCTTAGCGTCCCATTCTATATTGGGCATGAAATACCAGAAATGTTTCTCAGAGACCTATGTATCAGGCTTGAGGTTCTTTTACGATCCCTAAATCTATAACACGGGACCACTGGCTTTACTTCCCTTCTGAAGGAAGCCAAGCTAAGAACTTTGACGCCCGAAAAAATTCACCGCTCTCCATCGGGTTTGAACCGCGACCTCGGGAACTAGTTGCTGGCATACCATAGGCGTACAAAACGGTCTTCTACGCATTAATTGAAATGGCAATCTGGCTTTGTGTGACCTCTACCAAACTCATGTCACCCAGTCAAAAACATGCCCATTAACCAGCCCCAATTTGGTAAGACATAGGGTGACACCTTCAACACTCATTAACAAATGGCCTTTTGTTTGAAGGTGATATATGGCAGGAGCTCTCTTCCATCTGCAGTTATACACAGCATAACAGAACATCTTTGTTTTTCACTATTGCCAGTTCTAATTGCCATGTGGGATTCACCCCCTTTATTTAACGTATAGACTTGCGGCATTTCAAAGTGCAAAGGCGTTTGGTCTGATTATCAATATACGACAGTAAACATTTAATTCCTCTAGCATATCTGATGATAAATGTATGGAGCTTCTTTATCCTCACCTTGCAATCAGCAGGGAGCTATCGAGATGCTTGTTTTCCTACGAAAACTGAAGTCATCCATAATGGGCCTTAAAACGAGTGTAAGTTGTATTCAGTTCTCTTTCCATTTGTCATAGCTTTCAAGTGGCACATTTCACTTATAACAGCGATTCCAAATATTCTCTTTTCAGCCACATACAAACACAATCTATTCGCCTCTTCTGGAAACTTTGCTTTCTGTCCGCAAAATTCCCACAGGTTTTATTATTTGTCTGCCCAAAAAGAGCTTTATTCTCACCAGTCATGAATATAGCTCTCATCTACGTCATATTTTCGTCCAGCAGCGTGATTGCCTATTTTCTTCTGCCTCTTCAATGAGGCGGAGTTGTTTTTCTGCCCTGAACGGCATGTAAAAATGTTTCACACCAGCCATCCTGCACATGTTTTCACTTCAGGTGACACTTCTCAATGACTTTGAGACAGGTATTTGTACACTGTTCCTCACTGGTTATGGAAGAATGTCAACCTTTGGATTTGGTGTGTCAAGTAGTAGTGCCAACCCTTATGCAAATAATACACCCCACTATTTGTTTTAAATTTTGGATATAACATGCAGTCTATTAGCGTATACACAGCATTATCAAAATGAAATGCTGGGCAAAAAGTTAAGATTACAAAATTGGAATTTTGCGCACACATGTGAAACAAAATCAATATCTAGGGATCTGCATACAGTTTGCACAGAACTTTCAGAAAGTCAGTTACACTAGCTTTGTTCTCACATTTAGAGAAATTGCTTTATTAAAACTGGATGAATTTGCGGCAGCTTTAGAATCACCTACATTATCTGTTACAGGAAGAAAGTATTTCAAAAGAATAAACTTGTGCGACAACTTAGCCGTGAAGCTGTGCGATACGAGAAATATGAACATTTGACAGCATAAGATGCGTCAATTTATGCAATTGTACTAGTTACAGTAGACAGTAAATTGTATTGTTTACATGCAAGTAAAAGTGAGCAAGGTTGACACAATCTCTCTGCATACTGCTGCAGTGAAATCACAGGAGAAATGTCATCAAACACTTCGTGTAATAATTAGTGTCATGCTTGCCAAATGATTCTATGAGCAGATGGAACACATTGCAAACAATCTACTACATAGCAGCATTAGACATAACCATGTAAATCAACACAAACTGAACAAGAAGTAAAGAGCCAAAGACGTGATTGGTCAATAACATAACAGGTTCTCATTTTAATGATGTTAAAAAGGATAAGTGGAGCTTAACAGCCACCAATTTAGGTACATTATGAACTTGTAACTTAACCTCTTTGGAACGAGTATTTAGAATATTGTAGGGCAATTTAGTTACTCATAATCACACCCCATAATTCCTAGCACCAGCGATGATAATAAATTTGAGTTAATCTCTATATGGTGCTGTACTAGGCTTGATGCAGACTGCAACCTGCAGTTCATTCATCACAAATAATTTCTTATAGATGAACATAGAGTTTTAAGCCACAGCAGAACTTTTAAGAGAAATACATGAAAAGGATACACGTTTACAAACATTTGCCCTTATGAAGGAATTTATGTGTTCTAAATCTCAATGAAGCCCTTCTTCAATATGTCACATTTCTACTCACTAATTAGATAAGACTTTAAAATGCGAAAAACCACTGTATTGAATAAAAACGTATTTCTTAATTGTAAGAGTTCTTTTTCTAATGAATAAAATTACACATTATAAAAATATACAGAATGTAATCATCGGTTCACAAACTCATGTCGCATTTAAGTGGTTTTTATGGTGCCAACGAATCAAATAATTAGGCCTTTTCACACTTGAAAAAAGATTAAATCTCTTCTCACAAGTTCTGGGACTTGTATGGTATTTTACATTGAAAGCCCTATCCCACCAGTGTTAAATTTGCTAAGTCCAGGACCTCTTATTTCTGAAACTATTATGACATAATTGTGGCATTTTTGTAGGATGCAGATACATATATTTTGAATTTAGTGAGCTACAAACATAACATAATGTTGTTTTTATTAAAGGAATATACTCTTTTTTCTTGGTGATGGATTTTTTTGGGAAATTTATGAGTAATTAATTTGTTAAAAACTATCAACTATGTTTTTAACAAAAATGTTCAAAAGGGTTTCAAGATGTTGCTTTAATTATCCCAAAATGTAATTGAGCAATCTTCAATAGTTTTTCAGAAAACAGGTCATTGATATTGTAAAATGTTAATTCGAGAAAATGGTGTTTAAAGTAAAAACATAACAACAAACTAAATACTTTAAAGAACCATATAGAATACTCCTAGAATCCCTCGGCTAAGTAATCCTGGTTCGCCTCAACATTTTCCTGCTCTTATTCTTGCAGATGTGGCCTGTTTGACCATATTTTGCGTGGCCAGTTTTGCTTTTGTCACTCTCAACTGGTGAATTCTCTTAGGATGTTGGTGTGTTTCTGCCCACTTTATCTTCTAGATATTCCAGACAACTAACCTTACTCACATTGCCTTTGGTGAACATTATCGCAACATTATACACCCCTAGTTTGAAACTTTTTCTCCTAAAAAAGTAACTTTTGGCACAGAAGGCCGTCAAGTGCTATAAAAAATATGTGGCTCAGACTGCTCTTAATCATAGATTCCAAATTGTTCACATTTTTTCTTATAGCTTTGCCATAATAGGTTTGCGGTTTGTCGTGGTACCATCTTGAAAAAGGGGTGCCATGTTAGCCTCTAGTTCCTGAGTTTGCGGGTTCAAAACCGGCGGAGGCGATAAATTTTTTTCCGGCGTAAAAATCCTTAGTTTTCGTCGGAAGGGAAGTAAAGCGGTGGCCCTGCGTTGAAATTTATGTCACTTAAAAGAGCCTCAGGCCTGATAGAGAGACCTCTGGGCAAAACTTCTGGTCTTTCACACCCAATATAGAATGCGACACTAAGAACTATAGCAGTTAAGGAGCGCCTTTATCATCTCTATTTATCTCTCCAAATGCATGTCAACAACTTGAGCCATAGGCACTGCGTTACAATATTATTGTATTAGGGAACTTCAATATAGATGTGATTGAGAAAGTAATAATAAGAAAGGTTTGGTACAGAATTATGAGAAGTATAGTAACTCTGACCGAAAATGGAACCAACAAGAGTAACCAAATATTTATGTACCTGTGTTGAGCAGATGTACACAAATTTAAATATGGAATATTTTTAGTACTACAATCGTTAAAATGGGAATTAGTGACCGTTAATAACAACCGTTTGAAACCAACGCATTAAGTAAAATTAAGCATAAAACAAACTGGCAAAAATTAATAGAATGGGAAATGAAAAGAAACACAAGCTGCATACAGAAAAAACGTAAAAAGAATCGCAATGGGCAGGAATAAACAGAAGAAAACAAATAAATGAAAAATTTGATGGCTTGCAAAAATCTCAAAAATTTGTCTGGATGCAACTTCGCCCCTGCAGGAAGTAAATTTGAAAAAATGTGATACTTGGTCCTCTAAACGTATATATCCAAAAAGTGCATGCAATATCTAAACAGTCTAAAACACTCTAAACTTATGAGAAATCCTCTACCTACGTAAATTACAAGCAAATTCTACATAATGTAATAAATGAAGCAAAAGCTTACATAATAAGCCTTTAATAAAAATGGAGAAAATAAAATTAAAGTAACATGTAAAATATAAAAGCAACAGATAAAAAACAAACCAAAATGACTGGAAAATATGTTCTAATGAATACTATATCAACATTGTAAAAACGCTGGTATTTAAATTTATAACGAGCCAATACATGAATATAGCTTAAAATACTGTAAATCTGAGTTACTGATCTAAAAATTCAACCTTTTAATTCTTGAAAATTCGCGAATAAGTTAAAAGGGGCAGTAGTTAGACCTATATATAAGAAAAAAGTTTCAAACGTAGAATGGAAAATCACAAACCAATTTATGCTCCACGTTTTCCAAAATAATAGAAGGGTTATTCTAATAACAGCTATGCAATTTATTCAGCAAATTTCAAATTATTTCAGAATACTAATTTGGGTTAAAAAAAGGCCAAAAATACGGCAGACTCCAAAGGAAAATATCATAAATGACAAAATAGAATCAGCAGAGATTTAGCATTCTAAGCATGGTGCCATACATGATTAAAACCGAGTGTAAGTAATGAACACAGGCCAACATTAAGTTCACAATAGAAAATAAATTAGGTCAGAGCAACACTTACTAGGGTTAGTCTTAGACCATAATTTGAAAAGGAACCATCATCATAAGAGTGCCATAAATAAAAATAAGCACTCAAATACATATTTGAAACGAACAGCACAATAATGGATAGAAAAAGAATTATATAAGTATACTATGCCTTTTTCACCGTTACTTAAGTTATTGGATCGCTCTATGGCGTATAGCGCAAAACTTCAATAGTTTCTAAAGATACTTAAGTTTCAAAAAGAGAGAAAAAAATTATGCACGCACGCACAGACATTTTTCCTCACATGGTAAGTTGTTTTGAGCATTATGGAACTGATTTGTCTTAAAATTATTTTTATGTGGAGTACTTAGTCTTGAAGCACCTCTTCATGCACTACTGATCGCATTTTCAAACATATCTACTACTTCTTCTATGTTTGTTTCCAATAGTACTATGTTTTCTAGGATATTATCTACATCTGTTTGTTCAATTGTTTGTGAAATATGCATTTAAATTTTGCGCAACAAAGTAATTTTTACCGCTTCTGTGAAATGTCTCCTGAGCCATTATAATGTTCTGGTTTTATAATATATCGTGTGCCTAGAAAATTATACTCATTTTAGTTTCCGCATTTTTCCAAGGTGTATGCAATCAATTTGTGGTCAGAAAAGCTTTCTTCGTTACCACAATTCCAATTTCTCATCCTTAGACTAATAACTGTTACATCCACATTGCTAGCTCTTGTGTTTGACTCAAATTTTGTAATATTGGTTCATCAAGTGTAGGTTATTAAATAAATCGAGTTTTATTTATGGACGCTCTTTAACTACCATGGTTCTTAGCGTCCCATTCCCTACTGTGCATGAAAGACCTAAGTTTTGCTCAGAGGCCTCTTTATCAGCTTTGAGGTTCTATTGCGTGCCGTAAATCTACGATGTAGGTCCACAGGGACTTTACTTCTCTTCCCAAGGAAGAATTTTTCCCCTGTTATTAATTAGTCCGTCGTGCCATGTTTTGGATCTTGCGTTACTTATATGACACAAAATATCATTAAATATTCTAGTGAAATATTTAGTGTTATTTTAGTCATATAAGTAAAACAAATAAGCCATAAAGCTACAATCAGCCATAGAATGTTAATAACTGTGCACATACCTTACTGTAAATAACTTTGTATAGTTAACGCATGTAATATTACTTTCGTTGTAATGGAGCGTGCTGTTATTAAACAAAATCTGATGTGTTACCTCACATGACTTTCTCTACTCTTGTACAAACTATTTTTACAAACGCTTATTCTCCATATGCTTCATGTTAATCGAGATGTTAATCTTATTGCTAATTTTCTTGTAGATGCAAGAGGAATATGGTAGGTTTTAAGCGATAGTCAAATATTTTAACGCTGGTTGCTATGTGGCGCATTCCATTCTCTTTGCATGTCCAGGACATAAAAAAAGTCTGATGTGTTACACTCACATGACTTTCTCTACTCTTGTACAAACTATTTATACAAACGCTTGTTCTCCATATACTTCATGTTAATCGAAATAAACATTTACAGAATCTATCTTATTGCTAATTTTCTTGTAGATGTAAGGGGAATATATATTTACAAGGGCAATTTGGAAATACAGTAGCCTTTAAGCACATACATATCTCTTAATAGCTGTCTGCTAGGTGCAGCACCATTCCCTTTCCCACATATTAATACTCTTTGCATATCCAAGACAAAAAAAATGAATAATGAATTCCCATTTGAGAAAATAAGTATTGACAAATTTAAGGGAATAACAAGCAATATCTCGAAAATGGTTCACTCAACAAAAAAAATGAATGACATAAATTGTGTATTTTAACGCGATCTACATTTTTTGTGTAGTAAACTTTTGTCTATCTCTTATGGTTTACCAGTTATGCAAAAGTCGTTCACAATGAAGAATACTTTTGGAGACATTCCCAGGAAATTCAAGACATACATTTTATTTGTCATAAAATATCTTGAACATATGATAATTTAATCAAAATCGTTAGTCATTTTTGAGAAAATTAAAATTTTGGAAAAATGTTCCATGTAAAGGGTACTCTGGGGTGGGGGGATTTTCTTGCAAACCTTCGTGTGGCATCCCTGGAAGATACTGAAGCTAAATACCAAGTTTGGTGTTTATCCGACTGTTTGTTTCTGAGTTATACTGTTCACAGACAGACACACTGACAGACAGACACACACACGGACATGTTTCCAAAATGCTTTTTTTGGATTCAGGGGGCCTCAAAACACGTATTTCCGTTGAAATCTCGGTATCGAATTTTTGGGTGGAATACAATCTTCCCCTACTTACAGTAGCCTTTAAGCACATACATATTTGTTAATAGCTGGTTGCTAGGTGCAGCCCCATTCCCTTTCCCACAGATTAATACTCTTTGCATATCCAAGACAAAAAAAATGAATAACGAATTCCCATTTGAGAAAATAAGTATTGAAAAATTTAAGGGAATAACAAGTAATATCTCGAAAATGGTTCACTCAACAAAAAGATGTATATGACATAAATTGTGTATTTTAACGCGAAAATTTGGTCGATCTCTTATGGTTTACCAATTATGCAAAAGTCGTTCACAATGAAGAATACGTTTGGAGACATTCCCAGAAAATTCAAGATATACATTTTATTTGTCATAAAACTATCTTAAACATATTATATTTCAATCAAAATCGTTAGAGCCATTTTTAAGAATATTAAAATATTCGAAAAATGTTCCATGTAAAGGGAAATCTGGGGTGGGGGATTTTCTTGAAAACCTTCGTGTCGCATCCTTGGAAGATACTGAACCTAAATACCAAGTTTGGTGTTTATCCGACTGTTCGTTTCTGAGTTATGCTGTTCACAGACAGACACACACACACACACACGGGCATGTTTCCAAAAATGCTTTTTTTTGGATTCAGGGGTCTCAAAACATGTATTTCCGATGAAATCTCGGTATCGAATTTTTGGGTGTAATACAATACTGCCCCTACTTACTATACGTAGTAGAGAATGTGAAAATGAACAACGAATTTGAAAAAAGTGAGTATTGGAAAATTTAAGAGAATAACAAGCAATATCTCGAAAAAAGTTCACTCAACAAAAGAAATGTATATGACATTAATTTTGTATTTTAACGCGATCTACATTTTTCGTATAGTAAATTTTTTTGTCTATCTCTTATGGTTTAGCAGTTATGCAAAAGTCGTTCACAATGAAGAATACTTTTGGAGACATTCGCAGAAAATTCGAGATATACATTTCATTTCTCATGACAATGTCTTAAACATATGATATTTTAATCAAAATCGTTAGAGCCATTTTTGAAAAAATTAAAATTTTCGAAAAATGTTCCATGTAATGGGTAGTCTGCTTTTGAAGAATTTCTTGAAAACCTTTGTGTCGCATCTCTGGAAGATACTGAACCTAAATACCAAGTTTGGTGTTTATCCGACTGTTCGTTTCTGAGGTATGCTGTTCACAGACACACACATGGACATGTTTCCAAAAATGCTTTTTTTGGATTCAGGGGGTCTCAAAACATTTATTTGAAATTGCGGTATCGAATTTTTGGGTGGAATACAATACTTCCACTACTTACTATACGTAGTAGAGAAAGTAATAAATAAAACAGAAAAGCACCATACACACAGTTCATTTGTATAAGATAAAGCCATTGACCGGCTATATACATCACTTATAACAGGGTTATTGCTCACTATAGTGCATGTTACTATCACACACCAGTAAGTAGTGTGGGAGTTACAGAACGAAGAAACCACGCACGCGATCCGTGGCCTCACCATAAAATACCGCACTGTAGGAAGATAGGTGGGTGGGCGGGTGATCAAGGTAGGTTAGTAGGTTAGTTAGGAAGGTAGGTTAGTAGGTTAGTTAGGAAGGTAGGTTAGATAAGTTACGTAGGGTTGGGTGGGGTAGGTAGGTGGGCAGGTGGGCAGGCGGGTGGTTGGTAGGCAGGTGTGTATGTAAGTTATGTACGTTATGAATGCTATGCTATGGTATGCTATGCTATGTAGCAAATTAACTGTAAAAATCCATAATCACAACAAAAATATGAATGTTTATATCTATAATACGAGGACAAAACGTAGCTATTTCACAAATACATAACGAGGAACTCTAAATCTGTACCTTAAAAAATTAAAGAGATAATAAATGAAACCAACCGCTATCAAGATATATCTGAGACAAAAATTCTTTCCGCTTCTTAAGAGAGTACCATGAGCATATGCAAATGCATCTAAAATATAGCATTTTTGCACTTCTCATCTTCTTGTGTATTCCTTGTTATATCTTTCTGTACTTGTGTTTCTTTTTTCTTTATTAGTTATTTTATTACGTTTTGTATAGTTGGATGTTCCTTGTAAAATGTGGAAATAAGGTGCAATACAAAATGAATCTGATGTTTATGATAAAGAAAGCAATGAGAATCAGATCAACTTTCATGTTTGCTTGAACGACGTCTATTTAAAGTAATTCTCGTGTTTATTAAACTTGGCTAAAATATTTTCATAACAAAGTGGTTATCAACAAGTCAACAACCAATACAATTGATAGAATGTGTATCACAGATTCTCAAGTATGAATGGAAGATCATCATATCACATATTAAACATGGAATGCTTAAAAAAGGGTTAATACGTTTTAAAAACATTCATGTGTCACGCGACTTTCTCCACCCACTTTCTTTACAAAAGCTCATTGTTGTATCTACTTAATTTTAATCAAGATAAAAGTTTGCAGATATGGTTTCATTACACATTTCGTTATGTGCACAAAAGGGATACCAGAGACTGAAACAAGAAAGAGATCTATAAGATGTAGATCCCTATATCCTGACTTTGTGATTCCATTATCTTTCCATAACACCATGAGAAACAAACCAATGGCCACATAACCTTACAAAATGGTACAAAATATTCAAATATTCAACCAATTATAATAATATCTCAAAAATGGTTAATGTTACAAAATATTTTTATATAAGCTGCATATTTTAATAAAATTTACATTTTTGATTTGAATAACCGTTGTTATCGCCCATGGTTTACCAGTAATACAAAATTCTTCAAAATGCATTCAGAATGAATGGGACTCATACGCTATTTAGAAAAATTCAGTTCACTAACAATGAAAGTTTCGGATCTCCCCACCAGTTACCAGGCTTGCAGTAAGCATGGACGAGAATGGATCAAACAATACTAGAATTTTCTGCTAGAGACAAACTAATTACTGGCTTTGAATGGGCACTGGTATGCATGTCTGGAGGAATTCCTCTTAAAGTGGGAATGCTCATCCTCTACATATCCAAATAACCTCAACCTGAATGTGAACATAAAATATTTAAGTGTTTCATGAATGGAGAATGTAAAAAAAAGTATTCTAATGCGGTTATGTTGCTATGTATATATTTAGTTAATTACTTCTTTAAAATAAGTAAACAATCTTCCAATTGGAATTCTGAGTATCATTATTTATTAAATTAAATATATTATACATTAGCTTCACATGGAGCAATTTCCTCTCTAGTCATTAGCTCAATGAGTGAACAGAAGGTAAAGATGCGTGTTGAGCAAGGCATTAACACAATGCTTATTACGAAGGAAAATGTGAAGACAGAAGATTCCAAGCAAAGTTTGGGAAAGGAGCTCTTTTAAAGATCCAAAATATATGAATGACATAAAAACTCTTCACTGGGCTAGGAAGCTCTGGAAAATGAGAAATGAGTCTCCAACCAACTGTGACTGCAGGAAACACCCGTGCTGTTTGTGATCTGTAACAAATGAGGACACCAGTTACTGAAACACACTTTATTTATCACTTAGGCACGCATAGCACCAACGTTACACTTGAGTCACTTTAGGCACACATTCTAAACACAACACAATTGATCCATTGAATCAAATCACAACTGAACTGCACTGTCCACTTTTCGTTTCGTCACTTCTTGACTAACAGTACTGGCTATCAGGGCGAGGAAAACCCCTTATATAGGCCCTGCATACAAAGTGGAACTTTCTAGAAGAGCAATCTATACTAGACATGCCAAAACGAATGTTCCAGAACACGTAACAAGCCTATAATAAGCAATTATTCTACACTCGCTATTGTTCAAACGGGCGGTTGAAGGTCCCACCCAGGTGCCGGACCGAAAGACGCTTACTGCTGGCCCATAAGTAGCTCCACACACACATACATACAAACACACACTATCACAAATCTTATTGAGGCGGATGGACACATAACAATCTTCAAAGTTGCATCAGTTATGAGAGTTATTGGGTGATGAACATAACTCTGCCAGGTGGGTTCCTTGTCTGCTTATTCAGGACCTAGAAGCATGTCAACAACTACTAAGAGGAAGGAGGGGAAACGGGTGCAGCACCATACACTCGAGTTTGAACAAGGAACAAGGCAGTAGTGGAAGAAATTTGAAGCTGCACCAATCAGGGTCCAATGGTGTTCGTCAGCTCAAACTGCTTTTTGGAACTCCAAGGTCATTTTGATCATTAACGTTCGTGACTTAATGGGTGATTAAATGGATAGCCATGAACATCCATAGTCCACAATAATCCCCTGAGGAAAAGCACTTGTAGTTTATTTGTGTCATTTAAAGACGTACTGAGGGGACAGTGATTGAATGATAATGCATAATTGCAAACATTTGAGTGCATGGCTGCCAACATGTTTTTCTTCTAGGAAGGAATAAAAACGTGCTAGTTCATTGCAAAATCCATACTTTGAAACAACGAGATTATGTAGAAAATTGGGATAAAATGCCTTACCGGACCCGACTTTAGCGACTGAAGTAATGTCTTACATTCCCTGGGTGTCCTACAGATGACCTTGTATCTCATTCTCTGACTTTAACGCAATGCTGGCAACATATGAGAAATACCACCGAAGTCGGTAAGATACTCAGCCTCAAGGCGTAGCCGAGGGATTGAGGGCCTTCAGCCTCAAAGCGTAGCCGAGGGATATTTTTTAGAAGGAGAGGAGTGTAGCAAGTTGCGGCCTATCGGTGACAGGGTTTAGCCGAGGGATCTGCGCGTCTAAAACTCGAATGATTCACGTTCGCAGAAACAACAGCACATCGCATATTTGGTGCATTTCACTTTTTATTTAGGTTGGCAGTACCCACTTTGCATGTGATTTATCGGAAAAATCGGACTTTTGTGTAGTATGTTTTCGTCTATCGCTTAACGTTTTCCAGTTATACAAGATTATAAACTCCTTCTGATATGAAGAGGACTTCACGGGCTGTCTGAAAAAATTCAAATTATATATATTGTCATGTAAATATCTTGAATATACGGTATATTAATAAAAATCGTTAGAGCAATTTTTTAGAAAATAAAAATTTTCAAAAAATATTCCATGGAAAGGATAGTTGGTGGTGGGGGTTTAATTGAAAATCTTTGTGTCGTATCCTTGGAAGATACCGAGTTTAAATGCCAAGTTTGGTACTTAACTGACTTTTCATTTTGAGCTCACAGATTCACATACCGATCTTTTCCAAAAATGATTATTTTTATTCGGGGGCCTAAAAACATCTATTTCCGGTAAAATGTCGGTATCGAGTTATGGGTGGAATATAATGTCATCTCTACTTATTAAGTATGTAGTTTGGAAAACAATAATAAAAGGACGAAGAATACTCAATGGGAAGTTCTGTGATTTGCACCAGTGAGGTTAATAAAGTTTGTTAAAGGGAAACAAATACTGTGGTAATTGAATATGCACCCCCATTAATACCACACATTAATTCTGTGCTAATCAAAAGTCACACTTGCATATTTATTTCTGCCTGTAATGCATGGGGCGAATTTAAACTTCAAACATGAGGCCCAAAAACTGTTTATTAAATATGGAACACCAACTATGACAGGTAATTATTTTATTACTTTCTCTACTACGTATAGCAAGTAGGGGAAGTATAGTATTTCACTCAAAAATTCTAAACATTCTATATATTTCACCGGAAATATATGTTTTGAGGCCCCCTGAAATTAAAAAAACTCTGATGTGTTACACTAACATGACTTTCTCTACTCTTGTACAAACTCTTATTCTCCATCTATTTCATATTAATGCAGATAAACATTTGCGGAAACGATCTTTTGACATGCGTAGAGAATTACATTTTACACATAGTGACCAGTTCTAAAAATATTTGACTAAAGCTTAGGGCCTACTATGTTCCCCTTGTTTTGTATTTGCAAGTGCAATATAAGCACAGACATATCTCTTAATAGCTGGTGGCTAGGTGCAGCACCATTCTCTTTGCCACAGATTAATACTCTTTACATATCCAGGACAAAAAGAATGAATAACGAATTCCCATTTGAGAAAATAAGTATTGAAAAATGTATGGGAATAACAAGCAATAGCTCGAAAAATGCTGTACACAGACGTGTTTCCAAAAATGCTTTTTTTGGATTCAGGGGGTCTCAAAACATATATTTCCAGTGAAATCTCGGTATCGAATTTTTGAGTGGAATCCCCCTACTTACTATACGTATTTGAGAAAGTAAAAATGAATAAAGAATTTGAGAAAAAGTATAAGTATTGGAAAATTTAAGGGAATAACAAGCAATATCTCGAAAATGGTTCACTAAACAAAAAAAAGTCTGATGTGTTACACTCACATGACTTTCTCTACTCTGGTACAAACTATTTTTACAAACGTTTATTCTCCATATGCTTCATGTTACTCGAGGTATCGAGATGTCAATCTTATTGCTAATTTTCTTGTAGATGCAAGGGGAACATGGTAGGTTATAAGCGATAGTCATATCTTTTAAGCGCTGTTTGCATATTCAGGACATAAAAAATTGAATAACGAATTTGAGAAAAAGTATAAGTATTGGAAAATTTAAGGGAATAACAAGCAATATCTCGAAAATGGTTCACTCAACTAAAAAAATGTATATGACAAATTGTGTAGATTAACGCGATCTACATTGTTTGTGTAGTAAAATTTTGTCTATCTCTTATGGTTTACCAGTTATGCAAAAGTCGTTCACAATAAAGAATACTTTTGGAGACATTCCCAGGAAATTCAAGATATACATTTTATGTCATAAAAATATCTTAAACATATGATATTTTAATCAAAATCGTTAGAGCCATTTTTGAGAAAAATAAAATTTTCGAAAAATCTTCCATGTAAAGGGTACTCTGAGGTGAGGGGATTTTCTTGAAAACCTTCGTGTCGCATCTTTGGAAGATACTGAACATAAATACCAAGTTTGGTGTTTATCCGACTGTTCGTTTCTGAGTTATGCTGTTCATAGACACACATAGACAGACGGACATGTTTCCAAAAATGTTTTTTTTGGATTCAGGTGGTCTCAAAACATGTATTTCCGGTTAAATCTCGGTATCGAAATTTTGGGTGGAATACAATACTTCCCCTACTTACTATACGTAGTAGAGAAAGTAAAAATGTATATAACATAAGTTGTGTATTTTACGCGATCTACATTTTTTGTGTAGTAAAATTTGGCTACCAGTTATGCAAAATTCGCTCACAATGAATACTTTTGGAGACATTACCAGAAAATTCGAGATATACATTACATTTGTCATGAAAATATGTTACATATATATTTTAATCAAAATTTTTAGAGCCATTTTTTAGAAAATTAAAATTTTCGAAAAATGTTCCATATAAAGGATAATTTGGGGTGGGGGGATTTTCTTGAAAACCTTCGTGTCGCATCTCTGGGAGATATTGAAACTATCGAGGCTGAGATGCCAAGTGCTGTACTTGGCGAAACGTCGGTATCCAAGATGCCTTCTAGACCACAGTCTACAAGCCCGTATAGTAGTAATTCTTATTATTAGTCTTAACTGTGTATATTTGTTTATTAAAGCGTTGCCCGAAACGTTGCATTGCAATGTCTTAAACCACATGTGACTATACGATTCACTATGACATTCCCTGATGGATCCGTTCCCTATGGTAGCAAAGCTAACTGGTAGCGACTCGCTAGGTAACTCGAATATTGGAAGGTTGGCCACTCGATCATTTCGTTCTCATTGGCTGCGCGCCTGGGAAGGTTAAGCACGCGAGCTCTTTGAATAGTAATTGAAAGTGAATGGTTTAAACCCATTTTAACACATACAACTTAAGGTACGGATTAGCATATCCATTGTGTAAATGGTTAAGCAGTAATTAAGGAAGTGTAACATAATGCAATGACAAATGTTATAAAACATACTTTAACTGAAAATGCGTAGGAAACTTTCGACAATACATTCTACTAATTAGAAACCAATTTCATCGTCACCACCATCAAAACTATTACAAACATAAAAAGTAACGAATTATTTCTTTAAGCACAGTTAACTTTTTTTTTGAAACGTTCATTTTGAACACGAATGCACACCACACCTGTATTTCCAAATACAAACTACAGCTAGAACCAACTACTAAGTAATCGGAAAGAGTATTGTTGTTTGATGAGCATGCACTTGCACCTGTGCTGGGGCACAAAACTGATGTTCGTAATTGGCCAGTACAACGCTTCAAATATTATTTGAAAAATTGAGCTGTGATTCGTCGAAACAATTGTATAGGTGTGAAATAAAATATTTTTTTCTTCAGAAAATAGGGAATATGCCGTTTTAGAAGTTAGAGCATGAACACATGCAACAAGATGCACTCTTAGGGCAAATTGACAGGTTTTATGACCCCTGTTCTTGCTGTTTTAAATGGACAGGGACTTAGTCATAACGTTTCTAAAACTTTAAGAAGTCCAACAGAAAGATAAAAGAAAGCGAAATGCTATAACATTAGCTTTGCCTGAGGGCAATACGTATATCGCCATAAATCCCAAGCCGTGAGGAAATTCAAGTATAACATTGACAGAGGGCTTAATGGCCTTCTTGCATACGTATGCAAGTGCTCTTTTAAAATCCGAAAAAAGAAATCTTGGCTATTTTGAGGAAACCTAACACTTGGTCCATGCTAATAACTAAGAATATCATTGTAATGATATAACATTGTGATGGTAATGTAGACGTTCCCGGGCTTTAAGTCAGGTGAGCTGATGTTGGTGCCTCACTTGTTTGTGTGGTGTTATTGGTGATGTACTAACATCACCTCACCTGGCTTAAAGACCAAGAACGTCCAAGAGTATGTTCGTCCCCAGGAAAGCTTCAGCTCTTATTTCAGTGTGATGGTATTCAGCTAGAAAGTGCAATCCGCAATAAAATTACATTATTTTACAACCTCAAATGAAGCATTTTCTATATACGAGGGCAGTCAAGAAAGTCCCAGACGTTTTGGCCTATCGTGACGATAAAGAGGGCTAGAGCTCCCATCTTGGTGTCAGAAAATTCCTACATTCAGTACCCATCCAGCTGCGGTAGCGTGAGGACTGTGCCTTCCTTATTGTGCTCTGTGTGAGTTGCTAAAATGTGCGCTGGAATAGAAAATCCCGCCAGTTGTAAAGTGCGGTCTAAGATTAGATTGTTGTTGGCTAAATAGAACAAACCAATTGAAATTTGTCGTCAATTTTGTGATGTTTACGGGCAGGGAATGAATGAAAATCGAGTCAGGCAATGGTGCATCGATTTTAAAAATGGCCGTACCAGTTTCACGACGAAGATCGCAGTGGTAGGCCTAGCCGTATGACTGATGAACTGTCAATGCAAATCAATGACAAATTTCGTGAAAATAGTTTCATGATTATTACAGAACTTTTTCCCCAAATTTCACGGAGTTTGGTGCATCAAATTGTGATGGAGAAGCTTGGTTACCACAAATTTTGTGCTAGGTGGGTTCCGAAAATCCAAACAGATGACCATAAAATAAGAAAAAAAAAACAGACTGGCTGCAACACTGACCTTCCTCAAGATTTCAACAAATATGGTAACGCTTTACTCGATCGTATCGTAACCGGGGACGAGACTTGGGTGAAGCATATCAATTGTGAAACAAAACAGCAGTCGATGGAATGGGGACACACACATTCTCCAATGAAAGTGTTTGCAAACGCTGTCGGCAAGAAAGGTCATGGCTATTGTGTTTTGGGACTCTAAGGGAGTGTTTCTCGTTGAGTTTCTGGAACGTGGAGCAACAATAACTTCAGAGAGGTATTGTGAAACACTAAGAAAGTTAAGGCGTGTCATACAAATTAAGCGTCGGAGATAACTTAGCACCAAGGTGTTGTGTCTTCACGACAATGCACGCCCACACACACGGCCAATCGTACCCGAACACACTTCGATGGTTTTGGATGGGAGGTGTTCGACCATCCACATTACAGCCCGGATTTGGCGCAGTGATTACCACCTCTTCCCAGCGATGAATGGCTCGGTACACAACGCTTTGATACTGACGCTGAACTACATGCCAGTGTAAACCAGTGGTTGAAGTAGCAGGCAGCAGATTTCTACAGAGAGGGTATTGAAAAACTTGACACTCAATGCCTCAATTTGAAGGGCGATTATGTAGAAAAACAGCTTAAGTGTGTTCCTTTCAAATGTAGATAATAAACGTTGATATTTGCATTTGTTGTTTACCTCCAAACGTCTGGGACTTTCTGGATTACACTGGTAGCTTACTTTGATCACTGTGGTCTTCTATGGAAATGCATAACATCTATAAGTAACATTATTTATAGCTGTTTGAAGTACGTAAATATGCATACCATACATTGTAATTACAAAAATCTGATTTGCTACATTCACATGGCTTTCTTTGCTCATTCTTCTAGAAATTATTCATACAGAAGCCTTTTCTTCTTGTTAATAGAAATGGACTTTGATCAAAAACATTACTGCTTTTGATTTCACTGCACATTTACTTTTAGGTATAAGGAGGATTCAGTAGGCTAGAGAGATAGTGAAATTTTTATAAAGTGTGTCGTGATGTGATTGCGTTTAATTTCCATGCTCTTTGCAAGACCACGGGGGGGGGGTGGCGAATAGCAGCTCAGCACCTAAAACAACTAAGTATTTGAACATTCAGATAACACACATATCTCGGAAATGGTTAATGCCACAATGTTTATTTGGCACAAGTTGTGTGCCTTAACGAGTTCTACGCTTTTTGTGCAGCAAGTTTTTAATCTCTTAAGGTTTATCAAATTATGCAAGTCATTCAAATGAAGAGTAATTCACAGTTTATTTGCAGGAAATTCTAGATATACATAAATCATTTATAGTGCAAATGTCTTAAACATACAGTATTGTTTCAGTTATTTTTGAGAAAGTAAACTTAATGGATGTCTTTCCATGCAAAGGGTAGTTTGGGGTGCAAGATCATCTTCAAAATTCTTGTGTCGTATCCTTGGAAGATGCTGAACTTTAAGTTCCAGGTTTGGTATTTAACTGACTTTTCATTTCCGAGTTATGCTGTTCACACGCACACAAATAACAGACCTTGTTCTAAAAATGTGAGTTTTGGATTCAAGACGTCTAAAAATATGTATTTCCGGTGAAATCTTCGTATAGAAATTTTGGGTGGAATATAATACTTCCTCTAATTAAGTAGAAGAGAAAGTCAAATTGCAGAAATAATGCTTAACCTTTTATCTGAAAGTTCTGCTTTACTTTAATATGATAACAATAAAGATAATATAATTTTCTTTTCCGACTTCGTTTATTACGTGTTTAAAAGGCAACGATACTTTATATCTTTTGTAAGAAATGCATTGCAATTATACTGTAATTGTTGAAAAATTATATACATAAAAGAACGTGTTGCAAGTCTTTAACAACACATCAGCTGGAGGATTGTGCTTTCTCATTATTTTTTTTTCTATTTCAAATGTTACGCAATAAGTGTTGTTTACACATAAATGGGCCTGGTGTGACCATACCATGACTGATAGCATGACGAGATTTGAATTATATCGTAAAACCTGAGCTTGCATATGTGAGCAGCAGTGTCAGCCATCTTCCGCGTGACGTCATCAGCAGATAGCTCGAGCAAGCAGTGAATGCGCGGAAAGAGGCTCTCCGGGCGGCTCGCATTCTGATACAAGGTAAGCGATCCAACTGTTATATAAATCCGTGATTATAACAGCCATGATACCAACACTGCACTTACTAAATATATGCCTATATGTACAATACCTTGAAGTAGAGAATCAATAATATGAAAGGGTTTACTTCTAACGTATAATACTGAAAGTGCAAACACTCATAATTTAAAAAAAAATATTTTTCAGTATGAGGGAAAAACACTCCTTACCACACTGCAACTGCAACTCATGAATGTACACTACGTGATCAAAAGTATTCGGACACCTGGCTGAAAATGACGTACAAGTTCGTGGCGCCCTCCATCGGTAATGCTGGAAGTCAATATGGTGTTGGCCCACCCTTAGTCTTGATGACAGCGTTCACTCCCGCAACCATACTTTCAATCAGGTGCTTGGTGAATGGCAGCCTGTTCTTCACGGAGTGCGGAACTGAGGAGAGGTAGCGATGTAGGTCGGTGAGGCCTGGCACGAAGTTGGCGTTCCAAAACATCCCAAAGGTGTTCTATAGGATTCAAGTCAGGACTCTGTGCAGGGATGTTATTGTCGTGTAACCACTCCGCCACAACCCGTGTAGTATGAACAGGTGCTCGATCGTGTTGAAAGGTGCAATCGTCATCCCCGAATTGCTCTTCAACAGTGGGAAGCAAGAAGGTGCTTAAAATATCATTGTGGGTCTGCATGCAATTTTAAATAGTATTACAAACAGGTTAGTACATATACATATACCAATGGAGAAAGAGGAATACCAGAAAGAATACCAACACATTATCAACATAGCCACTATGAATGGATACCAGAAAAAAAACAATAGATAAGAAGATAAAAAGGTTTGAAAGACAGAAATACATCCAAGAAATGACTACGTTACTCAGACAACAAAAACCACAAGCATAAAGAAAATTCACTTATCACCCTTGGACACATCATAAATTTCAAAGGATTTTCAAAAAATACAACATCACCCTGTCTCCACAGAATAACCACAATATACAGAAACTACTATGCAACAGAACAAAAGATCCTATCCCCAACGATAAATCAGCTGGTATATATCAAATTGATTGTAATTAATGTAACCTGGTATATATAGGAAGAACAAAAAGAAATCTTGAAATACGACTTAAAGAGCATATGAGATGCATTTACCAAAAGCAGCCAGATAAATCAGCAGTAGCACATCATTTCTGGTCTTCAAACCATGATATCACTCCAAACATAAAACTCTTAAAACCGATCAACAGCAGTAATGAATTGGACATCTGGGAAAAAATACATATTATCAAACACAGAAATCACCTAATGAATTTCGAACTGCCGCCATCCAAAAGCCTTTGGAGGTTCATCAGCCCAGCACCAGAGAACACCACTAACCACACATCCCCCAGATGATGACCGGCAAAATCAGATGAGGACATGCTGACGATGGAAACAAACCGTCTCCCGAAACGCGTTCAAGTAAGAATATTATAGTGATGTAGTGTAACAACCCTCAACTCTCTTTATTTTAAATTATGACACATCACTGTTACTGGCTCCAAGTCTTCAAAAATTATGCCAACATGTTATATCTTATTTCTTATCATACATACAATAATATAGGGTGACTCGTATTAACATTGGTGAGGTTTTATGTCAATTATTTTGTGTTCAAACAATTTCTGAATTTCTTTCCTGCCAGATATTTGTCTTTATTCCATCTCACAGTGTGCCACAGACATATGAGTATCAAAATCTTTTAGCAACTCAGAAACTTACCTTTCTGTGGTGCCGGAGATAAAGCTATGTATATCTGAAAATATCCAAACAGTTTCTGAACAACATAGTTGAACACGAAACTAAATGGAAATTATCAGGCAAGTTTTTTTATGCATTCTGTCAGGTTCAAAAATGGATGAAAGCCTTACAGCATTTTAATTCAGGAACGTTTGCAGGGTGCTGAGAAGCAGAGTAAAGTAAAATCTCATAGTCTTGTATTGTAAGTGTGGCTTGAATAATACAGTTCTATTTCAGCTTTTCTAAGCTTTTGCAGATTCTCTGGAATAAAGTTAGCTTTTCTCTGAAATACGCATTGACACGTCTTCGTATTCATATTTTCAGTGCAAAGCAATTTTTAAAATTAATGTCATTCAGCAGCGCCAGTAAACATATGAATGATCTTACATTGAGCTTCAAAGGATATCTTATAATTAATAATTGGAGTTGATACTCTCCACACTACTATAGGTCTAAATATAAACTAATATGGTTATAAACCATGTTAGTTAATGGTTTACCTATATGAACACTAATGTATGCTAATGTAAACAATTATATTGTATGGACTGTAAGGGTTAATTCAATCCAAATGGCTTATAAAGTCTTGCATCCTTGTTTGTGACTTGCACTGAAAGCAAAACACATAAATTGGCATATTAGATTCACTTTTAATAGCAATCACGAGTGTCATGGTATCACTTCTGTTATTTTAAATCAGCTGATGTGTGTAGCCCAGGCAGCTATTCTAGGTGGTGACACTGTCGTATGTTGTCAGCTATTCCTATGTTTAATTATCCGAGTTTGCTATATTGGTACTGTAAGATATTTGTCGATATGTATAAAATCTTGCAGTAGAGAATCAATAATATGAAAGCATTTAGTTATAACATATAATATCAAAATGCAACAACTCTTTAAGTCTTAAAGTACACATTTTTCAGTATGAGGGAAAAGCAACTCCTGAGTAATTTATATGGTTTAGAAGCGTATATTAATGCTAATAATTTATGTACATATTAGGGAATGTATGTATGTGTACGTTATTTACGATTTTGGGTAAATTAATAATTCACTGACAAGGGTTTTACCATTTTCTAGAGTTAAGATACGTTTTACACCTTACTTATGTATCATTCTGAAATTTCCCCTAGCAATGCCAATGTTTTTACTGAATCGGCAGTGATTTAAACTTGTCAGTTTATTATCAATCAAACTGTTGAGAAAACAACACATCAAAAAACTATAACCACCTTGTTAACTTGGATAAGTTGCAGGAAATACACCTAATAAAAAGATATTGTTAATCAATTCCAAGATTTGTTTTGCTTTGGATATAGGATAGAAAAGATGCATTTGTCAAGAGATTTAAGTGAATTTTAAGGAATACTGGAATGTAATTTTGATTGCAATTTATTATTTAGGGGAAAAAAAAACAGTCCAGGAATTACACAAGAAAACATAAAGAGTATCTGTTTTGACACCTACTGCACTTATTATAACAAATATATTAAAACAATATTATAGGAATTCAATGTTTTGTTTAGTGAATATATAATAATTATATGTGTTTAGACATTATTACATTTGAACATAATGAATATACAAGAAAAATATCATGATAGTGCCAATTCTGAATTTAGACCTCATTGCCTTCAGCATATTAGTGTATTAAAAATAAAATATTCATATCTCTCATACACTTACACACAAATATTGTCCCATTAATATTAATATGACTTTTAATGGATTATTGAGAAATAAAATTAAGTTTGCAAGATTAATGTTTAGTTTACAACAATTAAGAATGGCAAGGTACACATTGAACTAAATTTTATTATAACCTATATAACAAATAAAGTGTTACATGTGATAATTATCAATTATAAATGAGACATTTTAATAAAATGCGGCTTCAAAACATATTTGTTGCATTGTTCCTGTATTTCTTTCCATGTGTAGAAATACTATGATTATTTGGTTCCAAGATTATTTTTGGACTTCGATAATTGTGCTGCACTAATTGCTAATGTGGGAGCTTAGCATGTAAATGCCATTATTCTGTAGTGATTAGTTGTTTTGATCTTGTAGGTAATTAAGTTTTGTTCTTTATTTTCTTCTGGGTTTTATATAGCACCCTCAGTAAGTAACCCAGCTTTGACCTACAAGGTATGGGTATCCAGCAACCTTTGAAATCCAATGTATATTCTATTTGGCCATTTTGAGAATAGAGAACGCTGCATATTTCTTGGCTGTTGTAACCCTTGTTTTGTAACTTGGATAAATTGATTTATAGTATTAAATTTGTAAGGCCATTTAGGGCAAACTTCCATACAGCTACATAGTGAGATAGATATCCCGACTTTTGAGTTTCCACTCGATTGTTTTATGGACAGAATCCACTTCCATCTGTGTATGTTCCCTTTCTAAGAAACTTTTGATTACAGTTACATTCTTGTTATATTCCAGTATTGAGTTTGCAGTCTAACCTAATAAACATTCACTAATGTTCTTTCACCCCATTTAAGACAATTGTTGAGCCGCGAGAAGACTTTATGGAAGACATTACTCACTGATAAAAAAAATCGTGATTAATTTCTGTGGCTCACAGACACATCCCTTATAGCGAAAACTTTGGCTGCAGGTGTATATGGCTATCTCAAAGAACAAACATTACTATTGTCGTATGCCTCACATTTATTTATTATTTAACTTCAGAAGAGAGCTACTCGCTTATGAGAGGGATCGTTGAACAAACAAAGAACTTTAAACTCGAGGCATCGATGAGGGACGCAGCTAAAGTTAGATTATAAAAATAATTACTACACCAACATAATTTCTGGCTGAAGGGAGAGGCAAGGAACTCTACACTATCATAATTAAAACGGCAAGAGAATGGATAGCTGGTGGATTTATTATAAAATGTTGTCTTACCCCATGTGTCTGCCGGGCGACGACGCCATATCTTAGACAGTTATCCATCTAACTCACGCGAAGCCTAGTCACAGAATGAAGCCACGCCAAGTCTTAGCGTCAGTAACGCCATATCCCCCCCAATGACACACTGCTTCCCCTGAATCGCCCCTACTCACAGATAAACTGCCACGCTTCGGCGTCCAGAGAGTGTATTACCATTAATATAATCTGTGCACATGCCACATCTCCCCCTGGCCACCGAAGTCGACGTCCTCGTCGACATAAGGAAAATAAATATAATAAACATGAAAAGAACAAAACAAAATGACATACACATGTGTGATGAACCAAAATATAACAATAATATACATGTGTGGTAAGCACCCAGCCGACGATACAATATTGCTGGGCGATAACGAGAGACGAGAGACGTAAGTGCTGTTGACTAGTATTGTTAATGCACTTATCTTTAGCATCCCGCACACGCACACACCACGCTGCCTCAGTTCACAGGCACACTACACTGCGCAAAATAGTGATGGTCTGCCGTAACTGTTTATGGGTGGGTTTAAACAGTGCCCACAACGACGATTTGTCCTGGTGTAGAATTATCACCGCAGGTCTCTGGTGATGACAACAGGGTGGGCAGTCGCTGGCTTGGACTGCCCCCCGACATGGTGGCTCCTTATGCCACGGCAGTGTAGTGGCTGCCCAACAGCTTCCCTGTGGTGTTTCTTGACTTCTGGTGTGCCACGGGGATGCTCTTGAAATTTCTCGCTCTCCGCCACAGCGAAATACTAAAACAAAACCACCACACAATAAACAGGGTGCTCCGACAAACAATCACACATAAAAGAATGGTATGTCATGTACAATTAAAGATTTTAAAGTTTGAAAAGTTTACACTAAAAATTCTTTTGACATGGGGCAAAGAAAGAGAAAAAAAAATTAGTACAAATTGGCAGAAGAACAAAATTTTACAGAGTTGCCATCCAAAATTTAACTTACAATGCTTTACAATCCAAATAAAACAGTAAAACAGACTCAGAATACATGAACATGACAGAAATGAAACATAACCTTATTTTGGGATCCCAATATTAAATCTTAATAACCAGCTGGTATCACTAACAAAAGAAAGTAAGTGCACTTACAAAACAATCACACATGACAATGAAATGAACTCATTCACACTGACCATGGCCCAAATTACACACAACACTCACTTAACTATCTACTCAAACTAGTGTATGCATCACTACAAACTACATCCACAATACATCTGTAAACTACGCCACGTGACATCCTGTCAACTACTATTGTCACCAATACAACTGCTTGTCCACATCACTATCCTTCTCATCTCATTATGATCAACATCTTTCATAATCATCATCAGTAATAGTGCAATCTCGATCATTACTTCAATCATCATCATCTTTCAATTTTCTCTTCAAAACAAAACATCTGCACTTACGTGTCTCATTTAGCATGCTGCAAATTCAAAACATCTAACATAGGCATAACCTTCAAGAAATCACATTAAAATTTCAGGAATTACACAAATAACATGACATTATAATGTTGCATCTACATCCTCCAAATGAAATTTAAGCTGGAAAACAGGTGGTATTAAAATTTGCTATCTAAGATGGTAATAAACTTGTTGCATAAACAGAGAGAAAGAAAAAAAAAATTATTTTCATTACATTCACTTCCATCCATTTAATCTCTCGTGTGAATTCATCACACACGCTATACTGGGCACGTTACAGTAACACCAATAAGCAAAATCTCTGAAATCAGACAACAACTGTCGGGGTTACACTGTGGCACTTCCACCGAAGCTGACATCATCTCGTCTCTTCTCATCTCTCCTCATCTCATTAACACCGTCGGGGTTACTCTTTGGCACTTCCACCGAGGCAAATCTCACATATATCACATAACCTCAAATACACACTATTCATGCAACAATTTTCTGCAAATAAAAATCACAGCATCATTATGAAACCCAAAGTCAAATCGAGTCAAATCAAATCATATCATATCAAATCAAATCGAATGCAACAAAACAACATCACATCATTACTCAAAACAATATTGTCACATAACATTCCTGAAAATGAAAGCTCAATTAAGCACATAGTACACATGAAACACATTCCTGCAGCATAATACAACAAAACAAATGATTTGCAGTTCCCAACACATAATTTAAAATTTAAGTTACACCCAAAATAATAATACACTTTTAATTTAGCAGAGACATTTATAGCACACATTCCTGAAAAACAAAGCTTAATTAAGCATCAGAAACTCAGACTTTACAGTCTATAAGGACCCACAGGATCATAGTAAGGGTAAAGGCGTGACACATGAACACTCTGATGTTTGGTACGGGGAGCATGAAGTTGACCAACAAGGTAGGTAACAGGAGTGATCTGTCGGATAATTTCAAAAGGGCCAAAATATCTATGTAACAACTTTGTACATTTACCTTTCTTCCTAATGGGAGTGAAAACTTTAACTAATTGACCTACATTATAAACCACATCTCTATGTTTAGCATCAAATGCTTCTTTTTGCTTCACCTGCTGCTTTGTAATGTTAGCAACAGCAACCTCTCGTCTTCTGAATCTCTAGTAATGTCTGTCTCACAAAAAGGTCATTAGACGTAGCTTGTAGCTGAACCTGGTTAGGTAAAGAAGGTTCTCAACCATATATCAAGAAAAAGGGTGAAAATTTAGTAGACTCTTGAACACTCAAGTTATATGAAAAGATGACATAGGGCAATATTGAGTCCCAATTCTTCTGATTATTATCCACAAAATGGCTGAGCATATTTAAGAGGGTTTGGTTAAATCTTTCAGTAAGTCCGTTGCAAGCTGGATGATAAGCACTGGTGAAATTGGAAGACACTGATAAAGATCTCAACAATTCTTGTGTCACCTCACTTAAGAAAACTGAGCCACGATCAGATAACAAGGCAGCAGGGGCTCCATGCTTACAGATGATGTTATGCAAAATAAATTTAGCAACTTGAGGGATTGTTGCTGAAGAAAGCGACGCAGACTCGACCCAGCGAGAAGCATGCTCGGTCGCAACGACAACATACTTGTGTCCAGAATTTGAGCGTGGGAGAGGCCCAAGCAAATCAATACCCCACCGCTCACCTACAGATGTAACCGGAATTGGTTGTAATAAGCCTGCTGGTTTCTGATTCTTCGGTCCCTTTCTTGTTTGACAGCTGGGACAGGTTCGGACAAAATGTTCAATATCTTTCTTCATACCAACCCAGTAATACCTGGAGTGAATTTTGGCAAATGTTTTCGAGAATCCTAAGTGGCCTGAAAGAGGATCATCATGACATGAAGAAAGAATTTCATGTTTTAGAGCTTCTGGAATAACCAGCAGATGGAGAGGGCCAGTGGAGCCAGCATTTTTACGATAAAGAACACCTGATTTGAGTGTGTAGATGGAAACTTGTCTCTGAAGCTTAGCAGGGACCGACGGAGGATCATGGAGAGCATTAATAAGCTCAAGTAACCCAGTATCTTTCTTCTGATGGTCAGCAACTTCAACTGATGACAGCAAACATGTGGGGAGTTCATCAAGCTGTTCAAGATCACTTTCTGTAGGTTGTAACACAGGAAATCTCGATAGAGTATCAGCATCATGATGTTTCCTGCCAGATTTATAAGAAAAGGTATAATCAAAGTCTTGCAATTTCAAACTCCATCGTGCCAAACGCCCAGTCAAATCTTTCAAATTATTTAAATAACAAAGGGAGTGATGATCAGATACAATATGAACCTTGTAGCCATAAACAAAACTGCGGAAATGGGTAAGTCCAAACAGGATGGCCAACAATTCCAACTCAGGAACACTGTAATTACGTTCACATGTAGATAGTGTCCTTGAAGCATAGCCCACTGGTTTCAACACATTATCAATCTTCTGATACAACACTGAGGCAACCCCTAGTCCACTGGCATCAGAGTGTAGTTCAGTATAAGCACCAGGAGCATAGTGAGCTAAGACAGGGGCCGAAACTAATAAGTCCTTCAAATTTTGAAATGCAGTTTGCTGATCAGATCCCCAAATAAAACTTTGATTCTTCCTAGTCAATTGAATTAGAGGTTGAGCAATATTAGCATAGTCCTTGATGAATTTCCTGTAAAAATTAAACAATCCCAAAACTTTTCTCACATCTCGAACATTTTTAGGACGAGGCAAATTTTGAATGGAAACAACTTTGTCAGAATCAGGTGAAATGCCATCTTTAAAAACTTCAAAGCCTAAGAGTTTGATCTTTTGCATGGCGAAGAAACATTTTTCTGGTTTAAGTTTAAACTTGTGGTGATCCAGACGTTGAAAAACAGCCTCAAGATTTTGCAACAACTCCTCAAAGGTTTTAGCAAAAACAACAATGTCATCCAGATATGCAATAGCCTTTTTAAAATTCAAATCACCTAACAACTTGTCTGCGATGTAACTGAAAAACCTAGGGGCATTTGCCAACCCAAAACTCAAGCGTGTAAATTGATATTGACCCTGAAAAGTGACAAAAGAGGTGTACTTCTGGCTATCCTCTGCAATAGGTACCTGAAAGTATGCTGACAGTAAATCTAATGAGACAAACCATTTAGCCTCCCCCAAATAACTTAACAAATCATCTATCAATGGCAAAGGGAAAGAGGTGGTCTCTGTAACAGCATTCAATTTTCTATAGTCGACACAAAATCTCATGGAGCCATCTTTCTTTTTGACAAGTACTACAGGAGAAGCCCAGGAGGACTGTGATTCCTTGATAATGCCAGCATCTTGCATCTCTTTAACTTGCTCAGCAATAATTTCCTTTTGTTTATGGGGAACTCTATATGGTCTTTGCTTAATTGGCTTAGGGTCATTTACTTTGATATCAAATTCTGCAACATCCGTAGTACCAAGTTCTTGTAATGTTGTGGCAAAAAGATCACTATATTTCAATAACAAAGCATGTAAGTTAGCCTTTTGGGTTTCCAGGAGTTTACCATTAACATTAAAATTACAATTTGGAGCTGGCAGAGGAGTAACATCGGATGACAAAACAGAATTACTCTGAACAAGTGCAACATCATAAGCTTTAGCTAAGACTGTATTTGCAAACAATGTTTGTGGAACTGAAGTATTATTATGCACTGGAATAGTAAGTTCAGAGGTAGAATGACACAATAACGGTGGAATGGAAAGATTCTTCTTTTGCATTATGTTAAGAGCAGGTCCAAACATAACCTCATTACTAATGGCTGACAAAGGCTTAACTGATATATAGCATGTAGACAGAGGTGGAATTTTAACATCATGCATAACTGCCATTTTAACACCAGAATCTGCACAATCATCATCTAGGAGAGGGTTTACTGCCATATCAACAAAAGGTCCTTGTGTTAGAGTTATTGGTATACTGAACGCATCATTCTTAGAAGATTTCAAGGTTATCAGATTATGTGCAAAGTCAATTATAACATCATGGGTCTGCAAAAAGTCATTGCCTAAAATCAAATCATGGGACAACTCTTTCACAACTAGTACATCCTCCTGAAAAAGAATATCATTAATATGGAAATCTAACACAGTGTGGTAAGGCGCATCAAGTAACTTGTTTCCTGCAGTGCGGAGCATCATCTCTATAGGTTTTAATGTAGAATGATCAAGAACATGTGCAGCATTCACAATACTCACTGCGCTTCCTGTATTGAGCAAGATGGGGAGCTCTGTCTGGGCAATACGACCAGGAACTTGCAATATCTGACCTGATAATGCAGACACGTCCCGTTGAGGTGTAGCTATGTCCCGTTGAGGTGCAGTCATGCTGGTGGGTGGTGGTGGTGCTGCTACGTCTCGTCGCGCAAGGCTCGGCGCCAGTCGTTTTTTGACTGCGGGAGGCGGCTCCGGCAAAAGCGAGCCAGGTGGCCCTGCCTGTTGCATCTATAGCAGGTGACGGGTGGGTCCCTCCGGTTGAAGTCAGCTGACCGTGGAAGCTGTGAATGCTGGAAAGTTCTCTCCGGAGGTGGTAACTGAAACTGGTTAACTCTGTTACATAACTGTTCCACACGATCAATCAGCTGATGCATAGGATCGATAGGTACGCCCACAAGAGAAGAAGCCTGAGAAGGCTGAGGAGAAGCTGGTAAAGTAACAGCAGGAACAGATGCAGTATTAAATAGAACAGAGGGTGGCGTAACCACTGCAGCCTGAGATTGAGCAGACACTAGATGTTCACGGTTCTGCATGTAAAACTGTGCTTTGTCCACTCGTCGAATGATTTGTATTACCTCATCAACAGTTTGAGGATTTAATGGCAATAAAGCTTGTACATACAGAGGTCTAAGACCTTTAAGCAAGTGTTTAATTTGTTCCAACTGCAACATAGCTGGGTTGACTTGGTCACATAAAGATAGCACGTCATAGATGTAACTAATAACAGGTTCATCATCCAACTGTACCCGCTGTCTGAGTTTCATTTCCAGAATATCACTCTGGTTTGTTATCTGAAATGCATTTAAAAATTGTGTAGACAAGAAAATCCAATCATGGTGAGGGTGCCGATGGCGAAAAGTTTGAAATCATGATGCAGCAGTATCTCGTAAATAGCATGGAAAGCATTTCAATTTCATTTCTTCTGACCAGCCATTAGCAGCAGCGACCATTTCAAAGTTCTGCAGAAATTCATGCGCCGACATCCTACTGGAATTCTCAAAGTACGAGGGGTCAATGACCGGGCGGCAGACAGCTGATTGCGGTGCATTGGCCACGAGAGGCGGATTAGACATCGCTAGTAACTGAGTAACAACAGGCGTACTAACACTGGACATAGATTCTACTTCACTGTGCTCGCTAACTGGAGCAATTGCTATATCAGATTTCTGTGCAGTACGTCGCTTAGGCATGATTGCAGCACAAAAGATAACGCAACCAATAAACAAACAGTAGGACCAAGCAATACAGATTACACCAAACTAAACACTTATAGCATCACATGAATGTAAGTAGCAAGATCAGAACATAGCCAAATAAAACAGTTGCAGAAAGAATACAATTAAGCGCCCGCGGCGAAATATCAGAAAATTATACCAACACGCGTCTACACAAGCCACTTGGACACAATACCAAGATTTTTAATCAGAATGAACACATGGAAGAAAACAAAATGATAGCTTCAGTGAGAAACGTCGAACTGGAAGTTAAAAAAAACCACGTCACACCTACTGTGACCACCGCTAAGATTCTCAAAAGGAGCAGAATACAGACTTGTAATTTATACTAGCACACCAAACTTCTCTTTTGTCTTTTTTTTTTTCTTAAATCAAATGTATATGATCTGATATGCACACGCAAATAAACGCGCCAAAACACGTGCTGAGGAAGGCTGGTTTCACAAGCTAAAATTATTGCTGAAATGCATGACCACGCGGGAATTACATAACACACGTGCGTACATAAAAGTTACACGAAAAATGTCCCAGAAAAGTGCAGTAAATAGCTAGAAATCACAATCACTGGAATATAAAGTTATATGTTTCCAAACCACTGCTAATAAGCACAGAAAACAAGATTTGCAAACAGATAGCCAACACGTGACGAGCACATTTTGAAACTACAACTATCTCGCTCGTTTCACAACTCAACTTTCACAAAAACATTTTTTTTTGAAAACAACCAGCACGAACCACTTAGCACAGCAATACAATTTAAAAAGAAATGAAGCCAAAACAAGGGGAAAATGGAGACAGAAGTTTTAGCGTCACGCCGGCAGACAATGGAAAAAAAATGCAAAAATGAGCTCAAAATTGAAATTACGAAACCAGACTTTCAGAAATGATGGCAACAAAATTTAGAAGAAGAGAATCACAAATTAAAGTATAAAAATCCTTACCCTTTAGCCAGAAACAAATTTTACATTTTTCGCGACCACGTGGAGAAACACAAACCGTTAAATTTGGAGGGAAAAAATTTTTGCACTTAAAATCTCAAAACAGATCAAACCAATTACTCGGCGCCACCGCCAATTTGTCGTATGCCTCACATTTATTTATTATTTAACTTCAGAGGAGAGCTACTCGCTTATGAGGGATCGTTGAACAAACAAAGAACTTTAAACTCGAGGCATCGACGAGGGACGCAGCTAAAGTTAGATTATAAAAATAATTACTACACCAACATAATTTCTGGCTGAAGGGAGAGGCAAGGAACTCTACACTATCATAATTAAAACGGCAAGAGAATGGATAGCTGGTAGATTTATTATAAAATGTTGTATTACCCCATGTGTCTGCCGGGCGAGGACGCCATATCTTAGACAGTTATCCGTCTAACTCACGCGAAGCCTAGTCACAGAATGAAGCCACGCCAAGTCTTAGCGTCAGTAACGCCATATCCCCCCAATGACACACTGCTTCCCCTGAATCGCCCCTACTCACAGATAAACTGCCACGCTTCGGTGTCCAGAGAGTGTATTACCATTAATATAATTTCGGAAGTTAGAAGAAGAGAATAGCCAACTCAGGGAGCTCAGGAAAGAAAATGGACAAGAAAAGGGGAAACCATGTTTGATAGTCGGAGACTCTATTGTGAGAAATGCGGGAAACCCGAATGCAGAGGTAGCTTGCTATCCTGGCATAAGGACTGAAGGACTGCTGGGGGAAATCGAGAAAAAGCAAGAGATGGAAGACAGCTATAAGACGATTGTATTGCACGTTGGGAGCAATGACCTGCGGAGAAGTGTAAACTACGTGATGGGAGACATGTACGACTTAGTTAAACGGACAAGGCAGCTATTTCCCTCAGCGAAGATCGTCGTTAGTGGAGTTTTGAGACGACGCGATGTCAACTGGAGGAAGATAATGCAGGTAAACGACTCGTATGCATGGGTAGCGGAGCGACTGGGCGCGAAGTTTCTGGACCCAAATTCGTGGATTGAAGACTGGGACTACGGACGGGACGGTGTGCACTTAAACCGAAGTGGATCTTCGAAGTTGGCAGCTTTGTTCGGGAGTGTGACGACGTGGAGCGATGGCAGCAAGCGGCAGAAGCAACAGTGACAACAACCTCGGAGAAACGAAGATTCACAGGTAGGGGCTGGCTTTTTAAGGCTGTTACAGGTAAATTGCCGTAGTATTATGAATAAAGTTGTAGAGTTTTGGAATTTAATGGAGATATGTAATCCAAATGTAATTATAGGTACGGAGTCATGGCTAAATGTTGATATAAATGATGCGGAAGTTTTCAGCTCAGATTACAGGGTGTTTAGGAGGGACAGGGACGGAAGGGGAGGGGGAATTTTTATTTGCGCTAAGTCAGAGTTACAAAGCAAAGCGCTATGGGTAGAAGAGTATGTAGAGATTATGGCAATTGAAATTATTGATCAAAAAAACGAAGGTAATAATATAACAATAATAGCTTGCTACAGACCACCTAGCGAAACTAATCACAAAACGTTGCATAAATTAATAGAAAAAATCTCTTCCGTAAAGGGAAACGTTATTGTAGCAGGGGATGTAAATCTGCCAAATGTAAACTGGAAAGGTCAGTTAATAGGAGGCGAAGACCAAAATCTTGTTAATTTTCTGGTTTGGGAACAGGGGTTGTTGCAAGTCGTTAACACAAGTACTCGGCAATCAGCCTTACTAGATGTATTTTTATGCAGGCCTCAGTCTTTGTTTGCTGAATGTGAGGTCTTGCCAGGTATCAGTGACCACCATTGTGTGCAATTAGAAGTAAGCTGGGGGGGACGATTGAACCGGTTTGAATTAGAACAAACATCAATTAGCTGGAATTTCTAGAAAGCAGACGGGGCTGCTATTCAGAATTTTCTACGCGAGCAATATTGGTCTTTCGTAAAATCTGCCACTAGTGTAAATGAAGCCTGGGCTAGTTTCAAAACACTTACTTCGGAAGCAATTATGAAACATGTACCTTTTAAAGTTATGAAAAATAACGCTGATCCAGAATTTTATACAAAACGTATTAGGTCACTTAAAAGGAAAACAAGGCGCGCGTATCATAAAAGGAGGAAATCAGAATGGCATTTTATTAAATTTAAAGAATTAACCAAGAATTTACAAAACGAAAAGTTGCAAGCGCAGGAGCGGTTCTTAGAACAGATTTTAAATAAGGAAAGTAATGGATGGAAAGCATTTTACAATTATGTGAGGAGACGCAGGGGTAATAAAGAAGGCATACCAGATTTCAAAGTTAACGGGACTGCCGTAATAAATGATAAGGAAAAGGCGAACATATTAAATGCACATTTTGTATCGGTCTTTCATCAAATGGATGATAGTCCTGAACGGGAAAATAGGAGTGGTGGAGAATCGCTATTTCAAATAATGGCGCCAAAATTACGTAAAAGGATCAAGATGCTACAGAATCGAAAATCAAGAGGGCCGGACAACGTACCTACTGAAATATTAAAAATAGGGGGAGAAGCCATGATTCCCTACCTAATGCTCTTGTTTAACATGTCAATTAACAACCGTGCACTACCGGAAGACTGGAAATCCGCTATAGTAGTTCCAATATACAAAGGGGGTATTAAAACAGAAATAAATAATTATCGGCCTGTCAGCCTAACGTCGGTAGTGTGTAAAGTAATGGAGCATCTAATTGCAGAATACATACGGGAGGAATTAGAAAACAAACAGTGGTTCAACAAAGCGCAACATGGGTTTAGATCCGGGTATTCCTGTGAAAGTCAAACAACTTCATTAATTCAAGATTTGGCAGATGAGGTGGATGCAGGGGGAAGGACTGATGCAGTGGTGATAGATTTTTCTAAAGCTTTTGACGTAGTGCCACATAGTTTACTCATCCGGAAACTAGCAAATGCGGGACTTGATAATCGCGTTGTATTGTGGGTAGAACAATTTTTGAAAGGGAGGACGCAAAGAGTAAGAGTAGGTAGAGAACTGTCAGAAGGGGGGACCGTAAGTTCGGGCGTGCCCCAAGGCTCGGTACTGGGCCCGTTACTGTTTCTTATCTTTGTTAATGATATCCATATAAACATTAAATGCCAGATAAGACTGTTCGCAGACGATTGTATTATTTACAATAAGATTAGGAATTCCATGCATGAGACTGCTCTTCAGGACGACCTAAATGAAATCAGGCGGTGGGCCGAAGCAAACAAAATGACAATTAATGCTGGGAAAAGTAAGTCCATTGTTTTTAGCAGAACTAAGGGGAAGATTATACATAACTATCAAATGGGCGGGGAACCAATTCCACAGGTGGACAGCTGCAAATATTTGGGAGTGTGCTTGTCAAGTAATGCTGGATGGGGGAACAGATAAATAGTACATCTAGGAAAGCGTGGAAAGCATTGCATTTCGTAATGAGAATACTGAAAAAGGGGAGCGCAAAGACCAGGGAACTAGCCTACAAATCTTTAGTGCGGCCGGTTATGGAATATGGAGTAGCATGTTGGGACCCATACAGAGTCAATCAGATTGATTCCTTAGAAAAAGTACAGAGAAGGGCTATAAAATTCATAAGGAGAGGTAAAGATTATGGGTTTACAAAAGGTGAAGAGAATGAATGGGAACCGCTAAAAGTTAGGCGTAAAAGACATAGATTAGTTGCGTTATTTAAAGCTTATACTGGTTCAAATGCTTGGGCAGATGTTAGAGAAAGGTTAGAGAATCCAGCACACTACGGTCGAAACGATCATCTGTTTAAAATTAGGGGTAGAAAGTGCAGAACCGACGTGGGAAAATTTTCTTTTGTTAATAGAACCATTGAGGAATGGAATGAATTGCCTGTAGCAGCCTTTCAGGGCTGTCCTCTGACCTTAAAGCAGTTCAGAAATAATTTTAGCAGAAGAAATGTTGGTTAATTAACTAGTGTACTCATTTCACAAACTATACTATTAAACTACGTATGTATTGTAATGAAAAGAAGCTAGAAACAGTGATGTGTATTGAATTTATTTAAAGGTGAGTCGAAATTGTTACACTAACATCACTTAAGTTTACTCACTTAAGGCATGCTACCATTTTTAGACCTAAAAATCATCAGAGAACAAAAGAACCTAACCTTTGGCATATACAGGAAGCCAACACACTCTACTAATTACATAAAAAATAAGAGTTTCAATCCAACCACACACAAACATGCAGTACTAAACAGCCTAACACATAGACTGGTATATACCTCCTTAAATAAAAAAGAATACCAGTTAGAATACCAGCATATAGTAGACACAGCAATACATAATGGGTACAACAAAGCAACTATTGACAAAAAAATTGCAAAATTTAAACGACAGATGCACATCAGAAACACAACTAATCTCAGCCAGCAAGATAAAGAACTAAAGTTCAAGAAATTCACATACCACCCAAGAACATTTCACAAATTTAAGAAGATTTTCATGAAACATAACATCAGCCTAGCTCCACAGAACAAATTTAACATAGAGAAATTACTTTGTAACAAGTTAAAAGACCCCATTCCACAAGACAAAAAAGCTGGAATCTATAAAATCAATTGTTCAGATTGCAATAAAGTATACATTGGTAAGACAAAAAGAAACTTAGAAACTAGGCTAAAGGAGCACATGAGATGTATTAAATACAAACAAATGGACAAATCTGCAGTTTCACACCATTTTTGGATCACTAATCACAACATCAAACCCAATATTACATTAGTCAAACCAGCCAAATTTGCAGCCGAATTAGATGCATGGGAGAAGATCACCATTCTAAAACACAACACACATCTAATGAATTTTGATTTGCCGCCACCAAATCCTCTCTGGAAGTACATTTCTCCACCACAAGATGCCACCACAGGATCCAGTCCAAAAAACGGAAACACCAACAACACGGGCCAGTCGACGAGTTAACCTTCTGAGGATGGGAACAACGCTTTCCCGAAACATGTTAAGTGAGTAAACTTAAGTGATGTTAGTGTAACAATTTCGACTCACCTTTAAATAAAATATACTATTAAAGTTGACACTACCAGGTTGAAAATACTGGTAACTAAATATAAGGACCAATTGTAAATAGTTAAGTACCTCGAAAATAGTTACGTACTTTGTAAATTGTTAAGTACTTTGTAGATAGTTAAGTAAATTGAGAATAGTTAAGTAAATTGTGAATAGTTAAGTAAATTGTGAATAGTGAAGTAAATGGTGAATAGTTAAGTAAACTATAAATGGTTCAGTAATTAGGGATTTTAAAAGCTTCGTTAATATTTAAAATTAATCATTTTATATTGTTAGTCTTGTTTATTATTATTATTATTATTATTGTAAGCTAGTCATGGTGATGTAAATTTTGTACGGTTTAATTCTGCCACCGGGAAGTACCCAATTGCAGAATAAATAAATACATACATACATAATCTGTGCACATGCCACACTATAAGCTTTGGGAAATATTGCAATTTTTCAGGCAGAAGTACTTGCTGTCACTGTGCTCTAAGAGGATTTGAAAAACGGCAATCATGATAAATGAGTTTTCATCCTCACAGTCAAAGTGCTTTAAAAGCACTCTCTCCATACCAGATAAAAGAAAAACCAGTTTGGGATGCCCAAAGCCTTGATTGCCCTATCATCTCGCAACAGGCTTGAAATATGGTGGGTGAGGAGTATTAGGGAATCTATGGAAATGAAAAAGTTTATCAACTTGCTAGAAAGGGTACTGATATATTGTTTGTTGGACTGGAATCAGCATTGGGGACTACACATGTACACAAAACCTGAGTAAAACCATGGATTAAGGAAAAACACCAACTGAAGTGGCAAACTGTCCAAGGCAGGAAAGTGGTCTTAGATCCATCCATCTCATCTCCCCCAAAATGAAATTGGATAGAACAGAAATACGAAAAGTAATAGCATAAATTTCTTAACATGGTCGCTTTAGGAAACCTCTATGTAAAGCAGGGCTCTACAGATTGAACCGACTTGTAGAATGTGAACTGTGCATTCTCTTTGACTGCTCATTTCTGCCAAGAAAGAGCCATAACCAAAGATGATCTTTAGGTTGCACAATAAGGATTTTAGGCAGACGTGCGGGAGGTTGATAAAACTTAAAAAAAACATCAGCTAACCCAATCTTTACATTCTTGTTTGTGAATAACAAACGGAGAGCATTAGACAGTACTGTATTTATGTGCTGGTAGCCACAGTTATCATTGTAAATGTTGATTTTCTAAGTTGTTTTTAGTGTTCTTGTAAATATTTGGTCAGGAAATAAATTAGGAATAACGTAAACTCAGATGCATCCAACCCACCTTCTTCCTCAAGTCACAAATAACACATTATGTCTTCAGTAGCAACATTGACCAGTGTAAAGTGGTGAACACAATTTTATTTTTAAATATATGGATGCTTTAGCATTGGAGCAAGCTTTACACCTTGAGCATTCATTGTAAAAGTTTATTTTCCTAAGAACACTGGTATATTTTTTTTTTGGGCATTCTCTTTACATGACTGGTGTTTATTATATACATCATTATCCAAACCATGACAATTACAGATATTACACAACTTTTTTCGGTTTAAATAGTGAAAGATTGCGCTTGTGAAATTCTGCCCTGAAAATTGGCACGAATAGGCATTCAACACTGTCATCACTATATTTTCTTTCATATTAAAACATCTGATGTGCTATATACACATGACTTTCTCTACTCTACAATTTATTAGTGGGTATACAAATTATTCTTCCAAAAGTTTATTTTCTTATCCATTAAATTTTAATCAAGATAAATCTTTCCGGAAATAGCTGCATTACACATTTTGTTATAGATGCAAAGGGAACAGCAATAGTCAATTTTACAAATGACAATTGAGTCTGCTCTTCTGACACATTTCATACATCTAATGCTTTTTAGACGACGTATCAAATTATGCTGTTTCAAACTTGGCAAGAGTTAATGTCCTCTTACAAAATTTCACCCTTGTATCAGATTATGCCTTTTTAAATGTGAGAACTGAGCAAAGATTTTCTGTGAAATTTTACACTTGTATAACCTTTTGCCTTCATGTGTCAAGTTATGGAATTTTAAAGACAGTAAATGAGGAAACCTCTTCTCATGAATTCCATACTTGAGGCTTTTTACCCTGTATAATTATGTATTTTTTAAGATAATAAATAAGTAAAGCTGTCACAAAATTTCACACTTAATAGGTTTTTACCCTCATATATCAAATTATGCTTTTTACTTTCATGTATTAATTTATGCAATTTCAAATATAATAAAACGGTCAAGCTTTTCCAACAAATTTCACACTTGAGACTTTTTACCCTCATGTGTCAAATTATGCGCTTTCAATTATGATGTGAGTAAAGCACTTCTCACACATTTCCCACTTGGGCTATTTATCCTCATGTATCAAATTATGCATTTTCAAATGTCACAACCCAGTAAATCTCTTCTGACAGATATCACACCAGTGAGGCTTTATACCTCATGTATCACATTATGGTTTTCAAATGTGACATTCGAGTAAAGCCCTTCTCACGGATTTTACACATGTGAGACCTTTTACCAGTGTATTATATTATGACTGTAAATATGACATCTAAGTATAGATCTTCTGACAAATTTCACACTGGTGAGCCAATACCAAATTATGCAATTTTAAATTCGACAGAAGATTAAAGCTCTTCTTACAAATGCCACATTGTAAGGCCTTTTATGGTTATGTAAAATATGTGCTTTTTGAAAATTGACAACTCAGTAATGTGCTTCTCAGAGATATCACTTATAAAGTCTTTTACCGCCATTTTCATATTATGACTTTTCAAATTTGACATCCAAGTAAAGCTCTTTCACAAATTTCATACTTTACTCTTCTGTATCACATTATGCAATTAAAATATGCTATTTGAGTAAAGCTCTTATATTACACATATATAAGGCTTTTTACTCTTATGTATCAAATTATGATTTTTCGAACTTGAAAATCAGTGCTCTTCTCATAGGTTTTACACAAGTGAGGCTTTTTACCCTGATGTATCATATTATGACTTTTCAAATGTGACATCCGAGTAAAGTGCTTCTTACAAACTTCGCATTTGTGAGGCTTTTTGCTCGTGTCAGATTATGGAATTTCAAATGACACCTGAGTACAGCTCTTCTCGCAAATTTCACACTTGCGAGGCCTTTTCTCCTGATGTACCAAATTGTGCTTTCTCAAACTTGACAACTCAGTAAAGCTCATCTTATTTCTTCTCACAGATTTCACACTAGTGAGGCTTTTTACCTTCATGTATCATATTATGCCTTTTCAAATTTGACGTTTGAGTAAAGCTCTTCCCAAATTTCACACTTGTAATGCTTTTTACTTTGATGCATCAAAATATGCCTTTTCAAGTTTGACATCCAAGTAAAGTTCTTCTCACAAATTTCACACTCGTGAGGCTTTGTACCCTGATGTAACAAATTATGCTTTTTAAAATCTGACAACACAGTAAAGTTCTTCTCACAGATTTCACACTTGTGAGGCTTTTTACCTTCATGAGTCATATTATGACTTTTCAAATCTGACATCTGACTAAAGCTGTTCTTACAAATTTCACACTTGTAAGGCTTTATACCCTGATGTATCAAAATATGCCTTTTCAAGCTTGACATCTGAGTAAAGTTCTTCTCACAGATATCACACTTGTGAGGCCTTTTACTTTCATGTATCACATTATGACTTTTCAAATGTGACATCCGAGTAAAGTTCTTCCCACAGATTTCACACTTGAGGCTTTTTACCTTCATGAGTCATAATATGACTTTTCAAATCTGACATCTGAATAAAGCTCTTCTTACAAATTTCACACTTGTAAGGCTTTATACCCTGATGTATCAAAATATGCCTTTTCAAGCTAGACATCTGAAAAAAGCTCTTCTCACAGATATCACACTTGTGAGGCTTTTTACTTTCATGTATCATTTTATGACTTTTCAAATGTGACATCCAAGTAAAGTTCTTCTCACAAATTTCACACTTGTAAGGCTTTATACCCTGATGTATCAAAATATGCCTTTTCAAGCTTGACATCTGAGTAAAGTTCTTCTCACAGATATCACACTTGTGAGGCTTTTTACTTTCATGTATCACATTATGACTTTTCAAACTTGACATCCGAGTAAAGTTCTTCCCACAGATTTCACACTTGTGAGGCTTTTTACCTTCATGAGTCATAATATGTCTTTTCAAATATGACAACAGAATAAAGCTCTTCTTACAAATTTCACACTTGTAAGGCTTTATACCCTGATGTATCAAAATATGTGTTTTCAAGCTTGACATCCGAGTAAAGTTCTTCTCACAGATATCACACTTGTGAGGCTTTTTACTTTCATGTATCATTTTATGACTTTTCAAATGGGACATCCAAGTAAAGTTCTTCTCACAAATTTCACACTTGTAAGGCTTTATACCCTGATGTATCAAAATATGCGTTTTCAAGTTTGACATCTGAGTAAAGTTCTTCTCACAGATATCACACTTGTGAGGCTTTTTACTTTCATGTATCACATTATGAATTTTCAAATGTGACATCCGAGTAAAGTTCTTCCCACAGATTTCACACTTGTAAGGCTTTTTACCTTCATGAGTCATATTATGACTTTTCAAATCTGACATCTGAATAAAGCTCTTCTTACAAATTTCACACTTGTAAGGCTTTATACCCTGATGTATCAAAATATGCCTTTTCAAGCTTGACATCTGAGTAAAGTTCTTCTCACAGATATCACACTTCTGAGGCTTTTTACCTTCATGTATCATATTATGACTTTTCAAATTTGACATCCGAGTAAAGCTCTTCTTACAAATTTCACACTTGTAAGCCTCTTTACCCTCCTGTATATTATCCGTTTTCATATTTGACAACTGAACAGAGGTGTTCTTACAAATTTTACACTTGTGAGGCATTTTACCCTCATGTATATTATGGCTTTTCAAATGCAACATCTGAGTAAAGCTCTTCTCACAAATTTGACATTTAAGAGGTTTTTTACCCTCATGTATCAAATTTTGAAAATTCAAAGCTGACAACTCATTGAAGCCCTTATTATGAATGTGAAACTCTTGTGACCTCTCTCCCTTATGAATCAAGAAACCTGTGCTGTCAATTCTTTCCATATCACTACATTTACCAGATTTTTGTGAGTGAACATCTATTTCTACAGGTAGTATTTTTGGGACATTTCTTTCCGGAGTTTCACATTCAAGCTCTTCTCCATAACTGAAGCTTGTGTCTTTCCATGAGGATTCAGCAGAGAGCAATGGTGAATTGCAACAGCTATTGCCAGAAACTGCTTCTGTGTCTAATCTGAAATGTTGGAGAATTTAGAATTAGGTACAAAAACCAAAGAGTGAAAGGAATTAAATCTGTAAAGGGAATATGTCTTTCTTACTAATTGTCAAATGTAGATAAAAATGCTTCAAGTAGAGCAACCGCATTGTTTATTACAGTCAAAATGACTTTGTTAATTTGCTATATTTTTAAGTAATAAATAAAATCCTTCAAATGAAAAGCATGTTAATGGTGCTTCTAATTGGTAAAAATAAAGAATGTTATGAATTTGTGTACAATACAGGAAAATCAAAACGGGAGGTAAAAAATTCTTGTCCAATTTAAAGGAAATAGGCGAAAATAACTTGTGACTCAAAACCAAGAAGTGTAAGTAAATGATTATACAAACGTAAATTCACAAAGTTTCGTTCCTTGTATGCATAACGCAGTATCAGACAACTGTAAATACAAAGCTTATAAGATCTTATACCAAAGCATTGTAAATATGCAGCAACATAATTTATTGTGAACCTGGTCTTAAGGCAGAGAAAACAAAAGTAAAATATCATGAAAATTGCACCTTAGGTTCTAGCTTTTGAGGTAAAAGACATAGAAGTGGGTGGCAATTTATGATCAAAAGAAACAAACTCATTAAAATATAAATCAGATATGAAAATACTGTAAATCTGAACTACTCATCTAACTAATCAACTTTATAATTCTTGAAAATTCTCCAATAAGCTAAAGTGGGCTGTAGTTAGACCAACATATAAGAAAAAGATTCAAAACTTGCAATGGAAAATCACAAACCAATTTATGCTTGACTTTATCCAAAATAAAATATGGATTTTTTTAGAACAGCTATGGTATTTATGCAGATAATTTCGAATTCTTTCAGAATAACAGATTGGGTAAAAATAAAGTCAATACAACAATCTACAAAGGATACATTATAAATGCAATAGACAGAAAAGAACATGTGGTAGCAATTTTCCTCAATCTCTGTAAACTGTGTGATTGCATAAACATTGAAACACTGTCAGCAAAACTTGAAAATTGTGGTAATAAACATTGAAGTGGTTAAGCTCAAATTTATAAAATGGAGAATAATGCCTGGAAATAAATACAGATGGAAATATATAACCAATATCAGATAATCTTTTAACGGAGTAACACAACATGCAGTGCCACAAAGATAAAAATTAGGACCATACTTATTCCTACTACATCAACAGCTTATTTATACAAATTAAAGATTTGAGGGGAATAGCTGTTGGTTATGCAGAAGACGCTGACTGTTGTTACAGGTAAGACAGAAATAGATGTACAAAAAGAGAGCAAATTCACCACAAAATCAGCAGACAGCAACCTAAGCATGGTACAAAATAAAAATAAAACAGAGTGGAAGTAACAGAACACATGCCAAAATTAAGTTACATTTGAGTCTACCTCTCTAACCTTGTCCAAGAACGGTTTATGTGGAAGAACAATTAATCTCATTTCTTGGGTTAATCATAGACCATAATTTAAAAAGGAACCAACATTTGAGAGTGCACTAATAAAAGTTAGCGCGCACAGAGAGTGGCTGTTTTTAAGATAAAGCCACAGACTGGCTATGTGCGCTAAATACACCACTTATAGCAAGTTCAGTACTCATTATAATGCATATTACTATCACTTGTGAGTAAGTAATGCAGGAGTTATGTAACAAAAAACCCCCAGTGTAATAAGACAGTGTGTGGAATACACCTATGCAATCCATAAATTACAACTCTGTATACATATATGAAATACTAAATTTACGTAAAAATCCATAATCACAACAAAAACATGAATCCAATGCGGGAAGAACTTAATACAGTGAAACCAATATTAAACATTTAAGATTTTGAATTGGTTGACTCAACAGCTATGATTTTCATTTACACATAATTAATGGAGGAACGTGTTTTCATAGCACCTTTTCTATATCAATAAACCAGTTGACAGCAGCAGATGATGTAGAGAAGATACTATGAAAACATTTTCCTGCATTAATTATGTGTCAGTGAAACCCATCAATGTTAAGTAGACCAATTCAAAACCTTAAAAGCCATGAATGTCCAAAGCCATTACACTAGGACAAAGCACAATTATTTCATAAATAGATAAATGGAAACTCCAAATTGCAAAAGCATAGAAAATAACAGCAAAATTATGTGCAAATCATGAACCTTCACAAAGAAAGTTAACAAACGAAACAATCAAACCAAAAACAATCAAGTCCTATCTGAAAACAATCTAAATGGAAAGTCAAAGCCTTTTTCAAAAGTATCTTCTTTTATAATTCAATGTGTGTGTATTCTAGCACATAGGCTTTATAAATTCTTTCTTAGTGTTCTACATACATATGAATTCTCCATACAATTACAATCAATTTCTCATAATCAACTTAGCTTTTGCAGAGAAGACCTAAAAATAAGGGTATGCATATTTACATAAAATCTAACATTAAGTTTATAAAGGTTTAAAGGTTAGTCGCTTGAGCACTTAAAGTGGAATACAATTTTGAAGCTAATATTGTAGAATTAGTAGATCATAAGGTGGTCATGATTTGTATTCACAGAAATCCAGGTAGCAATTTGCAAATATTATTTCAAAACTTTGAAATCATTCTTGAATATTATAAATCTAAGACTCAAGTTACAATAACAGGACATTTTAATATAAACTTTTTTTAAAGGCAGTAGTGAAAATAAACAGCTTCATATTCCGCAAGAGGAATATGAATTCAGCTTGCTGAAATAAATGAACCTACTAGAGTGCAAAACAAGGCTAGAACTGCAATAGATCAAATAATTATAAATATGCATATATTTTGGTATACAACATTAGTAATGAGGACATGGTTTTTCAGATCATTTTGGGTAGTTAATCCACTTATATCATAATTTTGGTAATTTTAATGAAGTTAAATACAGATGTTTATGTAGGAGTTAGGATTGTTAATAATGAAAACATAAAATTGTTTAGCTTTGTTGTCAAGAGTAATTTGGGAAAATGTGCATATGATGAGATTATGAAATCCATTACTTGCCGTTTAAATAATAACTCTATTTAAGCATGAATATTAAAAAGCAAGTTAAAGATTGAGATTCTTAAATAAATGTGTTATGGAGAGTAATATAACTCAGAAACTTTTTAGAATTATGACCCCCCCCCAAACAAAAATAACATCTAACAATAAATCTCAATCTAATTGGCAATGTTGAAACTCGTAGGTGGTTGAGTTCCACAATATTGAAGTAATAGGTGCAATGGTAAATTAGTCTCAGATCCAAATGCTGCTTTAATACTTTGAATACACATTTTAATGATATAACAAAATGTGCTGCAAAACCAATGATAAAATGAACATACGAATTACCATAGTTTCCATATTCATTTTTCCTTTTGCCTACTGATTTTAATAAGGTCAGTGCTGTAATTAAGAGCCTCAGTAATAAAAAAAGCATGTGCTGAAGATCACCTTTCAAGTTATTATAATTAAAAAATGTAGTGTGCACATTGGTGAATTGTTAAAATGTTTTACAAATCTGGGAGGAGATTCTTCATCAGAGATGGGTAATGAAAGAAATGCTGAGCCACCGCAGAAGAGATCGTGCTGACCCTTTGGCACCTGTCGAAGGGGCCGTCGCCATGCCATCTACTGCTGAAGCTACTCCAGGATTCGCCACTGCTGACTTGCCAGCCGCTCCCCTGGCATATGCTGGGAACGCTGCCTCACCGCTGCTGGTGACCAGGCCTTCTTGTCCAACAGCCACTGCTTTGACCCAGCACTAGCAACATCTCTCTTGCCCAGTCAACACCGCACCTCACCTTCCACTGCAACAGTTGACTCCATCAGCCTTACACAATATCATCACAACTCAACACCCCACGCAGCAGCCAGCACCACCACCTACTTCACCACCGCCACTGTCATCGTGATACAGTGCTGTGATATCTGGAGTACCTGGGATCTTCCTTCAAGATACGTCTTCACTGCCACTCAACACTGGTGGCCTTCAACCTTTAAAGCCACAAGAATCATGACATCCCAGGGACCTACAACACTAATTCGCCTGGAATTCGCTGAATCGGATGACTGTGAGGCTGCCGTGAGGCCCAGCCTGCCCTTGTTAGGGCAGGTTTTTCGTGCTGAGGCAAGCCGAGCGGAAGGCCACCAGCCATGCCGCCAATGCTGGTGCTATGGGCACGACACCATAACCTGTGCTGCACATCCGAGGTGCCACTACTTCAGTGCACCGACCTTGACTGCGCAATGCACCAGCCACAACCTCTGCCGATGCCACCAATACTGTGCCTCCTGCAACGGCCATGGCCAACTTCACTGGGCAGGTGCAGTGCCATCTCTATCCGAGAAGCTGTTGATCTACTCCGGCCTCAACTATACTCGCAGCTTCAGCTCCTCTGACGTCAACACCTCCATCACCTACAGCACCAGCCGCAACAGACAACACTCTGCGAGATGCGGCCTAGGATCTCCACACAGAGGTCCTCATCATAGGCTCCCGCATCTCTCAGCAAGATGAAATGTTATCTTTGCTCATCACCGCCGTCAACTCTGCCAACGCAGAGCACCATCTCCACCGACTTGGCACTATAGAATCAGTAATACAAGATCTTCATGCCATCACCACTGCCTTCACCACCAGCTGCATGCAGCAATTAGACAACAGACACCACAATCAGTGGCCTGGGACAAGTCATCGACAGCCTGCCAGTGAACTTTCCACTGCCAGCTCCAAGAGCTCACCTGGAAGAGTTTAGGCTCATGTTAACAAATCTTGTGGACCTCGTGAAATTTCTAATCACCACGACGACCAAACTGACTCCAGTTCTCAGCGAATTGAAGGGTGGTCAGGAAAGACTGCGCATCTCATGTTGACCAACCTAAGCGCTCCTTTCAAAGAGTGCACAAGTACTCAAAATACATCAATAAAGATGAATAAAAATCACCTCCAATTCCGATCCACTCCCCAGGGGCCAATCAGGGCCCTGGCATGGTCATGGCTTCTCCTTCACCACCTGCCAGCGCAATAAGCTGCCAGATACCTTCCACACTGTCGGATGCTCAGCGGAACCCCAATACCTTACCTCACTTCTCCTTCCAATTCCTGTCCTTAACTTCACCTACCTATTCCGATCACTATCCCCCCAAAAAATACAAATCTGTCACTAAGTATCTTTAAATCCTTAATATATGGCTGCTTTTTAAAAAAGAGTTAAGGGAAGATGTGGATAGTTATAGCCCGATGTCGCTATTACCAGTATTTTCAGTTATGAAAAAAGTTATCTTTACAAGATTAATGTCTTTTTTGATAAGCATGATTGTATATTTATGTTTACACTTATCTAAAGCATCTGACCTGGTCAAACATGATTTATTATTACATAAATAACATTCATATGGTATTAATAACTTTTAATAAGGAATTATTTAAGTGTTTTGCATTATGTTTAAAAGATAGAAAACAGTGGAACTAGAATTTATTGATCCAAAATGAAATATAAAATGTGGGGTTCATCTGGGTTATCTTTTTTTGGGTCCTCTCTTGCATTTAATTTGTATAAATGACACAATTATTGTTGCCAATGAGAATATTAGCTCACAAACTTTGCAGATAACACTAATAAACTTGTTACAGGATATAATAATGATATTGTCCAAAATGTATATAAAACAAAGGAAGTCATTTTGCCATGGTTTAAGAAGAACAGATGAATCATAAACAAAGAAAAGACATTAGCATTGCGGCATAAAGCAAATAAAACTGTCTCCTCAGTACATCAAATTGGAAAATACTAATACTAAATATGTAGCACATACAAAATTTATAGGCAACTGAATAAATCATAATTTGGAATGGACTGTTCACAGAGATAATTTGAATAAAAAATTAAGTTAGCTTTGTTATAATTCACTTATATAACATAAGTCACCACATATTTGCCACTCAAAGTTGTGGTACTTAATTTTCTCAAGAACAAGCTTCAGTTTCATAAGACTCTTAGGTTTGTAGAGTGTGCAAGTGGTACTGAAGCTAACTTGTTGCCATTATGAAATAACACTGCCTTAAGACTTCGTTTGGAAGAATCAATAAAAAAGATGCCAGTTACTTGGCTCACATGCTTCCCTGTCCAACTGTTTAATAAGATTACACACATCCACACACAACACAAGTTGATCTTCTGCGTAGTACTTATGAAACTGTATTTTGCAATTCCTATGCTACGAAAATGTAATGCCAGGTGGTAACAAATTCTTCTCCTGTAGTCTTGAGCTCAGTAATTCACTTTTTTGTTTTGTGAGGCCTAAACCCTTCACTAAATCATTTAACTGAAATTGATTAAACTGTTGTGGTGAATTGTTAAATTCTTCTGGATCAGAAACCAACTTATTGTCGGAAGTCACGGAGCTGCTTTCAGATTCACTGAAATTGACGTCACTAGTGGTATAGGTATGGGTAGTTTGGGGCTATGAGAAATAGGCATGTAGCCAAGTTCAGATTTGGATATTTAATTCCTGTTTCACTTTTGTTGTAGTCAGTGCTTTGCATATGCAAAAGTAACAATCGTCATGGTGATTCTGCTGCTCTCCCCATATCACTGATTTTGGCAAATGGCATTGCTTTCTGCTTTCCTTCATACCAATAACATAATTGCTCAACACAAATGTTATATGCAATATAAGACACAAACGATTTTACCTGGTCACCAACTTTCTGTTTGAAATATGAGTAATATAGTTTCTTTGTTTGTGAGTCTACTTTATGTACCTTCCCATCAAACATGTAACACCCAAAATGTAACAAAACGTCTGAGGACTTTGTATACACTGTCTCCTGCATAATCCTTATGTAGAAGTCATACTCAAACTTTTATTTTAGTATTACACATATAGCAGATGAATATGCATATTAATACAAGTTTTCAGCTCAACTGAAGTTGAGATCTATGATAGCTCTAAATATAAAGATAAATACCTCTCAAGAAGACAGACCTGACACACAGAATAAAACTGATAAGTGCTGGGAATACAAACATTAACATCTGGGCAATAAGGGAGGATGGAAGTGAGCCGATTAGGAAGAAACTGAACAACAGATTTACAATAATATAATGAAACGTAGCAGTAAGCAGTATAAGCTGAATGAATTTAGCGCCATAGACATGTATGCACCTAATCATAAAAACTAGATGCGATAGCCAAAAGCAGACTTCATTCTTTAAATCAAGACACTGATTTCCATTTAAGTCCCATATTTTCCTTTACACCACAGAATCAATGTTGATCAGTGTAGTTGACTGAACATGTATTAAACATTCTTTCTATTTTTTTGCTCAATAACATGGCAATAACTAAGATGGAAAGAATGAATAAAGGAATAATATTATTAAAAATACATTAATACTGTGGGCAAAAAAGCATGATACAATTGGCCAGATCATCAACGAAGGCTTCGAGTGTGAGAGAATTGAGAAAGTAAACCCGTATGGTACAATCGGGAAAGCAATGGAAGAGGTTTTGGCTGGGTATTCACCCAGAAAGTTTACCATCCCCATTCTGGTAAAATTTTGAACATTATATTTATGTTGCTCTAGCAATAAGCGATTATAAAAAGACAGCAGAAAATAAAATATTAATTAGTTTGGAGATATTTACAAGTGAATTATGAGGAATTTGTAAGTCAAAGCTGCAAAGCTTTTTGCATATTTTGTATAATAGCTGAAGTATGTTATGACCTAACAGTGTTTTTATTTGTCACAGTAGATATTAGTTGAGCAATTATGGATGTTACACTGGGCATTATTTTCTGTTTTGTGTGTGTATACAATTTATTTTTTCAGTACACACTGGTAATGAAACTGATTACAACATATAATGCAGCAAAACTTACTTAAATAGGATTGTTAGGTTTTGGTATCCAGAAACTTTCGTGCCTACATACAGAATTAAAGCTTATTCAGAAGTTTTGACATTGTTTCATTACACACACCTCTGAAGTATTTCATAAATGGCAATTAATAAAATAAATATGACATAGAATGTGTATCATTACAAACAGGATTGGCTGTCACTTTTTAAGCCTTGTCCTCTGGTTGCTTATGAATTATATCATGACCATCTATGTATAGGTATTGCTTGGAAGGAAATGTAATTGGGTTTTATTTTTACAGCAATCTCTGTGGAATAGCAGCAACTAACCAGCTTTTGTTTCTACACACATCTTCTCTGGAGGTAACTATTTTATACTCCATGGTATTTTCAATGAAAGCTGTGTAAATCCTTTTAGTCTTTTACTAACTTATGCATTGAAATTACAAGGTGTTTTATAGCTTAAGTCCAGCAGAAAGAATTGGGCTTTTCAATGATGAAATTATTACAAAAATTGGAGCTTGGCTTTTGAGATTACCCTATATACACATGCCCACATATATACATACAAGTTTTCTCTCTTTATAGTATTAGTATAAAGAAGCACCAATAAAGGAAAATGTAATACAAGTGTCAGAAGCTTTCTGATGGAAACATTAGCCAAGAGCCAGGTCTTACCTTGGTGATTTTACTGGACTGAAGTCCCCATCCTGTAAAAGATTAATGCAAAAGTACAGTTTCACACAACCCCTATATAGTATTAGTTAAATGTTCTGCATCATATAGTTTTTCTTAAAGCAACAAATTTGATTTATTTTTAAATTTAGTATATGACATTAGCAGTTATGCAGAAACAAAGATTCAACATTGCATCATGTAATGGGGTTAAAGGAAACCCAGTATAGACAACTAAGAGCTCGCAAAAGAAATGTTTATCAAAGATAAATCAAAATCTATTATTCACTTAGACCAGTATTAACAAACGTCTCATGTGACACATTCAAATGACTTTCTCCATGTGATGCATTTATACAACTTCCTTTAACAATGATAAATTCATATATGTTAGAATTTATATGAAGAGTTAATTCCCATTGAAAAGAAAAGTAAATATAAATGCAATTCTTTACATGCAAGTCACATAAGACTGCATGCATAGAGAAAGAATTCAGCATTTCTTTCTCCAAGTAGTGCAAGTTTTTGAACAAAGCGAGATCTAAAGCCATCTACCGTACAATCGTGGTACTCATCCATTTGACTATCTCACATCAGACGCTAATCTGTTGTTTGCTTGGTACAGTACTTTATATATCCTATTTATTTATAAAGATTGGATTTTAGTTATTACTAGTTACATTATCCAATTTGAAAATTAAGATAGTCTTGAGTTTTACGTATCTAGAAATCTGGGCCAATTTAGTGTTATGCCTATGGTTGCATTCTGAATGCAGCTTTATTCTTCAATCCACCTTACATTATAGTAGGTTTTTTCCTAAGATGATTTCAAACTAAGCAAGAAGTTCTTTGTAATTCCGAAGATACATGTCACACATATACCAATATCACTGAATTAGGTATTTGCCTCAGAACTACAAAAGTAAGCCTATTATAAAAAAATAAAAGATACAGTAATTGAATTTTATTTATGGATGCTCTTTAACTACTATGGTCCCATTCTATATGGGCGTGAGAGACTGGAAATTTTGCTCAGGGGCCCCTTTTAGGTGCAGTAGATCTATGACACAGGACCACCAGTTTTACTTCCCTTCTGAAGGAAGCCATGCTAAGGATTTTTATGCCCAAAAAAATCCACTGCCCTCTGCTGGATTTATATTTGAGAACTTGGGAGCTAGAGGCTAGCATAGATAAAAGATACACACCATAATAGTAAGCCTTTGAGAAATTGTGAAAAACCTAAATTCTAAACCATTAGAATCCCAAAAAGCAGATAAACAAAATTAATTTGTAATCTTGGATAAAGAAGAGTACACCAAAGGATGCAAGAGCTTCTACAATCCTCAGAATATACACAAATAAAAACGATCCTATAAACAAACTCATCTGCATTACAAATGAGAGCAGCAAAAACTCTTTGCAACAAAGATAACAAAAGACTATAAATAGGCAGGACTACAACTACTAAAATGTATAGCTTACCAAAACTCCACAAAGCTGGAAACTAAATAAGACCAAACATATCATCTATTGAAATGCCAACAAATAAACTGCAAATTAATTAACCAACAAATTTCAAGAATTCCAAAATTTGAATCATTAAGCATTAAGAATTCCCTTGACCTAATAAAAAAAGATAGAGAACATACAGCTTAAAGATGACATATTAGTTTCATCTAACATATTTTCAGTATTCCCAAATGTGCACAATGATACAGTTTTAGCAGCATTAAAAATTGGTTCATCTCCATCAACAAGAATGAAATGGAAATTGAAGAGCTCATTAGCTTAACAAAATGGTTAACTGAGCAAACCTTTTTTTTTTTCCTTTCTTTTTACAGTTTTGCAGGAAAACACTTAAGCAAAATATGGTTGTAATCATGGGAAATCAACTGTCACCCTTCAAAGCCAAATTATTTACAGTGCTCTAGAGACAAAAGTAGTTAATGGATTTCCATGAATGTTTAAAACTTGGGTTAGATATGTTGGTGATGCATCACAGTGGTTAAAAGGAAAAGTTCACCAAATGTTCAACAATTATTGAATCTGCAAGATAGAAACATAAAATTTACTATGGGAATAAAATCTGACAACCAGCTTCCCTACACCTAGGCTTAAAAATTATGAAGAAAAATAATAGGTTGGCTTTTGGAGTATATAGAAAGAACACTCATACAGACAACTATATAAAAACTCATAGTCATTACCTTCATTACACAAAGTTGCTGTATATGACAGTCTGACCTACAGATTAGTGAAAATTCCTCTCACTCAAAGACAACACAGCTTACAATTCCAGGAAATCTTAAGTACAGCTACGAAAAATTGTTCAAAAAAGAATTGGACAGATTAATTAAACGGTTCCAACACAAAAACATAATATGAGAAAACACATCTGTAAAATGAAATAGGGCACATAGAAAATTTCACAAGATCTTCAAAGAAAAGCAACATTACACTCTGGAAATAAATTCAACACAACATTTCTATTAAAAGCTAACCAAAAGGAATCTACTCCCTCATAAAAAAACTGGTATTTACAGGATAGATTGCAGACTGTGAAAGTGTTTAAGTAGATAAAACGAAATGAGATCTAGGGAACAGCTAATTCATAGAAGAAGAAATATCAGAAGTGATGCATTTTTGGACAAAATGACATGAAATTATGAACTCAGTGACACTAATTAAGCAAGCACAAAAATCCACTGAACTGAAAATATGGGAAACATTATTTTTATACAAATATTGACTAAGTTTAAGGAACTATGAGATCACAATGGGCCAAAAACTCATACAACCAGCAACAAGGGCAAGTAGCAAGTCATGATCATCAGGACAAGCTATCCAGCCATAATAAGTTGACAAGAAAGACATTTCTTGAAAGTAATTCTGAGTTAAATACCTAATTCAGTGAAATTTGTGTATGTGCAAATATAGCTATAACTTTTAAGCAAGAAGTGCTTCAATTACATGTGGAAATAGTATTCAAATGTTTATTCACAGTAACAAATTCTTGCAATGGAAACAAAAGGGAAAAAACCAAGAATTGCAAACTTTAAAACATGTCGAATAGATAAAATTTCAGAAATGTTATAGTTGCACATGGAATAATTTGGAAACAGGCAACACTAAACAGAAATTTACAAATTCTGTTTTGGACAAGCTCTGCATTTTTCCTGTAATTAGCTTTTTCTCTTTTTTTAAATGTTTCTTGTACATAATTCTACAAACTTCAATCAAATAAAGCGTCTTTATAGGCTATTTACAGAATATCTAACATATACATATTATTTGCAAGTAATGGTAAAATCAGACTAAAAAAGTCATTGCCATAGCATCAGAAGAGTTCAAAAACATTTCAGAGAGAAGAAAAGATAACAAACAATTTTCTTCTATGGGGTGGGAGGGTTTTGTTGAAAATCATCTTGTTGCAACCTTGGAAAATGATGAATTTAAATAATGAGAATGGCATTTATCCAACTTTTTGTTTACAAGTTATCCTGTTCTCTCTTACTCTCTCATAAACTGGGTTTTTGTAAAACAGTACTGTGCTTGCAAACATGTATTGCAATTGCTTTGCACACATTTTTTAAATTAGATTGACAAATTAATTTTATTCACTCCTCCATTCTTTATGATATTATTGTACAATAATCTGGAAGATTTTTATGCTAACTCCTCTTCTCCTTATCCCTTAAAATTATAATTTCGTACTGCAATGGCTATTCCTAATAAGCCATGAAAAACTCTCCGATATTCATGCAATTAGATGTGAAATATTGGTGAAACGTCTGACTTCAACTTGCTCACAAGTTTTACAAGTTTTGCAAATACCACAAAGCCTAAAAGTACCTGGACAATCAGCAAGTGAAATTTTGCACTTTTATACCTTCTCTTTGGTCTAGTCCTCACATAATACAGAAATCCTTTAAGCATACAACCGAGGTGAAGTTGGTGAATATAAAGATCCCGCATTCCCAGAACACCACGTTAATCAACCTTTTTAGAAAAGACACACAGTCTAAAACCATCTAGAAAAATAATCAGTTATTAACTACAAAATATAAGTTCACTGATTACAAATGTTAACTGGACTCTTCTCTCTTTGTACAACTATTTAACATACCCTGCTAACAAGCTTGAGGACAACACACAAAAAATAAAACAACACTTTTTTACATGAGGGTTATTACAATATTTTCCCTTGGTATCTTACCATTATAAGCAGATTCTATTTTGTTTTTCTGTGTCTTAGATTTAAATCATGAACATCTATATACAGGATGGAAGATGAACATCCTTGAACAGGATAACCCTTTGTAATGAACAGAACAAAAAATTTTAGTGCAATTTTCAAAATAGTTTTACAGAAAATAGCAAAAATTGCTTTGTATTAACTATATTTTTTCAAATAGTTCTTAGAGGACATTGAAAGCTAAAGATTATCTGTATGATTAAATACACTTTGAATTAAGCCAATTTACACTGACTGTTATAAAGGCTTTTGAAATTTGTTTCATGTGAATCTACATTGTTGTCCACAGAATACACAACATGACAACACTTAAGATTGAAAGAAACACACTTCAGCCATTTGTTTATAAAGAAATGTACTTCTGCTGCTGTTTACTGTGCTTTTGACTTGTTTTTGAAATAATGGATTACCAGTTTACAAAATGACTTGTTTACCAATGCCAAGTATTCTTGAAATGCTGCTTATTTAAGGTGAAGCACATCATAATGTGGCAACTGCAGCAAGAAGTTATCAAAAATCATTTCCAAATAGATAAGCACCACATCATAGGACATTTGTTTTCATCTGTCAAAGAGTTCTAGATACACAGGAAGTATATCTCCTCATGTTGAAGGAGCTGGTTAAAGAAATGTTGCACAAGAAGAAGAAATCCTTCACTTGGTGGAAGAAGATTCTAGAAGCAATAGCCGTAGTATAACTAGCACTAGCGGCATATATCAATGAACTGTTTTGAGAACATTAAAAGAAGAATGCCTTTATCATACTCAGTGCATCCAGGATCTCTCTGAAGCACATTATGCGCCAAGGGTAGCATTTTCTGAGTGGTTTCTTTAACACTCTCCCCTTAAAATTCTTGCAAAGGATGAAGCAATGTTTACCAGAAATGGAATAATTACCATAATGCAACATCACGGCTTACGAGAATCCACACTCAATAAGACAAGACAGCTTTCAGCACAGATTTTCTGTAAATGTTTGGGCAGGAATTAAAGGAACATTAATTGGTCCACGGATACTTCCTCGGGTTTTGAAAGGCGCCATCTATTTCTAGTTTCTTCAAGAAACATTACCTCTTCTGCTTGAGGATTTTCCCCTGGCAGTAAGAAATGAGGTGGCTATTACAGGATAATGCACCACCATACATAAGTAGAGCTGTGTATGGCCATCTGTGCAACACCTAAGTACAATAGTGGATCACTCAGAATGGACAATAATATGGCCAACAAGATCGGCAGATCAAAATCCAATCAAGTTTTTTTCTTTGGGGCTATGTGAAAACTCACATATACATTACAAAAGTGCCTGATGAAACATAGCAAGATGGAATACTTCGAGCAGTAGAAGAAATCAAAAAACAAACCATACCTGCTTCGTAGAGTGCAATAGAATTGGAGAAAATGTGAAGCATGTATGTTGACGAGAGGTGCACATTTTGGACAATTTCTATGAACATTAAAAAGAAATTCTCATTCATTTTCTATTCTTGTCTTACTTTAATTATTCACAAAGTTTTATAAATCACTAAGAAAGGAAGCATAATCATGTAACTTGGGATTTTCAAACTTTCGTTTACCTTTAGCTGGTAATTTTGCTCAGAGGCCTCTTTATCAGGCTTGAGGTTCTTTTACGTGCCATAAATCTAGGACATGGACTGCTGGCTTTTACTTTCCTTCTGAAGGAAGCCACACCAAGGCCATCGCCCTTCGCCGGGTTTGAACCCGCGACCTCGAGAACTAGAGGCTAGCATGATAAGTTATACACCACAGAGGATGACAATACAATCATATATATAGTTTTCTGTTTATTTATATACTGGAAATGTTTACTTGTTTGCTGGCATAGCAGCAGAAGCTGAAAATTTAAAGTTAATCTGTTAAATTGGCTGCATTGCAATACTGTGCAAAATAAAATAGTAATTATATCAGTAAAAAATCTATTAAGGAAAACACTCAAAACAATGTGCTCTTTCATAGTTTGAAACAATGACTGCAAGTCCCCTTCCACTCTGCATAGTACTGCCTCCTTTTACAAGCATTTGTGATAGTGCAGAATTCCCCAAGATGCTAGTAGCAACACAAGGAGTTGGAAAAGTGACAGTTTTGATGAGAGAGAGGAGTGATTTAAGAAAGAGACAGAGATACACGGAATTCACAAATATTTCACCAGAAGGGTTGACAGCAGAAATACGGGCAATTGAACTCTCATACAATGTTATGTAAAGCACCAATCAAAATAGTTGTTACAATTATTGGAGCCAATGTGCATATCAGGGCAATGTCATACAAAAGGAGGAATTTTGTTCAGCAGTTCACTTCACTAAATTGAGTTATATTTATTGACGCTCTTTAATGCTATGGTTCTTAGCGTCCCATTCTACATTTGGCGTGGTCCCGTGTCATAGATTTACAGCACATAAAAAAACCTCAAAGCCTGGTAAAGAAGCCTCCGAGCATGATTACCAGTCTTTCACGCCCAATATAGAATGGGATGCTAAGGACCACAGCGGTTAAAGAGCGTCCATACATAAAACTCAATTTAATTTAATTGAAAGACCAGAAATTTTGCTCAGAGGCCTCTTTATTAGGTTTGAAGTTCTTTTATGTGTCATAAATCTATGATATGGGACCACCAGGATTACTTCCCTTCTGAATGAAACCTGCTATGGATTTTCACACCCAAAAAAATCCATCACCCTCTGCCAGATTTGAACCCATGGTCTCAGGAGGCTAGCATGGTACCCCCAGATCATTGCAGCAAAAAAAGAAGAAAAAAAATATAGATCAGGGAGTGATGCCAAGTAAAGTTCAGGGAGAGATCCTAAGGGAGGAGGGAGATATCATGTGATGACAATGAGTTCCCATAAATTACTAAAAATAGGGTTACCAGGAAAAAAAGTTACGAATATAGCATAATTATGTAAAAACGGTAAATAACTCGAAAGCCACTTTTACTTTTTATATCTGGAATAAAATCCAGTTAATAACCAAAATGTGCTTATATCATTGCCTTCACCAACTCCTGATATACAGTCGATAACGATGGACTTAATTTCTGGGATTTACCAGCACAAGAGAGGAGCCGGAGGACTTCAAACCAGATATCACCAGAAGGCAAGTAAGCATCTATGCTGAAATTAACATAACCTGAGTAGCAGCCTTCCCGACCTATCACAAGTATGAAGAATTATTTTCTACTCCATAGCAAAATCAATGAAAAGTCAAATCTTTCTTTGCAATTATACTCTTTTACAGCTTCAATGAGTTTGTATTGTAGTATAAAGGCTTCATAAATCTCTTTTAGTAACTTATGAATTGAAATTACAAGATGTTTTATATCCGATGTACCTTAGAAAGAATAGGGCTTTTCAATCATGAAAAAATTATCAGAATCAGTTTTGAGTGGTTTTCCAGATCTATCTATCTATCTGTCTGTCTGTCTGTCTGTCTATCTATCTATCTAGCTCTCTCTCTCTCACACACAAATATATGTTTTCTTTCTTTATATTATTTATGATAAAATAAAAAACATTAAATTCAAATGAGTTTTCAGATAAATAGTTTTGTCCACAATCCAGTCATATCTGAATATATTCATAGAACATTTTATTCCAGTTATACCAAAGAGAGTTAGGATAATTGGACTGTGAAAATGAAATACTGAATTTTTCCAAAATACACATAATAATTAGGTATATGAAACATTATAAAGAGTGTGTCTCTCAACAAATTTTGAAGACTCCTTCACCACAGAATCATGTCCTTCCAGCAGGACGCACACTAAAAGACATTCTCAAACATTTTAAAATTAGGCAATTAGGATATCTACATATTCATACCCAATTTCATCCTAGTTTTCCCAGATATTAATGTAAGCAGATTTTTTTTTGTATCCTTTACTGCAAATAAGGCTAATCTTTCTTTCTTTTTAATTTTTAGGCCTTGCAGTCCTAAGGGGTAAAAGGAGAGACATTAAACCTTATAATGGGGTTGTCTGTATTCTTCCAAAAATTTAAGTTCTCTTTGTACATTCCAAGTAGGAAAAAAAGTATAGCTGATCATCAATTGCTACAATATCATAGTATTTTTGGTATGACATCAACAAAACATCCCTCAGATATCTTATAATTTTCAAGAACTATCACCAGCATTTCTTTCAACCTTTCAAATGCAACATCTGGCACACACTGTACACATTCATAAAACTATTTATCTTTATTATGTTGTATTACTTAGTTCCAGTACTTTATAAAGTGCATAATAAAAATTATAACTGCAGTAGATTTCAACAAACTTACCTTAATGTCACCACAAACAGATGAGGTTTCTGTTTCCAGCCACCAAAGTTCTTTTCCAATTTGTACTTTGTTATCCATTTGGTGATCATTGTTGTATTTCTTAACATTCATTACAGGATCTGCTGGAAGAAATTCTCTCTCCTTGTGTGAAACAAAGTCTGAAACCAGAGTCTGCTCCTCATTTTCTGTCTTAATACCTACCTCATAATTGTTGCTGTATGTAATAGTTTCAGACTTAATCTGCTTTACAAGATGTTTGGTAAACAATTCTGTCTCTTTCTGGGAACAAACTTCTGGAAAAGGGCTCTCGGATTTAAAATCTGTTTTGATTGCCACATCACAATCATCATTCAAAGTCCCAGCATCATTGTTTGCCATCACTGTAACATTTTTTATAAAGAACTCTATCTCATTCTGTGAGGCTATGTCATTAGAGAAAAGATCCCCTTCTTTGATTTCTATTTTGGTATCCATTTTACAGCTGTTGCTGCATCTGATAGTGCTAAATCTGTGGAAAAACAAACACATCATGAATAGCAAAACAATGGTGAGCAATGTGTAGATTACCTGTACACTTAGGACTACTGTATATAGTTGAGGTGTGTGACTGTTACTGCTCCACTGCCACTATCCTTTCTGCAGTCATTAGCTCATCTCACATGTCCTCAAATATAATATACTCAACTGTATGTAGTTGTGCCAGTTACTGTCCCACCTCCACTCCCCTCTCCAAAGTCATTGGGACATCTCACATGTCTTCTAAAACTATACATTCAATAACTAAATGTTCACAAGATAAGACTACTGCATTTTTTACTGCCCTATCTTCACTCCTCTCTGCAATCATTGGCTCATCTCACATGTCCTCAAATATAATACACTCAACTGTATGTAGTTGTGCCAGTTACTGTCCCACCTCCACTCCCCCCTCCAAAGTCATTAGCTCATCTCACATGTCCTCAAATATAATATACTCAACTGTATGTAGTTGTGCCAGTTACTGTCCCACCTCCACTACCCCCTCCAAAGTCATTGGGACATCTCACATGTCTTCTAAAACTATACATTCAATAACTAAATGTTCACAAGATAAGACTACTGCATTTTTTACTGCCCTATCTTCACTCCTCTCTGCAATCATTGGCTCATCTTACGTATCATCTAACACCATACACCCATTATGATCAACTTCTTGTTAATCCAGATAAATTGTTAAAATAGCTTCATTACACATGGGTACAGCAAAGAGAAAAGTCAAATTTTCAGAAATCTTATGTGCTACATTTACATGCACTATCACTTATTTTTATGTAACTTCTACAAACTACTTTTATGAAAACTTATTACTTTCTGTAATGCTTCACTATGGTAAGTGAGGAATATTGCATTCTACCCAAAAATTTAATACTGTAAAATCAAACATTTGATACTCTAAAATATGTTATGAGGACTACTGAATTAAAAAATTACGTTTTGCATATGTTTGTGTTTATGTGCATGCATCGTCAGCAAACCAAAAGAACAAACTCTATGAATACCAAACTTGGTATTTAAAGTCAGGATTTTTCAGGTATGTGGCATGAGGCTTTCAACAAAATCACCCTAACCCAAAGTACCCTTTATATGGAAAAATGGTCTTCACAATTTTGAATAAAATAGCATAATGTATGACAAAATGTATATATTGAATTTTTTGGATATAGTATGTAAAGTCATCCTCATTCTTAATGACCTTTGTATAATAAACTGTAAGAGACAGACAAAATCTCAGTACACAAAAAATGTAGATCTTGTTAAAGGACACAATCTATATTAAATCAGTTTTTGTGGCATCAGCGCTTTCTGAGATATCAGCTTTTATTGATAGGGATTTTCAAATATAGAATACTTTTTAATTCCTCTACTATCCATCCAAAAATTTGACTCTTGAGATTTTATCCAAAATAAATGTTTGAGACTACACAAATAGGAATAAAATAAACATATAAATAAATAAAAAAAAAATATAGTAAAAACACTTAAAGGTATGTGAGCAGCATAACTGAAAAACAGAAACTTACATACCAACTTGGTATTTAGCAACTGCTTCTTCCAAGGATATCACACTAAGAATTTCAAGAAGATCCCTCCACTGTAAACTCTTCTTTATGATGAAAAATGTTCATATTTTATTTTCTCAAGAATGGCACAAATGATTTTGAATAAAATATTGTATTTTTAAGATACTTGTATAACTAATTAAACGTAAATGTTGATTTTTGGGAACAGCCTATGGAGTTGTCTGTCTGAATGATTTATGTATAATAAAATTATTAAACTGTGAAAGACAAAATCTTACTACACAAAAAATGTAGATCTCTCTGGAACACACTTTATTTCAAATAATCTTATCTGTGGCATTAGGCATATCCTAGATATACATTATACGAGAAGCTTTCAAACATGTAACGCAAGAAATATTCTTAGTCCAAGGTTCATATGACCATGTGCAACCAAACTGATAACAAATGACAACTAGCCCTATTGCGTTTCTTATTGCAGCTAACATGCACAACATTTATAACAATCGCAAAATCCTATTGCTCGACCACTGCTTTGCATACAAGCAGTCTTATGTTATGACAATAATGGAGTGTTCAGTAAGTGATCAAGGCGTGAGCTTGCCAACAGTATCTGACAGGTTTAGTTACTGTCATGAAGTCTCCCGAGGTTGCAGGTTCAAACCCGGTGGAGGACGATGAACTTTTTCGGGCATAAAAATCGTTAGCATGGCTTCCTTCGGAAGGGATGTATGGCCAGTGATACCATGTCATAGATTTACGACATGTAAAAGAACCTCAAGCCTGATAAAGAGACTGAGTAAACTTTCTGGTCTTTCATGTCTAACATAGAATGGATGCCAAGAACCATAGCAGTTAAAGAGTGTCCATAAATAAAACTCAATTTCATTTTTTTTTCATGAAGTGTTCATAATCTCCAATGTAACTAAAATGGTGCACAAAGATAGCTAGTCAGCGTAATTTAAGGACAAAAAAAATATGGAGGCTGCATTCTTTAAGTGAAGCAACAGGCATCATTTTGCTACATTGCATTCTTTAATATGGTTACATGCAAAGTAAGTAAATAAATAATTATAAACCTTAAGTTATGTTAAGAAGGTATTCTCCAGCATGAAATTAAACTAAAAAGTAAGTGTAAACACATATTAGACTAAAATGTACTTAGAAAAAATGTGCCATTCACGTTGAAGTTACAAAAAAATCTCACATCACATGTTGGAAAGTTGAGCCCAATATTAATAATTGGTTTGAATTTTTCAGCCCATTATAATTTTTACTTTCTCTACTACGTATAGTAAGAAAATGCATTTTTGGAAACATGTCCGTGTGTGTGTGTGTGTCTGTGAACAGCATAACTCAGAAACGAACAGTCGGATAAACACCAAACTTGGTATTTAGGTTCAGTATCCTCCAGAGATGCGACACGAAGGTTTTCAAGAAAATCCCCCCCCCAGGTTACCCTTTACATGGAACATTTTTCCAAAATTTTAATTCTCTCAAAAATGGCTGTAACGATTTTGATTAAAATATCATATGTTTAAGATATTATCATGACAAATAAAATGTATATCCTGAATTTTCTGGGAATCTCTCCAAAAGTATTCTTAATTGTGAACGACTTTTGCATAACTGGTAAACCATAGGAGATAGACAAAATTTTACTACACAAAAAATGTAGATCGCGTTAAAATACACAATTTATAACACATACATTTTTTTTGTTGAGTGAACCATTTTCAAGATATTGCTGTTATTCCCTTAAATTTTTTAATACCTATTTTCTCAAATGGGAATTCGTTATTTGTTTTTTTTTTGTCTTGGATATGCAAAGAGTATTAATCTGTGGCAAGGAGAATGGTGCTGCACATAGCATCAAGGTATTAAGAGATATGTCTGTGCTTATATTGCCCTTGTAAATACAAAACAAGGGGAACATAGTATGTCTTAAGCGATAGTAAAATATTTTTAGAACTGGTCGCTAAGTGTAAAATGTAATTCTCTTTGCATGTCAAAAGATCGTTTCTGCAAATGTTTATCTCGATTAATATGAAATAGATGGAGAATAAGAGTTTGTACAAGAGTAGAGAAAGCCATGTGAGTGTAACACATCAGATTTTTTTAAAGTGCTGCTGAGATTCAGTTGTTTCTTGCAACATCATGGAAACAGTATGAAGTTTCAAGGCCAGCATATAAAGATGTATGACTCGATTCTGCTTCCTGTATTAAGCTTGTACGTACAACAAAATGCGTAATGAAACTATTTTCGCAAAGGTTTAATCCATTAACAAGAAGTAGATATAAAAGTCAGCTTTCTTGGGAATAGTTTGTGGTGGCTATATAAAAGTAGACAATAGTGCTTAGAGAAATTTATGTGAATATAACATCTGATATCTTTAAATTCATGATTAATAACCTTCTGGTGGTAATCTGAAATGATCCTTGGACCCTACAATTTATTTTGGATAATATAAATGAAATATTCATCAAGCGATATTATGGCCTCAATAAGCAACCTTATAACCTTAGTTTCACTAACGAGTTTAGTAAACAAAAAATAAATGTAGTCATTAATGAAACTATAATGGGCACATGATGTGTTGAATGAGCGGGAATGCCAATTTTGCCACTTTAGCTTGCTGGTCCATGTGCCATGTGCAGATATCGGAAGTGGGGATATTTGTTTGTTTGTGTTGTGATCTGAACATTGTTGTTGTTGGTTTATTTATTGACATTGTACCCGGTAATGCCCAGGATATCCATGTCTTATGTCAGAAAAAGTGAGAAAAGTACAAAAACATGGTAATGTATCATCTTGGATATGAGTTCTACCTGGGATTATAGTTTTATTTTACATTTGTGGAGAAATCTAAGGGGATGTGGTGTTATATGTTGGATGTCTGAACATTTTAAATGTGTGAGAATTTCTGTTAACTATTATGAACCTCTGGGAGTCAACATACAACTGCCAACTTGAAGAATTTTGCATTAATGGACATAATTACAGCATATAATCTCTCTTAATTGGTATTCCGTGGCCAAAAACAATTTTGTGGCCCTCATGGATAATTTCTTTTTGTCTGCTTCTTAACATGAGTGTTTATTGCAGCCATGAGTGGTGAAACAATTTGCTAAATATAAATATTACACATCACAAATGCACACACACACACACACACACACACACACACACATGAACACACTGAAATAATCATGCCATAGAAGTTAAAGGAAGAGAATTATTCAAAAAATTACCTAGAGAAATAAAGAACATAAACCAGCCAAATGTAATGATGAAAATAATAAATAAATACTTAATAGAAAATGAATTTTATAGTATAGATGAATTCAGACATGGTAAAGCAATGTAAAGTGAAAATGATATTTAAGGTAAACTTAATGTACATGCAATGTAAAAGAAGTAATGTAAAATTATAAGCTGTACTTGTTAAATTATTTTATATTTGTAATTGGACAAGTCCTTTAAATGTATTTAAAAGGATGAAAAATAAATAAAAAATAAATAAAAGTCAGAATTTTGTTGTGATAAGCTATTTTAAACTATCCTTAATGTTTATAATTCAGATATGGATGACTGACAAACTGCACAAGCTGTTACACCTGGTCACACATTCACTACTATTATAGAGAACAATAAACAAGTGACATGCTGCTACTACTCAATAAGCAAAGCAAGAATAACATCAGCAGTTATCCATTCATACCAAATGTCAGCATGCAGATAGCAGAGGTATGTGTTGCTGGACTCACGCACAACGCACATGGTATAATGCGATAGGGCTTGGTAACCAAGGTATAGTATATAGGTTGCTATGACAATTTTCTTTTGATTGGTAGATTACTGGTTGCTTGGTGACTATAATGACATGTTTATCCCTTCTCTTGTTTTCTGCAGCTCATTACCATGTGGCTGGGAAATAACAATTACCAACTTAGGATGTACCCAATATCAATATAATTGCTTATTTTCTGTAGAGGGTGCAATGATGTTTTAAATATACAACTAATTCCTAAATTCCTACTTAGGCCATATTTATGCATGCGATGTCATACTACAAAGAACGATGCGAAGCGGCATAATTTTTAGTGGTCTATTTATGCATGCAGTGTGCCCCACTGCATATTTTTGGGAATATCAATTCTACCAACACCCCTTTCCACATTTGGTTTCACAGCAAGTATGGATCCTGTGTGTTGTACTATTGCTATAAACTCTGAACTTTATAAAAAAAAAAAGTACATCTAATAAACAATACAGTAGACCCTCGTTTTACCAAATTCCAAGGGACCAAAAAACAGCCAATTCGGTTTAATGAAGTTTCAATTAACGAGGTTTTGTAAAAATAGTCCCGTGTTATCTGAAATGGTAAAACATGACTGAGTTCACTTTCTCTCTTGTTATGTGTACCAACAGATGAGGGTGTTCCACTTCTAAGAGAAAGTAAAACGGAACTATTGTATACAGTATATGTGGCATTTGTTTAGTTGAGAAAATATACTGTCAAATACTTGCAATTTTTTTTAAACAGTACTATTTGGAACAATATTCTACTCATTAATTCGTGAGTCGTATAATACAACAAACGATAACCTTAAGAAACGCTTTACATACACCATTCTTTTAACACAAAGTTTTAATCGGAACATGTGTTTTAGTTAAAACTCTTATCCATTACACATTTTAGTTCTATAATTTGAAAAAATCATTAACTGTTGTTGGTGGACCATTGGTTCGTAATATTATGACACTCTCTGAAGATACCTCATCCAGGGCAGCCTGAAATGACATCAGAAGTGGCAGAAATCTCTTGAGAACAGAAATTGCAGCTGTAAATTCAGTGCGGGGTCACTGTGTCGTATCTTCATGTTCCACATCAGAAGATCACAGTAAAGAATTATCATTCTCTTCTGCATCATCAGCAAATGACTGGTTCTTCAGCAGCACAAGTGTTATTCACCTACACCAACCAGGTGTAGTCATGTAGAAGAGCATTATCAGAATACCAATTGTATCCACATTATAAGTTCAGATGTGGATCATCGGTTTCCTGTTCAGATTCAGCAGCGTTATCAGTTGCTGTCCAGGCCTTCTTAAAACAGTTATGGTGTCTGTTGTAACTTCATCCCAAGCAGCTGATAGCCCTCAGTACATTCCAATGTGGAACTGTTTCTTGTAGTTCTATTGCATTGATGGCAGTTTTAACCAATTGACATCTGTAATTACGCTTCATCGAAGCGATTATTTCTTGATCCAATGGTTGCAGATGGCTCGTAGTGTTAGCTAGAAGGAAAACTTCTATGTTCGGAAGTTCCAGGTCATCAAACTGATGTACCAAGCAGTGGTCCAAAGTTAGCAAAATGTTCCGTTTCTCGCAGCCATTTGTTGTTGAATCTTAAAGAGATTTGGTCATTCAAGCTTTACTATTATTCTTGTACTGACTTGGTTGATTGAATAGGTTGACCTTTTTAAAGCAATGCGGATTTTTGTATTTTCCAATCACTAATGGTTTCAGCTTCTCAGAACCATCTGAATTACATCTCAGCACCACCGTCAGTCTCTCCTTGCTGCATTTTCTCTATGGCATTTTCTGCCCTTGGCATGTAGTGTTTTTTCAGGCATCAAGTTATAGAAAATGCTTGCTTCACCCATATTGAACACATTTCTTGGGTGATGATGGGAGAGCTTAGAGTAAAACTCCTGCGCCCACTCATTGGCATCTTTCTCGTTTACTCTATGTGCCTCCCCACAGACACTGACAGCACTGATTTTATGCCTCTTCTGAAAACCCCATAGCCATCCCTCAGAAGACACAAACTCAGAAATTCCTTCTTTCTTGGGGATTTCCCGAGCCTTCTTTTGAAGCATGGGGCTGGACAGTGAAAAAGAAATTTAAGTAAAATTATGTGAAATGTGTAATGGCAAATACCGTAGTGCATATTCGGTTTAAATGAAGAATAACGTATGGAATATGTAATGAGCTTATCAAATTTTATTTCGTAGTACAAGTTATCCAAAATTTGGTTTAAGCGGTAGATTTTTCCATGTAATTCGGCAGGGACCGAGCAGCTACTATGGATTAACTGAGTTTTCGGTTTATCCAATTTGGAATTAGCGAGGGTCTACTGTACAAGGTTTGTGGACAGTGTGTTTAGGAACTTGTATGGGAAATTACCTCTTCTTGTCATGATCCTTGTAATTTTCTGATGCAACCTCTCAAATTGAGCTCCTAATATGAATTTCTCCTATAAAATGTTCCATATTTCTACTTGATAAAAGTCTGAACAATGAAAATCAGATCACTGTAGCAACACGTGAAAGCACAAACTCTATGATAAAACCATGAAGAAAAATAAAACAAAAAATCAGAAATGTTCATAATTTTATCAAATTTCAGATACATTACCTTAATGCCTTCTCATACATTTCTTGCATATGCAGTGTTTCTTGGGGGGGAATGCAGGGGGGAAGGGCACAGCCCCCCAAATATTTGGGGTAGATTTTTTTTAAGTCTATTTCCTCATAATTTACTATAAAAATATTGCCGAATACATTAGTAAATAGTTTCTTTATTGCAATGCCTTTAAAAGCTGTCGTAATTAGTATGTAACACTTATATATAGTTAGTATGGAAAGTCAGTAGACGGCTTTAGCCTTTGATCAAAGAAACTGGAAGAGGTAAATTTTATTGGTAGTAAACATGTTGCTAGCAGTGTAACAGTCAATGACAGCCAACATAACTAACATATTCTTTCCATTGCAATATGCTATGGTGATGAGATGTAGGGCCACAGTTGGCTTTACAGTGCATATGCTAATGAATGCTGAGACAAAATTATTGCTCAGAAGAAGTGTTACTTCCACATTGGCTGTAAATTACGATTTATCAGCGTTAAACTTTGCAATCATGAGCCTAATGAAGTGGCTGATGAAGAGACGCCCTTTAGAAGAGTTACAAATGATGTAAATAAGAGAGAATGTGATGATTTTAAAACCACCATTCCATGTGGTTCTGAATTTGAATGTTCAAGCTTAAAGTTAAGAATGAAGATGATATAACTTCGGCAAGTAACAAAACTTCTGTTATTTATGATTGTTGATCTCAAGGTACCAGTATTTATTTATATATATTTTAGGTGTTTTAAATTCTTATGTTTTTCTCTTATTACCGAATATATAATTTTATTTCCTTACGATCTTCTTGCTTCTTCATGAAAAGTTTATATCTACAGCTGAGTAGTAACGACTGAAGTATAAATTGTTTATTCTGTTATTTTATAATGTCTTTATTACTTTATTTGAAGTTGCTAAAACAAACTTCCCTTAACATTCAGCTTTAATACAAAAAGTTTTTGATATTATTTTAACTCCTAAGTACTCTATTGCATCATCTTTTCAGGTATTTTATTGATGAAAATCCATGGCTTAGAATAAAATACACATTTCTCGGATGCGTATTCTCTGAAGTTAGTGCAGTTGGTATAGATACAAAAAAGGGTGCTGGTATTAAATTTGCAAAAAAGTGGATTCAATGTAAGATTGGCAGTAAAGTCGATACTAGTGATGGGCCTAAAGCTAAAAAACAAACTGCTTTAAGGAAAAAAATTCACAAACACAAAATTTCTCAGTTACACACAGCCATTGGAGCAATACAAAAGAAAGAAGGTACTTGAAAATAATGTTGCTAATATGAGTGCAAAGTATGAAGAAACAACTGTTAAGATTTTTCATACTGCTTATAAGATTGCTAGGCAGAAGAGGCCATACATGGATTTCCCTGTAGATATAGAACTGCAAGAGCTTAATCGCAAACTTTGGGGAGAGTATTACAGTCCAATCACAATTGTGCTAACATAATCATCTCTCAAGGGATTATGAGTAAAATTGCTGCAGCAATAATACAAAATAATAGTAAAATAAGTCTTCTTACTGATGAGTCCACTATTTTAGCCCAGAAATCAATATTGTGATTTGGTTGAAATGTAGCATTTTGGATGAGGATGAGCCAGTATCACTTTTTTGGGATTTAGTGGAGCTCAATGACACCACTGCTGCACCTATAAAATATTGTCTATTAAACAACTTAAAAACATCGTGGCATAGATGAAGCTTTCGTAAGGAAATGTTTATTTCTTTCGCTTGTGATGGAGCATCAGTTATACTTGGAAGGAAAGCAGGAATTGCAGCAGAATTTAAAATTTGGTAGTATGGCACTGTTGCAATCACTGCTTCGAGTCTTGGTAGTTAATGATTTTAAAAAATGATGAGCAAGGCATTAATCATTTTCAATCCTTTTCTGACACATTATATTCATTGTTCAGTCTGTCACTGAGGAATCAGGAGTTGCTTTTCAAATGCTAATCTGTTAGACTAGAAATTGAAGAAGATTGGGAAGATATTTGCCATTAGAGGAATATCTTCTAGCCTGAAAACTGTTAAAGCTGTGTGGGATAGCTATTCTGCTTTAGCCACACATTTCATTTAAGCTCGAGATGACATGGCAAGGGGCCCAAGTGAAAGGGCCAAATATGGACATTTAACAACATTTCAGATTGTGATGAACTTGAACATTGTTGTGATGCTTTGACTGAGATAAGTGAACTCTATCTCCAGCTTCAAAGGAGAGATATGACCTTGCATGAGTTCACGTACAGGAACAGCTGTCCCATTCGGAGAGTGTCGCAAGAAAATTCTGAAACACTCTCCGAGTATTATCCTGCGACATAACATCTTTGCAGCCCTCTTTTGGTTCATCTTCTTCCTCAGAACTTCCTTTTCGTCTTTCTTTTCTTCCAAAATTTTATATTTCTTCATTGTCTTATATGCATCAATGCAAAACAGCCTTTATTAAGGCTAACAACTGCATCGTGAAAGCGCAAATATGTCCTTGGACATAATTATAGTAGCATTAATTATTATTTAGTTGTACTGCATTTGCTTATTGCATTGCAGTAATTATTTAGTTCTGTTACATTTGTTTACTGCTACGTGATAATTATTTAGTTCTATTACATTCGTCACGGTAATTATTCAGTTCTGTTACATTTGTTTACTGCTACGCGGTAATTATTTAGTTATATTACATTTGCTTACTGTTGCACGGCAATCATTCAGTTGAAACATTTAATTGAATTCTATTTATGGACGCTCTTTAACTGCTGTGGTCCTTAGCGTCCCATTCTATATTGGATGTGAAAGACAGGTAATTTGGCTCAGAGGTCTGTTTATCAGGCTTCAGGTTCCTTACATTTATTTACAAGTGCACGGGCGCCAATGGTCATTACTAAATGCCATGCATTTGACAATAACAATAATATATGTAATAGACATTTTTTTTGTTAGTGAACCATTTTCGAGATATTGCTTGTTATTCCCTTAAATTTTTCAATACTTATTTTCTCAAATGGGAAATCACTATTCATTTTTTTGTCTTGGATATGCAAAGAGTATTAATCTGTGGCAAAGAGAATGGTGCCGCACATAGCAACCAGGTATTAAGAGATATGTCCATGCTTAAAGGCTACTGTATTTCTATATTGCCCTTGCAAATACAAAACAAGGGGAACATAGTAGGCCTTAAGCCATTGCCAAATATTTTTATAACTGGTCACTATGTGGAAAATGTAATTCTCTTTGCATGTCAAAAGATCGTTTCTGCAAATGTTAATCTCAATTAATATGAAATAGATGGGGAATAAGAGTTTATAAAAGTAGTTTGTACAAGAGTAGAGAAAATCATGTGAATGTAACACATCAGATATTTTTAATATATAAGCTTAGGTTTCTGATTTACTTATATATATATATATATATATATATATATATACAGAGTGTTTCAGAAATACTTTTACAAACTTCGGGTATGGGTTCCTTACGCCACAAGAAGGAAAAACGTTCATACGAACATGTCCCATAATCCTTTGTTTTCTTGTTAGGTGTTCAACACAGTGGTACACTTATAACACACAAAACTCATAATAAATGCTAGAAATGTCCTCCTCTTGCTTCTATGCATGCCTGTACTCGTCAAATCATGGAATGTCGCACCCTGTCAAAAACTCTGGGATGGTGTCGAATGGTTTCGTAGGCTTCCATGACACGTCGATGAAGCATTTTTGCATCCAGGATGGCTGCTCTATAAAGCAATGATTTAATATGCCCCCAGAGGAAAAAATCCACAGGATTGAGGTCGGGAGAACGTGCAGGCCATGGAACTGGTCTTCCTCTGGCTATCCATCAGTCATGGTAGATACCAGTCAGTGCATCTCGAACAATGCAACTAAAATGTGCCGGAGCCAGGCATTTATCACATTTATCAGCAAGGCGACGATAAACAGCAACAAAGGTTCGATGACTCGGTTGTTTACAGCCTGGAAAATCCATCTGATAGAGCCGTGCAGCATCGTGTCCATTACCATTCGTGCGACCATACATAAAAATCATTTCTGCCTCTTCACGAAATGAATATCCAGCAATGGTGAAATGAAACACGTGCAGTTAACTCACTACATGTACACAATTGAAATGTTGAAGACAAGACTAATGACAAATGACAAACGTGAACAAGTCTCCATGGCAACACTTTGCCATCTACCGTATGTAGTACAATGGGTCAATGCCTTCTATGAATGCATAGAGAAATGAAGTTTTGAGATGGGACCCTGAAGGCTGTTGAACTCACACTTTCACTGTGACAGGAATAATGTGAAAACTAAGGACTATACGACATATGTTGATATGAACTTTTTTCCTTCTTTTGGTGTGAGGAACCCATACCCGAAGTTTGTAAAAGTATTTCTGAAACACCTGTGTGTGTATATATATAAAAAAACCTTGTTTTAATTTGTTACCAGTGGTCACATCAAAGCGAGCGTGCGTTCCTAAGCTTAGGTTTCTGATTCACGGGAGGTTAGGTTAGGTTTAATTGTTTTTATATATAAGCTTACATTTCTGAATTCACGGAAGGTTAGCCCTAGGTTAGGGTATGTTTATGTAGGGTTATTATGCAGAACTACAGCCGCTCGAAGAAAACAACGAATTCCGGTGTTAATGGTAGATTCTTTTATGCTGATTACGATTTTACCAATTTTGTTTGTCGGAAAGGTTCTGTAATGGTGTTACATGCTAATTTATTGCATGCGCGTAGCGATGCTTATTTGCGGATATTTATTAAGAATGCTGGCTAGAAGGAGCAGGATATGGATAAAGAAGCTTTATGACACATTTGAGATGTAAACATATAGTTAATATTAATTTGTAGTACTTAAAACCTAGGTTTCATTGTCGGAGGAAGACGAATGTTATGCTCTGCAACAACAGCATATGTCGCTTGAGCCTGGCTACCATACCACGGGTTGCTCTACGTTAACAGCTGTTCAGTGAAGCGAGTAGGGCGTACTTTGGTTGATTTCTTGCAAGACATTAAATGAAACATTACATTAGCTTAAGTATAGCTCCTTTTAATTTTGTTGTTGTACTGGTACGAGCATGTTCCAGACTGTGCTGTGGAAAGAGTATGTAATTCTATTTATAAAACCTAGGATTTTTGATTCACAGGAGGTTAGGTTAGGTTTAGTTCTTTTTTAAAAACTTAGGTTAATTAGCATTCAGTAGCTACCTAAAAGCATGCGAGTGAAGCGACTGTGCATTCCTTAACGATGGTTATGATTACCTATTTATAAAACCTAAGGTTTGTGATTTTCGGGAGGTTAGGTTTAGTTTTTTTTATAAAAACTTAGGTTAATTAGCAGTCAGTAGCTATCCTCAAACGTTGGTTATGATAAGCTTAAGTTTCTGAATTCACGGAAGGTTGCCTTAGGTTAGCTTTTTTTATATAAGCTTAGGTTCCTGAATTCTCGGAAGGTTAGCCTTAGGTTAGTTTTTTTATATAAGCTTAAGTTTCTGCATTCATGAATGGTTACCGTTAGGTTAGTTTTTTTATATAAGCTTAAGTTTCTGAATTCACGGAATGTTACCATTAGGTTAGTTTTTTTTATATAAGCTTAGGTTTCTGAATTCATGGAAGGTTAGCCTTAGGTTAGTTTTTTTATATAAGCTTAAGTTTCTGCATTCACGGATGGTTACCGTTAGGTTAGTTTTTTTATATAAGCTTAAGTTTCTGAAGTCACGGAAGGTTACTGTTAGGTTAGTTTTTTTTATATAAGCTTAAGTTTCTGAATCACAGAATGTTACCGTTAGGTTAGTTTTTTTTATATAAGCTTATGTTTCTGAATTCACAGAAGGTTAGCGTTAGGTTAGCTTTTTTTTATATAAGCTTAGGTTTCTGAATTCACGGAATGTTACCGTTAGGTTAGTTTTTTTTATATAAGCTTACGATTCTGAGTTCACGGAAGGTTAGCCTTAGTTTAGTTTTTTATATAAGCTTAAGTTTCTGAATTGACGGAACATTAGCCTTAGGTTAGTTTTTTTTTTGTATATAAGCTTAGGTTTCTGAATTCACGGAAGGTTAGCGTTAGGTTAGTTTTATATATATAAGGTTAGGTTTCTGAATTCACGGAAGGTTAGCCTTAGGTTAGTATTTTTATATAAGCCTAGGTTTCTGAATTCATGGAAGGTTAGCTTTTTTTTTATATAAGCTTAGGTTTCTGAATTCACGGAAGGTTAGCGTTAGGTTAGCTTTTTTTTTTTATATAAGCTTAAGTTTCTGAATTCACGGAAGGTTAGCGCTAGACTAATTTTTGTTTATACTTAAAGTTTGAAAATGTTGACTATAAATAACAGATTGAAGGATCATTCAAAAGATGGGATTCATTGACAAGTTGTAACAGATTTGTTAAGTCTTGGAAGTTGTTGGTAAAAATATTCGCTCTGTTTTCCATATTTAATGCGAGGTTAGCATTAAGGTTAGTGTGTGTATATGAACTGGTGGTACCAAGTGTGTTTGTAAGAAGTTCGAAAACTCGCTATTTTTGCGGGTTCCACCAGTATTGATGGGTTGGCACTTTCTTTCGCGCATCTGTGGTTAAACATTGACATTTAGTGATCTATTTCTTATACAAGAATGTATAGTAAAAGTGGGAGGCAGGTGGTTTACAGGCTTTGTAATTATTATGCCAAATTTTAAACTGTGTAATATAAGCTTCGACTTTGTGCCTGAAACTTACCTTTTACAAATAGTATGGAGGATACAGCTGCCAGCCGCTTTGAAGAATGTATGGAGTCGGTGGCGGTGGTCTGGATAGGCTTGCTTGAACATAAATTCAGTGAGGTACCTGCTGTAGTGCATCTTTTTACGGCCGTACAGGGGAACTTTGGATCGTACCTCCCTCCAGGTGCGTTCAGTGTTTTGTGTGTGTGCCCCGGTATCAGGATCCACAAAATTAACGCTGTGGTTAACTGTGTAGTGCAGAAAACCTTCGTCTGTAAGGCAGTTGTAGGCTTTCCAGCAATCGCTTACTATTGTGCTGCCTGGTAGAATGTATTCCTTAATTGCAGCTAAAAGAGAGGCACTGTTGCGTTTTTCTACGGGCACCACAAAAATGTTTAGTGGATTTCCGCGTTCTAACCCTCCGAAAATCCACTGCCCCTCAATTACACGGCCTCAATTGTATTTCCTTTTGCCCACATTTGCCCGTCGATCTCCACAGTAATACCGACTCCCCCAATTTGCTTTTTGTTTCTGAAGCACCAGTCTAAGCAAATTTCCCTGAAGACCAGTCCACCACGGTGTGTGCAGATACACCTAGCTCACGCTCCAAGTAAGTTTGTTGTGGTGGATCTCGGGATAGCCAATACTCTACGAATAAGCACACATTTTCTAGTGTTAAATGTACGTGGGAGAAGAAGGTTTTGTCATAAACAGAGGCCTTGAAGCTGCACTCTTTCCTCTTCTTTTTGCCGGCGCTAGCTTTCTTGTTGCATCTTTTTGTGTTCCAGTTTGCACTTAAAGGAGCACCACAGTTTTTACAACTACGGGTATTTGATAACACTCCGTGATTAATAAGAAATGACCACAGTTTTTCTGTATTCGGTACACTTTGTATGAACGTAGTTGCTTTAACTACACACCCGTTACAGGAATTGAAGCCAAATCCTTCCGAAGTGCTCAGTTCCATTTTACAAATGCTACTGGCATGGGTCACCTGTCAGGAGCTTCACGTTTGGTCAATCACATGTTGCCCTTTGACCTTATGACATATGGAGTTGTCCTGAATATGGAGTGTTAGCGAACAGAGGATAAAAGAAATCGATGATTTCAGTAACTCATCGATGCGATAAGGAAGTAAAATTACCATTTTATGATCTGAAATTTCGTGAATAAAGGAAAGGAAGTGAAAATTAAAGCTGGAAGTAAAATACAATTTTATTATTTTGTAGTTCTTGTCATGTAAACTATTGAATGAGCAATTTGGCATGAAGCCTTCGCAGTGCAAACGTGTTGGATTGTAAAGTTGGAGTTACTCAGATCGAGTCCTCTAGAGAAAAGTTGAATTGTAAAATAATACATGTACATGTGTAATTGTGTAAGATAGTGTTAAAAGGGTAAGAAAGGAGAGGACAAAAAGGAGGAAAGAAGATAAGATGGGGGGAAAAAGGGAGAAAATGAGAAAGTAGGAGTTACTTTTTGTTATGACAGTTCCCCATCCAAAACCTCTCATTCCCACGGCTGTCCCGTTAGTGTGCAAAACAGACGTAAGTCGTGGTAGAAAATGCTGGCGGCCCTAGTTCTGCATAATTACTTGAGTTAACTATCTACCACTGTTACAGTAAAGGAACTTCCTTATTTAATGGAAATAACATATTAATATAACAAACATTCACAAAAAGAATAGAAAAATTACAATTTTGGTGGATAGTCTTTGTTACTATGAATGCGTTGCGTTTTTGTCAGTGGCAACACTAAACGAAGAAGAAAAAGAAGAAGAAGAAATTCTAATAATTACACATCGCATATTTAGCGGATTTCACTTTTTATTTAGGTTGGCAGTTCACATTTTGCATGTACTTAAGCAACAACATGGTTACGTTTGTTGCGTTCATAACGCGATTTCCCTATAAAAGTAAATCACCTAAAAAGGGCGGGCAGGTGGTCACCAGATATTGGAGAGAACACATCCGCTTCTGAACTCACTCCTAAAGTAATTTATTCGCTTTCCTTTTGGTTTCATAAGAATTTTCAATGAGGATACACTAAAAGCAGATTGGCCAATGTTTTTTTACTGCTTCGCGGTTATTGTTAATTTTATTGCACATATTTACCGTTTCGCGGTTAATATTCAGTTTTATTGCATTCATTCGCTATTTCGCGCTTTTCTATTACGACAGCGTACAACAGTTCACAACAATAACAAACTATTTCCGGCTTTACTAACGCGACAGCGTTTTTTCCCTTTTGCGGTTGGTATCTGACATTGCTCATTTACATCGTACGCCATGACACGTCGACCTCTGGAGCAACATTACCCAGCATTTTTCTTCAGTGGCCTTTTATGATTTAAGGATAAAAATTCACCCTTCCTATGTTTTTAAAGCTTTTGCTATGTTTGAACCTATTAAATAAGGCATACCTTATATATTATACTTATAACCTACGCGAAGTTTTATTGGCTTCGTGATTCTGCATGTAAAGATAAATAAGAAGATTAGTTTCAATCAAATTATGTCGAAATTACTGATATCTCCTACCTGTGAAAGCGCAGCACTTATATCTCTTGTTATTTCTTGCACTGCTGCTTAATTTATCTTTCTTTTTGGGTGCACATTTTAAAAAACCACTGGCAGCTACAAGGTCGCCACAGAACACAGATCCAGTGTTGCCAACTCTTGGTGAAAAAAGTGGCTAAAAGTGACTGTAAAAAAAGGCCATAAATGGCGTATGGGATAGTTTATAATCATATGAACGCAATTCAGATTAACTATTAACTAAAGACATGGCAGGAATTTTCCACCCCTTTAAAATAATTTTTCTGGCTTGTCAAAGGAATTTATTTCTTTCAGAAATGCTTTCTGACTTCTCATCTCAAAATGCTCACGAATAGTATGGTCACGCTAGACAAACAGTCTAGAGAAATGAAACATTGGGATTGAGCACTCGCCGGTCACAAATTTCATGTGACATGCCACATATAAATAGTAATTAGAGCACTGGTTAAAGAGCAATGAAATCGATTACATACAGATACCAAATTATACATTAGCCAGCTCATATTGTAGATCTAACAAAAGTGGGGGTGGGGTATGCATATTTATTAAAACAGGTATCCGTTTCATAAATATAGGTACATGCCGGACATTATGTCGTGAAAGCGATTTTGAAGTTGCAGGTGTGGATTTGATTGAACTAGATATTACTGTGATTGTTTTATACCGTGCCCCAGATAGTAATGTTAGGATTTTTCAAAATAGCTTAGAGAGACTACTCAACATTCTCGTGAAAACCAAAAAAAATTTGTATTATGTGGTGATTACATATTGACTTTCTTAAAGACAGCAAAGAAAAGCAAGACCTCATACATCTGCTTAGAAGTTATAACCTAATGCATGTCATAACATCCCCTACAAGAATCCCCTACAGTCGCTCAAAAACTGCGGTAGATCAAATTATAATTAATGAAAATTGTACATATAAAGCACAGGTGATAAATACAGGATTTAGTGATCATGAGGCGCAAATAATTCAAATTGAAACTAATAATACTAAGATGTTTAGATCAACACTCATAAAAAAAAGAATATTTAGCAATGATAATATTTTGTATATGAATTATCTCTTAAGCAAGGAAGATTGGCTTGATATGTATAATACAGCTGATACTAATGAGAAATTTAGATTGTTTGCAAATAGTTTTATGTTCTGCTTTAATACTGCATTTCCTCTCAAAACATCAAGAACCTCCAATGGGAAAGCTAAGAGAAATTGGTTAACTCCAGGTATAAGAAAGTCATGTGAACGTAGAAGATTACTATATGACCTAAGTAAGGGTAGTACAACGACAGATTTTGATAATTATTTTAAGAATTATAAACGCATACTAAATAAAGTTATAAGACAGGCTAAAATCAATAGTAATGACAATCATATTAAAAACTCTAAAAATAAGACCAAAGCTATGTGGCAAATAGTAAACCAAATGACTAATAAAACACGTCATATGCAAGGTAAAATAGAACTTGAGCATAATGATAGAAAGATTACTGATGCAACAGAAGTTGTTACATATTTTAATACCTACTTTACAGAAATAATTAAAGATTTGGTTCAAAATAGTAATGGACATCTTGGCAGTCTAATAAAGACTAATACTACCAATAATGTAAACTCTATATACCTTTATGAAGTTATGCCTGAGGAAATGCTAAACATAATAAATGGATTGAATAATACATATTCTGCAGGTGTTGATGATGTACCAGATATAATTATAAAAAGATGTAGTGACCACATAATTGGTCCACTTGTCCATTTGTGTAATGTATCCATGACTAGTGGAATATTTCCAGACATGTTAAAAATATCTAAGGTTATACCCTTGCACAAAAAAGGGAAAAAGACTGAGGTAGCTAACTACCGTCCTATTTCCATACCCTCCGTATTTTCAAAGATATTGGAAAAAATAATGTATAGAAGACTTGTATCGTTTATTGGAAAAAATAATATAATTACTAATTCACAGCATGGATTCCGACGAGAAAAATCAACAGAGACTGCGATATATTCTTTCTTAAATAGTGTCATAACTGCTTTAGATAATAAAGATAAAGCAATTGGCATATTTCTAGATTTAACTAAAGCTTTCGATACTATTAACCACAAAATTTTGCTAACAAAATTATTTGACTTTGGTATAAGAGGATTAGCATATTCTTGGTTTGAATCTTACCTTACAAACCGTAAGCAAATAACAGAGATTACAGATTATAATGCTAACACTAATGCACTTTTGGCAGTTAGATCTAAAGCACTTGATATAACTTATGGAGTACCACAAGGATCTATACTTGGACCATTTTTATTTATCTTGTATATAAACGACTTAACAAATAACATACAAGCTCATAACATTGTTCTATTTGCAGATGATACTAATTTACTAATAACAGAAAAGAGTAATGAAATGTTAAATAATTCACTAAACCAGGCCAGTAAAGATCTGGTATATTGGTTAGATAATAACAACCTGGTTTTAAATACGGTCAAAACTGTTTGTCTTAAATTTCATATTACTGATAGTGCAAACAATAATTATAACATCCCTGAAGTAAAATTAAATAATAAATTAATCTCATATAAAAACGAGACAAACTTTTTGGGCTTGTGGATACAGAATAACTTGAAATGGAAAACTCATATAAAACATTTAATAACCAAATTAAGCAGGAATGTATATGCCTTAAGAATTTTAAGTCAAAATGTCAGTCTCCATGTGCTGTTAACAACTTATTATGCACATATACATTCAATAATTAAATATGGTATCATATTTTGGGGAAACTCACCAGAAACTAAGGATGTATTTATCAAACAAAAACAAGCCATACGAATTATATGTGGTAAAAAAAGGTTATGCTCATGTAAACCACTATTCAGAAAGCTTGGCATACTTACTTTGGCATGTTCTTATATATTGGAAACAGTCTTATTTGTAAAAAGAAATAAATTTAATGTTCAAAATAATGACAATGTCCATAGTCATTACACTAGACATAATAAGGATATACACTTAACCTCTGTCAGAACTACAATATGTAAGAATGCAGTACTGCACTCCAGTATAAGGAATTATAATTCCCTACCTAATGCCATTAAAGATATAAATAATTATAATGTGTTTAAAACTAGAACAAAGGCTTTCTTGCAGGAACACTGCTTCTACACCGTAAAGGAATATTTACAGTTTAATAAATCCTTGTTTGCATAAGACATTGTACTAATCCGTTAAGTTATCTAGTAGTATGTCATTTAATTTATAAATATATCTATTGTATATCATAGTTGAACTCAAATTATATATAACTTTATTGTAATGTAAATATATAAATTTAACTATTGACATATCCTGTATCAATGTACTATGTACTGAATTGATGTTAAAGGATTAATAAATTGAAATTAAATTAAATTGTCCACACAAATATGAACTTGAAGCTTGCAAATGTCTGTAGGCTGCGCCCTACCTGTCACCACTCCTCCAACACAGACATAAAAGTGTGGAAAATTACAAATGAAATATTGTGAATCAGATGTTTTACCTGGTCGAAATCAATTTTTCATTAACGCATATATTATATATGTATATTAATCATTGATACTTTGTTGACTTTAATTTAAAAATTAGACAATAGAAACTGAAAAATAGCTAGAAATGGTTGAATATTTAGAAAAATAGTTACACTTGGCTCACTGATTATATAATATGGCTGGAAATGGCTTTAGTGTCTTTTTGCCAAACTAACGGCAAACAGGCTCTTCAAAAAGACTAGATTTAGCCATAAAAAGGCTAAATTGGCATCGCCGTAGGTAGTGTTCGGTCTGGTATACATCTACAAGTTTACGTCTTTCCCCTCTCCTTTTCTCACAGAACAAACGAAAATATAAACATGAATTGGAACCATCGAGTTACTGCAACACAGTTCAGTTTTAAATTACATGGGGAGTAACCGCGGTGAATAATAGCAAGTCAACAATAAAAGTCAAACATAATACGATGGCATATTATCTAAATGCTAATATTTACTTTATGTTTTGTAAATATTTTGATGACTTGCAATGACTCATGGTATGAATATAATACAGCTACACAGGTAGTGGGGATTCAGACTAATCATTTTTCCTTTGCATAGCTAAAGCACACATGAAATTTTACTATTTAGGCTAGATTTTGGCTAAGGGATTTGTTAAGTAGCCTAAATCGCAGGCTATAAGCATTTTACGATTTTATTTAGCTAAACACTACTGTGAAAATGCTAGGATTAGCCATTAAATGGCTAAGTTGGGAACACTATTTAATACACCGGTGGTAGTGATAGAGGTCTCGGAGTCGTTTCATAGGAATGCTTTCTACTTTGTAACTCAAGAAAAACTGAAGTCAAGCAAGTATGTACCAGACTGGCGTATGTTACACGCAAGAGAAACCTTCTCGGGAGATATAAAGAGCAACACACCACTACCAAACAGCGACAAAGAATCAGTAAAAACAGTTGCTTACCTGATATGGTGGACATCGATCAAAAACAGTTTGCACTGACTGGAGGGCGGTTTCTAACTTACGTCATTTGTACGTTCTGGATTGTGGTGTTCGGTACCGTGTTGTGTGTGCTAAGTGGTACGAGGAGTCAAATTCAACCCTCGTCCAATTTCCTTATAATCCCCTTTTTATTCTCTTCCTTCTACCTCGTTTTCTTTACTTTCTTTTTTTCTTTCTTTCATATAGTATCTCATCTTCAGCTCGAGAAGTTCCACTTCAGTGGAAAAATTTTTTAATAAGCACCTCGACGTCCTTCGATGATGAAGGAGGATCATTCACACCCACCAAAGGATCCGCCGGGGCCCTCATTGCCCACTGATAGGTGTTTGAATACACATCTGGGGACCCTGTGAGGTTCATATTATACCATCGCAAGAGAAACGGAAATATTTGAATTTCGTGGCGGTGCATACGTTTTTTCATACACATTCCTTTAAAGGGATTCCTCTAATTCGACCCTAAGGTGATAATTACATTTGTGGACATTACATCTAAGTTGCTCGCAGAACATCATTTAAAGGATTTTATCCCTTTCAACCTCTTATATAAGCAGGGCATTGTCGATAAAGAATGCTCGGAGTCGGATCTCTTGATGAAACTGCAGGTGCAAAGACTTTCCCGGCAAGTCTGGTTCGGCGTTTAAACAGAAAAGCTTTGGTGGATGGTTCTGCGTAACATTTGCAAATCGCATCTCTTGTGGTTACTTAGCGGGCGTCTCCTCCCCTCGAGAAGGTCTATTTGTATTATTACTCCCATTTACCGACCTTGTGCTGCTGTACTAATTGTGTGCGATATGGTCACACCGGTGGTATGCGGTAGTACGTCTTGGTGTGTGCGTTGTGGCAGTATTTCGTTGAACTCCTGTACGTCTACTACTCTTAGTTTTCTACATTGCAGGGGTTCTCATGAAGCCAATGCGGCGAACTGTTCTGAAAGGATGCGTCAAATTCAGATACAGACGATTGTTTGCTCAAAATTGTAAATTTTTGCAAGCAGTTCAAATGCTCGCAATAGTGCTGTTACACATTCTGCGCGTTCCGCTGCCTTGACCCATCGGAACGGGGAGCGGTCTCTGCGCTGGGTAGCCTGCGTGCAGTTGCACCCTCCCGCGAACGACTTTCCCCTACTTCTGCTCCGGTGAACATTTCCTTTACATCTACTAAAAACGTAAAGCTAATGCCATTCAGTGGGGTTCCCATAAGTATCTTAAGTCCTATGCCGATGCTCTTTATACTCCAGCAGGTAGATACCCTTCTGGTTTCTCGCACTACTGTGTTTCCCTCTGAAGGGAGTGTAGGAACCTACCATTATCGGGGGGCGGTATCCCTGACCTGTCCACCTCTTCGCCTATGGCTGTTATATCTATACCCACAGGCCGGCATTGCATATGTCTGAGCGTTTCAGTCTTGAAATTGGGCTCCAGTTGAGTGACACCAAAATGAAACAAATTCTTGCTTAGGCTCGGAAGCTGCTTACGGATTTTAAGTGTGGTCCCACTTGTAACTCCGTATCTTTGGACTCTACAGTATCAGATCATGCTTAACTTCTCGCAGTGGGTCCCTTGAAGCATAGCTTCTCTAAGCTGACATATAATTTACGTAAACATAACATACACTTAGGAGCCCTCTGTGAAACATGGCTGCGGCCGGGTGTACATTTCACTCTTTCACCCTATCGTGTCGCCCGTTCTGATCGCTTGGGTAGTTATGGTGTTTTAATACACCAGGTTCTGTCATATACGTAGCTAGCGTGCTCCTTCACTCCGCCACATAAGCAATCATTTGGGGTAGTTATAGGTCCCCTCGCTCTTGTAGCAGTATATAATCCACCCACATTCTCGCCCTACTGAGGCGCAATGGGAACTTTTTCTTCGACAATTTCGAGCACCTTTTGTTCTGGGAGTTTTTAATTTCCGACATTATTTCTGAGGAGATTCTCTCGGTACGCGAGAAGGAGCCATTCTCGCAAGCTGCTTAATTCAACATGCTGTCGTTTGTTTGAATTATGCGATTCCTGTACTTTCTCCTGTTCCTGGCACAGCTACCTCTATGCCAGATTTATCATTGGATAGTAATGGATAATCGTCTGTTTGGGCTTGGGCCGTTTTAACAGATTCTTGGTGCAGTGACCATTATCCTGTTTTTCTACAGCACCGACACTTTCTTCCCATTGTGTGACACCGCTTCCGTTGTCGCGTTGTAATTTTTCTAATTTTATATCTATACTTGCATTTGAGTTTGTTGATATACCCCCTGCGTTTTTGGACACCATTTATCCGCCTTCTCTACCTCGCGATTTGTTTGGAATATCGCCCGTGATTGTGACTAGTCTCCCTACATTTACGTTTTACTCGAGCCTATTTAGGTGTATCGGTTAAGTTATGTAACCTTTTCTTTCAGGTTTTTGAGGATCACCGTACTACTGTACGTTCTTGGAATACTGAGATTGGTCCTCGGAATGCCAATTAAGGCCTGCCTCAGGGTTCTTGCCTTAGCCCGCTCTTATTTCTGATTTACATCTCTGAATCGGAGGAAGTGGTATTTCCAATGCCCGTCTCTTGTTGTTCGCGGTTGATACTGTCATATACGTGCCTGGTGGCAATGTAGCTAATCCTCGTGATTCCTTGAATAATGCCGTAACTGCTCGGAACAAGTGGGCGGACGCCATAGCCTCACGATGAACACCGAGTTAGCCACTACTCTTCGTTTTCCTCGTACCCGAGGAGAGATTTATCCTCCTCCAGTACGCTGTGGTTCACTCCAGGCACGTGAGGTTACCTCTTTTCATTTTCTGGGATTAACTTTTGATCGCCACATTAAATGGAGAGCGCATATTTTTGGGCTACGATATACATCTTTGTTCATGTACATATCTTTAATATAGGGTATTTTAATCGTTAAGAACCATCTTGAGTATATAAAAATTTTCAAAAAGCTTTATGTGTAAAGGGTAATTGAAGAAAGGAGATTTTCTGAAAATCTCCATGTCGCATCTGTTGAAGATACTGAATATAAATATCTAGTTTCTATCCATTCAATTTTTCGTGTTTGAGTTATGATGTTCACAGACATACTCCTGAACCTTTGCTTAAAGTGCGCTAAGGTATTCAGGAGACCTCAAAACACGCATTTCCCGAAAATTTCGGTATCAATTTTTTGGTACTCTACCTGCTATGTGTGTAGTAAAGAAAGTAAAAGGTAGGGTTAATGCTGTATCAGCTTCCCTCGCCTTTTACCCGTTGTCACTGCTGCACCATTAAATGGCTTAATTAAAGAATTTTATTTTTGGTTTTGCTACTTCAGTTAATATGTAATCCTCACATAGAGATTCCTGCCACTGACTATACATTTTTTGCTTAAAAACTATCTGTTTGAGCCAGGTTTAAAACCACGACGGGACTATCCCTACAGAGTGCTGGCAAATACAAGGTCCTCACTAACATTTGCCACTCCTCCGTGGTGTAGTGCTTACCACCCAAAAATTCGATACCAAGATTTCACCGAAAATACATGTTTTGAGACCCCCTGAATCCAAAAAAGGTATTTTTGGAAACATGTCCGTGTGTATGTCTGTGTGTCTGTCTATCTGTGTATGTCTCTCTGTGAACAGCTTAACTCAGAAACGAACGGTCGGATAAACACCAAACTTGGTATTTAGGTTCAGTATCTTCCAGAGATGCGAAACGAAGTTTTTCAAGAAAATCCCCCCACCCATAATTACCCTTTACATGGAAGATTTTTCGAAAATTTTAATTTTCTCAAAAATGGCCCTAACGATTTTGATTAAAATATCATATGTTTAAGATATTTTCATGACAAATAAAATGTATACCATAAGATAGACAAAATTTTACTATACAAAAAATGTAGATCGCGTTAAAATACACAATTTATGTCATATACCTTTTTTTGTTTAGTGAACCATTTTCGAGATATTGCTTGATATTCCCTTAAATTTTTCAATACTTATTTTCTCAAATGGGAATACGTTATTCATTTTTTTGTCTTGGATATGCAAAGAGTATTAATCTGTGGCAAAGGGAATGGTGCTGCTTCTAGCAACCAGTTATTAAGAGATATGTATGTGCTTAAAGGCTACTGTATTTCTATATTGCCCTTGTAAATATGTACTCCCCTTACATCTACAAGAAAATTAGCAATAAGATAGAGTGCAAATATTTATCTCGATTAACAGAAAGTAGATGGAGAATAAGCGTTTGTAAAAATAGTTTGTACAAGAGTAGAGAAAATCATGGGATTGTAACACATCAGATTTTTACTTTCTCTACTGCGTATAGCAAGTAGTTGAAGTATTGTATTCCACCCAAAAATTCGATACCAAGATTTCACCGTAAATACATGTTTTGAGACCCCCTGAATCCAAAAAAAGCATTCTTGGAAACATGTCCGGGTGTGTCTGTCTGTGTGTGTCTGTCTGCGTGTGTGTCTGTGAACAGCATAACTCACAAACGAAGAGTCGGATAAACACCAAACTTGGTATTTAGGTTCAGAATCTTTCAAGGATGCGACACGAAGGTTTTCAAGAAAATTCTCCAACCCCAGAGTACCCTTTACATGGAAACTTTTTCGAAAAGTTTAATTTTCTCAAAAGTGGCTCCAACGATTTTGTACAAAATATCATATGTTTAACATATTTTGATGACAAATAAAATGTATATCTTGAATTTCCTGGGAATGTCCCCAAAAGTATTCTTTATTGTGAACAACTTTTGCATAACTGGTAAACCATAAGAGATAGACAAAAGTTTACTACACAAGAAATGTAGATCGCGTTAAAATACACAATTTATGTCATATACATTTTTTTGAGTGAACAATTTTCGAGATATTACTTGTTATTCCCTTAAATTTTTCAATACTTACTTTCTAAATGGGAATTCGTTATTCATTTTTTGTCTTGGATATGCAAAGGATATTAATCTGTGGCAAAGCGAATGGTGCTGCATCTAGCAACCAGCTAATAAGAGATATGTATGTGCTTAAAGGCTACTGTATTTCTACATTGCCCTTGTAAGTATATATTCCTCTTACATCTACAAGAATATTAGCAATACGATAGAATCTGCAAATGTTTATCTCGATTAACATGAAGTAGATGGAGAATAAGCGTTTGTAAAAACAGTTTGTATCAGAGTAGAGAAAGTGACGTGAGTGTAACACATCAGATTTTTTGTCTTGGATATGCAAAGAGTTATAATCTATGGCAAAGGGAATGGTGCTGCACCTAGCAACTAGCTATTAAAAGATAGGTATGTGCTTAAAGGCTACTGTATTTCTATATTGCCCTTGCAAATATATATTCCCTTTACATCTAGAAGAAAATTAGCAATAAGATAGAGTCTGCAAATGTTTATCTCGATTAACATGAAGTAGATGGAGAATAAGCGTTTGTAAAATAGTTTGTACAGGAGTAGAGAAAGCCATGTGAGTGTATCACATGAGATTTGTTTTTAAGTCACGTTCATAGTACTTTGTACGAAAATGCACTGAGCACACTCCAGCATTATCAGAAGTGAATATCACTCCGTCTACACGAGAAATCTACAGGTGGGTGGGTGGGTGGGTGGGTGGGTGGGTGGGTGGGTGGGTGGGTGGGTGGGTGGGTGGGTGGGTGGGTGGGTGGGTGGGTGGGTGGGTGGGTGGGTGGGTGGGTGGGTGGGTGGGTGGGTGGGTAGGTAGGTAGGTAGGTAGGTAGGTAGGTAGGTAGGTAGGTAGGTAGGGAGGTAGGGAGGTAGGGAGGTAGGGAGGTAGGGAGGTAGGGAGGTAGGGAGGTAGGGAGGTAGGGAGGTAGGGAGGTAGGGAGGGAGGGAGGTAGGGAGGGAGGGAGGTAGGGAGGTAGGGAGGTAGGGAGGTAGGGAGGTAGGGAGGTAGGGAGGTAGGTAGGTAGGTAGGTAGGGAGGTAGGGAGGTAGGGAGGTAGGGAGGTAGGGAGGTAGGGAGGTAGGGAGGTAGGGAGGTAGGGAGGTAGGGAGGTAGGGAGGTAGGGAGGTAGGTAGGTAGGGAGGTAGGTAGGTAGGTAGGTAGGGAGGTAGGTAGGTAGGCAGGCAGGTAGGCAGGCAGGCAGGCAGGGAGGCAGGGAGGCAGGCAGGCAGGCAGGCAGGCAGGCAGGTAGGCAGGCAGGCAGGCAGGCAGGCAGGCAGGTAGGTAGGTAGGTGTGTGTTACTTTTTAATGATATAGTGTTTTAATTCTAAAGTGTTAAAGCATTTTTCTCAAAGTTTTTCTTTCCTTGTCTGATGAATATTTGCAATTCACGTGATATGTTAAGCGTTCTGAGAATGTTATTTTCTTACAGGTTCCCAGCGAAAGGAAACAGCGACATGAATTGAGGGAAATAGGGAAAAGGGCAATGTCAGCCTTTGAAGCACTGTCCCCCCAAAAGAAAGCTTGACCAATCAGCCAATACGGGCTTAAATAATGCCGGCAAAGACGATGAAGTTCTTCAGCTAAAGAAACAAGTTAAAATATGAGAAGACAAAGTATAACTTTGAAAAAATGTGCAAGGGTCTTCAAAAAGTGGAGGTGAGATATGCCGTAAAGATAAGGGCGTCGTCTAGAGAGAAATTAAAGGAAGTGCTTGTTACTAACAGAATGAACCGCATACTTTCAAGATGCTTCACACCAAGCCAAATTAGATGCCTCTTACGCAACGATAAGTGTTTTAAGTGGTTGTCGGTGGATATAGCTCATGCTTTAACATTGATATCACTTTAAAAAAAGATTTCAATTACTTAAGTGGTCATAACATACCGTTTCTAGGCCATTCAACGTTGCACAACTGGATCCAGAATTACAGACGTGAACCGGGAATTTTGCATGAAGCTATGGCGAAAGCAAACTATTAGATTTTCAAGATCATGAAAAATATGGGTTGTTGCTGTTTAATGGGATGAATATAGACAGCCGAATTTGATATAGTTCTTCAAATGTCCGTATTTTAGGACCTCATAATAACGTCCAGGTGGGATCCTGCGAGGACTGTTGCACCATGGAAACAGCCTATCTATTATGACTTTGATGTAACTATGACCACGGATCTCCTGAATCACGCGATTTTTTAATTAGAAGATCGTGGCATCCGGGTAGTGGCAGAAATATGCGATATGGGTGGGGAAAATGCTAATGTGTGGAAACAACTAGAAAATGCACTTTTCACAAACCCCCAAAATAACGAGAGGTAGGTGTGAGTCTTTTTTTATGTTCCTCATTTGTTGAAGTCACTTCCAAACCATTTCTTAAACGATAGAATGCAGTTGACAAATGGTATCTACTTAATAAAAAAGAATGTTATAGAATATCTATTGCAACTGCAAATAGGGAATCTGTCCATTAGCTACCCATCACTGCAGCACACATAAGCTTAGCAGGTAGATGAAGGCAAAATGTGAGAATGGCTGCTCAGTTATTTTCAAGAAGAGCGGTATAGGAAATTAGGTATTGTCTTAATAAGGAGAGAGAGAGCAGTCTTTTACAGTTAGTTAATGATGCTTTTGACGTGCATAACTCGAATTTCAAAAGATGAAATAATACGGCTAATATATGCCATTGAAGAAATGAGAGTAGTGAAAAATAAAGCATTAGTTCACTTTCAGAAGGGCTTCATTATATCTAGTCGCTGTAAGCACTTTTTGCGGAAGTGAAAAAAATGAAACACGATCTATATAATAACAAGTTTAAACCAAGACGTTTTAGTAAACCTTTTCCTTCCTATTCGAGGTTGGGCATCATAGTTGAAGTACAGAACAGAATTCGTCTCTTGTTACTTACAGGCGCAATAAATCCTTATTTCAAGCGGATCATCAGTAGAAACGGTTTCCAAAAACCAAAATTGTGAGTGAACTACTTCAAAACACATGTGACGCGGAATTCCTAAATTTCATTTCCGTCGATTTATGCATTGATGCTGCCGAAGACCTACCAGTACCTACCGAATGCGAGGAGGCTATACTCCAAGAAGACATTTAAATGAACACTTTAATATGGTTGCTGTGAAGTACCTCGCTGGTTATATTGCGCTTAAATACGTGTTATTGATAGTACTTTGTGCAACAACAATGCAACATGTGATATACGCGAAAAAGTGAACCACTGACTGAACCGTCCTCCTCCATGGTGTAGTGGTTAACATGCTAGCCTCTAATTCTCGAGGTCTCGGGTTCAGGACAATGTATTTTTTCGGGCATAAAAATCCTTAGCATGGCTTCCTTCGGAAGTGGAGTAAAGCCTTTGGTCCCGTATCGTAGTTTTACGGCATGTAAAAGAACCTCGAGCACGATAAAGAAATCTCTGAGCAAAATTACCGGTCTTTCACGTCCAATATAGAATGGGACGCTAACGACCACAGGAATTAAAAAACTTCAATAAATAAAACACAATTTAGTTTTTACAGACTGGATCACAGGTATTTCCAAAGGGGGTTCACTCGGCCAGCATAACAACGTTTTCAAAAAGATAACGAAATGGAAGTAATAATAACGGTTGCCATGTATTTGCCTTATCGAGGTGCCAAAGAGTTATGAAAACACAGACATAATTCAGCAAAAATTCCCTAAACTAGATGAAATAGTTGTTTACCTGTACGTCAGGATGCGCACCTTCGTTAGAATACACCATCTCAACAAGAAATGAAAACTGTTGCTATAGAGAAACAATGTTCCAAGAAAATTTGTTAGTGGTAACATCAAGCTTTCCTATGAGCATGAATGATCACGTCTAAATTTAAGTCAAGTTTGTCTTACAAAAAAATCTATTTCACGTTATATTAGCAGTACCTAAAATATTAGTTGTGATAGCTAAGTTGCCTGTAATCAGCATAAAAGTTGACAAAAACAACCCAGACATTTTCACGGAAAATGACGTTTTTTCAATGCATTTTATTTTCCACGTTATAATTAAGTAATTTTTAAGCATCCATTTACATATTACCCACAAATTCCTGTGCGTGCGTCGTATTGGCAGGTTAAGGGCAACCCGATGGTGTGTTAGGCGTGTACCTGCCCTAATTAGGGCTTAAGCACGCAGTGACGGGATATGGGGGTTACAGGATGTCGGTTGGTGTTTAGGTAGGGGAGTGCTTTGAAATGCACGGCTTTACGTATACACTTTCAATTGTCAGTCGAAGAGCGCGCGCGACCAGCCTTCCACATCACGTATTTGACGGCAGCCAATGAGAGCAAAAGGTGCCGGAACGGATCACCTTAATAATCCACATACCTTATTGAGTACTGCGTATTGCATATTATTTAAAAGTCGCCATTGCGATGGATATTATTTTCTTTGCGGTAAATGAGCTGACATCAATGCAGCCTTCTTCATTCCAATTTAAGTCAATAATTCTGGCTCAAGTATTGATTAATTCGAGTTTGTAATTTATAATAACTGAGGTTAAATGTCCTATTGGACAATCGGCAAATTCAACGAATGCTTAGTTTGAATGTTAATACAGAATTTAAAAACCTATGCATAAGCTTGGTTTTACTGATGTATTAGTTTAATGCCAATCATGCTTATATGAGAAAAGACAAATTTTTAATTATGTTTCATATACTCCTACTTTCACGTCATGTAGTAGTTATATTAAAAAGAGAATATTGCAGTAAGTTGAATGTTAAATCCAGAATTCCAAAAATGCGTAGAAGCTTGTTTTTCTGATGTAATCGTTTAACGCCGATTATACTTCTATGAGAATATCCCAATTTCTAGTTATATTTCCATATGTTCTTACTTCCCACCTTATGTAACAGTAATATTAGTAAGGGAATATTACAGTATGTCTGTAGACAAAGCAACCTGCGACATTTAGCCTTAAAATTAGACGAATCCTTTACTGAGCAACACAACTTATGCATAAATAACCATGCAGAAATATAGTTTGATTTATTAAATTGCGACTGTAAGCAAGAAAACTTTGTGAAAGCAGGAAAACCATTAAAGCAAATAATGAGCGATACAAAGCTACAATAACGTTTAATTACGAATTGCCATACGTCACATAACATATTTTAAACAGCTGAAGTTGATAAATGTTACTTCCAGCTTCGCCAACATATTTCCTGTTGAAAACGTCGGTATTTTACATTCCGGACCTTCCTTATCCGCTTCGTTGTTGGGTATCCGCCATGAGGTAGATAGTACTCCTTAACAGCAAAATAGCTTTAATCCTGTAATTGCAGTTGTAACTAAGACGAACTATTTGTAATTTGCATTATTCTATATCCAAGTTTGAGCAATACCTTAAAAATTGGCTACTAAACCGTCTAAAAGGCAGTAAATGTTATCTTGTACACGTGTAGTTCAGATAGGTAAAATAAAAGTAAATCTGAGAATACCATTGTTATTAAATTCCCAAAATGTTCCACTTCACGATAACATAAAAATCAGCTACTAGAGATTATGAGTATATTTAACGTTATTTCCAAGAGAATGTTTTTATATTTGCTGAAATCACATTTAATGTAAAAACAATTGTCTCCAAGTTGGAATTAATCGCTCTTCTACACAAGCTATGAGTTGGACAAGGTTGAAAAGGTAGAATCAGACGACTGAAAAATTCAGTGCTAAAGCCGATGTTTCAAATCCCGGCTACGGCATTGAATTTTTCAGTCATCTGATTCTACGTTTCTTACCTTCATTTTAATAACCTAAACGTTTAACACGCAATAAAGCAATATTTTACGAAGTATCTAGGCGTAAGCTTCACTTAAATTCGTAGTGTGATTTGTATTTGCTTTACAGCAAATGGCATTATAACTTATTCATGTATACATAGGGTATACATCACTGCATGTGATACTACTAATATTACTTTGTGGTTTCTTATACGACGGGGATAAAGGCATAGTATACCAGAAGAAAACTGGAAGCCATTAAGTCACAAATACTTGTTTATGCGACAGCAGACATTAATTCTGTAGTGCGGCATCCCATTGAATATCATTTGCTTTAAAATGGCAATGCCTCATGCCATTACAATTTGTAATACCTCCTGTTTATTGGGTACAGGAAATCATTCAGACAGCACTCCCAGATAAACCACTGGAAGACCTTTCACCATTACTCCAGAGCGAAAATTTTATGTGTTTTCAATAGAACTAGCTTCAAGAAGGACTGGAAGAACTTCCAATGGAACTCGTTTCACCAAAATTCGAGACTACTTTCTTAGAGTGGAACTGGAACTACGTCCTTGAAACGACTCTGACTGGGGAGTGGAATTACTTTCGGCAAAATAACTTGCTGAACCCATCGCAAGGTAGTAGGTGTGAAAACAAAACACGGTAGTAGGCCGTAAGAACAAAGAGCGTTATGCAGTTTCATCCCTATGCGTATTATGACTCGAAATAAAGTCGTACAAATCGAAATGGAAAAGCATACAAGAACGGAGGGAAACTGAAAGGACCTATAGTGTAAACCTGATACAACTGAGATAGAAAGACAGCAGTCTGCAGAATGTAAACGACAAGTAAAGAAAAGCCGGTATATATCCCCTACGCAATCACATATACATATATTGGATTCCCGACGGTGGATTCGATGTAAACACGCCGGGGTCAAAGCCACATTTAATAAGGCGGGAAAGTAATACGAATAGTTAGGTTTACGGAGAGAGGTTTATGAGAAATAAAGTTAAACAAGTGGGCACGACAATACTCTGGGCAGTATGTCGAGAGGTGGTGCTACATACGACGTCCGCAGCAATGTCAAAGGAGATGTAAACATGTTTAGCGGTGATGGAAAGAGCAAAAGTTGCAGTCCTAGCCGCAGGTAAACGATGTCATTTTCCGTCCGATATACAGACATGGCTGGGTATTAAAATACGATGAAAGGAAACAGTACAACTGAGCTGGTGGAGTAAATTAAGGATAAAGATCTCATATATTTGGCATTTGATATATTAATAAGAATGGCAAAGGCCAAAAAAACTAATACAACTCCAAAAATAGTTGCGTGCGAAGTTGGTTGCCGTTGAACGAATTTCAATGTCTTATCCAGCAAATAGCTTGTGAAAAAAGCGACAGGTGTGAGTTTCCTTCGTACACACACATTGTGTCACAAATGAGAACACCAGTTAGTGCAAAAGAAACACTTTATTTCACCAGGAACACAGAGTAATACAAACGTTACACTTGAGTCACTTCTACACGCACTGGAATACAACACAATTATAACTGATCCGTAGAATCACAATGGAATTGCTGAACTGCACTGTCCACTAGTACTGTCACTTCCATCCGAACTCAGCACTGTTTCAATTAAGCACAGTCTCGTCCTGCCACCAGCAGTTCCTTATATAAGCCTCGCATACAAAGTGGAACATTCGTGAATGAGAACCTTGCCGAGAGGCCTAAAAGGAATCCTCTGGATGGCGGAAGTGGTACACAATGACTATTGTTCAAGCGCCAATTGCCAAACAAATAAATTAAATAAAGTAATTGAGTCTCTATGGTCACTCTTTAACTAATGTGGTTCTTAGCGTTTCATTCTATATTGGGCGTGAAAGACCAGGAGTTTGCTCAGAGGCCTCTTTATCAGGCTTGAGATTCTTTTTTAAGTGCCGTAAATCTACGACACGGAACCACCGGTTTTACTTTCCTTCTGAAGAAAGTCATGCTAAGGAGAATCGCTCTCCGTCGAGTTTGAACACGTGACCGTGTTCCGATGTTCTGGTATAAAGTTACATTTCTGAATCTCCTGGACACAACGGGATGTCTGACACTCCGGGTTCTTAAAGCTCAATAGCCAGGTAAGGGCGGAGTGACCAGTCCTCAGGTGCAATGGTTGTCCGTAGATGTGCATATGGAAGTGTTACAGCGCCATCACAATTGCCAAGAGCTCCCGTCGAGTAACGCAGTGGCTCTTCTGCATTCGAGAGGGCCTTGCTGAAGTATGCTCCTGCTTATTCTGGACATGGGATGTCGTCCTCTGTGGTGTAGTGGTTGTCATACTAATCTCTAGTTCCCTAGGTCGTGTGTTAAAATCCGGCTGAGGGCGATGTATTTTCTTCGGGCGTAAAACCCTTAGCATGGCTTCCTTCGGAAGGGAAGTAAGGCCGCTGGTCCCGTGTTGTAGAGTTACGGCACGTAAAGGAACCTCAAGTCCGATAAAGAGGCCTGAGCAAAATTACCGGCGTTTCAGGCCCAATATAGAACGTTTCGTTAAGGACCACAGTAGTTACAAAGCGTCCATAAATAAAACTCAATTTAATCTTTTGGATCTGAGATAGCAGCCTTCCAACACCACTGTCGCTGGCGTCGGTGTCCACGATAAAGTCGTCTCCCGGTTGTGGAAGTCCCAAAACAGGCGCAGTTAAAAGGGCTGACTTGAGCGTCTGGAACGCAATCTTGGTCTCCTCTGTCCACACGTAAGGACGGTGTTATTCCGTTAAACGAGCGAGGGGCTTCGCGATGTTGGAGAAGGCTCTGACAAACGGCCGGTAGTAGCTGCATAGACCCAGAAAACTGTGCAACTCTCGTCTATCTTTCGGGCGAGCTCTCACATCCCAAGAATTCTCGGTGACCGTTGTCACCCCAGTTGGTGAGACTATATTGCTCTATTAGTTAACCTTCTTGTAGAAGATTTGGCACTTCCTCGTATTCAGTTTTAGGTTAGCTGCTGGCAGTCTCTGCAATATTTCGGCCAGGTTCTCTAGATGATCTTCGAAAGTGCTGCCAATGACGATGATGTCTAAGTGTAGCCGGCAGGCGTCGTAAATCAATCCTCTCATCACGGATTTCATCAGGCGCTGGAAAGTGGCTGGTGCGTTACGGAGACCAAAGGCAAAACCGTAAACTGCCAAAGCCCTTGGCCTCTCTAGAATGCTGTTTTTTCCTTTTCTATGTGGTAAAGGGCCACTTGCCAATATTCCAATTTCAGCTACGAGGTCGAACTACATTGGGCAGCAGCAAGATTGTCCAGAGTAAAGTCAACTCGGGTACGGGAAAACAGTCATTTCGGGTAACACGTCTACACTGAAGCGTAGTAACACAATTTTGCTATGACAAATAGAAATTTATATACTCAATTTATACTTTGCACTTTACTAACATTACTATAAAGGCATTTGAATGCTTACACGCCCCTGCCGTTTGAAAAAGTTCTGTCGATAGATATTGTGTTAAATCCCTAAGTTATACAATTCCTGTGTGCTTAACCATTGCCTACAAAGTTTTTAAGAGTGATACTTTTATGGTGAATGTTTGCTTTTCTTTCGGAACTGGTGTGAAAATACAAGATCATTTATATTTAAGTTCATAATATGTTACATTTGATATAGGGTTTCCCATAGATTTTAATATGCGTTACCATTACTGACGTCAGCAAACGCACGAATTTCTGTTCGTGCAAATTAAAAAGGGTTCCTCGAATATAATAAAGAGTAGGTCCCTAGATATTTAATAATTGATATAATTTTGCTTCTCAGTATACATTACAGGACTTTGCTAACAAACAGTCATTAAACGACTGATCAGAAATGAAATAATAATGGTGTATTGTTGCATTCCATTTTGTAAAATCGCAGACACAAAGAGATTAGCGTCACACTTAATAAATTTCCATCAAAACACTAAAAGCTATACCACGGCAGGGAGCAGAAAAGAAACAGCATTTGGAAGCCTTTCAAGAGTCGGTAGAATGCAGCCAGCATTTTGACGATAGCTGTTTTAGTATTCCGACTAAAAATAGAAGACCCTTTTATCCATTCTATCCCAACAAGTGTGTCCGAGGATATCCAACATATAAGCAAACAAAAGTGAATATCCACACAGAAAATGAATTACCGCAAAGCTTCCTTTGAGTTTCATGAAAGTAGCCTCGGACTTTACCCCTCACTGCACCTGATGAGTCAATAGAAACTGCAGCTGACATTTTTCCGTCAAAGTAGAGGCGGGAGTTCAGGCAGAATTTGAATACTTGTTGACTACCATAAATGTAAGAGGGTCGCTCCAGCACTATTTTAAGTCAAGGTTCGCGAAAGAGCTTACGTGTTCTAAATGCGACAATGAGATAATCTGACTTGTTTTGCTAACAAAACTGTGTAGCGATATTTCCGCCTCATAACACATACACACAAAGGAACTCTGTAATAATTATAATTTAGGAAGTATTATTAAATTAACATGCAGTTTGATAATTTTCCATAATTTTAAAGTAAACGGATTCAAAACTGCATCAATCGAAAGCGCTTCCAAAGCTGTAAATTTGCTTTAAGTTTCAATAATATTTTTAAATAAATAAAGGCGTAATTGCCTAAGAAAAACTACAAGATTTAGGCAAAATAGGAGTAGCTTCGTTTAGACTGTCTATTATGTTTTCCGAGCGTGGGGGCCATAAAATTCGAAAGCTTCTTTTGTACTTGGTGGGGATGAGGCAAGTTTTAAGAGTAAACAGACGCTATGAGGCAACGGAATTTTCTTACAGTTAGGCTTTGAAGTTTCAACTAGGGAACCAATAAATGCAGAGGATAAGCATTGGAACCAATGGAAAGATAGGAAGACGCAGTGACATGTACAAACTTTGGAGGCGAGCATTGACTGATATAGGTAAACGCGAGTGTGGAATTAGGACAGTTTGTCATGATTCTTCGTTAAGGTAACACGTAGCACTCCGGGTCAGAAAAGGACGCTGAGTTCCGAAATTTGCTAAGCGCCGCGTAATTATGCAATTATAAAGTGATGTGGGTGAAACATTTATATAATATGCTAACCGTATTATTCGATATAATAATATCCAAGCTCATAAACGAGTTAATGTTAGGTAAGTGAGTACTTTAATTTCGCGCGGATCTATAGAACGGTGATAGACCACCGAGATATTAAATAACCAGCAGGAGCAAACGTTAGTCGGAAGACAGTGCTAAAAGAACCACACGTGTTAAGGAATACCAAGAATCTTGCAGGATTTCTAGCATAAAGGGTGAGAAAAGTGAAAACAATGTTTCTTTGAAGAGAATATCCCAGTGTCACCACTCCCGCAGTCCTACCCTGACAATAACAGAGGGAATTTCGTTGACAGTTGACCCTGAATTGCTACGACGATAAGTGCTTCCTGACTGATATCGGCGATTTCGAGTCCTGAAGACTACACATACAACGACGCAGGTAAGATACCCACAACGAAGCAGGGGGGGAAAACTGTTGAACCCACTTTTGGATAGCGTTGCAAGAAAAGTGATAAGAAAGCACCATTTGGCAAAATGACTGAATTATACGCCTTTAAGTAGGAAAGTCTCGAAGCTCTAAACGCGCAGGCGAGTATTGCACATTCTTTCCATTCACTAAGTTACGTTTCCTAACGTTCATTATATTATACAGATATTTAAGAAAGTAATTAAAACGAAAGTCCAGATGCACCAGTAAAGAAAATTACATATTATGATATACATAATATAATTTATAAATATAAAATATAATTGTCTAAGGGTATATTTGACGTCAATTGTTCTAGAATACATATAAACAACCTGCACACTTTTACTGTTATGTCTCTTTTTTCGAAATAAAGTAAAGAATCCAGTACTATGGCATTTAAAGCACAATAAAGTAGAGGGATATATAATAACATCTAGTATCAGTGTGTCAAGCATTGGCGAGGTGCTAGTTACGGTTCCAAAAAGAAACTCCGAAGGCTTTATGTATCTTGAAGGCAACGTTATAACCATGGAGGCTGAGTAGTTACTGGAGAGAAAGTTAAACAGACTTCTTGTGAATGAAATCAAACCGGTGTATACAAATAGCCATGATGAACATGTAGATTCCACTGTGAAGACATATGATTGTAGTGTATTTTAATGGAATTTAAGGTCAATTCATACAAATACACTGTGTTGTGTATGCTTGTAATAACACCCAAAGGTCTGAGGAGAAAAGCATAAGTTTTCACAGGTACGTAATCACCACAGTTTCTGCATCTTTTAAATTGGCATACGCTTCACTGTATCAGTATAAATTTATATAATTAATTTGAAACATGATATTTAGCATATTTAGCAGATTGTATGCAATTTTAATATTTAAGTAGGTTTAAATGCGAGACTGTGTATTAGATAAGTGGATTAAAGCTGTTCGAATGGAGAGCGTCGTCATCCTCCGTGGTATAGGGGTACCATCTGTTCCACAGGTCGTGGGTTCAAACTCAGCGGAGGATAATGGATTTTTTTCAGGGATAAAAATCTTTAGCATGGCTTCCTTCGGAAAGAAAGCAAAGCCAGTGGACCCGTGTCGTAGATTTATGGCGTGTGAAAAACCTCCAGGTCTAACACCGAGCAAAATTTCCAAAATTAAATTCTATTTATGGACGCTCCATAAATGCTGTGGTCCTTAGCGTCCCATTTTATATTGGGCGTGAAAGACCGGTAATTTTGCTCATAGGCCTCTTAATTAGGCTTGAGGTTCTTTTACGTGCCGTAAATCTACGACACGGGACCACCCACTTTACTTCCCTTCCGAAGAAAGCCATGCTAAGGATTTTTACTCCCGAAAAAAATCCATTGCCCTCCGGAACCCGCCAACTCGGGAACTAGAAGCATGGTAAGCACCATATGATTTCCAGTTTTTCACACCCAATATACGTGGGATGCTACGAAGTAGTTAGAGAGCGATCATAAATGAAACTCAATTTATTTTTCGAAGGGAAAACTGGAAATCCTGAAGATACAGTAGCCTTTATAAGTCATTTTATAAATGACTACTACACGCTGAGACCTAGGGAAGAAAATATAAAGTTATTAAACGAAAGTGAACTTCCCTTCTATACTCAACTTCCCTCCTCAACTAGTTGAAAAAATTATGAGATATATTCACTCGATGTTATGCTGTTCACACGCACACAAATAACAGACCTTGTTCTAAAAATGTGATGTTTTGGATTCAAGACGTCCATCAGCTGGGGGATTATGCTTTCTCGCATTATTTTTCTTTTTCTATTTCAAATGTTACGCAATGAGAGTTTTGTTTACACATAAATGGGCCTGGCGTGACCATACGTTGTCAGATAGCATGACGAGATTTGAATTAAATCGTAAAACCTGAGCTTCCACATGTGAACAGCGGTGTCAGCCATCTTCCGCGTGACGTCATCAGCAGATAGCTCGAATAAGCAGTGAATGCGCGGAAAGAGGCTCTCCCTGCGGCTTGCATTCTGGTACAAGGTAAGCGATCCAGCTGTAATATAAATCCGTGATTATAATAGCCATGATAGCAACACTGCACTTACTAAACATATGCCCATATGTACAATACCTTGAAGTAGGGAATCAATAATATGAAAGGGTTTACTTATAACGTATAATACTGAAAGTGCAAACACTCTTAATTTAAAAAAAAATATTTTTCAGTATGAGGGAAAAACACTCCTTACCATACTGCGACTGCAACTCATGAATGTACACTACGTGATCAAAAGTATTCGGACACCTGGCTGAAAATGACGTACAAGTTCGTCGGTAATGCTGGAAGTCAATATGGTGTTGGCCCACACTTAGTCTTGATGACAGCGTTCACTCCCGCAGGCATACTTTCAATCAAATGCTTGGGGAATGGAAGCCTATTCTTCACAGAGTGCGGATCTGAGGAGAGGTATCGATGTAGGTCGGTGAGGCCTGGCACGAAGTCGGCGTTCCAAAACATCCCAAAGGTGTTCTATAGGATTTAAGTCAGGACTCTGTGCAGGGCAGTCCATTGCAGGGATGTTATTGTCGTGTAACCACTCCGCCACAGCCCGTGCAGTATGAACATGTGCTCGATCATGTTGAAAGATGCAATCGCCATCCCCGAATTGCTCTTCAACAGTGGGAAGCAAGGTGCTTAAAATATTATTGTAGGTCTGCGCTGTGATCGTGACACGCAAAACAACAAGGGTTCAAGCCCCCTCCAGGAAAAACACGACCACGCCATAACACCACCACCTCCGAATTTCACTGTTGGCACTACACACGCTGGCAGATGACGCTCACCGGGCATGCGCCATACCCACACCCAGCTGCCATCGGATCGCCACATTGTGTACCGTGATTCGTCACTCCACAAACGTTTGCCACTGTTCAATCGTGTAATGCTGATGCTCCTTACACCAAGCTAGGCGTCGTTTGGGATTTTCCTGCGTGATGTGTGGCTTATGAGCAGCCGTTCGACCATGGAATCCAAGGTTTCTCACCTTACGTCTGTCATAGTATTTGGAGTGGATCCTGATGCAGTTTGGAATTCCTGTGTGATGGTCTGGATATATGTCTACCTATTAGTCTTTACGACCCTGTTCAAATGTCGGCGGTCTCTGTCAGTCAACAGACGAGGTGAACGTGTACGCTTTTGTACTGTACATGTCCCTTCACTATCACATCAGAAACAGTGGACCTAGAGATGTATAGGAGTGTGGAAATCTCGTGTACAGACTTCAGACACAAGTGACACCCAATCACCTGACCACGTTCGAAGTCCGTGAGTTCCACAGAGTGTCCCATTCTGCTATTTCACGATGTCTAATGACTACTGAGGTCGCGAATGAGTACTACACAGTAGGTGGAAGCTCAGTGCACCTAAGATGAAAAACGTATGTTTTGTGGGGATTTCCGGCTACTTTTGATTACATAGTGTATATTATAACAGCTGTGATCTCAACTTACTACAAAAAGGTACCTATGCAAAATAACACACAGTACCAATACAGGAAACTTGATAAAAAAAAGCTTAGACAGGGAATACTAATGTTCCTAGCTCAGCTAGCCGTGTAGAGAATTAGGTGTTCAGGTTTTCTTTGTAGAATTTTAAGCAATGAGATCTTCAAGGAGGGGAAGGTGTGTGCAGTATTTTATTACTAGAAGTATGGTTGGAAAAGGAATGGTGTTTTACTTTCGATTTCCTCAAGGTAAGTACAGTCATAAAGCATATGACAAGTGCATGCCCATAAGGTTACATTTCCTTAGATTTACAAATAGAAAAGTATACAATGAAAATAAAGCAAATAAATAAAAAATCATGTACACACATCCTCATTAATAAAACAATCTTCATTTTTCAAGAAGGGGTGAAATTATGCCAATATGTTAAATCTTATTTCTTATCATACATACAATAATATAGGGTGACTCATATTTACATTAATGAGGTTTTATGTTAATTATTTTGTCTTCAAACAATTTCTGAATTTCTTTCCTGCCAGATAATTGTCTTTATTCCATCTCACATTGTGCCACAGACATATGAGGATCGAAATCTTTTGTGCACTCAGAAACTTACCTTTCAGTGGTGCTGGTGTATATCTGAAAATCTCAAAACAGTTTCTGAACAACATAGTTAAACAAAACTTGTTTACATGAAACTATCAGGCAAGTTTGTTTATGCATTCTGTCAGGTTCAAAAATGGATGAAAGCCTTACAGCATTTTAATTCAGGAACGTTTGCAGGGTGCTGAGAAGCAGAGTAAAGTAAAATCTCATAGTCTTGTATTTTAAGTGTGGCTTGAATAATACAGTTCTATTTCAGCTTTTCTAAGGTTTTGCAGATTCTCTGGATTAAAGTTAGCTTTTCTCTGAAATACGCATTGACTTCTTCGTATTCATATTTTCAGCGCAAAGCAATTTTTAAAATTAATCTCATTCAGCAGCGCCAGTAAACATATGAATGATCTTACATTGAGCTTCAAAGGATATCTTATAATTAATAATTGGAGTTGATACTCTCCACACTAATATAGGTCTAAATATAAACAAATATGGTTATAAACCATGTTAGTTAATGGTTTACCTCTATAAACACTAATGTATGCTAATGTAAACAATTATATTGTATGGACTATAAGGGTTAATTCAATCCAAATGGCTTATAAAGTCTTGCATCCTTGTTTGTGACTTGCACTGAAAGCAAAACACATAAATTGGCATATTAGATTCACTTTTAATAGCAATCACGAGTGTCATGATATCACATCTGTTATTTTAAATCAGCTGATGTGTGTAGCCCAGGCAGCTATTCTAGGTGGTGACACTGCCGTATGTAGTCAGCTATTCCTATGCTTAATTATCCGAGTTTCCTATATTGGTACTGTATGATATTTGTCGATATGTATAAAATCTTGCAGTAGAGAATCAATAATATGAAAGCATTTAGTTATAACATATAATATCAAAATGCAACAACTCTTTAAGTCTTAAAGTACACATTTTTCAGTATGAGGGAAAAGCACCTCCTGAGTAATTTATATGGCTTAGAAAGGGTATATTAACGCTAATTATTTATGTACATATTAGGGAATGTATGTATGTGTATGTTATTTACGATTTTGTGTAAATTAATAATTCACCGACAAGGGTTTTACCATTTTCTAGAGTTAAGATTCGTTTTATACTTATGTATCATTCTGAGACTTCCCCTAGCAATGCCAATGTTTTTACTGAATCGGCAGTGATTTAAACTTGTCAGTTTTATTATCAATCAAACTGTTGAGAAAACAACACATCAAAAAACTATAACCACCTTGTTAACTTGGATAAGTCGTAGGAAATACATCTAATAAGAAGATATTAATCAATTCCAAGATTTGTGTTGCTTTGAATATAGGATAGAAAAGATGCATTTGTCAAGAGATTTAAGTGAATTTTAAGGAATACTGGAATGTAATTTTGATTGCAATTTATTATTTAGGGGGGAAAAAAAATCCAGGAATTACACAAAAAACATAGAGAGTATCTGTTTTGACACCTACTGCAATTATTATAACAAATATTTTAAAACAATATTATAGGAATTCAATGCTTTGTTTGGTGAATATATAATTATATGTGTTTAGACATTATTACATTTGAACATAATGAATATACAAGAAAAATATCATGATAGTGCCAATTCAGAATTTAGACCTCATTACCTTCAGCATATTAGTGTATTAAAAATAAAATAAACATATCTCTGTCGCACTTACACACAAATATTGTCCCATTAATATTAATATGACTTTTAATGGATTATTGAGAAATAAAATTAAGTTTGCAAGATTAATGTTTAGTTTACAACAATTAGGAATGGCTAGGTACACATTGTACTAAATTTTATTATAACCTATAAAACAGATAGTGTTACATGTGATAATTATCAATTATAAATGAGACATTTTAATAAAATGCAGCTTTAAAACATATTTGTAGCATTGTTCCTGTATTTCTTTCCATGTGTAGAAATACTATGATTATTTGGTTCAAGATTATTTTTGGACTTAGATAATTGTGCTGCACTAATTGCTAATGTGGGAGCTTAACATGTAAATGCCATTATTCTGTAGTGATTAGTTGTTTCGATCTTGTAGGTAATTAAGTTTTGTTCTTTATTTTCTTCTGGGTTTTATATAGCACCCTGGGTAAGTAACCCAGCTTTGACCTACAAGGTATGGGTATCCAGCAACCTTTGAAATCCAATGTATATTCTATTTGGCCATTTTGAGAATACAGAACGCTGCATATTTCTTGGCTGTTGTAACCCTTGTTTTGTAACTTGGATAAATTGATTTATAGTATTAAATTTGTAAGGCCATTTAGGGCAAACTTCCATACAGCTACATAGTGAGATAGATATCCCGGCTTTTGAGTTTCCACTCGACTGTTTTATGGACAGAATCCACTTCCATCTGTGTATGTCCCCTTTCTAAAAAACTTTTGATTACAGTTACATTCTTGTTATATTCCAGTATTGAGTATGCAGTCTAACCTAATAAACATTCAATAATGTTCTTTCACTACATTTAAGATAACTGTTGAGTCTAGAGAAGACTTTATGTAAGAAATTACTCCTGATAAAAAAAATCGTGATTAATTTCTGTGGCTCACAGACACATACCTTATAGGGAAAAGTTTGGGTGCAGGTGTATATGGCTATCTCAAAGAACAAACATTACTATAAGCTTTGGGAAATATTGCAATTTTTCAGGCAGAAGTATTTACTGTCACTGCGCTCTAAGAGGATTTGAAGAAGGTAATCATGATAAATGAATTTTCATCCTCACAGACAGTCAAAGTGCTTTAAAAGCACTCTCTTCATACCAGATAAAAGAAAAACCAGTTTGGAATGCCTAAAGCCTTGATTGCCCTATCATCTCGCAACAGGCTTGAAATATGGTGGGTGAGGAGTATTAGGGAATCTATGGAAATGAAAAAGTTTATCAACTTGCTAGAAAGGGTACTGATATATTGTTTGTTGGACTGGAATCAGCATTGGGGACTACACATGTACACAAAACCTCAGTAAAACCATGCATTAAGGAAAAACACCAACTGAAGTGGCAAACTGTCCAAGGCAGGAAAGTGGTCTTAGATCCATCCATCTCATCTCCCCCAAAATGAAATTGGATAGAACAGAAATACGAAAAGTAATAGCATTAATTTCTTAACATGGTCGCTTTAGGAAGCCTCTATGTAAAGCAGGGCTCTACAGAATGAACCGACTTGTAGAATGTGAACTGTGCATTCTCTGACTGCTCATTTCTGCCAAGAAAGAGCCATAACCAAAGTTGATCTTTAGGTTGCACAATAAGGATTTTAGGCAGACGTGCGGGAGGTTGATAAAACTTAAAAAAAACATCAGCTAACCCAATCTTTACATTCTTGTTTGTGAATAACAAACGGAGAGCATTAGACAGTACTGTTATTATGTGCTGGTAGCCACAGTTATCATTGTAAATGTTGATTTTCTAAGTTGTTTTTAGTGTTCTTGTAAATATTTGGTCAGGAAATAAATTAGGAATAACGTAAACTCAGATGCATCCAACCCACCTTCTTCCTCAAGTCACAAATAACACATCATGTCTTCAGTAGCAACATTGACCAGTGTAAAGCTGTGAACACAATTTTATTTTTAAATATATGGATGCTTTAGCATTGGAGCAAGCATTACACCTTGAGCATTCATTGTAAAAGTTTATTTTCCTAAGAACACTAGTATATTTTTCTTTTTGGGCATTCTCTTTACATGACTGGTGTTTATTATATACATCATTATCCAAACCATGACAATTACAGATATTACAGAACTTTTTTCGGTTTAAATAGTGAAAGATTGCGCTTGTGGAATTCTGCCCTGAAAATTGGCACGAATAGGCATTGAACACTGGCATCACTATATTTCCTTTCATATTAAAACATCTGATGTGCTATATTCACATGACTTTCTCTACTCTACAATTTATTAGTGGGTATACAAATTATTCTTCCAAAAGTTTATTTTCTTATCCATTAAATTTTAATCAAGATAAATCTTTCCGGAAATAGCTGCATTACACATTTTGTTATAGATGCAAAGGGAACAGCAATAGTCAATTTTACAAATGACAATTGAGTCTGCTCTTCTGACACATTTCATACATCTAATGCTTTTTAGAAGACGTATCAAATTATGCTGTTTCAAACTTGGCAAAAGAGTTAATGTCCTCTTACAAAATTTCACCCTTGTATCAGATTATGCCTTTTTAAATGTGAGAACTGAGCAAAGATTTTCTCTGAAATTTTACACTTGTATAATGTTTTGCCTTCATGTGTCAAGTTATGGAATTTTAAAGACAGTAAATGAGGAAACCTCTTCTCATGAATTCCATACTTGAGGCATTTAACCCTGTATAATTATGTATTTTTTAAGATAATAAATAAGTAAAGCTGTCACAAAATTTCACACTTAATAGGTTTTTACCCTCATATATCAAATTATGCTTTTTACTTTCATGTATTAATTTATGCAGTTTCAAATATAATAAAACGGTCAAGCTTTTCCAACAAATTTCACACTTGAGACTTTTTACCCTCATGTGTCAAATTATGCGCTTTCAATTATGATAAATGAGTAAAGCACTTCTCACACATTCCCCACTTGGGTTATTTATCCTCATGTATCAAATTATGCATTTTCAAATGTCACAACCCAGTAAATCTCTTTGGACAGATATCACACCAGTGAGGCTTTATACCTCATGTATCACATTATGATTTTCAAATGTGACATTCGAGTAACGCCCTTCTCACGGAATTTATACATGTGAGGCCTTTTACCAGTGTATTACATTATGACTGTAAATGACATCTAAGTAAAGATCTTCTGACAAATTTCACACTGGTGAGCCAATACCAAATTATGCAATTTTAAATTCGACAGAAGAGTAAAGCTCTTCTTACAAATGCCACAGTTGTAAGGCCTTTTATGGTTATGTAAAAAATGTGCTTTTTCAAAATTGACAACTCAGTAATGTGCTTCTCAGAGATTTCACTTCTGAAGTCTTTTACCGCCATTATCATATTATGACTTTTCAAATTTGACATCCGAGTAAAGCTCATCTCACAAATTTCATACTTTACTCTTCTGTATCACATTATGCAATAAAAATATGCTATTTGAGTAAAGCTCTTATATTACACATATATAAGGCTTATTACTATTATGTATCAAATTATGATTTTTCGAACTTGAAAATCAGAGCTCTTCTCATAGGTTTTACACTAGTGAGGCTTTTTGCCCTGATGTATCATATTATGACTTTTCAAATGTGACATCCGAGTAAAGTGCTTCTTACAAACTTCGCATTTGTGAGGCTTTTTGCTCGTGTCAGATTATGGAATTTCAAACGACATCTGAGTAAAGCTCTTCTCGCAAATTTCACACTAGCGAGGCCTTTTCTCCTGATGTACCAAATTGTGCTTTGTCAAACTTGACAACTCAGTAAAGCTCATATTATTTCTTCTCACAGATTTCACACTTGTGAGGCTTTTTAACTTCATGTATCATATTATGCCTTTTCAAATTTGACGTTTGAGTAAAGCTCTTCCCAAATTTCACACTTGTAATGCTTTTTACTTTGATGTATCAAAATATGCCTTTTCAAGTTTGACATCCGAGTAAAGTTCTTCCCACAGATTTCACACTTGTAAGGCTTTATACCCCGATGTATCAAAATATGGTTTTTGAAGCTTGACATCTGAGGAAAGCTCTTCTCACAAATTTCACACTTGTAAGGATTTATACCCTGATGTATCAAAATATGCTTTTTCAAGCTTTTCATCTGAGTAAAGTTCTTCTCACAGATTTCACACTTGTGAGGCTTTTTACCTTCATGTATCATATTATGACTTTTCAAATCTGACATCCGAGTAAAGTTCTTCCCACAGATTTCACACTGGTGAGGCTTTTTACCTTCATGTATCATATTATGCTCTTTCAAATTTGACATCCAAGTAAAGTTCTTCCCACAGATTTCACACTTGTGAGGCTTACCTTCATGTATCATATTATGACTTTTCAAATCTGACATCCGAGTAAAGTTCTTCCCACAGATTTCACACTGGTGAGGCTTTTTACTTTCATGTATCATATTATGCTCTTTCAAATTTGACATCCGAGTAAAGTTCTTCCCACAGATTTCACACTTGTGAGGCTTTTTACCTTCATGTATCATATTATGTCTTTTCAAATTTGACATATGAGTAAAGCTCTTCTTACAAATTTCACACTTGTAAGGCTTTATACCCTGATGTATCAAAATATGGCTTTCCAAGCTTGACATCCGAGTAAAGTTCTGCTCACAGATTTCACACTGGTGAGGCTTTTTACCTTCATGTATCATATTATGCTCTTTCAAATTTGACATCTGAGTAAAGTTCTTCCCACAGATCTCACACTTGTGAGGCTTTTTGCCTTCATGTATCATATAATGACTTTTCAAATGTGACATTCGAGTAAAGTTCTCACAAATTTCACACTTGTAAGGCTTTATACCCTGATGTATCCAATTATGTGTTTTAAAAGCTGACAACACAGTAAAGTTCTTCTCACAGATTTCACACTTGTGAGGCTTTTTACCTTCATGTATCATATTATGACTTTTCAAATTTGACATCTGAGTAAAGCTCTTCTCACAAATTTCACACTTGTAAGCCTCTTTACCCTCCTGTATATTATCCGTTTTCATATTTGACAACTGAACAGAGGTGTTCTTACAAATTTTACACTTGTGAGGCATTTTACCCTCATGTATTATATTATGGCTTTTCAAATGTAACATCTGAGTAAAGCTCTTCTCACAAATTTGACATTTAAGAGGTTTTTTTACCCTCATGTATCAAATTTTGAAAATTCAAAGCTGACAACTCATTGAAGCCCTTATTATGAATGTGAAACTCTTGTGACCTCTCTCCCTTATGAATCAAGAAACCTGTGCTGTCAATTCTTTCCATATCACTACATTTACCAGATTTTTGTGAGTGAACATCTATTTCTACAGGTAGTATTTTTGGGACATTTCTTTCCGGAGTTTCACATTCAAGCTCTTCTCCATAACTGAAGCTTGTGTCTTTCCATGAGGGTTCAGCAGAGTGCAATGGTGAATTGCAACAGCTATTGCCAGAAACTGCTTCTGTGTGTAATCTGAAATGTTGGAGAATTTAGAGTTAGGTACAAAAACCAAAGAGTGAAAGGAATTAAATCTGAAAAGGGAATATGTCTTTCTTACTAATTGTCAAATGTAGATAAAAATGCTTCAAGTAGAGCAACCGCATTGTTTATTACAGTCAAAATGACTTTGTTAATTTGCTATATTTTTAAGTAATAAATAAAATCCTTCAAATGAAAAGCATGTTAATGGTGCTTTTAATTGGTAAGAATAATGAATGTTATGAATTTGTGTACAATACAGGAAAATCAAAATGGGAGGTAATAAATTCTTGTCCAATTTAAAGGAAATAGGCGAAAATAACTTGTGACTCAAAACCAAGAAGTGTAAGTAAATGATTATACAAACGTAAATTCACAAAGTTTCGTTCCTTGTATGCATAACGCTGTATCAGACAACTGTAAATACAAAGCTTATAAGATCTTATACCAAAGCATTGTAAATATGCAGCAACATAATTTATTGTGAACCTGGTCTTAAGGCAGAGAAAATAAAAGTAAAATATCATGAAAATTGCACCTTAGGTTCTAGCTTTTGAGGTAAAAGACATAGATAGAAGTGGGTGGCAATTTATGATCAAAACAAACAAACTCATTAAAATATACATCATATATGAAAATACTGTAAATCTGAACTACTCATGTAACTAATCAACTTTATAATTCTTGAAAATTCTCCAATAAGCTAAAGTGGGCTGTAGGTAGACCAACATATAAGAAAAAGATTCAAAACTTGCAATGGAAAATCACAAACCAATTTATGCTTGACTTTATCCAAAATAAAATGTGGATTTTCTTAAAACAGCTATGGTATTTATGCAGATAATTTCAAATTCTTTCAGAATAACAGATTGGGTAAAAATAAAGTCAATACAACAATCTACAAAGGATACATTATAAATGCAATAGGCAGAAAAGAACATGTGGTAGCAATTTTCCTCAATCTCTGTAAACTGTGTGATTGCATAAACATTGAAACACTGTCAGCAAAACTTGAAAATTGTGGTAATAAACATTGAAGTGGTTAAGCTCAAATTTATAAAACGGAGAATAATGCCTGGAAATAAATACAGATAGAAATATATAACCAATATCACATAATCTTTTAACAGAGTAACACAACATGCAGTGCCACAAAGATAAAAATTAGGACCATACTTATTCCTACTACATCAACAGCTTATTTATACAAATTAAAGATTTGAGGGGAATAGCTGTTGGTTATGCAGAAGATGCTGACTGTTGTTACAGGTAAGACAGAAATAGATGTACAAAAAGAGAGCAAATTCACCACAAAATCAGCAGACAGCAACCTAAGCATGGAACAAAAAAAAATAAAACAGAGTGGAAGAAACAGAAATGCATGCCAAAATTAAGTTACATTTGATTCTATCTCCCCAACCTTGTCCAAGAACGGTTAGTGTGGAAGAACAATTAATCTCATTTCTAGGGTTAATCATAGACCATAATTTAAAAAGGAACCAACATTTGAGAGTGCACTAATAAAAGTTAGCGCGCACAGAGAGTGGCTGTTTTTAAGGTAAAGCCACAGACTGGCTATGTGCGCTAAATACACCACTTATAGCAAGTTCAGTACTCATTATAATGCATATTACTATCACTTGTGAGTAAGTAATGCAGGAGTTATGCAACAAAAAACCCCCAGTGTAATAAGACAGTGTGTGGAATACACCTATGCAATCCATAAATTACAACTCTGTATACATATATGAAATACTAAATTTACATAAAAATCCATAATCACAACAAAAACATGAATCCAATGCGGGAAGAACTTAATACAGTGAAACCATTATTAAACATTTAAGATTTTGAATTGGTTGACTCAACACCTATGATTTTCATTTACACATAATTAATGGAGGAACGTGTTTTCATAGCACCTTTTCTATATCAATAAAACAGTTGACAGCAGCAGATGATGTAGAGAAGATACCATGAAAACATTTTCCTGCATTAATTATGTGTCAGTGAAACCCATCAATGTTAAGTAGACCAATTCAAAACCTTAAAAGCCATGAATGTCCAAAGCCATTACACTAGGACAAAGCACAGTTATTTCATAAATAGATAAATGGAACTCCAAATCGCAAAAGCATAGAAAATAACAGCAAAATTATGTGCAAATCATGAACCTTCACAAAGAAAGTTAACAAACGAAACAACCAAACCAAAAACAATCAAGTCCTATCTGATAACAATCTAAATGGAAAGTCAAAGCCTTTTTCAAAAGTATCTTCTTTTATAATTCAATGTGTGTGTATTCTAGCACATAGGCTTTATAAATTCTTTCTTAGTGTTCTACATACATATGAATTCTCCTTACAATTACAATCAATTTCTCATAATCAACTTAGCTTTTGCAGAGAAGACATAAAAATAAGGGTATGCATATTTACATAAAATCTAACATTAACTTTATAAAGGTTTAAAGGTTAGTGCGCTTGAGCACTTAAAGTGGAATACAATTTTGAAGCTAATATTGTAGAATTAGTAGATCATAAGGTGGTCATGATTTGTATTAACAGAAATCCAGGTAGCAATTTGCAAATATATTTCAAAACTTTGAAATCATTCTTGAATATTATAAATCTAAGACTCAAGTTACAATAACAGGACATTTTAATATAAACTTTTTTTAAAGACAGTAGTGAAAATAAATAGCTTCATATTCCGCAAGAGGAATATGAATTCAGCTTGCTGAAATAAATGAACCTACTAGAGTGCAAAACAAGACTAGAACTGCAATAGATCAAATAATTATAAATATGCATATATTTTGGTATACAACAGTGATGAGGACATGGTTTTTCAGATCATTTTGGGTAGTTAATCCACTTATATCATAATTTTGGTAATTTTAATGAAGTTAAATACAGATGTTTATGTAGGAGTTAGGATTGTTAATAATGAAAACATAAATATGTTTAGCTTTGTTGTCAAGAGTAATTTGGGAAAATGTGCGTATGATGAGTTTATGAAATCCATTACTTGCCGTTTAAATAATAACTCTATTACAGCAAGATTATTAAAAAGCAAGTTAAAGATTGAGATTCTTAAATAAATGTGTTATGGAGAGTAATACAACTCAGAAACTTTTTAGAATTATGACTCCCCCCAAAAAAAATAAAATCTAACAATAAATCTAAATCTAATTGGCAATGTTGAAACTCGAAGGTGGTTGAGTTCCACAATATTGAAGTAATAGGTGCAATGGTAAATTAGTCTCAGATCCAAATGCTGCTTTAATACTTTTAATACACATTTTAATGATATAACAAAATGTGCTGCAAAACCAATGATAAAATGAACATACGAATTACCATAGTTTCCATATTCATTTTTCCTTTTGCCTACTGATTTTAATAAGGTCAGTGCTGTAATTAAGAGCCTCAGTAATAAAAAAAGCATGTGCTGAAGATCACCTTTCAAGTTATTATAATTAAAAAATGTAGTGTGCACATTAGTGAGTTGTTAAAATGTTTTACAAATCTGGGAGGAGATTCTTCATCAGAGATGGGTAATGAAAGAAATGCTGAGCCACCGCAGAAGAGATCGCCGCTGACCCTTTGGCACCTTTCGAAGGGGCCATCGCCATGCCATCCACTGCTGAAGCTACTCCAGGATTCGCCACTGCTGAATAGCCAGCCGCTCCCCTGGCATATGCTGGGAACGGTGCCTCACCGCTGCTGGTGACCAGGCCTTCTTGTGCAACAGCCACTGCTTTGACCCAGCACTAGCAACATCTCTCTTGCCCAGTCAACACCGCACCTCACCTTCCACTGCAACAGTTGACTCCACCAGCCTTACACAATATCATCACAACTCAACACCCCACGCAGCAGCCAGCACCACCACCTACTTCACCATCGCCACTGTCATCGTGATACAATGCTGTGATATCTGGAGTACCTGGGATCTTCCTTCAAGATATGTCTTCACTGCCACTCAACACTGGTGGCCTTCAACCTTTAAAGCCACAAGAATCATGACATCCCGGGGACCTACAACACTAATTTGCCTGGAATTCGCTGAATCGGCCGACTGTGTGGCTGCCATGAGGCCCGGCCTGCCCTTGTTAGGGCAGGTTTTTCATGCTGAGGCAAGCCGAGCGGAAGGCCACCAGCCATGCCGCCAATGCTGGTGCTATGGGCACGACACCATAACCTGTGCTGCACATCCGAGGTGCCACTACTGCAGTGCACCGACCTTGACTGCACAATGCACCAGCCACAACCTCTGCCGATGCCACCAATACTGTGCCTCCTGCAATGGCCATGGCCACTTCACTGGGCAGGTGCAGTGCCGTCTCTATCCGAGAAGCTGTCGATGTAATCCGGCCTCAACTATACTCGCAGCTTCAGCTCCTCCGACGTCAACACCTCCATCACCAGCCGCAACAGACAACACTCTGCGAGATGCGGCCTAGGATCTCCATACAGAGGTCCTCATCATAGGCTCCCGCATCTCTCAGCAAGATGAAATGTTATCTTTGTTCATCACCGCCGTCAACTCTGCCAACGCAAAGCACCATCTCCACCGACTTGGCACTATAGAATCAGTAATACAAGATCTTCATGCCATCACCACTGCCTTCACCACCAGCTGCATGCAGCAATTAGACAACAGACACCACAATCAGTGGCCTGGGACAAGTCATTGACAGCCTGCCAGTGAACTCGCCACTGCCTGCTCCAAGAGCTCACCTGGAAGAGTTTAGGCTCATGTTAACAAATCTTGTGGACCTCGTGAAAGTCCTAATCACCACAACGACCAAATTGACTCCAGTTCTCAGTGACTTGAAGGGTGGTCAGGAAAGACTGCGCATCTCATGTTGACCAACCTAAGTGCTCCTTTCAAAGAGTGCACAAGTACTCAAAATACATCAATAAAGATGAATAAAAATCACCTCCAATCCCGATCCACTCCCCAGGGGCCAATCAGGGCCCTGGCACGGTCATGGCTTCTCCTTCACCACCTGCCAGCGCAATAAGCTGCCAGATACCTTCCACACTATCGGATGCTCAGCGGAACCCCAATACCTTACCTCACTTCTCCTTCCAATTCCTGTCCTTAACTTCACCTACCTATTCCCATCACTTTCCCCCCAAAAAATACAAATCTGTCACTAAGTATCTTTAAATCCTTAATATATGGCTGCTTTTTAAAAAAGAGTTAAGGGAAGATGTGGATAGTTATAGACCGATTTCGCTATTACCAGTATTTTCAGTTATGAAAAAAGTTGGAAAATACTAATACCAAATATGTAGCACATACAAAATTTATAGGCAACTGAATAAAGCATAATTTGGAATGGACTGTTCACAGAGATAATTTGAATAAAAAATTAAGTTAGCTTTGTTATAATTCACTTATATAACATAAGTCACCACATATTTGCCACTCAAAGTTGTGGTACTTAATTTTCTCAAGAACAAGCTTCAGTTTCATAAGACCCTTAGGTTTGTAGAGTGTGCAAGTGGTATTGAAGCTAACTTGTTGCCATTATGAAATAACACTGCCTTAAGACTTCGTTTGAAAGAATCAATAAAAAAGATGCCAGTTACTTGGCTCACATGCTTCCCTGTCCAACTGTTGAATAAGATTACACACATCCACACACAACACAAGTTGATCTTCTGCGTAGTACTTATGAAACTGTATTTTGCAATTCCTATGCTACGAAAATGTAATGCCAGGTGGTAACAAATTCTTCTCCTGTAGTCTTGAGCTCAGTAATTCACTTTTTTGTTTTGTGAGGCCTAAACCCCTCACTAAATCATTTAACTGAAATTGATTATACTGTTGTGGTGAATTGTTAAATTCTTCTGGATCAGAAACCAACTTATTGTCGGAAGTCACGGAGCTGCTTTCAGATTCACTGAAATTGACGTCACTAGTGGTATAGGTATGGGTAGTTTGGGGCTATGAGGAATAGGCATGTAGCCAAGTTCAGATTTGGATATTTAATTCCTGTTTCACTTTTGTTGTAGTCAGTGCTTTGCATATGCAAAAGTAACAATCGTCATGGTGATTCTGCTGCTCTTCCCATATCACTGATTTTGGCAAATGGCATTGCTTTCTGCTTTCCTTCATACCAATAACATAATTGCTCAACACAAATGTTATATGCAATATAAGACACAAACGATTTTTCCTGGTCACCAACGTTCTGTTTGAAATATGAGTAATATATTTATTTAAAGGTGAGTCGGAATTGTAACACTAACATCACTTAAGTTTACTCACTTACTAAGTGAGTAAACTTAAGTGATGTTAGTGTTACAATTCCGACTCACCTTTAAATAAATTCAATACACATCACTGTTTCTAGCTTCTTTTCATTACAATGAGTAATATAGTTTCTTTGTTTGTGAGTCTACTTTATGTACCTTCCCATCAAACATGTAACACCCAAAATGTAACAAAACATCTGAGGACTTTGTAGACACTGTCTCCTGCATAATCTTGATGTAGAAGTCATACTCAAACTTTTATTTTAGTTTAATTTAAAGGTGAGTCGGAATTGTTACACTAACATCACTTAAGTTTACTCACTTAACATGTTTCGGGAAACGGTTGTTCCCATCCTCAGAAGTTAAATCGACTGGCCCGTGTTTTTGGTGTTTCCGTTTTTTGGACTGGATCCTGTGGTGGCATCTTGTGGTGGACAAATGTAATTCCAGATGTACTATGTTTGACGACATCTTCGCTGTTGTCCCTAATAGGTTCATACAAGACTCCTTAGCCTTACTAAACCTACAGAACCAATCAATAAAATTCACCATAGAAATAGAAAAAAGAAGGCATGCTACCATTTTTAGACCTAAAAATCATCAGAGAACAAAAGAACCTAACCTTTGGCATATACAGGAAGTCAACACACTCTACTAATTACATAAAAAATAAGAGTTTCAATCCAACCACACACAAACATGCAGTACTAAACAGCCTAACACATAGACTGGTATATACCCCCTTAAATAAAAAAGAATACCAGTTAGAATACCAGCATATAGTAGACACAGCAATACATAATGGGTACAACAAAGCAACTATTGACAAAAAATTGCAAAATTCAAACGACAGATGCACATCAGAAACACAACAAATCTCAGCCAGCAAGATAAAGAGCTAAAGTTCAAGAAATTCACATACCACCCAGGAACATTTCACAAATTTAACAAGATTTTCATGAAACATAACATCAGCCTAGCTACACAGAACAAATTTAACATAGAGAAATTACTTTGTAACAAGTTAAAAGACCCCATTGCACAAGACAAAAAAGCTGGAATCTATAAAATCAATTGTTCAGATTGCAATAAAGTATACATAGGAAAGACAAAAAGAAACCTAGAAACTAGGCTAAAGGAGCACATGAGATGTATTAAATACAAACAAATGGACAAATCTGCAGTTTCACACCATTTTTGTATCACTAATCACAACATCAAACCCAATATTACATTAGTCAAACCAGCCAAATTTGCAGCCGAATTAGATGCATGGGAGAAGAGCACCATTCTAAAACACAACACACATCTAATGAATTTTGATTTGCCGCCACCAAATCCTCTCTGGAAGTACATTTCTCCACCACAAGATGCCACCACAGGATCCAGTCCAAAAAACGGAAACACCAACAACACGGGCCAGTCGATTTAACTTCTGAGGATGGGAACAACCGTTTCCCGAAACATGTTAAGTGAGTAAACTTAAGTGATGTTAGTGTAACAATTCCGACTCACCTTTAAATTAAATTCAATACACATCACTGTTTCTAGCTTCTTTTCATTACAATATCAACATAATTTTATTTTAGTATTACATATATAGCAGATGAATATGCATATTAATACAAGTTTTCAGCTCAATTGAAGTTGAGATCTATGATAGCTGTAAATATAAAGATAAATACCTCTCAAGAAGACAGACCTGACACACAGAATAAAACTGATAAGTGCTGGGAATACAAACATTAACATCTGGGCAATAAGGGAGGATGGAAGTGAGCCGATTAGGAAGAAACTGAACAACAGATTTACAATAATATAATGAAACGTAGCAGTAAGCAGTATAAACTGAATGAATTTAGCGCCATAGACATGTATGCACCTAATCATAAAACTAGATGCGATAGCCAAAAGCAGACTTCATTTTTTAAATCAAGACACTGATTTCCATTAAAGTCCCATATTTTCCTTTATACCACAGAATCAATGTTGATCAGTGTAGTTGACTGAACATGTATTAAACATTCTTTCTATTTTTTTGCTCAATAACATGGCAATAACTAAAATGGAAAGAATGAATAAAGGAATAATATTATTAAAATATATTAATACTGTGGGCAAAAAAGCATGATACAATTGGCCAGATCATCAACAAAGGCTTCGAGTGCGAGAGAATTGAGAAAGTAAACCTGTATGGTACAATTGGGAAAGCAATGGAAGAGGCTTTGGCTGGGTTTACCCAGAAAGTTTACCATCCCCATTCTGGTAAAATTTTGAACATTATGTTTATGTTGCTCTAGCAATAAGGGATTATAAAAAGACAGCAGAAAATAAAATATTAATTAGTTTGGAGATATTTACAAGTGAATTATGAGGAATTTGTAAGTCAAAGCTGCAAAGCTTTTTGCATATTTTGTATAATACCTGAAGTATGTTATGACCTAACAGTGTTTTTATTTGTCACAGTAGATATTAGTTGAGCAATTATGGATGTTACACTGGGCATTATTTTCTGTTTTGTGTGTGTATACAATTTATTTTTTCAGTACACAGTGGTAATGAAACTGATTACAACATATAATGCAGCAAAACTTACTTAAATAGGATTGTTAGGTTTTGGTATCCAGAAACTTTCGTGCCTACATACAGAATTAAAGCTTATTCAGAAGTTTTGACATTGTTTTCATTACACACACCTCTGAAGTATTTCATAAATGGCAATTAATAAAATAAATATGACACAGAATGTGTATCATTACAAACAGGATTGGCTGTCACTTTTTAAGCCTTGTCCTCTGGTTGCTTAAGAATTATATCATGACCATCTATGTATAGGTATTGCTTGGAAGGAAATGTAATTGGGTTTTATTTTTACAGCAATCTCTGTGGAATAGCAGCAACTAACCAGCTTTTGTTTCTACACACATCTTCTCTGGAGGTAACTATTTTCTACTCCATGGTATTTTCAATGAAAGCTGTGTAAATCCTTTTAGTCTTTTACTAACTTATGCATTGAAATTACAAGGTGTTTTATAGCTCAAGTCCAGCAGAAAGAATTGGGCTTTTCAATGATGAAATTATTACAAAAATTGGAGCTTGGCTTTTGAGATTACCCTATATACACATGCCCACATATATACATACAAGTTTTCTCTCTTTATAGTATTAGTATAAAGAAGCACCAATAAAGGAAAATGTAATACAAGTGTCAGAAGCTTTCTGATGGAAACATTAGCCAAGAGCCAGGTCTTACCTTGGTGATTTTACTTGACTGAAGTCCCCATCCTGTAACAGAATAATGCAAAAGTACAGTTTCACACAATCCTATATAGTATTAGTTAAATGTTTTGCATCATATAGTTTTTCTTAAAGCAACAAATTTGATTTATTTTTAAATTTAGTATATGACATTAGCAGTTATGCAGAAACAAAGATTCAACATTGCATCATGTAATGGGGTTAAAGGAAACCCAGTATAGACAACAAAGAGCTCGCAAAAGAAATGTTTATCAAAGATAAATCAAAATCTATTACTCACTTAGACCAGTATTAACAAACGTCTCATGTGAGACATTCAAATGACTTTCTCCATGTGATGCATTCATTGAACTTCCTTTAACAATGATAAATTCATATATGTTAGAATTTATAGGAAGAGTTAATTCCCATTGAAAAGAAAAGTAAATATAAATGCAATTCTTTACATGCAAGTCACATAAGACTGCATGCATAGAGAAAGAATTCAGCATTTCTTTCTCCAAGTAGTGCAAGTTTTTGAACAAAGCGAGATCTAAAGCCATCTACCGTACAATCGTGGTACTCATCCATTTGACTATCTCACATCAGACGCTAATCTGTTGTTTGCTTGGTACAGTACTTTATATATCCTATTTATTTATAAAGATTGGATTTTAGTTATTACTAGTTACATTATCCAATTTGAAAATTGAGATAGTCTTGAGTTTTACGTATCTAGAAATCTGGGCCAATTTAGTGTTATGCCTATGGTTGCATTCTGAATGCAGCTTTATTCTTCAATCCACATTACATTATAGTAGGTTTTTCCCTAAGATGATTTCAAACTAAGCAAGAAGTTCTTTGTAATTCCGAAGATACATGTCACACATATACCAATTTCACTGAATTAGGTATTTGCCTCAGAACTACAAAAGTAAGCCTATTATAGAAAAAATAAAAGATACAGTAATTGAATTTTATTTATGGATGCTCTTTAACTACTATGGTCCCATTCTATATGGGCGTGAGAGACTGCAAGTTTTGCTCAGAGGCCCCTTTTAAGTGCAGTAGATCCATGACACAGGACCACCAGTTTTACTTCCCTTCTGAAGGAAGCCATGCTAGGGATTTTTATGCCCAAAAAAATCCACTGCCCTCTGCTGGATTTATACTTGAGACCTTGGGAGCTAGAGGCTAGCATAGATAAAAGATACAGACCATAATAGTAAGCCTTTGAGAAATTGTGAAAAACCTAAATTCTAAACCATTAGAATCCCAAAAAGCAGATAAACAAAATTAATTTGTAATCTTGGATAAAGAAGAGTACACCAAAGGATGCAAGAGCTTCTACAATCCTCAGAATATACACAAATAAAAACGATCCTATAAACAAACTCATCTGCATTACAAATGAGAGCAGCAAAAACTCTTTGCAACAAAGATAACAAAAGACTATAAATAGGCAGGACTACAACTACTAAAATGTACAGCTTACCAAAACTTCATGAAACTGGAAAAAAATAAGACCAAACATATCATGTATTGAAATGCCAACAAATAAACTGCAGATTAATTAACCAACAAATTTCAAGAATTCCAAAATTTGAATCATTAAGCATTAAGAATTCCCTTGACCTAATAAAAAAAAGAGAGAACATACAGCTTAAAGATGACATATTAGTTTCATCTAACATATTTTCAGTATTCCCAAATGTGCACAAGGATACAGTTTTAGCAGCATTAAAAATTGGTTCACCTCCATCAACAAGAATGAAATGGAAATTGAAGAGCTCATTAGCTTAAGAAAATGGTTAACTGAGCAAACCTTTTTTTTTTTCTTTCTTTTTTCAGTTTTGCAGGAAAATACTTAAGCAAAGCATCTAATCATGGGAAATCAACTGTCACCCTTTAAAGCCAAATTATTTACAGTGCTCTAGAGACAAAAGTAGTTATTGGATTTCCATGAATGTTTAAAACTTGGGTTAAATATGTTGGTGATGCATCACAGTGGTTAAAAGGAAAAGTTCACCAAAAGTTCTACAATTATTGAATCTACAAGATAGAAACATAAAATTTACTATGGGAATAAAATCTGACAACCAGCTTCCCTACACCTAGACTTAAAAATTATGAAGAAAAATAATAGGTTGGCTTTTGGAGTATATAGAAAGAACACTCATACAGACAACTATATAAAAACTCATACCTTCATTAGACAAAGTTGCTGTATATGACAGTCTGATCAACGGATTAGTGAAAATTCCTCTCACTCAAAGACAACACAGCTTACAATTCCAGGAAATCTTAGGAACAGCTATGAAAAATTGTTCAAAAAAGAATTGGACAGATTAATTAAACGGTTCCAACACAAAAACATAATATGAGAAAACACATCTGTAAAATGAAATAGGGCACATAGAAAATTTCACAAGATCTTCAAAGAAAAGCAACATTACACTCTGGAAATAAATTCAATACAACATTTCTATTAAAAGCTAACCAAAAGGAATCTACTCCCTGATAAAAAAACTGGTATTTACAGGATAGATTGCAGACTGTGAAAGTGTTTAAGTAGATAAAACGAAATGAGATCTAGGGAACAGCTAATCCATAGAAGAAGAAATATCAGAAGTGATGCATTTTTGGACAAAACGACATGAAATTATGAACTCAGTGACACTAATTAAGCAAGCACAAAAATCCACTGAACTGAAAATATGGGAAGCATTATTTTTATAGAAATATTGACTAAGTTTAAGGAACTATGAGATCACAATGGGCCAAAAACTCATACAGCCAGCAACAAGGGCAAGTAGCAAGTCATGATCATCAGGACAAGCTATCCAGCCATAATAAGTTGACAAGAAAGACATTTCTTTAAACTAATTCTTAGTTAAATACCTAATTCAGTGAAATTTGTATATGTGCAACTATATCTATAACTTTTAAGCAAGAAGTGCTTCAATTACATGTGGAAAATAGTATTCAAATGTTTATTCACAGTAACAAATTCTTGCAATGGAAACAAAAGGGAAAAAACCAAGAATTGCAAACTTTAAAACATGTCGAATAGATAAAATTTCAGAAATGTTATACTTGCACATGGAATAATTTGGAAACAGGCAATACTAAAGAGAAATTTACAAGTTCTGTTTTGGACAAGCTCTGCATTTTTCCTGTAATTAGGTTTTTCTCTTTTTTTTAATGTTTCTTGTACATAATTCTACAAACTTCAATCAAATAAAGTGTCTTTATAGGCTATTTACAAAATATCCAACATATACATATTATTTGACATGTAACGGTAAAATCAGACTAAAAAAGTCATTGCCATAGCATCAGAACAGTTCAAAAATGTTTCAGAGAGAAGAAAAGATAACGAACAATTTTCTTCCATGGGGTGTGAGGGTTTTGTTGAAAATCATCTTGTTGCAACCTTGGAAAATGATGAATTTAAATAATGAGTATGGCATTTATCCAACTTTTTGTTTACGAGTTATCCTGTTCTCTCTTACTCTCTCATAAACTGGGTTTTTGTAAAACAGTACTGTGCTTGCAAACATGTATTGCAATTGCTTTGCACACATTTTTTAAATTAGATTGACAAATTAATTTTATTCACTCCTCCATTCTTTATGATATTATTGTACAATAATCTGGAAGATTTTTATGGTAATTCCTCTTCTCCTTATCCCTTAAAATTATAATTTCGTACTGCAATGGCTATTCCTAATAAGCCATGAAAAACTCTCCGATATTCATGCAATTAGATGTGAAATATTGGTGAAACGTCTGACTTTAACTTGCTCACAAGTTTTACAAGTTTTGCAAATACCACAAAGCCTAAAAGTACCTGGACAATCAGCAAGTGAAATTTTGCACTTTTATACCTTCTCTTTGGTCTAGTCCTCACATAATACAGAAATCCTTTAAGCATACAACCGAGGTGAAGTTGGTGAATATAAAGATCCCGCATTCCCAGAACACCACGTTAATCAACCTTTTTAGAAAAGACACACAGTCTACAACCATCTAGAAAAATAATCAGTTATTAACTACAAAATATAAGTTCACTGATTACAAATGTTAACTGGACTCTTCTCTCTTTGTACAACTATTTAACATACCCTGCTAACAAGCTTGAGGACAACACACAAAAAATAAAACAACACTTTTTTACATGAGGGTTATTACAATATTTTCCCTTGGTATCTTACCATTATAAGCAGATTCTATTTTGTTTTTCTGTGTCTTAGATTTAAATCATGAACATCTATATACAGGATGGAAGATGAACATCCTTGAACGGGATAACCCTTTGTAATGAACAGAACAAAAAATTTTAGTGCAATTTTTAAAATAGTTTTACAGAAAATAGCAAAGATTGCTTTATATTAACTCTATTTTAAATAAGAATTTTAAGAAACTTAAATATTATCTGTATGATTAAATACACTTTGAATTAAGCCAATTCACACTGACTGTTATTAAAGGCTTTTGAAATTTGTTTCAGTTGAATCTACATTGTTGTCCACAGAATACACAACATGACAACACTTAAGATTGAAAGAAACACACTTCAGCCATTTGTTTATAAAGAAATGTACTTCTGCTGTTGTTTACTGTGCTTATGACTTGTTTTTGAAATAATGGATTACCAGTTTACAAAATGCCTCGCTTACCAATGCCAAGTATTCTTGAAATGCTGCTTATTTAAGGTGAAACACATCATAATGTGGCAACTGCAGCAAGAAGTTATCAAAAATCATTTCCAAATAGACAAGCACCACATCATAGGACATTTGTTTTCATCTGTCAAAGAGTTCTAGATACATAGGAAGTATATGTCCTCATGTTGAAGGAGCTGGTTAAAGAAATGTTGCACAAGAAGAAGAAATCCTTCACTTGGTGGAAGAAGATTCTAGAAGCAATAGCCATAGTATAACTAGCACTAGCGGCATATATCAATGAACTGTTTTGAGAACATTAAAAGAAGAATTGCTATGCCTTTATCATACTCAGTGCATCCAGGATCTCTCTGAAGCACATTATGCGCCAAGGGTAGCATTTTCTGAATGGTTTCTTTAACACTCTCCCCTTAAAATTCTTGCAAAGGATGAAGCAATGTTTACCAGAAATGGAATAATTTCCATAATGCAACATCACGGCTTACGAGAATCCACACTCAATAAGACAAGACAGTTTTCAGCACAGATTTTCTGTAAATGTTTGGGCAGGAATTAAAGGAACATTAACTGGTCCACGGATACTTCCTCGGGTTTTGAAAGGCGCCATCTATTTCTAGTTTCTTCATGAAACATTACCTCTTCTGCTTGAGGATTTTCCCCTGGCAGTAAGAAATGATGTGGCTATAACAGGATAATGCACCACCATACATAAGTAGAGCTGTGTGTGGCCATCTGTGCAACACCTATGTACAATAGTGGATCACTCAGAATGAACAATAATATGGCCAACAAGATCGGCAGATCAAAATCCAATCAAGTTTTTTTCTTTGGGGCTATGTGAAAACTCACATATACATTACAAAAGTGCCTGATGAAACATTGCAAGATGGAATACTTCGAGCAGTAGAAGAAATCAAAAAACAAACCATACCTGCTTCGTAGAGTGCAATAGAATTGGAGAAAATGTGAAGCATGTATGTTGACGAGAGGTGCACATTTTGGACAATTTCTATGAACATTAAAAAGAAATTCTAATTCATTTTCTATTCTTGTCTTACTTTAATTATTCACAAAGTTTTATAAATCACTAAGAAAGGAAGCATAATGATGTAACTTGGGATTTTCAAACTTTCGTTTACCTTTAGCTGGTAATTTTGCTCAGAGGCCTCTTTTATCAGGCTTGAGGTTCTTTTACGTGCCGTAAATCTAGGACACAGACTGCTGGCTTTTACTTTCCTTCTGAAGGAAGCCATATCAAGGCCATCGCCCTTCGCCGGGTTTGAACACGCGACCTCAAGAACTAGAGGCTAGCATGATAGTTATACACCACAGAGGACGACAATACAATCATATATATAGTTTTCTGTTTATTTATATACCGGAAATGTTTACTTGTTTGCTGGCATAGCAGCAGAAGCTGAAAATTTAAAGTTAATCTGTTAAATTGGCTGCATTGTAATACTGTGCAAAATAAAATAGTAATTATATCAAGAACAAAAAGCTTTATGTAAAAAATCTATTAAGGAAAACACTCAAAACAATGTGCTCTTTCATAGTTTGAAACAATGACTGCAAGTCCCCTTCCACTCTGCATACTACTGCCTCCTTTTGCAAGCATTTGTGATAGTGCAGAATTCCCCAAGATGCTAGTAGCAACACAAGGAGTGGGAAAAGTGACAGTTTTGATGAGAGAGAGGAGTGATTTAAGAAAGAGACAGAGATACACGGAATTCACAAATATTTCACCAGAAGGGTGACAGCAGAAATACGGGCAATTGAACTCTCATACAATGTTATGTAAAGCACCAATCAAAATAGTTGTTACAATTATTGGAGCCAATGTGCATATCAGGGCAATCTCATACAAAAGGAGGAATTTTGTTCAGCAGTTCACTTCACTAAATTGAGTTATATTTATTGACGCTCTTTAATTCTATGGTTCTTAGCATCCCATTCTACATTTGGCGTGGTCCCATGTCATAGAATTACAGCACATAAAAAAACCTCAAAGCCTGGTAAAGAAGCCTCCGAGCAAAATTACCAGTCTTTCACGCCCAATATAGAATGGGATGCTAAGAACCACAGCGGTTAAAGAGCGTCCATACATAAAACTCAATTTAATTTAATTGAAAGACCAGAAATTTTGCTCAGAGGCCTCTTTATTAGGCTTGAAGTTCTTTTATGTGTCATAAATCTATGATATGGGACCACCCGGATTACTTCCCTTCTGAAGGAAACCTGCTATGGATTTTTACACCCAAAAAAATCCATCGCCCTCTGCCAGATTTGAACCCATGGTCTCAGGAGGCTAGCATGGTACCCCCAGACCATGGCAGCAAAAAAAGAAAAAAAAAATAGATCAGGGAGTGATGCCAGGTAAAGTTCAGGGAGAGATCCTAAGGGAGGAGGGAGATATCATGTGATGACAATGAGTTCCCATAAATTACTAAAAATAGGGTTACCAGAAAAAAAGTTACGAATATAGCATAATTATGTAAAAACGGTAAATAACTCGAAAGCCACTTTTACTTTTTATATCTGGAATAAAATCCAGTTAATAACCAAACATGTGCTTATATCATTGCCTTCACCAACTCCTGATATAGTCGATAAGAATAGACTTAATTTCTGGGATTTACCAGCACAAGAGAGGAGCCGGAGGACTTCAAACCAGATATCACCAGAAGGCAAGTAAGCATCTATGCTGAAATTAACGTAACCTGAGTAGCAGCCTTCCCGACCTATCACAAGTATGAAGAATTATTTTCTACTCCATAGCAAACTCAATGAAAAGTCAAATCTTTCTTTGCAATTATACTCTTTTACAACTTCAATGAGTTTGTACTGTAGTTTAAAGGCTTCATAAATCTCTTTTAGTAACTTATGAATTGAAATTACAAGATGTTTTATATCCGATGTACCTTAGAAAGAATAGGGCTTTTCAATCATGAAAAAATTATCAGAATCAGTTTTGAGTGGTTTTCCAGATGTCTATCTGTCTGTCTGTATCTCTATCTGTCTATCTGTCTGTCTATCTGTCTGTCTATCTATCTATCGATCTATCTATCTATCTCTCTCTCTCTCTCTCTCTCTCTCTCTCTTTCTCTCTCACACACAAATATATAAGTTTTCTTTCTTTATATTATTTATGATAAAATAAAAAACATTAAATTCAAATGAGTTTTCAGATAAATAGTTTTGTCCACAATCCAGTTATATCTGAATATATTCATAGAACATTTTATTCCAGTTATACCAAAAAGAGTTAGGATAATTGGACTGTGAAAATGAAATACTGAACTTTTCCAAAATACACATAATAATTAGGTATATGAAACATTATAAAGAGTGTGTGTCTCTCAACAAATTTTGAAGACTCCTTCACCACAGAATCATGTCCTTCCTGCAGGACGCACACTAAAAGACATTCTCAAACATTTTAAAATTAGGCAATTAGGATATCTACATATTCATACCCAGTTTCATCCTAGGTTTCCCAGATATTAATGTAAGCAGATTTTTTTTGTATCCTTTACTGCAAATAAGGCTAATCTTTCTTTCTTTTTAATTTTTAGGCCTTGCAGTCCTAAGGGGTAAAAGGAGAGACATTAAACCTTATAATGGGGTTGTCTGTATTCTTCGAAAAATTTAAGTTCTCTTTGTACTTTCCAAGTAGGAAAAAAAGTATAGCTGATCATCAATTGCTACAATATCATAGTATTCTTGGTATGACATCAACAAAACATCCCTCAGATATCTTTTAATTTTCAAGAACTATCACCAGTATTTCTTTCAACCTTTCAAATGCAACATCCGGCACACACTTATACACATTCATAAAACTATTTATGTTTATTATTTTGTATTACTTAGTTCCAGTACTTTATAAAGTGCATAATAAAAATTCTAACTGCAGTAGATTTCAACAAACTTACCTTAATGTCACCACAAACAGATGAGGTTTCTGTTTCCAGCCACCAAAGTTCTTTTTCAATTTCTACGTTGTTATCCATTTGGTGATCGTTGTTGTATTTAACATTCATTACAGGATCTGTTGGAAGAAATTCTCTCTCCTTGTGTGAAACAAAGTCTGAAACCAGAGTCTGCTCCTCATTTTCTGTCTTAATACCTACCTCATAATTGTTGCTGTATGTAATAGTTTCAGACTTAATCTGCTTTACGAGATGTTTGGTAAACAATTCTGTCTCTTTCTGGGAACAAACGTCTGGAAAAGGGCTCTCGGATTTAAAATATGTTTTGATTGCCACATCACAATCATCATTCAAAGTCCCAGCATCATTGTTTGCCTTCACTGTAACATTTTTGATAAAGAACTCTATGTCATTCTGTGAGGCTATGTCATTAGAGAAAAGATCCCCTTCTTCGATTTCTATTTTGGTATCCATTTTACAGCTGTTGCTGCATCTGATAGTGCTAAATCTGTGGAGAAACAAACACATCATGAATAGCAAAACAATGGCAAGCAATGTGTAGATTACCTGTACAGTTAGGTCTACTGTATATAGTTGAGGTGTGTGACTGTTACTGCTCCACTGCCACTATCCTTTCTGCAGTCATTAGCTCATCTCACATGTCCTCAAATACAATACACTCAACTGTATGTAGTTGTGCCAGTTACTGTCCCACCTCCACTCCCCTCTCCAAAGTCATTGGGACATCTGATGTCTTCTAAAACTATACATTCAATCATTAAATGTTCACAAGACAAGACTACTGCATTTTTTACTGCCCTATCTTCACTCCTCTCTGCAATCATTAGCTCATCTCACATGTCCTCAAATATAATACACTCAACTGTATGTAGTTGTGCCAGTTACTGTCCCACCTCCACTCCCCTCTCCGAAGTCATTGGGACATCTTATGTCTTCTAAAACTATACATTCAATAACTAAATGTTCACAAGATAAGACTACTGCATTTTTTACTGCCCTATCTTCACTCCTCTCTGCAATCATTGGCTCATCTTACGTATCTTCTAACACCATACACCCATTATGATCAACTTCTTGTTAATCCAGATAAATTGTTAAAATAGCTTCATTACACATGGGTACAGCAGGCAGAAAAGTCATATTTTCAGAAATCTTATGTGCTACATTTACATGCACTATCACTTATTTTTATGTAACTTCTACAAACTACTTTTATGAAAACTTATTACTTTCTATAATGCTTCACTATGGTAAGTGAGGAATATTGCATTCTACCCAAAAATTTATAACTGTAAAATCAAACATTTGATTCTCTAAAATATGTTATGAGGACTCCTGAATTAAAAAATTACGTTTTGCATATGTATGTGTATATGTGCATGCATCGTCAGCAAACCAAAAGAACAAACTCTATGAATACCAAACTTGGTATTTAAAGTCAGGATTTTTCTGGTATGTGGCATGAGGCTTTCAACAAAATCACCCTACCCCAAAGTACCCTTTATATGGAAAAATGGTCTTCACAATTTTGAATAAAATAGCATAATGTATGACAAAATGTATATTTTGAATTTTTTGGATATAGTATGTAAAGTCATCCTCATTCTTAATGACCTTTGTATAATAAACTGTAAGAGACAGACAGTACACAAAAAATGTAGATCTTGTTACAGGACACAATCTATGTTAAATCAGTTTTTGTGGCATCAGCGCTTTCTAAGATATCAGCTTTTATTGATAGGGATTTTCAAATATAGAATACTTTTCACTTCCTCTACTATCCATCCAAAAGTTTGACTCTTGAGATTTTATCCAAAATAAATGTTTGAGACTTCACAAATAGGAACAAAATAAACAAACATATAAATAAATAAAAAAAATATAGTAAAAACACTTAAAGGTATGTGAGCAGCATAACTGAAAAACAGAAACTTACATACCAACTTGGTATTTAGCAACTGCATCTTCCAAGGATATCACACTAAGAATTTCAAGAAGATCCCTCCACTGTAAACTCTTCTTTATGATGAAAAATGTTCATATTTTATTTTCTCAAGAATGGCACAAATGATTTTGAATAAAATATTGTATTTTTAATATACTTGTATAATTAAACGTAAATGTTGATTTTTGGGAACAGCCTATGGAGTTGTCTAAATGATTTTTGTATAATAAAATTATTAAACTGTGAAAGACAAAATCTTACTACACAAAAATTGTAGATCTCTCTGAAACATACTTTATTTCAAATAACCTTATCTGTGACATCAGGCATATCCTAGATATACATTATACGAGAAGCTTTCAAACATGTAACGCAAGAAATATTCTTAGTCCAAGGTTCATATGACCATGTGCAACCAAACTGATAACAAATGACAACTAGCTCTATTGCGTTTCTTATTGCAGCTAACATGTACAACATTTGTAACAATCGCAAAATCCTATTGCTCATCCACTGCTTTGCATACAAGCAGTCTTACGTCATGACAATAATGGAGTGTTCAGTAAGTGATCAATGCGTGAGCTTGCCAACAGTATCTGACTGGTTTAGTTACTGTCATGAAGTGTCCTGAGGTTGCAGGTTCAAACCCGGTGGAGGACAATGAATTTTTTTGGGCATAAAAATTGTTAGCATGGCTTCCTTCGGAAGGGATGTATGGCCAGTGATACCATGTCATAGATTTACGACATGTAAAAGAACCTCAAGCCTGATAAAGAGACTCTGAGTAAACTTTCCGGTCTTTCATGTCTAACATAGAATGGATGCCAAGAACCATAGCAGTTAGTGTGTCCATAAATAAAACTCAATTTCATTTTTTTTTCATGAAGTGTTCATAATCTCCAATGTAACTAAAATGGTGCACAAAGATAGCTAGTCAGCGTAATTTAAGGACAAAAAAAAGATGTGGCTGCATTCTTTAAGTGAAGCAAGAGGCATCATTTTGCTACATTGCATTCTTTAATTTGGTTACATGCAAAGTAAGTAAACAAATAATTATAAACCTTAAGTTATGTTAAGAAGGTATTCTCCAGCATGAAATTAAACTAAAAAGTAAGTCTAAACACATATTAGACTAAAATGTACTTCGAAAAAATGTGCCATTCACGTTGGAGTTAGAAAAAAATCTCACATCACATAATGGAAAGTTGAGCCCCAATATTAATAATTGGTTTGAATTTTTCAGCCCTTTATAATTTTTACTTTCTCTACTATGTATAGTACGTAGGGGAAGCATTGCATTCCACCAAAAATTTGATACCGAGATTTCACTGGAAATATGTTTTGAGATCCCCTGAATCCAAAAAATGCACTTTTGGAAACATGTCCGTGTGTGTCTCTGTGTGTGTGTGTGTCTGTGAACAGCATAACTCAGAAACAAACAGTCGGATAAACACCAAACTTGGTATTTAGGTTCAGTATCCTCCAGAGATGCGACACGAAGGTTTTGAAGAAAATCCCCCCACCCCAGGTTACCCTTTACATGGAACATTTTTCCAAAATTTTAATTCTCTCAAAAATGGCTGTAACGATTATGATTAAAATATCATATGTTTAAGATATTTTTATGACAAATAAAATGTATATCCTGAATTTTCTGGGAATCTCTCCAAAAGTATTCTTCATTGTGAACGACTTTTGCATAACTGGTAAACCATAGGAGATAGACAAAATTTTACTACACAAAAAATGTAGATCGCGTTAAAATACACAATTTATGTCATATACATTTTTTTTATTGAGTGAACCATTTTCAAGATATTGCTTGTTATTCCCTTAAATTTTTCAATACTTATTTTCTCAAATGGGAATTCGTTATTTGTTTTTTTTTGTCTTGGATATGCAAAGAGTATTAATCTGTGGCAAGGAGAAAGGTGCTGCACATAGCAACCAGCTATTAAGAGATATGTCTGTGCTTATATTGCCCCTGTAAATACAAAACAAGGGGAACATAGTATGCCTTAAGCGATAGTAAAATATTTTTAGAACTGGTCGCTAAGTGTAAAATGTAATTCTCTTTGCATGTCAAAAGATCGTTTCTGAAAATGTTTATCTCGATTAATATGAAATAGATGGAGAATAAGAGTTTGTACAAGAGTAGAGAAAGCCATGTGAGTGTATCATATCAGATTTTTTTAAAGTGCTGCTGAGATTCAGTTGTTTCTTGCAACATCATAACAGTATGAAGTTTCAAGGCCAGCATATAGAGATGTATGACTCGATTCTGCTTCCTGTATTAACCTTGTATGTGCAACAAAATGTGTAATGAAACTATTTTCGCAAAAGTTTAATCCATTAACAAGAAGTAGATAGAAAAGTCAGCTTTCTTGGGAATAGTTTGTGGTGGCTATGTAAAAGTAGACAATAGTGTTTAGAGAAACTTATGTGAATATAACATCTGATATTTTTAAATTCATGATTAATAACCTTCTGGTGGTAATCTGAAATGAACCTTGGACCCTACAGTATATTTTGAATAATATAAATGAAATATTCATCAAGCGATATTATGGTCTCAATGAGCAACCTTATAACCTTACTTTCACTAACAAGTTTAGTAAACAAAAATACATGTAGTCATTAATGAAACTATAATGGGCACATGATGTGTTGAATGAGCGGGAATGCCAATTTTGCCACTTTAGCTTGCTGGTCCATGTGCCATGCAGCAAAGATATCGCAAGTGGGGATATCTGTGTGTTTGTGCTGTGATCTGAACATTCTTGTTGTTGTTGGTTTATTTATTGACATTGTACCAGGTAATGCCCAGGATATCCATGTCTTATGTCAGAGAAAGTGAGAAAAGTACAAAAACATGGTAATGAATCATCTTGAATATGAGTTTTACCTGGGATTATAGTTATATTTTACATTTGTGGAGAAATCTAAGGGGATGTGGTGCTATATGTTGGATGTCTGAACATTTTAAATGTGTGAGAATTTCTGTTAACTATGATGAACCTCTGGGAGTCAACACACAACTGGCGCACGCACGCACGCACACACACACACGAACACACTGAAATAATCATGCCATAGAAGTTAGAGGAAGAGAATTATTCAAAAAATTACCTAGAGAAATAAAGAACATAAACCAGCCAAATGTAATGATGAAAATAATAAAGAAATACTTAATAGAAAATGAATTTTATAGTATAGATGAATTTAGACATGGTAAAGCAACGTAAAGTGAAAATGATATTTAAGGTAAACTTAATGTACATGCAATGTAAAAGAAGTAATGTAAAATTATATGCTGTACTTGTTAAATTATTTTATATTTGTAATTGGACAAGTCCTTTAAATGTATTTAAAAGGATGAAAAATAAATAAAAAATAAATAAAAGTCAGAATTTTGTTATGATAAGCTATTTTAAACTATCCTTAATGTTTTTAATTCAGATATGGATGACTGACAAACTGCACAAGCTGTTACACCTGGTCACACATTCACTACTATTATAGAGAACAATAAACAAGTGACATGCTGGTACTACTCAATAAGCAAAGCAAGAATAACATCAGCAGTTATCCATTTATACCAAACGTCAGCATACAGATAGCAGAGGTATCTGTTGCTGGAGTCACGCACAAAGCACATGGTATAATGTGATAGGGCTTGGTAACCAAGGTATAGCATATAGGTTGCTATGACAATTTTCTTTTGATTGGTAGATTGCTGGTTGCTTAGTGACTATAATGACATGTTTATCCCTTCTCTTGTTTTCTGCAGCTCATTACGATGTGGCTGGGAAATAACAATTACCAACTTAGGATGTACCCAATATCAATATAATTGCTTATTTTCTGTAGAGGGTGCAATGATGTTTTAAATATACAACTAATTCCTAAATTGCTACTTAGGCCATATATATGCATGCGATGTCATACTACAAAGAATGATGCGAAGCAGCATAATTTTTAGTGGTCTATTTATGCATGCAGTGTGCCTCACTGCATATTTTTGGGAATATCAATTCTACCAGCCCCATTTTACATTTGGTTTCACAGTAAGTATTGATCATGTGTGTTGTACTATTGCTATAAACTCTGAACTTTATATAAAAAAAAAAAGTACATCTAATAAACAATACAGTAGACCCTCGTTTAACCAAATTCCAAGGGACCGAAAAACAGCCAATTCGGTATAATGAAGTTTGAATTAACGAGGTTTTGTAAAAATAGTCCCGTGTTATCTGAAATGGTAAAACATGACTGTTGAGTTCACTTTCTCTCTTGTTATGTGTACCAACAGATGAGGGTGTTCCACTTCTAAGAAAAAGTAAAAATAACTATTGTATACAGTATATGTGGCATTTGTTTAGTTGAGAAAATATACTGTCAAATGCTTGTAATTTTTTTTAACAGTACTATTTGGAACAATATTCTACTCATTAATTCGTGAGTCGTAAAATACAACAAACGACAACCTTAAGAAACACTTTACATACACCATTCTTTTAACACTAAGTTTTAATCGGAACATGTGTTTAAGTTAAAACTCTTACCCATTACACATTTTAGTTCTATAATTTGAAAAAATCATTAACTGTCATTGGTGGACCATTGGTTCGTAATATTATGACAATCTCTGAAGATACCTCATCCAGGGCAGCCTGAAATGACATCAGAAGTGGCAGAAATCTCTTGAGAACAGAAATTGCAGCTGTAAATTCAGTGCAGGGTCACTGTGTCGTATCTTCATGTTCCACATCAGAAGATGACAGTAAAGAATTATCATTCTCTTCTGCATCATCAGCAAATGACTGGTTCTTCAGCAGCACAAGTGTTATTCACCTACACCAACCAGGTGTAGTCATGTAGAAGAGCATTATCAGAATACCAATTGTATCCACATTATAAGTTCAGATGTGGATCATCGGTTTCCTGTTCAGTTTCAGCAGCGTTATCAGTTGATGTCCAGGCCTTCTTAAAACAGTTGGTTATGGTGTCTGTTGTAACTTCAATCCCAAGCAGCAGATAGCTTGTAGTACATTCCAATGTGGAACTGTTTCTTATAGTTCTATTGCACTGATGGCAGTTTTAACCAATTGACAACTGTAATTACGCTTCATTGAAGCAATTATTTCTTGATCCAATGGTTGCAGATGGCTCGTAGTGTTAGCTAGTACGAAAACTTCTATGTTCGGAAGTTCCAGGTCATCAAATTGATGTACCAAGCAGTGGTCCAAAGTTAGCAAAATGTTCCGTTTCTCGCAGCCATTTGTTGTTGAACCTTAAAGAGATTTGGTCATTCAAGCTTTACTATTATTCTTGTACTGACGTGGCTGATTGAATAGGTTGACCTTTTTAAAACAATGCGGATTTTTGTATTTTCCAATCACTAATGGTTTCAGCTTCTCAGAACCATCTGAATTACAACACAGCACCACCGTCAGTCTCTCCTTGCTGCATTTTCTCTATGGCATTTTCTGCCCTTGGCATGTAGTGTTTTTTCAGGCATCAAGTTATAGAAAATGCTTGCTTCACCCATATTGAACACATTTCTTGGGTGATGATGGGAGAGCTTAGAGTGAAACTCCTGCGCCCACTCATTGGCAGCTTTCTCGTTTACTCTATGTGCCTCCCCACAGACACTGACAGCACTGATTTTATGCCTCTTCTGAATATCCCATAGCCATCCCTCAGAAGACACAAAGTCAGAAATTCCTTCTTTCTTGGGGATTTCCCGAGCCTTCTTTTGAAGCATGGGGCTGGACAGTGAAAAAGAAATTTAAGAAAAATTATGTGAAATGTGTAACGGCAAATACCGTAGTGCATATTCGGTTTAAATGAAGAATAACGTATGGAATATGCAATGAGCTGACCAAATTTTAGTTCGTAGTACAAGTTATCCAAAATTTGGTTTAAGCAGTAGATTTTTCCATGTAATTCGGCAGAGACCGAGCAGCTACTATGGATTAACTGAGTTTTCGGTTTATCCAATGTACAAGGTTTGTGGACAGTGTGTTTAGGAACTTGTATGGGAAATTACCTCTTCTTGTCATGATCCTTGTAATTTTCTGATGCAAAATCTCAAATTGAGCTCCTAATATGAATTTCTCCTATAAAATGTTCCATATTTCTACTTGATAAGAGTCTGAACAATGAAAATCAGATCACTGTAGCATCACGTGAAAGCACAACTCTATGATAAAACCATGAAGAAAAATAAAACAAAAAATCAGAAATGTTCATAATTTTATCAAATTTCAGATACATTACCTTAATGCCTTCTCATACATTTCTTGCATATGCAGTGTGTTTGGGGGGGGATGCAGCGGGAAGGGCATAGCCCCCCCAAATATTTGGGGTAGATTTTTTTTAAGTCTATTTCCTCATAATTTACTATAAAAATATTGCCGAATACATTAGTAATAGTTTCTATATTGCAATGCCTTTAAAAGCTGTCGTAATAAGTATGTAACACTTATATATGGTTAGTATGGAAAGTCAGTAGACGGCTTTAGCCTTTAATCAAAGAATCTGGAAGAGGTAAATTTTATTGGAAGTAAACATGTTGCTAGCAGTGTAACAGTCAATGACAGCCAACATAACTAACATATTCTTTCCGTTGCAATATGCTATGGTGATAAGATGTAGGGCCACAGTTGGCTTTACAGTGCATATGCTAATGAATGCTGAGACAAAATTATTGCTCAGAAGAAGTGTTACTTCCACATTGTCTGTAAATTACGATTTATCAGCGTTAAACTTTGCAATCATGAGCCTAACGAAGTGGCTGATGAAGAGACGACCTTTAGAAGAGTTACAAATGATGCAAATAAGAGGGAATGTGATGATTTTAAAACCACCCTTCCATGTGGTTCTGAATTTGAATGTTCAAGCTTAAAGTTAAGAATGAAGATGATATAACTTCGGCAAGTAACAAAACTTCTGTTATTCATGATTGTTGATCTCAAGGTACCAGTATTTATTTATATATATTATAGGTGTTTTAAATTCTTATGTTTTTCTCTTATTACCGAATATATAATTTTATTTCCTTACGATCTTCTTGCTTCTTCATGAAAAGTTTATATCTACAGCTGAGTAGTAACGACTGAATTATAAATTCTTTATTCTGTTATTTTTATAATGTCTTTATTACTTTATTTGAAGTTGCTAAAACAAACTTCCCTTAACGTTCAGCTTTAATACAAAAAGTTTTTGATATTATTTTAACTCCTTAGTATTTTATTGCATCATCTTTTCAGGTATTTTATTGACTAAAATCCATGGCTTAGAATAAAATACACATTTCTCGGATGCGTGAACTCTGAAGTTAGTGCAGTTGGTATAGATACAAAAAAGGGTGCTGGTATTAAATTTGCAAAAAAGTGGATTCAATGTAAGATTGGCAGTAAAGCCGATACTAGTGATGGGCCTAAAGCTAAAAAACAAACTGCTTTAAGGAAAAAAATTCACAAACACAAAATTTCTCAGTTACACACAGCCATTGGAGCAATACAAAAGAAAGAAGGTACTTGAAAATAATGTTGCTAATATGAGTGCAAAGTATGAAGAAACAACTGTTAAGATTTTTCATACTGCTTATAAGATTGCTAGGCAGAAGAGGTCATACATGGATTTCCCTGTAGATATAGAACTGCAAGAGCTTAATCGCAAACCATGGGCAGAGTATTACATTCCAATCACAATTGTGCTAACATAATCATCTCTCAAGGGATTATGAGTAAAATTGCTGCAGCAATAATACAAAATAATAGTAAAATAACTCTTCTTACTGATGAGTCCACTATTTTAGCCCACAAATCAATATTGTGATTTGGTTGAAATGTAGCATTTTGGATGAGGATGAGCCAGTATAACTTTTTTGGGATTTATTGGAGCTCAATGACACCACTGCTGCACCTATAAAATATTGTCTATTAAACAACTTAAAAACATTGTGGCATAGATGAAGCTTTCATAAAGAAATGTTTATTTCTTTCGCTTGTGATGGAGCATCAGTTATACTTGGAAGGAAAGCAGGAATTGCAGCAGAATTGAAGATTTGGTAGTATGGCACTGTTGCAATCACTGCTTCGAGTCTTGGTAGTTAATGATTTTAAAAAATGATGAGCAAGGCATTAATCATTTTCAATCCTTTTTTGACACATTATATTCATTGTTCAGTCTGTCACCGAAGAATCAGGAGTTGCTTTTCAAATGCTAATCTGTTAGACTAGAAATTGAAGAAGATTGGGAAGATATTTGCCATTAGAGGAATATCTTCTAGCCTGAAAACTGTTAAAGCTGTGTGGGATAGTTATTCTGCTTTAGCCACACATTTCATTTAAGCTCGAGATGACATGGCAAGGGGCCCAAGTGAAAGGGCCAAATATGGACATTTAACAACATTTCAGCTTGTGATGAACTTGGACATTGTTGTGATGCTTTGACTGAGATAAGTGAACTCTATCTCCAGCTTTAAAGGAGAGATATGACCTTGCATGAGTTCACGTACAGGAACAGCTGTCCCATTCGGAGAGTGTCACAAGAAAACTCTGAAACACTCTTCGAGTATTATCCTGCGACATAACATCTTTGCAGCTCCCTTTTGGTTCATCTTCTCCCTCAGAACTTCCTTTTCGTCTTTCTTTTCTTCCAAAATTTTATATTTCTTCATTGTCTTATATGCATCAATGCAAAACACCCTTTATTAAGGCTAACAACTGCAGCGTGAAAGAGCAATTATGTCCTTGGACATAACTATAGTAGCATTAATTATTATTTAGTTGTATTGCATTTGCTTATTGCATTGCAGTAATTATTTAGTTCTGTTACATTTGTTTACTGCTACGCGATAATTATTTAGTTCTATTACATTCGTTTAGTGTGTCACGGTAATTATTCAGTTCTGTTACATTTGTTTACTGCTATGCGGTAATTATTTAGTTATATTACATTTGCTTACTGTTGCACGGCAATCATTCAGTTGAAACATTAAATTGAATTTTATTTATGGACGCTCTTTAACTGCTGTGGTCCTTAGCGTCCCATTCTATATTGGACGTGAAAGACAGGTAATTTGGCTCAGAGGTCTGTTTTTCAGGCTTGAAGTTCCTTACATTTATTTAGCAATGCACGAGCGCCAATGGTCATTACTAAATGCCATGCATTAGACAATAACAATAATATATGTAATATACATTTTTTTGGTTAGTGAACCATTTTTGAGATATTGCTTGTTATTCCCTTAAATATTTCAATACTTATTTTCTCAAATGGGAAATCGCTATTCATTTTTTTGTCTTGGATATGCAAAGAGTATTAATCTGTGGCAAAGAGAATGGTGCTGCACATAGCAACCAGGTATTAAGAGATATGTCTATGCTTAAAGGCTACTGTATTTCTATATTGCCCTTGCAAATACTAAACAAGGGGAACATAGTAGGCCTAAACCATTGCCAAATATTTTTAGAACTGGTCACTATGTGGAAAATGTAATTCTCTTTGCATGTTAAAAGATCGTTTCTGCAAATGTTTATCTCGATTAATATGAAATAGATGGAGAATAAGAGTTTATAAAAATAGTTTGTACAAGAGTAGAGAAAATCATGTGAATGTAACACATCAGATATTTTTAATATATAAGCTTAGGTTTCTGATTTACTTATAAACACAGGGTGTTTCAGAAATACTTTTACAAACTTCGGGTATGGGTTCCTTACGCCACAGGAAGGAAAAACGTTCATACGAACATGTCCCATAATCCTTTGTTTTCTTGTTAGATGTTCAACACAGTGGTACACTTATAACACACAAAACTCATAATAAATGATAGAAATGTCCTCCTCTTGCTTCTATGCATGCCTGTACTCGTCAAATCATGGAATGTCGCACCCTGTCAAAAACTCTGGAATGGTGTCGAACGATTTCGTAGGCTTCCATGACACGTCGATGAAGCATTTTTGCATCCGGGATGGCTGCTCTATAAAGCAATGATTTAATATGCCCCCAGAGGTAAAAATCCACAGGATTGAGGTTGGGAGAATGTGCAGGCCATGGAACTGGTCTTCCTCTGGTCTTCCTCATGGTAGATACCAGTCAGTGCATCTCGAACAATGCAACTAAAATGTGCCGCAGCCAGGCATTTATCACATTTATCAGCAAGGCGACGATAAACAGCGACAAAGGTTGGATGACTCGGTTGTCTTCAGCCTGGAAAATCCATCTGATAGAGCCGTGCAGCCTCGTGTCCATTACCATTCGCGCGACCATACATAAAAATCATTTCTGCCTCTTCACGAAATGAATATCCAGCAATGGTGGAATGAAACACGTGCAGTTAACTCACTACATGTACACAATTGAAACGTTGAAGACAAGACTAATGACAAATAACAAACGTAAACAAGTCTCCATGGCAACACTTTGCCATCTACCGTATGTAGTACAATGGGTCAATGCCTTCTATGAATGCATAGAGAAATGAAGTTTTGAGGTTGAACCCTTAAGGCTGTTGAACTCACACTTTCACTGTGACAGGAATAATGCGAAAACTAAGGACTATGCGACATATGTTGATATGAACTTTTTTCCTTCTTTTGGTGTGAGGAACCCATACCCGAAGTTTGTAAAAGTATTTCTGAAACACCTGTGTGTGTATATATATAAAAAAACCTTGTTTTAATTTGTTACCAGTGGTCACATCAAAGCGAGCGTGCGTTCCTAAGCTTAGGTTTCTGATTCACAGGAGGTTAGGTTAGGTTTAATTGTTTTTACATATAAGCTTACATTTCTGAATTCACGGAAGGTTAGCCCTAGGTTAGAGTATGTTTATGTAGGGTTATTATGCAGAACTACGGCCGCTCGAAAAAAACAACGAATTCCGGTGTTAGTGGTAGATTCTTTTATGCCGATTACGTTTTTAACAATTTTGTTTGTCGAAAAGGTTCTGTAATGGTGTTACATGCTAATTTATTGCATGCGCGTAGCGATGCTTATTTGCGGATATTTATTAAGAATGCTGGCTAGGAGGAGCAGGATATGGATAAAGAAGCTTTATGACACATTTGAGATGTAAATGTATAGTTAATATTAATTTGTAGTACCTAAAACCTGGGTTTCATTGTCGGAGGAAGACGAATGTTATGCTCTGCAACAACAGCATATGTCGCTTGAGCCTGGCTACCGTACCACGGGTTGCTCTACGTTAACAGCTGTTCAGTGAAGCGAGTAGGGCGTACTTTGGTTGATTTCTTGCAAGACATTAAATGATACATTACATTAGCTTAAGTATAGCTCCTTTTTATTTTTTTTTTGTTGTACTGGTACGAGCATGTTCCAGACTGTGCTGTGGAAAGAGTATGTAATTCTATTTATAAAACCTAGGGTTTTTGATTCACAGGAGGATAGGTTAGGTTTAGTTCTTTTTTAAAAGCTTAGGTTAATTAGCAGTCAGTAACTACCTAAAAGCATGCGAGCGAAGCGAGCATGCATTCCTTAACGATGGTTATGATTACCTATTTATAAAACCTAAGGTTTGTGATTTTCGGGAGGTTAGGTTAGGTTTAGTTTTTTTTATAAAAACTTAGTTTAATTAGCAGACCGTAGCTATCCTCAAACGTTGGTTATGATAAGCTTAAGTTTCTGAATTCACAGAAGGTTGCCTTAGGTTAGCTTTTTTTATATAAGCTTAGGTTCCTGAATTCACGGAAGGTTAGCCTTAGATTAGTTTTTTTATATAAGCTTAAGTTTCTGCATTCACGGATGGTTACCGTTAGGTTAGTTTTTTTATATAAGTTGAAGTTTCTGAATTCACGGAAGGTTACTGTTAGGTTAGTTTTTTTTATATAAGCTTAAGTTTCTGAATTCACAGAAGGTTACCGTTAGGTTAGTTTTTTTATATAAGCTTATGTTTCTGAATTCACAGAAAGTTAGCGTTAGGTTAGCTTTTTTTTATATAACCTTAGGTTTCTGAATTCACGGAATGTTACCATTAGGTTAGTTTATTTATATAAGCTTAGGTTTCTGAATTCATGGAAGGTTACCGTTAGGTTAGTTTTTTTTTATATAAGCTTAGGGTTCTTAATTCACGGAAGGTTAGCCTTAGTTTAGTTTTTTATATAAGTTTAAGTTTCTGAATTGATGGAAGATTAGCCTTAGGTTAGTTTTTTTTGTATATAAGCTTAGGTTTCTGAATTCACGGAAGATTAGCGTTAGGTTAGTTTTATATATATAAGGTTAGGTTTCTGAATTCACGGAAGGTTAGCCTTAGGTTAGTATTTTTGTATAAGCCTAGGTTTCTGAATTCATGGAAGGTTAGTTTTTTTTTATATAAACTTAGGTTTCTGAATTCACGGAAGGTTAGCGTTAGACTAATTTTTGTTTCTACTTAAAGTTTGAAAATGTTGACTATAAATAACAGATTGAAGGATCATTCAAAAGATGGGATTCATTGACAAGTTGTAACAGATTTGTAAAGTCTTGGAAGTTGTTGGCAAAAATATTTGCTCTGTTTTCCATATTTAATGCGAGGTTAGCATTAAGGTTAGTGTGTGTATATGAACTGGTGGTACCAAGTGTGTTTGTAAGAAGTTCGAAAACTCGCTATTTTTGCGGGTTCCACTAGTATTGATGGGTTGGCACTTTCTTTCGCGCATCTGTGGTTTTAACAAACATTGACATTTAGTGATCTATTTCTTATACAAGAATGTATAGTAAAAGTGGGAGGCGGGTGGTTTACAGGCTTTCTAATTATTATGCCAAATTTTAAACTGTGTAATATAAGCTTCGACTTTGTGCCTGAAACTTACCTTTTACAAATGGTATGGAGGATACAGCTGTCAAGCCGCTTTGAAGAATGTATGGAGTCGGTGGCGGTGGTCTGGATAGGCTTGCTTGAACATAAATTCAGCGAGGTACATGCTGTAGTGCGTCTTTTTACGGCCGTACAAGGGAACTATGGATCGTACCTCCCTCCAGGTGCGTTCAATGTTTTGTGTGTGTGCCCCGGTATCAGGATCCACAAAATTAACGCTGTGGTTAACTGTGTAGTGCAGAAAACCTTCGTCTGTAAGGCAGTTGTAGGCTTTACAGGAATCGCTTACTATTGTGCTGCCTGGTAGAATCTAATCCTTAATTGCAGCTAAAAGAGAGGTACTGTTGCGTTTTTCTACGGGCACCATAAAAATGTTTAGTGGATTTCCGCGTTCTACCCCTCCGAAAATCTACTGCCCCTCAATTACACGGCCTCAATTGTATTTCCTTTTGCCCACCTTTGCTCGTCGATCTCCACAGTAATACCGACTCCCCCAATTTGCTTTTTGTTTCTGAAGCACCAGTCTAAGCAAATTTCCCTGAAGACCAGTCCACCACGGCGTGTGCAGATACACCTAGTTCACGCTCCAAGTAAGTTTGTTGTGGTGGATCTCGGGATAGCCAATACACTACAAATAAGCACACAGTTTCTAGTGTTAAATGTACGTGGGAGAAGAAGGTGTTGTCATAAACAGAGGCCTTGAAGCTGCACTCTTTCCTCTTCTTTTTGCCGGCGCTAGCTTTCTTCTTGCATCTTTTTGTGTTCCACTTTGCATTAAAGGAGCACCACAGTTTTTACAACTACGGGTATTTGATAACACTCCGTGATTAATAAGAAACGACCACAGTTTTTCTGTATTCGGTACGCTTTGTATGAACGTAGTTGCTGTAACTACACACCCGTTACAGGAATTGAAGCCAAATCCTTCCGAAATGCTCAGTTCCATTTTACAAATGCTACTGGCATGTGTCACCTGTCAGGAGCTTCACGTTTGGTCAATCACATGTTGCCCTTTGACCTTATGACGTATGGAGTTGTCCTCAATATGGAGTGTTAGCGAACAGAGGATAAAACAAATCGACGATTTCAGTAACTCATCGAAGCGATAAGGAAGTAAAATTACAATTTTATGATCTGAAATTTCGTGAATAAAGGAAAGGAAGTGAAAATTAAAGCTGGAAGTAAAATACGATTTTATTATTTCGTAGTTCTTGTCATGTAAACTATTGAATGAGCAATTTAGCATGAAGCCTTCGCAGTGCAAACGTGTTGGATTGTAAAATAATATATGTACATGTGTAATTGTGTAAGATAGTGTTAAAAGGGTAAGAAAGGAGAGGCCAAAGAGGAGGAAAGAAGATAAGACGGGGGGGAAAAGGGAGAAAATGAGAATGTAGGAGTTACTTTTTGTTATGACAGTTCCCCACCCAAAACCTCTCATTCCCACGGCTGTCCCGTTAGTAAGCAAAACAGACGTAAGTCGCGGTAGAAAATGCTGGCGGCCCTAGTTCTGCATAATTACTTGCGTTAACTATCTACCACTGTTACAGTAAAGGAACTTCCTTATTTAATGGAAATAACATATTAATATAACAAACATTCACAAAAAGAATAGAAAAATTACAATTTTGGTGGATAGTCTTTGTTACTATGAACGCGTTGCGTTTTTGTCAGTGGCAACACTAAACGAAGAAGAAAAAGAAGAAGAAGAAATTCTAATAATTACACATCGCATATTTGGCGGATTTCACTTTTTATTTAGGTTGGCAGTTCACATTTTGCATGTACTTAAGCAACAACATGGTTACGTTTGTTGCGTTCATAACGCGATTTCCCTATAAAAGTAAATCACCTAAAAAGGGCGGGCAGGTGGTCACCAGATATTGGAGAGAACACATCCGCTTCTGAACTCACTCCTAAAGTAATTTATTCGCTTTCCTTTTGGTTTCATAAGCATTTTCAATGAGGATACACTAAAAGCAGATTGGCCAATGTTTTTTACTGCTTCGCGGTTATTATTAATTTTATTGCACATATTTACCGTTTCGCGGTTAATATTCAGTTTTATTGCATTCATTCGCTATTTCGCGCTTTTCTATTACGACAGCGTACAACAGTTCACAACAATAACCAACTATTTCCGGCTTTACTAACGCGACAGCGTTTTTTCCCTTTTGCGGTTGGTATTTGACATTGCTCATTTACATCGTACGCCATGACACGTCCACCTCTGGAGCAACATTACCCAGCATTTTTCTTCAGTGGCCTTTTATGATTTAAGGATAAAAATTCACCCTTCCTATGTTTTTAAAGCTTTTGCTATGTTTGAACCTATTAAATAAGGCATACCTTATATATTATACTTATAACCTACGCGAAGTTTTATTGGCTTCGTGATTCTGCATGTAAAGATAAATAAGAAGATTAGTTTCAATCAAATTATGTCGAAATTACTGATATCTCCTACCTGTGAAAGCGCAGCACTTATATCTCTTGTTATTTCTTGCACTGCTGCTTAATTTATCTTTCTTTTTGGGTGCACATTTTAAAAAACCACTGGCAGCCATAAGACTTAACTACAAGGTCGCCACAGAACACACTAGCGCTTGCAGAAAGCCAACCGAAGTTGCCCAACGAAGTTCGAGCGAATGCCGAAAATGAACGAAAGGGAACGATCTTCCAGTTCAAGGGGGAAGGTGTCGCGATCTCTGCCATGCGGATTGCTAAGGCTTGAAACTAAACTAAGATGGAAGTCAGCTGATAAAATAGCAATGCCGAAAATATAAAAATAAACCAGAATTTTCGTATCAACGAGCAATTGTGTAAATGTAGGAGTTTGTAGTGATACCTTATTTAATATTGAGTACCAAATAACGCGCATTCGATGTTTAAAACTGGAACATGACCTGAAAACCTAGAAAGGTAGAAGACAGCTTATGAATCGAAAGTTTAGTTGGTTGTAATGAAGAATTGAAATATATATATAGCGAAAACAAGCTAACCTTAAATATAAACTATTCTTAGTATGTTAAGGTGTTAAAATGTGTGTTTGTGCTATTTAGTGTTGAAATGTGTTCAAATTAGGGACTGTATTTCGAAAAGTTTATTTTTATAGATTGCACACTAATATCGTACAAGAGAACTCATGCTCAAAGGGTATGTCTGATACCTATTTCAATTTTGGACAATATCATCTTACAGTGTGCCCCACGGTGATGAATATGATGTGTTATATTGTCCAACAGATGTCACACTATGCCATGCACTAGCTCAACACATGTCACGTATGTCATATGTTTATGCTGCCAACATATAACAAATTAATGCCGCCAAAACGAAAATTAATGCCGCGAATGCGGAAACGACCACAGAGTGTAGCCCAGGGATCTTAGACAACCTCTGCTTTATGAATTAACGGAAGGTTACGCTTACGTTAGATTTTTTTGTTTATGTAACCTTTCGAAAGGTTAGGTTTAGGTTAGTTTTTTTATATAAGCTTACGTTTCTGAATTCACGAAAGGTTAGGTTTAGGTTAGTTTTTTTTTATATAAGCTTACGTTTCTGAATTCACGAAAGGTTAGTTTTTTTTTATATAAGCTTACGTTTCTCAATTCACGAAAAGTTAGGTTTAGGTTAGTTTTTTTATATAAGCATAGCACGTGTTGAGTTAGAATGCTAAAGACAGTATTCTCACATCCCGTGCAAACCATTTTGCTTTATATTAAATACGCACTGTTAATTTGCACGCGTTGCGTTTCAACAAAATCGCAGAACAAATGCAACAAATAGCGGTAACAACGGCGCATCGCATTTTTAGCCGATTTCACATTTTTATTTACGTTGGCAGTACCCAATTTGCATGTAATTTTTTGCAAAATGGCTACGTTTGTTTACTTCCTGACGCGATTTTCCTATATAACTAAAATACCTTAAACGGGCGGGCAGGTGAGCACCAGCTATAGACGAGACCACATCGTGTTCTAAGCTCACTCTTAAGGTAATTTATTCGCTTTCCTTTTGATTTTATAAGCATTTTCTACGGGCACACTATAAGATAATATTAGCCTCAATTTTGAATGTGATGTAATGATAATATTTTGGGATCCATAGTTTGATTTTGGATGTGTATTAGTGTTGTGCTCAAACACTATTTCCTGCTGTTATACCAAATAAATAAATAAATAAATTAGGACATAATGCTCTTTTCATTGCAAAATAACTTAAAGCATTTCATAAACAGAAAATTCTCCATATGTACTGTATATCCTTGGGAATGTTTTTGTCAATCTGAGTAACTTGGTTAAGCACTGGCCTTGGAAGCACAAATAGTTACATAAAGCTTGTGTATTACCACATTATTGCTGAATGATTTCTACATATCGAAATGTCAGCTACCATATTTATGACAAATCACCCAACTTAAATTATATAAATCTGTAATATGTATTCCATGGCAAAATATCTGCTGAAATAGTTATTCTTTTTTAAGTATCTACTTTATTTACATACACCTCATTTGTGAAGTCATAGTGGGAGCTGGCTTGTAAAACAACTTCTTGGTTTCATTACTTGATAGTATTGAGTAATGCTATCTCTGATTTAAATGTTGTCTCATATTCACACTTCTAATTGGGCAGCACTATGGCCTCTCACAAAAAAGCCTGGATTCAATCCTAGGGATCAGAGGTGGGATTTTGTGGTAGATAAAATGGCAATTAGAATGAATGTTCTCTGGTTTTCCCCACCATAATTCCATCAATTGCACCATCTTCATCCCCCCACCAGTCTCCAATCTCTGTAAACCTGTGAAGTTAAAAGGGACATTAAAATTAAAAATACTATGGAGGACAGAGAGCAATACTAATGAACGAGTGTCTCATCCAGCCCCCAAATTTATAAACCAGCATGTGCTGTTACATTCTTTCTGCAGTCAACATATGAAAAAACAATTAATACTGGCACACTAAACGACATGTTAAAGTGATTGACAATTATGAAGAGTGGGTGTGATATGGTTAAACACAAAGAGACATTGTTATTGTTTAGAGTCCTTGCATTCACATTCATATTTAATAATACTGTATAATACATTTGTATGGTATTTTAAGGAACATGTGCCTACATTAATATACATTTGAATGGTTAAACACAAAGAGATATTGTTATTATTTAGAGACATTGCATTCACATTCATATTTAATAATACTGTATAACACATTTGTATGGTATTTTAAGGAACATGTGCCTACATTAATATACATTTGAATGGCCTACCCAATTAAAATGTTCATTAAATTCTAACCTCTTGAATGTCTGTTATTACATCTATTGGAATGATCTTATAGGTAATTGCACTTAAGTCACTTATGCATACACAAAGCCAGTTCTAGTTAATAAAACTTACAGTTATTGAATAGAAAATACACTTTGATTCCTTTTCCTGGGAAAGGTTCTATATATAACATTTGATATAACACAGTGGAGGTCCTACAGCACATGGGAACCTTAAATTTATTGACAGGTCATATAGGAGAAAAGCAAATTGAGCCCATACAGTGATGTTTGTTTGTTTGTTTGTGTTTGTTCATTTGGTTCCACTGTGAGCAATGCTCAAGGGAAATTGAACACATCATACAATTATGAAGTATGCAGAGTAAGTAGTAATATACCCAATGCCAAGAACAGCCTTTGGGGGGGATGTTCCCCTCCCCATCATGTCTTATCTAAGAGAGAAAAATTGTAAACCATCACCATTTCAACAGTAAACTTCTCGACACGCATTACAGTAGGACAACAATAGCAAATAAGTGTTAATCACCATCACATGCAATCTGCCCTACATAAAGTGCTTACATGAGGTTGATACTATTATGATGATTAATTCACTTTGAATAAGCTCGAAATTATAACTTTATACTTTGTTATGCTTAAATTTCAATTTCCCATGTAATTTCTATTACCTTGAAGATATGTTTGAGAAAGACATCACTTGAAACGAAAAATTCTCATTATTACTGCATGGGTATTATTTGGGAGGACAGTATACAGGGTGGAAGGTACTGCTTGAACCGTACGTTAATCAGGGATTCTATATAATGAGTAGTGCAAATATGTCCAATACAATTTTTGTCATTAAACCTACAAAAATGAAACACAGTGTTTTATGTTCCTTGTGCCTGTGTCTATTAGCCATTTTGTTACAGTTCAAGCAATATCTTTCACCCTGTATAAGAAAACATTTAGAAGATGGTGGAGTTTGCATAGACATAAAACATTATAACATATAAAACTGGGATGCAACAGATCCATCTATCCCATTGACATTTTTTGTGTAGCCCATTTTCCTCTGTTGCTTAAATTTACCAGTTACACAAGAGTATACAAAATTCCTTCCGAATGAAGAGGACTTCACAAGCTGTTCCCAGAAAATTAAAAATAAACATTTTATTTTTCATGTAAATATCTTGAATACAATGGCATTTTAATCAAAATCGTTTGAGTCATTTTTCAGAAGAAAAAAATCGAGAATTCTTCCGTGTAAAGGGTTATTTTGGGTGGGGAATTTTCTTGAAAATCTTTGTGTCACATCTTTGGAAGATACTGAACTTAAACCGATTTGTACTATGTATGTACAAATTCCTGCTTTGAAACGCATGGCTTTATGTATTCACTTTCAATTGCCAGTCGAAATGCGCGCGCCAACGTTCCACGTTACGTATTTGACCACAGCCAATGGGAGCAAAATGTGCCGGAATGGATTACCTTCCCCCTTGAACTGGAAGATCGTTCCCTTTCGTTCATTTTCGGCATTCGCTCGAACTTCGTCGGGCAACTTCGGTTGGCTTTCTGCAAGCGCTAGTACAGAACACAGATCCAGGGTTGCCAACTCTTGGTGATAAAAAGTGGCTAAAAGTGACTGTAAAAAAGGCCATAAATGGCGTATGGGATAGTTTATAATCATATGAACGCAATTCAGATTAAATATTAACTAAAGACATGGCAGGAATTTTCCACCCCTGTAAAATAATTTTTCTGGCTTGTCAAAGGAATTTATTTCTTTCAGAAATGCTTTCCGACTTCTCATCTCAAAATGCTCACGAATAGTATGGTCACGCTAGACAAACAGTCTAGAGAAATGAAACATTGGGATTGGCACTCGCCGGTCACAAATTTCATGTGACATGCCACATATAAATAGTAATTGTCCACACAAATATGAACTTGAAGCTTGCAAATGTCTATAGGCTGCGCCCTACCTGTCCCCACTCCTCCAACACAGACATAAAAGTGTGGAAAATTACAAATGAAATATTGTGAATCAGATGTTTTACCTGGTCGAAATCAATTTTTCATTAACGCATATATTATATATGTATATTACTCATTGATACTTTGTTGACTTTAATTTAAAAATTAGACAATAGAAACTGAAAAATAGCTAGAATAGTTTAATATTTAGAAAAATAGCTACACTTGGCTCACTGATTATATAATATGGCTGGAAATGGCTTTAGTGGCTTTTTGCCAAACTAACGGCAAACAGACTCTTCAAAAAGACTAGATTTAGCCATAAAAAGGCTAAATTGGCATCGCCGTAGGTAGTGTTCGGTCTGGTATACATCTACAAGTTTACGTCTTTCCCCTCTCCTTTTCTCACAGAATAAACGAAAATATAAACATGAATTGGAACCATCGAGTTACTGCAACACAGTTCAGTTTTAAATTACATGGGGAGTAACCGCGGTGAATAATAGCAAGTCAACAATAAAAGTCAAACATAATACGATGGCATACTATCTAAATGCTAATATTTACTTTATGTTTTGTAAATATTTTGTAGACTTGCAATGACTCATGGTATGAATATAATACAGCTACACAGGTAGTGGGGATTCAGACTAATCATTTTTCCTTTGCATAGCTAAAGCACACATGAAATTTTACTATTTAGGCTAGATTTTGGCTAAGGGATTTAAGTAGGCTAAATCGCAGGCTATAAGCATTTTACGATTTTATTTGGCTAAACACTACTGTGAAAATGTTAGATTTAGCCATTAAATGGCTAAGTTGGGAACACTATTTAATACATCGGTGGTAGTGATAGAGGTCTCGGATGACTCGGAGTCGTTTCATAGGAATGCTTTCTACTTTGTAACTCAAGAAAAACTGAAGTCAAGCAAGTATGTACCAGACTGGCGTATGTTACTCGCAAGAGAAACCTTCCCGGGAGATATAAAGAGCAACACACCACTACCAAACAGCGACAAAGAATCAGTAAAAACAGTTGCTTACCTGATATGGTGGACATCGATCAAAAACAGTTTGCACTGACTGGAGGGCGGTTTCTAACTTACGTCATTTGTATATTCGGGAGTGTGGTGTTTGGTACCGTGTTGTGTGTGCTAAGTGGTACGAGGAGTCAAATTCAACCCTCGTCCAATTTCCTTATAATCCCCTTTTTATTCTCTTCCTTCTACCTCGTTTTCTTTACTTTCTTTTTTTCTTTCTTTCATATAGTGTCTCATCTTCAGCTCGAGAAGTTCCACGCCAGTGGAACATTTTTTAATAAGCACCTCGACATCCTTCGATGATGAAGGAGGATCATTCACACCCACCCAAGGATCCGCCTGGGCCCTCATTGCCCACTGATAGGTGTTTGAATACTCATCTGGGGACCCTGTGAGGTTCATATTATACCATCGCAAGAGAAACGGAAATATTTGAATTTCGTGGCGGTGCATAAGTTTTTAAAGGGATTCTTCTCATTCGACCGTAAGGTGATAATTACATTTGTGAACGGTGTTATGGCGAATAACTTGTTGCAATCTAAGTTGCTCGCAGAACATCATTCAAAGGATTTTGTCCCCTTCAACCTCTTATATAAGCAGGGCATTGTCGATAAAGAATGCTCGGAGTCGGATCTCTTGATGAAACTGCAGGTGCAAAGACTTTCCCGGCAAGTCTGGTTCGGCGTTTAAACAGAAAAGCTTTGGTGGATGGTTCTGCGTAACATTTGCAAATCGCATCTATTGTGGTTACTTAGCGGGCGTCTCCTCCCCTTGAGAAGGTCTATTTGTATTATTACTCCCATTTACCGACCTTGTGCTGCTGTACTAATTGTGTGCGATATGGTCACACCGGCGGTATGCGGTAGTAAGTCTTGGTGTGTGCGTTGTGGCAGTATTTCGTTGAACTTCTGTACGTCTACTACTCTTAGTTGTCTACATTGCAGAGGTTCTCATGAAGCCAATGTGGCGAACTGTTCTAAAAGGATGCGTCAAATTCAGATACAGACGATTGTTTGCTCAAAATTGTAAATTTTTGCAAGCAGTTCAAATGCTCGCAATAGTGCTGTTACACATTCTGCGCGTTCCGCTGCCTTGACCCATCGGAACGGGTAGCGGTATCTGCGTTGGGTAGCCTGCGTGCAGTTGCACCCTCCCGCGAACGACTTTCCCCTACTTCTGCTCCGGTGAACATTTCCTTTACATCTACTACAAACGTAAAGCTAATGCAATTCAGCGGAGTTCCCATAAGTATCTTAAGTCCTATGCCGATGCTCTTTATGCTCCAGCAGGTAGATACCCTTCGGTTTCTCGCACTACTGTGTTTCCCACTGAAGGGAGTGTAGGAACCTACCATTATCGGGGGGCGGTATCCCTGACCTGTCCACCTCTTCGCCTATGGCTGTTATATCTATACCCACAGGCCGGCATTGCATATGTCTGAGCGTTTCAGTCGTGAAATTGGGCTCCAGTTGACTGCCACCAAAATGAAACAAATTCTTGCTTAGGCTCGGAAGCTGCTTACGGATTTTAAGTGTGGTCCCACTTGTAACTCCGTATCCTTGGACTCTACAGTATCAGATCATGCTTAACTTCTCGCAGTGGGTCCCTTGAAGCATAGATTCTCTAAGCTGACATATAATTTACGTAAACATAACATACACTTAGGAGCCCTCTGTGAAACATGGCTGCGGCCGGGTGTACATTTCACTCTTTCACCCAATCGTGTCGCCCGTTCTGATCGCGTGGGTAGTTATGGTGTTTTAATACACCAGGTTCTGTCATATACGGAGCTAGCGTGCTCCTTCACTCCGCCACATAAGCAATCATTTGGGGTAGTTATAAGTCCCCTCGCTCTTGTAGCAGTATATAATCCGCCCACATTCTCGCCCTACTGAGGCGCAATGGGAACATTTTCTTCGACAATTTCGAGCACCTTTTTGTTCTGGGAGATTTTAGTTTCCGACTTTATTTCTGAGGAGATTCTCTCGGTACGCAAGAAGGAGCCATTCTCGCAAGCTGCTTAATTCAACATGCTATCGTTTGTTTGAATCATGCGATTCCTGCACTTTCTCCTGTTCCTGGCACAGCTACCTCTATGCCAGATTTATCATTGGATAGTAATGGATAATCGTCTCTTTGGGCTTGGGCCGTTTTAACAGATTCTTGGTGCAGTGACCATTATCCTGTTTTCTACAGCACCGACACTTTCTTCCCATTGTGTGACACCGCTTCCGTTGTCGCGTTGTAATTTTTCTAATTTTATATCTATACTCGCATTTGTGTTTGTTGATATACCCCCTGCGTTTTTGGACACCATTTATCCGCCTTCTCTACCTCGCGATTTGTTTGGAATATCGCCCGTGATTGTGACTCGTCTCCGTATATTTACTTTTTACTCGAGCCTATTTAGGTGTATCGGTTAAGTTATGTAACCTTTTCTTTCAGGTTTTTGAGGATCACCGTAATACTGTACGTTCTGGGAATACTGAGATTGGTCCTCGGAATGCCAATTAAGGGCTGCCTCAGGGTTCTTGCCTTAGCCCGCTCTTATTTCTGTTTTACATCTCTGAATCGGAGGAAGTGGTATTTCCAATGCCCGTCTCTTGGTGTTCGCGGTTTATACTGTCATATACGCGCCTGGTGGCACTGTAGCTAATCCTCGTGATTCCTTGAATAACGCCGTAACTGCTCGGAAGAAGTGGGCGGACGCCATAGCCTCAAGATGAACATCGAGTTAGCCACTACTCTTCGTTATTCTCGTACCCGAGGAGAGAATTGTCCTCCTCCAGTACGCTGTGGTTCACTCCAGGCACGTGAGGTTACCTCTTTTCATTTTCTGGGATTAACTTTTGATCGCCGCATTAATTGGAGAGCGCATATTTTCGGGACACGATATACATCTTTGTTCATGTACATATCTTTAATATATGGTATTTTAATCGTTAAGAACCATCTTGAGTATATAAAAATTTTGAAAAAGCTTTATGTGTAAAGGGTAATTGAAGAAAGGAGATTTTCTGAAAATCTCCATGTCGCATCTGTTGAAGATAATGAATATAAATATCTAGTTTCTATCCATTCAATTTTTCGTTTTTGGGTTATGATGTTCACAGACATACTCCTGAACCTTTGCTTAAAGTGCGCTTAGGTATTCAGGAGACCTCAAAACACGCATTTCCCGAAAATTTCGGTATCAATTTTTTGGTACTCTACCTGCTATGTGTGTAGTAAAGAAAGTAAAAGGTAGGGTTAATGCTGTATCAGCTTCCCTCGCCTTTTACCCGTTGTCACTGCTGCACCATTAAATGGCTCAATTAAAGAATTTGATTTTTGGTTTTGCTACTTCAGTTAATATGTAATCCTCACATAGAGATTCCTGCCAGTGACTACATTTTTTGCTTAAAAACTATCTGTTTGAGCCAGGTTTAAAACCACGACGGGACTATCCCTACAGAGTGCTGGTAAATACAAGGTACTCACTAACAATCGCCAGTCTTCCGTGGTGTAGTGGTTACCATGATAACCTCTAGTTCCCGAGGTCGCGGGTTCAAACACAGCGGAGGGCGATTGCTTTTTTCGGGCGTAAAAATCCTTAGGGAAGTAAAGCCAGTGGTCCCGTGTCATAGATTTACGGCACGTAAAAGAACCTCAAGCCTAATAAAGAGGCCTCTGAGCAAAAGTACCGGTATTTCACACCCAATATAGAATGGGACGCTAAGGACCACAGCAGTTAAAGAGCGATAAACAAAACTCAATTTAATTTTTATTCCCGATGCAGCGACCTCCACCAATGACTTATGTTAGGCGTACGGGCTACGAACCGTCTCGGGTGAAACTCTACTCGTGACTGAGGAAGCTTATCTGGAGTTGACCCTTGGCAGGAGCAGGTTTACAAATGAGGGTGTTCGTTGCCGCAATCACCGAGAACGTTATCCTGGGCCTGGACGCTCGTTCTTCGATGCAGGTGGACGTCGATTGCCGCATATTGCACCTGGGTCGCAACGAGATCCTTAGCTGTAATATGACCACGGTAGTGATTCACAACAAGCAGGTTCTTTGAGTTACGTAACGCTCCTGAGCGACGCTACAAGAGACGCAGAACTTGCTTGCCAAGCAAGATGAGCGAAACTTTGGCACTATTAGGTTGAAGTCGGCTTGCCTCGCCACAGTTTAAATGCACTCACTTGAAGACTAGCTAACTACACTTTCTCGTGCTAGACAGTGAGCTTGTAAAATTTCATCGAAAGTATTAAAATGCTGTTTCCAGTACATTTAGTACACAAAACAAAGTTAATGCATTTAAGCCACCTGTAAGACAGAAAACAAAACATTGGCAACATAGGCAAGCATGTAAGGGCCAAGAACTTTACACGTTACACCGCTGAACACAACAGTAAAATAAAACATATTTTGTCCTGTATTAAGATACAGGACAATTTACCTAAAAGCCTATCCCCCAATCTGCACCTGCATGTTTTTACTTTCTCTACTACGTATAGTAAGTAGGGGAAGTATTGTATTCCAACCAAAAATTCGGTACCGAGATTTCACTGGAAATACATGTTTTGAGACAACCTGAATCCAAAAAAGTATTTTGGAAACATGTCAGTGTGTCTGTCTGTGTGTCTGTCTGTGTGTGTGTGTCTGTCTGTGAACAGCATAACTCAGAAACGAACGGTCGGATAAACACCAAGCTTGGTATTTAGGTTCAGTATCTTCCAGAGATGCGACACGAAGGTTTTCAAGAAAATACCCCCTCCCCAGATTACCCTTTACATGGAAGATTTTTCGAAAATTTTAATTTTCTCAATAATGGCCCCAAAAATTTTGATTAAAATATCATATGTTTAAGATATTTTTATGGCAAATAAAATGTATATCCTGAATTTTCTGGGAATGTCTCCAAAAGTATTCTTCATTGTGAACAACTTTTGCTAAACTGGTAAACCATAAGATAGACAAAAGTTTACTACACAAAAAATGTAGATCGCGTTAAAACACACAATTTATGTCATATACATTTTTTTTCAATACTTATTTTCGCAAATGGGAATTCGTTATTCATTTTTTACTTTCTCTACTACGTACAGTAAGTAGGGGAAGTATTGTATTCCACCCAAAAATTCGATACCAAGATTTCACCGAAAATTTATGTTTTGAGACCCCCTGAATCCAAAAAAAGTATTTTCGGAAACATGTCCGTGTGTATGTCTGTGTGTCTGTCTATCTGTGTATGTCTCTCTGTGAACAGCTTAACTCAGAAACGAACGGTCGGATAAACACCAAATTTGGTATTTAGGTTCAGTATCTTCCAGAGATGCGAAACATGGGAATGTTTCCAAAAGTATTCTTTATTGTGAACGACCTTTGCTAAAGTGGTAAACCATAAGAGATAGACAAAAGTTTGCTACACAAAAAATGTAGATCGCGTTAAAATACACAATTTATGTCATATACCTTTTTTTTGTTTAGTGAACCATTTTCGAGATATTGCTTGATATTCCCTTAAATTTTTCAATACTTATTTTCTCAAATGAGAATACGTTATTCATTTTTTTTTGTCTTGGATATGCAAAGAGTATTAAACTGTGGCAAAGGGAATGGTGCTGCTTCTAGCAACCAGCTATTAAGAGGTATGTATGTGCTTAAAGGCTACTGTATTTCTATATTGCCCTTGTAAATATGTATTCCCCTTACATCTACAAGAAAATTAGCAATAAGATAGAGTCTGCAAATATTTATCTCGATTAACAGAAAGTAGATGGAGAATAAGCGTTTGTAAAAATAGTTTGTACAAGAGTAGAGAAAATCATGTGAGTGCAACACATCAGATTTTTACTTCCTCTACTGCGTATAGGAATTAGTTGAAGTATTGTATTCCACCCAAAAATTCGATACCGAGATTTCACCGGAAATACATGTTTTGAGACCCCCTGAATCCAAAAAAAGCATTCTTGGAAACATGTCCGTGTGTGTCTGTCTGTGTGTATCTGTTTGTGTGTGTGCCTGTGAACAGCATAACTCAGAAACGAACTGTCGGATAAACACCAAACTTGGTATTTAGGTTCAGTATCTTCCATGGATGCGACACGAAGGTTTTCAAGAAAATCCCCCCAACCCAGAGTACCCTTTACATGGAAGATTTCTCGAAAATTTTAATTTTCTCAAAAATGGCTCTAACGATTTTGATTAAAATATCATATGTTTAAGATATTTTTATGACAAATAAAATGTATATCTTGAATTTCCTGGGAATGTTTCCAAAAGTATTCTTTATTGTGAACGACTTTTGCATAACTGGTAAACCATAAGAGATAGACAAAATTTTACTACACAAAAAATGTAGACCGCGTTAAAATACACAATTTATGTCATATACATTTTTTTGAGTGAATCATTTTCGAGATATAACTTGCTATTCCCTTATATTTTTCAATACTTATTTTCTCAAATGGGAATTCGTTATTCATTTTTTTGTCTGGATATGCAAATAATTATAATGTGTGCCAAAGGGAATGGTGCTGCACCTAGCAGCCAGCTATTAAGAGATATGTATGTGCTTAAAGGCCATGTTTCTCTATATTGCCCTTGTAAATATGTTTTCCCCTTACATCTACAAGAAAATTAGCACTAAGATAGAGTCTGCAAATTTTATCTCGATTAACATGAAGTAGATGGAGGATAAGCGTTTGTAAAAATAATTTGTACAAGAGTAGAGAAAGTCATGTGAGTGTAACACATCAGATTTCTTTGTCTTGGATATGCAAAGAGCATTAATCTGTGGCTAGGAGTATGGTGCTGCACCTTGCAACCAGCTATTAAGATATATGTGGATGCTTAAAGGCTACTGTAGTTCTATATTGCCCTTGCAAATACAAATCAAGGAGAACTTAGTAGGCTTTAAGCCATAGTCAAATATTTTTAGAACTGGTCACTATGTTTAAAATGTAATTCTCTTTGCATGTCAAAGGTCGTTTCTGCAAATGTTTATCTCGATTAATATGAAATAGATGGAGAATAAGAGTTTGCAAAAATAGTTTGTACAAGAGTAGAGAAAGTCATGTGAGTGAAAACAATCAGATTTTTTCATAAACGACTCTAACGATTTTGAATAAATACCATAAGTTTAAGACATTTTTATGGCAAATGAATTCTATATCTCGAATTTTCTGGGAATGTCTCCAAAAGTATTGTTCAGTGTGAGCGACGTTTGCATAACCAATAAACCATAAGGGATAGACAAAATTTTACTACACAAAAAATGTAGATCGCGTTAGAATACACAATTTATATCATATACATGTTTTTTTGTTGAGTGAACCATTTTCGAGATATTGCTTGTTATCCACTTAAATTTTCCAGGAGTTATACTTTTTCTAAAATGGGAATTAATTATTCATTTTTTTGTCCTGGTAATGCAAAGAGAATGGAATATTCCACATAGGAACCAGCTCTTTAAATATTTGACTACCGCTTAAAGACTACCAATTCCCCTTTCATCTACAAGAAAATTAGCAATAAGATTAACATCTCGATATCTCGATTAACATCTCGATATCTCGATTAACATGAAGCATATGGAGAATAAGCGTTTGTAAAAATAGTTTGTACAAGTGTAGAGAAAGTCATGTGAGTGTAATCCAGAAGGTTTTTAATATATAAGGCGGTATTTGCTGCTGTTGAAATAGAAAACATGTGGAGGGGCTAAGCTTCATCAGCCCCTTAAAAGAAATCGCCCCTGGTTGTGGATTTCACAAGGGAGACAGAAAGCAGAATCTATAATCATACGCCTGCATATGCTGTCCTTGAAGTTGCATATTTGTTTACAGGACATTCCAAGAAACAAATCAATAGTGGAAACCTAAAAATGATAGAGGGCTGAAAAATTCAAACCACTAACAACAGATATCTATCATATGATGACACAGAGAAACTTATTTGAAATAAAGTCTGTGTTTTAAAGAGATCTGCATATTTGCGTATCTTATATAGTTGACTCGCTCTACGAATTTACATAAGACTTTACAGGCTGTTCCGAGAACATTCAAGATAAACATTTTATTTGTCATGTAAATATTTTAAATTTATGCTATTTTAATAAAAATAGTTAGAATACTTTATGGGAAGATTAAAAATATGAAAATCGATCCATATATAGGGTATTTTGGAGTGGGGGATATTCTTGAAAAACTTCGTGTAGCATCTTTAAAGGATACTGAACCTAAATACCAAGTTTCGTTTTTATTGGATTTTTAGTTTTTGAGGCATGCTGTTCACAGTCGCGCGCTCGGACCATTTTTTAAGAATTTGTCTCTTTTTAATTTAGGGAGCCTCAAAACAACATTTTTCGGTGAAATATCAACATGGAATCTTTGGGTACAATACTTCTACTTAATATAAGTACGTAATAGAGAAAGTATAATAATACTGTAGTAAGAATACTGGAAACCAAATAAACATTAAAAAACACAATTAATATGCACGGAATATGTTTACGCCAAAGCATGAATGTGAAAGACACGAATATTTAAAGTCAAACAACCGTATTGTACAAATAAATATGTACAAATTATATGATAAGACACAAACTGAAAAGCTTTCTTGGCATACAGATTTGTACATGAACTCGTACAGGTATGATGAAACAACACCATTACAATCGCCTGTTTGGTACAAGTTGAAGAAGTATTTCAAATAGCTCCACTTGTGGACGCCAATTTGAAGTAGATGGTATGTTACGTTATTTATTAGCACCACGCTTTGGGCGTCAATTTGAAGTAGTTTGTTATATTGTTGTAGGAGTTGTATTATATTTCAACTATTGGGGATCCGAACTTGTAGTATTTGCAACCGCACATATAGTAAACAGTTTCTGGTAGCCTTCGCACCAAATGTATTTTCAGGTGGCCTTTGCCCCAAGTTTAAAAAAAAAATTAACTTTGTAATTTGATTGTTTCTTTAAGTATTAAATATTTATGTTTGCCTCGGCTGCGTCAGAATTATTGTTAGAGACATAGAAGTCTTGGCAGGGCGTGAGGCGACAAGAATGTCGGCTTACGCAGACTATTATTTTACTTCACTCCTTTTTATTAATCCTTGACACAAATTAAATAGCACTTCACTGATATCGAGAGCTCTGAGATTCTTTTATTTAATACTTGAACTTTTTGACAAGTATACTATTTTCGTCTCACACGAATACGTAATTAATTTCTCGAGGACACATCTCGCGTCTGGTTATGAGCACTGTTTGGAGGCAACTAAATTGATTTCAACCGTCTAAACTTGTAAATTTCTGTATTTCAAGTTTCTGATTGACTAATCCTAGTCCAATAGAATTCCTTCTTTAACTAAAGCTTTTTCTGGTTGTTGATTGTCTATTTTTAAACTGTCTCAAAATTTACATTATTGCTGCTCTAATAATGACTAGTAGCATTTAAACTTCCTTACTCATAATTGCCTCAAGTTTACCTCATTGTTAGCAACGTTTAACTTATTCTCACAGCTCCTACATTATTAAATTACGTAATATATTCACATAACATTATTACACATGGATACAATAATATAAGCATATGCAATGATTATTACATACATATATTGCTTCAAGGTTAATGAATTTACTTATTATATAATTTGATTGTAATCATTTAAGTGTCAAAAATACTGCCTCAAAGTAATTAATATGCCATATGGTGTATGTTGTAGTGAAGAAGAGCAGGTTAAGACTAAGGACAAAGTTAATCAATGCTCCAAAGTGATTTCCTACAAAAACAAAATAATGAACAAGCTGAGGTAAGAAAATGTGTTAAAGGAAAGTCGATTTGAGACACAGTGGACTAGTCAAACATTTCTATGACTGTGACAAAGATAATTTTAAAAAACATCACTCGTGAAACCAAAGGGAGTCAATACACAGAGCATGATGAAACAGAGCATTGGCGTTGTATTATTGTTCTTCGAAATGCTACATCTGTGTCATCTCTTCGAAAGTGGCTGCAAAATTTACAAGCCGGTCTTGGATTTAATGAAAAGTTAGACCCCTCAGAACGTCTGGTGTCCATTGTTCTAGATGAAATGTCACTTAAAGAAAATGTGACCTACAGTGCTTGGGGTGATATTTTTTATGGCTTTGTAGATTTTTGTGAGATGAGTTGTTCCTTGTTCCTAAACACCAACTCGGCCACGCAAATAAGACTATTGTAATTTTAGCTAGAGGCTTAAAGTTAAATTTCCAGCTAGTGATTGGGTATTTTCTAAGTAAGGATCAGGGATCAAATAATCTAAAAATGAGGTTATTGCTGGGTATACATCAGCATTGTCCATTCATTCAAGTAAATTTCATTGAAGTTTCACATCTGCATAACTCACTGAGCAATAAGTTTTAAAAATATGATATTGTCCCTAATGATGGTCATTGTTCATGGACACATAAGTTGATTTCTACAATCAAGATAAAGTTAGGGTACCTAGGGTGGCTCTTCAGCTGAAACGGAAGCATATAGACCTGCCACCTTTCTCCCATTTGCATATTTGTCTAGGTACTTGTGTATTTAGCCATTCTATCAGCAGAGGAACCATGAAAATTGTTTGAGAAATGCTATGTCGTTAGACGCTCTACCTACAGTGCTTTTTTAGATGAAATTCACAAGGTCCTTGACATTTTCAGTTCAGGTAAAAATTATGTCAATGAACTTTCTTGTACATTCAGTGATGAGCAAAAGGAAATAGATTGCCTACGATCTTTGAGGGATTATTTTTCCAGTATAAGAGTCTGTAACAAAAGAAATCTTCAGCCACATTGTGTTAGGGGTTGTAGTGGCTGGAGTGAGAACATTTCATCCCTGCAAATGCTTTGGAATGATCCAGAAAACGAATTTGGGTTTCAATATCTCTTAACTAGGAGATTAGCACAAGATTATCTAGAGAATGTTTTTTCAGTAATAAGGAGTAAAGGTGGGAATAATGTGCCTTCTATTGTTCTGATTTAAAGTCCTCAATAAGGTTAGTAATGACTAACCAGTTACTAGATCCATTTGAAGAGAGTAATGGTGCTCTTGATGCACGTAAATACTTGCTAACGAGATCATATTGTAGTAATGCCCCTCCTTTGGGTATACATACATGTACTGTAAGGAACAAGATGCTGTTATAGATGAACCTGAGCAATGTTCAAATTCACATTTTGTAGGATGGTTATGAAAAACTTTACCTCATGAGAAATGCCGTTTTTTTAATTTTTTATTTTTGGGTTTTCAGGATTAGTTTAAGATTAGGCGTGGGTTAGAAAGGAGAAGTTAGGAGGGGTATTGGGGTTCCGCTGCTGCACCCCCGTTAGTGCGCGGTAGGGTATCTGCTAGCTTACTGCGCTGGCAGTGGAGTGAGGGAATGTTCGGGTGACGACCATGACCAAGGCCCTGGTCGCCACACGCGGGGAGAATGCTTTGAAAGTAAATATGAGATGAGTAATGTCTGTAAAATATATATATATATTGTTTAACGAGCATGGAGATTGTAATATGAAATTTCCTAATACAAGTGCCATGAGTATGAATCAGTTGCCCGTGCTTTTAACTCCAATTTTTTAGAATAATTGTCTCACAGCAAAAAGGCAATTGGACAGAAAACCTGAGCAAGTACGCAGTTACCACCTTCAATGGATGTGTGTAATGGGTGTACCAATATACTTACTATCAAGTGTCTCAATGAGCTGATAAAGTGTTTCTTACAACAAAATGAAAAGAAACATGTTGGCCATAATCCTAAAGACCCCCAAAAAGGAAATCGTGCATAATAAGGTTTTACTTCATTTTTGTTTTAGAACATAAATGTGTTAGTCATAATTCTAAAGCCAACGAAATATCCATGCATAAGTAGATTTATTCATTTATTTTGTGAAAGAGCCAACTGAAACAAGCTAGCCACAATCCTGAAGTAAAAATACATATATGAGTTGAGTTTTTATTTTATTATGATATTATGCTTTGCATATCTCTTTTCTAAGGCATTCAAATGCTAATTAATTACTAGTAGGTTTACCATTACTATGTTTATAGGTTAAACTACACTTAACCCTATTTTAATGAAGGGTCATAAGAATTTTTACGTATAGGTTTGTACTTATCTTTAGTTCAAGAATGTGCAAACACCAATGACGCCTATTTTATTGATTTTGCGCTACCCTAAAAGCTTTCCTATTTTGAATTCCTGCTTCTTCTCCAGGTCTGCCCGTTAGGACCGCTGTATGCAACAAGTCTACTCAAGAAACACATGAATCAAGAGAAGATGGCTGTCTTCCCCTCTAAAGTTCTTGTGTAAAGTAACCTTTCCACTATTCCGAATTGTTACGTCCTTACTTCCAACCAGTGCCAACTCCGCTGGAGTACTTCCACAACAATTTTACTTCCACTCCTCCAGAGTATTTCCAACACATTTATTTCCAACGGAGTTGGAATTACTTCCAACAATTTTACTTCCACCCAGCCGGAGTAGTTTTAAGACATTTACTTCCAACTCCGTCGAAGTTACTTTCACTTGCATCATTCAATCAATTTCATTGCAATTCAGACCCCTAATCAGTACTCAGAGGGGTCTCTTCTCGACTCTCGTGCTTTTTCACTCGAATGCAATTGTCGTCATACGGAAGGTTCGTTACTGCTCTATCACGGCCTATATGCATCTTCGGGTCTGAGTTAGACGGCGTTTAACTTGATTTTACGTTTCTGTATGCCACTCTAAAATTATGAAATCTGTGGCTTATGTATTCTGCTAACGTCACATTATTATATTACAATCAACATAGTATTATTAAAATTGGTATGGGGTAAATATAAAGATGCGATTTTATCCTTGCATTTACATTTAAATCATTTCTCATTATACCTATTTGTGTTAATCGACTTAACATTCTATTAAATAATCTTCAAGTACTGTTAAAGGTATCAAATAGCCCTTCGAATGATAGTTTGTATTACACGCTTAACCAATATGGATAACATGTTCCTTATTTTCCTAAAAATGTTTTAAATTAATATTAATTGTGAGTGAATTGAAACTGATATAGGTGCATAAACTTGCACTGCCGCAGAACAATATTCTTTTTCTCTGTCAGCATATAAAATGCATATGGTGGTTTTGTTTATTAGAAGTTAATATTTTAAAACTGCGACTCTGAATTTCATCTGACACAGGTGCATACACATACTTGTACACCCACCACAAAACAATATTGTTTATGGTTACACGCTTATAAAAACTTACTGACTGTGTGTCAATTAGCTTTAGTAGCAAGCTGGAAGTGCAAGCTTATTGCTATCTTGTAAAGCGCAATGTGCGTATGTTTGTGTGCTCAAAATGAGCAAATTTTCGAGAAACAATGTTAAGTGTTCAGTGGCAGAATCCTCTAATATAGTAATAAAAATGCCTGGGGTTATATACCACAAGCTCTCTAGATATCACAAATGATGGGTGTGGATTTCTCGTGTAAACGGAGTGATAAATTCAATTCTGATAATGCTTGAGTGTGTTCAGTACATTTTCGCACAACGTACTATGAACGTGACTTAGAAGTGAGTTGTTTGGTTTACCATCAAGAAAAATATAGCGTGCTGATGCAGTTCCACGCTTATCAATTCCTAACCGGCATGCAGCTTCTCTGCTGATTCGACTTCAAACAGCAGCAGTGTCAGCCAGCTAAACCAGCCAGTGTGTGCGCGTGCGTGCGTGTGTGTGTATTCTTGATGGTAAACTAAACAACTTATTACTTTCTCTACTACGTATAGTAAGTAGGGGAAGTACTGTATTCCACCCAAAAATTCGATACCGAGATTTCACCGAAAATACATGTTTTGAGAACCCCTGAATCGAAAAAAAAGCATTTTTGGAAACATGTCCATGTGTGTGTCTGTCTGTGAACAGCATAACTCAGAAACGAACAGTCGGATAAACACCAAACTTGGTATTTAGGTTCAGTATCTTCCAGAGATGCGACACGAAGGTTTTCAAGAAATTCCCCCTAACCCAGATTACCCTTTACATGGAACATTTTTAATTTTCTCAAAAATGGCTCTAACGGTTTTGATTAAAATATCATATGTTTAAGATATTTTCAAGACAAGTGAAATGTATATCTTGAATTATCTGGGAATGTCTCCAAACGTATTCTTCATTGTGAATGACTTTTGCATAACTGGTAAACCATAAGAGATAGACAAAATTTTACTATACGAAAAATGTAGATCGCGTTAAAATACATAATTTATGTCATATACATTTTTTGTTGAGTGTACCATTTTCGAGATATTGCTTGTTATTCCCTTAAATTTTTCAATACTTATTTTTTAAAATGGGAATTCGTTATTCATTTTTACTTTCTCTACTACGTATAGTAAGTAGGAGAAGTATTGTATTCCACCCAAAAACTCGATACCGAGATTTCACCGGAAATATATGTTTAGAGACCCCCTGAATCCAAAAAAGCATTTTTGGAAACATGTCCGTGTGTGTCTGTGTGTCGGTCTGTGTGTGTGTGTGTCTGTGAACAGCATAACTCAGAAACGAACAGTCGGATAAACACCAAACTTGGTATTTAGGTTCAGAATCTTCCAAGGATGCGACACGAAGGTTTTCAAGAAAATTCCCCAACCCCAGAGTACCCTTTACATGGAAGATTTTTCGAAAAGTTTAATTTTCTCAAAAATGGCTCTAACGATTTTGAATAAAATATCATATGTTTAAGATATTTTTATGACAAATAAAATTTATATCTTGAATTTCCTGGGAATGTCCCCAAAAGCATTCTTTTTTGTGAACGACTTTTGCATAACTGGTAAACCATAAGAGATAGACAAAATTTTACTACACAAGAAATGTAGATCGCGTTAAAATACACAATTTATGGCATATGCATTTTTTTTGTTGAGTGAACCATTTTCGAGATATTACTTGTTATTCCCTTAAATTTTTCAATACTTATTTTCTAAATGGTAATTCGTTATTCATTTTTACTTTCTCTACTACGTATAGTAAGTAGGGGAAGTATTGCATTCCACCCAAAAATTCGATACCGAGATTTCACCGGAAATACATGTTTTGAGACCTGCTGAATCGAAAAAAACATTTTTGGAAACATGTCCGTGTGTGTGTCTGTGTGTGTGTCTGTGAACAGCATAACTCAAAAACAAACAGTCGGATAAGCACCAAACTTGGTATTTAGGTTCAGTATCTTCCAGAGATGCGACACGAACGTTTTCAAGAAAATCCCCCCACCCCAGACTACCCTTTACATGGAAGATTTTTCGAACATTTTAATTTTCTCAAAAATGGCTCTAACGATTTTGATGAAAATATCATATGTTTAAGATAATGTCATGAGAAATGAAATGTATATCTCGAATTTTCTGGGAATGTCTCCAAAAGTATTCTTCATTGTGAACGACTTTTGCATAACTGGTAAACCATAAGAGATAGACAAAATGTTACTACACAAAAAATGTAGATCGCGTTAAAATACACAACTTATGTCATATACATTTCTTTTGTTGAGTGAACCGTTTTCGAGATATTGCTTGTTATTTCCTTAAATTTTACAATACTTATACTTTTTCTCAAATTCGTTATTCATTTTTACTTTCTCTACTACGTATAGTAAGTAGGGGAAGTATTGCATTCCACCCAAAAATTCGATACCGAGATTTCACCGGAAATACATGTTTTGAGACCTCCTGAATCCAAAAAAAGCATTTTTGGAAACATGTCCGTATGTGTGTCTGTGTGTGTGTCTGTGTGTGTGTGTGTGTCTGTGTGTGTGTCTGTGTGTCTGTGAACAGCATAACTCAAAAACTAACAGTCGGATAAACACCAAACTTGGTATTTACGTTCAGTATCTTCCAGAGATGCGACACGAAGATTTTCAAGAAAATCCCCCTACCCCAGACTACCCTTTACATGGAACATTTTTCGAAAATTTTAATTTTCTCAAAAATGGCTCTACCGATTTTGATGAAAATATCATATGTTTAAGATAATGTCATGAGAAATGAAATGTATATCTCGAAATTTCTGGGAATGTCTCCAAAAGTATTCTTCATTATGAACGACTTTTGCATAACTGGTAAACCATAAGAGATAGACAAAATTTTACTACACAAAAAATGTAGATCGCGTTAAAATACACAACTTATGCCATATACATTTTTTTTGTTGAGTGAACCGTTTTCGAGATATTGCTTGTTATTTCCTTAAATTTTCCAATACTTATACTTTTTCTCAAATTCGTTATTCATTTTTTTTATGTCCTGGACATGCAAAGAGAATGGAATGCGCCACATAGCAACCAGCGATAAAATATTTGACTATCGCTTAAAAGCTACCATATTCCCCTTGCATCTACAAGAAAATTACAAATAAGATTGACATCTCGATATCTCGATTAATATGAAGCATATGGAGAATAGGCGTTTGTAAAAATAGATTGTACAAGAGTAGAGAAAGTCATGTGAGTGTAACACATCAGATTTTTTTATGTCCTGGACATGCAAAGAGAATGGAATGCGCCACATAGCAACCAGCGTTAAAATATTTGACTATCGCTTAAAAGCTACCATATATTACCAATAAAATTGACATCTCGATATCTCGATTAACATGAAGCATATGGAGAATAAGCGTTTGTAAAATTAGATTGTACAGGAGTAGAGAAAGTCATGTGAGTGTAACACATCAGATTTTTTGTCTTGGATATGCAAAGGATATTAATCTGTGGCAAAGCGAATGTTGCGGCACCTAGCAACCAGCTAATAAGAGATATGTATGTGCTTAAAGGCTACTGTATTTCTATATTGCCCTTGTAAGTATATATTCCTCTTACATATACAAGAATATTAGCAATAACATAGAGTCTGCAAATGTTTATCTCGATTAACATGAAGTAGATGGAGAATAAGCGTTTGTAAAATAGTTTGTACAGGAGTAGAGAAAGTCATGTGAGTGTATTACATGAGATTTTTTTTAAGTCACGTTCATAGTACTTTGTGCGAAAATGCACTGAGCACACTCCAGCATTATTAGAAGTGAATATCACTCCGTCTACACGAGAAATCTACATGTAGGTAGGTAGGTAGGTAAGTATGTGTGTGTTACTTTTTAATGATATGGTGTTTTAATTGTAAAGTGTTAAAGCATCTTTTTCAAAGTTTTTCTTTCCTTATCTGATGAATATTTGCAATTCACGTGATATGTTAAGCGTTCTGAGAATGTTATTTTCTTACAGGTTCCCAGCGAAAGGAAACAGCGACATGAATTGAGGGAAATAGGGAAAAGAGCAATGTCAGCTTTTGAAGCACTGTCCCCCAAAAAGAAAGCTTCACCAATCAGCCAATACGGGCTTAAATAATGCCGGCAAAGACGATGAAGTTCTTCAGCTAAAGAAACAAGTTGAAAATATGAGTAGACAAAGTATAACTTTGAAAAAATGTGCAAGGGTCTCCAAAAAGTGGAGGTGAGATATGCCGTGAAGATAAGGGCGTCGTCTACAGAGAAATTAAAGGAAGTGCTTTTACTAACAGAATGAACCGCATACTTTCAAGATGCTTCACACGAAGCCAAATTAGATGCCTCTTACGCAACGATAAGCGTGTCAAGTGGTTGTCGGTGGATATAGCTCATGCTTTAACATTGATATCACTTTAAAAAAAGATTTCAATTACTTAAGTGGTCATAAAATAACGCTTCTAGGCCATTCAACGTTGCACAACTGGATCCAGAATTACAGACGTGAACCCGGAATTTTGCATGAAGCTATGGCGAAAGCAAGCTATTAGATTTTCAAGATCATGAAAAATATGGGGTGTTGCTGTTTAATGAGATGAATACAGACAGCCGAATTTGATATAGTTCTTCATATGTCCGTATTTTAGGACCTCATAATAACGTTCCAGGTGGGATCCCGCGAGGACTGTTGCACCATGGAAACAGCCTATCTATTATGACTTTGATGTAACTATGACCACGGATCTCCTGAATCACGCGATTTTTTAATTAGAAGATCGTGGCATCCGGGTAGTGGCAGAAATATGCGATATGGGTGGGGAAAATGCTAATGTGTGGAAACAACTAGAAAATGCACTTTTCACAAACCCCCAAAATAACGAGAGGTAGGTGTGAGTCTTTTTTTATGTTCCTCATTTGTTGAAGTCACTTCCAAACCATTTCTTAAACGATAGAATGCAGTTGACAAATGGTATCTACTTAATAAAAATCTGATGTGTTACACTCACATGACTTTCTCTACTCTTGTACAATCTGATTTTACAAACGCTTATTCTCCATATGCTTCATGTTAATCGAGATATCGAGATGTCAATCTTATTGGTAATTTTCTTGTTGATGCAAGGGAAATATGGTAGCTTTTAAGCGATAGTCAAATATTTTAACGCTGGTTGCTATGTGGCGCATTCCATTCTCTTTGCATGTCCAGGACATAAAAAAATTGAATAACGAATTTGAGAAAAAGTATAAGTATTGGAAAATTTAAGGAAATAACAAGCAATATCTCGAAAACGGTTCACTCTACAAAAGAAATGTATATGACATAAGTTGTGTATTTTAACGCGATCTACATTTTTTGTGTAGTAACATTTTGTCTAACTCTTATGGTTTACCAGTTATGCAAAAGTCGTTCACAATGAAGAATACTTTTGGAGACATTCCCAGAAAATTCGAGATATACATTTCATTTCTCATGACATTGTCTTAAACATAGGATATTTTCATCAAAATCGTTAGAGCCATTTTTGAGAAAATTAAAATTTTCGAAAAATCTTCCATGTAAAGGGTAGTCTGGGGTGGGGGGATTTTCTTGGAAACCTTCGTGTCGCATCTCTGGAAGATACTGAACCTAAATACCAAGTTTGGTGTTTATTCGACTGTTCGTTTTTGAGTTATGCTGTTCACAGACACACACACACAGACACACACAGACACACACAGACACACACAGACACACACACAGACACACACACACAGACACACACACGGACATGTTTCCAAAAATGCTTTTTTTGGATTCAGGAGGTCTCAAAACATGTATTTCCGGCGAAATCTCGGTATCGAATTTTTGGGTGGAATGCAATACTTCCCCTACTTACTATACGTAGTAGAGAAAGTAAAAAAGAATGTTATAGAAGATCTATTGTAACTGCAAATAGGAATCTGTCCATTAGCTACCCATCACTGCAGCACACATAAGCTTAGCAGGTAGATGAAGGCAAAATGTGAGAATGGCTGCTCAGTTATTTTCAAGAAGAGCGGTACAGGAAATTAGGTATTGTCTTAATAAGGAGAGAGAGAGCATTCTTTTACAGTTAGTTAATGATGCTTTTGACGTGCATAACTCGAATTTCAAAAGATGAAATAATACGGCTAATATATGCCATTGAAGAAATGAGAGTAGTGAAAAATAAAGGATTAGTTCACTTTCAGAAGGGCTTCATTATATCTAGTCGCTGTAAGGACTTTTTGCGGAAGTGAAAAAAATGAAACACGATCTAGATACTAACAAGTTTAAACCAAGACGTTTTAGTAAACCTTTTCCTTCCTATTCGAGGTTGGGCATCATGGTTGAAGTACAGAACAGAATTCGTCTCTTGTTACTTACAGGCGCAATAAATCCTTATTTCAGGCGGATCATCAGTAGAAACGGTTTACAAAAACCAAAATTGTGAGTGAACTACTTCAAAACACATGTGACGCGGAATTCCTAAATTTCATTTCCGTCGATTTATGCATTGATGCTGCCGAAGACCTACCAGTACCTACCGAATGCGAGGATGCTATACTCCAAGAAGACATTTAAATGAACACTTTAATATGGTTGCTGTGAAGTACCTCGCTGGTTATATTGCGCTTAAATACGTGTTATTGATAGTACTTTGTGCAACAACAATGCCACATGTGATATACGCGAAAAAGTGAACCACAGACTGGACCGTCCTCCTCCATGGTGTAGTGGTTAACATGCTAGCCTCTAATTCTCGAGGTCGCTGGTTCAGGGCAATGTATTTTTTCGGGCGTAAAAATCCTTAGCATGGCTTCCTTCGGAAGTGGAGTAAAGCCTTTGGTCCCGTATCGTAGATTTACGGCATGTAAAAGAACCTCGAGCACGATAAAGAGGTCTCAGCAGAATTACCGGTCTTTCAGTCCAATATAGAATGGGACGCTAACGACCACAGGAATTAAAAAACTTCAATAAATAAAACACAATTTAATTTTTACAGACAGGATCACAGGTATTTCCAAAGGGGTTTCACTCGGCCAGCTTAACAACGTTGTCAGAAAGATAACGAAGTGGAAGTAATATTTGCCGGTTTCCATGTATTTGCCTTATCGAGGTGCCAAAGAGTTATGAAAACACAGACATAATTCAGCAAAAATTCCCTAAACTAGATGAAATAGTTGTTTCCCTGTACGTCAGGACGCGCACCTTCATTAGAATACACCATCTCAACAAGAAATGAAAATTGTTGCTATAGAGAAACAAAGTTCCAAGAAAATTTGTTAGTGGTAACATTAAGCTTTTCTATGAGCATGAATGATCACTTCTAAATTTAAGCCAAGTTTGTCTTACAGAAAAACGTATTTCACGTTATATTAGCAGTACCTAAAACATTAGTTGTGATAGCTAAGTTGCCTGTAATCAGCATAAAAGCTGACAAAAACAACCCAGGCATTTTTACGGAAAATGACGTTTTTTCAATGCATTTTATTTTCCACGGTATAATTAAGTAATTTTTAAGCACCCATTTACATATTACCCACAAATTCCTGTGCGTGCGTCGTATTGGCAGGTTAAGGGCAACCCGATGGTGTGTTAGGCGTGTACCTGATCTAATTAGGGCTTAAGCACGCAGTGACGGGATATGGGGGTTACAGGATGTCGGTTGGTGTTTAGGCAGGGGAGTGCTTTGAAATGCACGGCTTTACGTATTCACTTTCAATTGTCAGTCGAAGAGAGCGCGCGACCAGCCTTCCACATCACGTATTTGACGGCAGCCAATGAGAGCAAAAGGTGCCGGAACGGATTACCTTAACTATTCCACATACCTTGTTGAGTTCTGCGTTATGCATATTATTTAAAAGTCGCCATAGCGATGGATATTATTTTCTTTGCGGTAAATGAGCTGACATCAATGCAGCCTTCTTCATTCCAATTTAAGTCAATAATTCTGGCTCAAGTATTGATTAATTCGAGTTTGTAATTTATAATAACTGAGGTTAAATGTCCTATTGGACAATCGGCAAATTCAACGAATGCTTAGTTTGAACGTTAATACAGAATTTAAAAACCTATGCATAAGCTTGGTTTTACTGATGTATTAGTTTAATGCCAATCATGCTTATATGAGAAAAGACAAATTTTTAATTATGTTTCATATACTCCTACTTTCACGTCATGTAGTAGTTATATTAAAAAGAGGATATTGCAGTAAGTTGAATGTTAAATCCAGAATTCCAAAAATGCGTAGAAGCTTGTTTTTCTGATGTAATCGTTTAACGCCGATTATACTTCTATGAGAATATCCCAATTTCTAGTTATATTTCCATATGTTCTTACTTCCCACCTTATGTAACAGTAATATTAGTAAGGGAATATTACAGTATGTCTGTAGACAAAGCAACCTGCGACATTTAGCCTTAAAATTAGACGAATCCTTTACTGAGCAACACAACTTATGCATAAATAACCATGCAGAAATATAGTTTAATTTATTAAATTGCGACTGTAAGCAAGAAAACTTTGTGAAAGCAGGAAAACCATTAAATCAAATAATGAGCGATACAAAGCTACAATAACGTTTAATTACGAATTGCCATACGTCACATAACATATTTTAAACAGCTGAAGTTGATAAATGTAACTTCCAGCTTCGCCAACATATTTCCTGTTGAAAACGTCGGTATTTTACATTCCACACCTTCCTTATCCGCTTCGCTGTTGGGTATATGCCATGAGGTAGATAGCACTCGTTAGCAGCAAAATAGCTTTAATCCTGTAATTGCAGTTGTAACTAAGACGAACTATTTGTAATTTGCATTATTCTATATCCAAGTTTGAGCAATACCTTAAAAATTGGCTACTAAACCGTCTAAAAGGCAGTAAATGTTATCTTGTACACGTGTAGTTCAGATAGGTAAAATAAAAGTAAATCTGAGAATGCCATTGTTTATTAAATTCCCAAAATGTTCCAGTTCACGATAACATAAAAATCAGCTTCTAGAGATTATGAGTATATTTAACGTTATTTCCAAGGGAATGATTTTATATTTGCTGAAATCACATTTAATGTAAAAACAATTATCTCAAATTTGGAATTAACCGTTCTTCTACACAAACTATGAGTTGGACAATGATGAAAAGGTAGAATCAGACGATTGAAAAGTTCAGTGCTAAAGCCGATGTTTCAAATCCCGGCTACGGCATTGAATTTTTCAGTCATCTGATTCTACGTTTCTTACCTTCATTTTAATAACCTAAACGTTTAACACGCAATAAAGCAATATTTTGCGAAGTATCTAGGCGTAATCTTCACTTAAATTTGTAGTGTGATTTGTATTTGCTTTACAGCAAATGGCATTATTACTTATTCATGTATACATAGGGTATACATCACTGCATGTGATACTACTAATATTACTTTGTGGTTTCTTATACGACGAGGATAAAGGCATAGTATACCAGTAGAAAACTGGAAGCCATTAAATCACAAATACTGTTTATGCGACAGCAGACATTTATTGTATATTGCGGCATCCCATTGAATATCATTTGCTTTAAAATGGCAATGCCTCATGCCATTGCAATTTGTAATACCTCCTGTTTATGGGGTGCAGGAAATCATTCAGACAGCACTCCCAGATAAACCACTGGAAGCCCTTTCACCATTACTCCAGAGCGAAAATTTTATGTATTTTCAATAGAACTAGCTTCAAGAAGGACTGGAAGAACTTCCAATGGAACTCGTTCCACCAAAATTCGAGACTACTTCTTCAGAGTGGAACTGGAACTACTTCCTTGAAACGACTCTGACTGGGGAATGGAAATAGTTTCGGTAAAATAACTTGCTGAACCCATCGCAAGGTAGTAGGTGTGAAAACAAAACACGGTAGTAGGCCGTAAGAACAAAGAGCGTTTTGCAGTTTCATCACTATGCGTATTATGAATCGAAATAAAGTCGTACAAATCGAAATGGTAAAGCACACCAGAACGGAGGGAAACTGAAAGGACCTATAGTGTAAACCTGATACAACTGAGATAGAAAGACAGCAGTCTGCAGAATGTAAACGGCAAGTAAAGAAAAGCCGGTATATATCCCCATACGCAATCACATATACACATATTGGATTCCCGACGGTGGATTCGATGTAAACACGCCGGGGTCAAAGCCACATTTAATAAGGCGGGAAAGTAATACGAATAGTTAGGTTTACGGAGAGAGGTTTATGAGAAATAAAGTTTAACAAGTGACCACGACAATACTCTGGGCAGTATGTCGAGAGGTGGTGCTACATACGACGTCCGCAGCAATGTCAAAGGAGATGTAAACATGTTTAGCAGTGATGGAAAGAGCAAAAGTTGCAGTCCTAGTGGCAACGTAAACGATGTCATTTTCCGTCCGATATACCGACATGGCTGGGTATTAAAATACGATGAAAGGAAACAGTACAACTGAGCTGGTGGAGTAAATTAAGGATAAAGATCCCATATATTTGGCATTTGATATATTAATAAGAATGGCAAAGGCCAAAAAAGACTAATACAGCTCCAAAAATAGTTGCGTGCGAAGTTGGTTGCCGTTGAACGAATTTCAATGTCTTATCCAGCAAATAGCTTGTGAAATAAGCGGCAGGTGTGAGTTTCCTCCGTACACACACATTGTGTCACAAAAGAGAACACCAGTTCCTGCAAAAGAAACACTTTATTTCACCAGGAACACAGAGTAACACAAACGTTACACTTGAGTCACTTCTACACGCACTGGAATACAACACAATTATGACTGATCCGTAGAATCACAATGGAATTGCTGAACTGCACTGTCCACTAGTACTGTCACTTCCATCCGAACTCAGCACTGTTTCAATTAAGCACAGTCTCGTCCTGCCACCAGCAGTTCCTTATATAAGCCTCGCATACAAAGTGGAACATTCGTGAATGAGAACCTTGCCGAGAGGCCTAAAAGGAATCCTCTGGATGGCGGAAGCGGTACACAATGACTATTGTTCAAGCGCCAATTGCCAAACAAATAAATTAGATAAAGTAATTGAGTCTCTATGGTCGCTCTTTAACTATTGTGGTTCTTAGCGTTTCATTCTATATTGGGCGTGAAAGACCAGGAGTTTGCTCAGAGGCCTCTTTATCAGGCTTGAGATTCTTTTTTACGTGCCGTAAATCTACGACACGGAACCACCGGTTTTACTTTCCTTCTGAGGAAAGTCATGCTAAGGAGAATCGCTCTCCGTCGAGTTTGAACACGTGACCGTGTTCCGATGTTCCGGTATAAAGTTACATTTCTGAATCCCCTGGACACAACGGGATGTCTGGCACTCCAGGTTCTTAAAGCTCAATAGCCTGGTGAGGGCGGAGTGATCAGGTGCAATGGCTGACCGTAGATGTGCATATGGAAGTGTTACAGCGCCATCACAATTGCCAAGAGCTCCCGTCGAGTAACGCAGTAGCTCTTTTCTGCATTCGAGAGCGCCTTGCTGTAGTATACTCCTGCTTATCCTGGACCTGGGATGTTGTCCTCTGTGGTGTAGTGGTTGTCAACCTAGCCTCTAGTTCTCTAGGTCGTGTGTTAAAATCCGGCTGAGGGCGATGGATTTTCTTCGGGCGTAAAAATCCTTAGCATGGCTTCCTTCGGAAGGGAAGTAAGGCCGCTGGTCCCGTGTTGTAGATTTACGGCACGTAAAGGAACCTCAAGTCCGATAAAGAGGCCTGAGCAACATTACCGGCGTATCAGGCCCAATATAGAATGTTTCGCTAAGGACCACAGTAGTTACAAAGCGTCCATAAATAAAACTCAATTTAATTTTTTTGGATCTGAGATAGCAGCCTTCCAACACCACTATCGCTGGCGTCGGTGTCCACGATAAAGTCGTCTCCGGTTGTGGAAATCCCAAAACAGGCGCAGTTCAAAGGGCTGACTTGAGCGTCTGGAACGCAGTCTTGGTCTCCTCTGTCCACACGCAAGGCCGGTGTTATTCCGTCAAACGAGAGAAGGGCTTCGCGATGTTGGAGAAGGCTCTGACAAACGGCCGGTAGTAGTTGCATAGACCCAGAAAACTGTGCAACTCTCGTCTATCTTTCGGGCGAGCTCTCACATCCCAAGAATTCTCGGTGACCGTTGTCACCCCAATTGGTGAGACTATATTGCTCTAGTAGTTAACCTTCTTGTAGAAGATTAGGCACTTCCTCGTATTCAGTTTTAGGTTAGCTGCTGGCAGTCTCTGCAATACTTCGGTCAGGTTCTCTAGATGATCTTCGAAAGTGCTGCAAATAACGATGATGTCTAAGTGTAGCCGGCAGGCGTCGTAAATCAATCCTCTCATCACGGATTTGATCAGGCGCTGGAAAGTGGCTGGTGCGTTACGGAGACCAAAGGCAAAACTGTAAACTGCCAAAGTCCTTGGCCTCTCTAGAATGCTGTTTTTTCCTTTTCTATGTGGTAAAGGGCCACTTGCCAATATTCCAATTTCAGCTACGAGGTCGAGATACACTGGGCAAAAGCAAGACTGTCCAGATTAAAGTCAATTCGGGTACGGGAAAACAGTCATTTCGGGTAACACGTCTACACTGAAGCGTAGTAACACAATTTTGCTATGACAAATAGAAATTTATATACTCAATTTATACTTTGCACTTTACCAACATTACTATAAAGGCATTTGAATGCTTACACGCCCCTGCCGTTTGAAAAAGTTCTGTCGATAGATATTATGTTAAATCCTTAAGTTATACAATTCCTGTGTGCTTAACCATTGCCTACAAAGTTTTTAAGAGTGATACTTTTGTGGTGAATGTTTGCTTTTCTTGCGGAACTGGTGTGAAAATACAAGATCATTTATATTTAAGTTCATAGTATGTTACATTTGATATAGGGTTTCGCATAGATTTTAATATGCGTTACCATTACTGTCGTCAGCACACGCACGAATTTCTGTTCGTGCAAATTAAAAAGGGCTCCTCGAATATAATAAAGAGTACGTCTCTAGATATTTAATAATTGATATAATTTTGCTTCTCAGTATTCATTACAGGACTTTCCTAACAAACAGTCATTAAACGACTGATCAGAAAAGAAATAATAATGGTGTATTGTTTTATTCCATTTTGTAAAATCGCAGACACAAAGAGATTAGCGTCACACTTAATAAATTTCCATCAAAACACTATCAGCTATACCACGGCAGGGAGCAGAAAAGAAACAGCATTTGGAAGCCTTTCAAGAGTCGGTAGAATGCAGCCAGCATTTTGACGATAGCTGTTTTAGTATTCCGACTAAAAATAGAAGACTCTTTCTCCATTCCATCCCAACAATTGTGTCCGAGGATATCCAACATATAAGCAAACAAAAAGTGAATATCCACAAAGAAAATGAATTATCGCAAAGCTTCCTTTAGTTTCATGAAAGTAGCCTCGGACTTTACCCCTCACTGCACCTGATGAGTCAATAGAAACTGCAGCTGACATTTTTCCGTCAAAGTAGAGGCGGGAGTTCAGGCAGAATTTGAATACCTGTTGACTAACATAAATGTAAGAGGGTCGCTCCAGCACTATTTTAAGTCAAGGTTCGCGAAAGAGCTTACGTGTTCTAAATGCGACAATGAGATAATCTGACTTGTTTTGCTAACAAAACTGTGTAGCGATATTTCCGACTCATTACACATACACAAAAAGGAACTCCTTAATAATTATAATTTAGGAAGTATTATTAAATTAACACGCAGCTTGATAATTTTCCATAATTTTAAAGTAATCGGATTAAAAACTGCATCAATCAAAAGCGCTTCTGAAGCTGTAAATATGCTTTAAGTTTCAATAATATTTTTAAATAAATAAAGGCGTAATTGCCTAAGAAAAGCTACAAGATTTAGGCAAAATATGAGTATCTTCTTTTAGACTGTGTATTATGTTTTCCGAGCGTGGGGGCCATAAAATTCGAAAGCTTCTTTTGTACTTGGTGGGGATGAGGCAAGTTTTAAGAGTAAACAGACGCTATGAGGCAACGGACTTTTCTTACAGTTAGGCTTTGAAGTTTCAACTAGGGAACCAATAAATGTAGAGGATAAGCATTGGAACCAATGGAAAGATAGGAAGACGCAGTGACATGTACAAAATTTGGAGGCGAGCATTGGCTGATATAGGTAAACGTGAGTGTGGAATTAGGACAGTTTGTCCTGATTCTTCGTTAAGGTAACACGTAGCACTCCGGGTCAGAAAAGGACGCTAAGTTCCGAAATTTGCTAAGCGCCGCGTAATTATGCAATTATAAAGTGATGTGGGTGCAACATTTATATAATATGCTAACCGTATTATTCGATATAGTTATATCCATCCTCATAAACGAGTTAATGTTAGGTAAGTGAGTACTTTAAGTTCGCGCGGATCTAAAGAACGGTGATAGACCACCGAGATATTAAATAACTAGCAGGAGCAAACGTTAGTGGGAATACAGTGCTAAAAGAACCACACGTGTTAAGGAATACCAAGAATCTTGCAGGATTTCTAGCATAAAGGGTGAGAAAAGTGAAAACAATGTTTCTTTGAAGACAATATCCCAGCGTCACCACTCCCGCAGTCCTACCCTGACAATAACAGAGGGAATTTCGTTGACAGTTGACCCTGAATTGCTACGACGATAAGTGCTTCCTGACTGATATCGGCGATTTCGAGTCCTGAAGACTACACATACAACGACGCAGGTAAGATACCCACAACGAAGTAGCGGGGGAAAACGCTACAACTGTTGAACCCACTTTTCGATAGCGTTGCAAGAAAAGTGATAAGAAAGCACCATTAGGCAAAATGACTGAATTATAAGCCTTTAAGTAGGAAAGTCTCGAAGCTCTAAACGCGCAGGCGAGTATTGCACATTCTTTCCATTCACAAAGTTACGTTTCCTAACGTTCATTATATTATACAGATATTTAAGAAAAGTAATTAAAACGAAAGTCCAGATACACCAGTAAAGAAAATTACATATTATGATATATATAATATAACTTATAAATATAAAATATAATTGTCTAAGGGTATATTTGACGTCAATTGTTCTAGAATACATATAAACAACCTGCACACTTTTACTGTTATGTCTCTTTTTTCGAAATAAAGTAAAGAATCCAGTACTATGGCATTTAAAGCATAATAAAGTACAGGGATATATAATAACATCTAGTATCAGTGTGGCAACTATTGGCGAAGTGCTAGTTACGGTTCCAAAAAGAAACTCCGAAGGCTTTATGTATCTTGAAGGCAACGTTATAACCATGGAGGCTGAGTAGTTACTGGAGAGAAAGTTAAACAGACTTCTTGTGAATGAAATCAAACCGGTGTCTACAAATAGCCATGATGAACATGTAGATTCCACTGTGAAGACATATGATTGTAGTGTATTTTAATGGAATATTAGGTCAAATCATGAAAATACACTGTGTTGTGTATGCTTGTAATAACACCCAAAGTTCTGAGGAAAAAAGCATAAGTTTTCACAGGTACGTAAACACCACAGATTCTGCATCTTTTAAATTGGCATACGCTTCACTGTATCAGTATAGCTTTAAATAATTAATTTGAAACATGATACACGCATATTTAGCAGATCGTATGCAATTTTAATATTTAAATAGGTTTAAATGCAAGACTGTATATTAGATAAGTGGATTAAAGCTGTTGGAAAGGAGAGCGTCGTCGTCCTCCGTGGTCTAGGGGTACCATCTTGTTCCAGAGGTCGTGGGTTCAAACCCAGCAGAGGATATTGGATTTTTTTCAGGGATAAAAATCTTTAGCAAGGCTTCCTTCGGAAAGAAAGCCAGTGGTCCCGTGTTGTAGATTTATGGCGTGTGAAAAACCTCCAGGTCTGACACAGAACAAAATTTCCAAAATTAAATTAAATTTTATTTATGGACGCTCTTTAACTGCTGTGGTCCTTAGCGTCCCATTTTATATTGGGCGTGAAAGACCGGCAATTTTGCTCATAGGCCTCTTTATTAGGCTTGAGGTTCTTTTTTACGTGTCGTAAATCTACGATACGGAACCACCGACTTTACTTTCCTTCCGAACAAAGCCATGCTAAGGAGAATCGCTCTCCGTCGAGCTTGAACACGTGATCCCGGAATTCAGAGGCTAGGATGGTACCTCTAGACCACGGAGGACGACCACCTATTGTTCTAAAGAGAGACAGGACTCTAGCCTAACCTGATCCATGTCGGCAGGCGCCCGCACTTAGTATGAACTTAGCGCGCCCATTCACACTGCTCCCTCCTCAGAGCTGCTCGTCTCGAACAGCCCTGTCGTAACAGGCTAGATGGCCTAGGTGTACCACCAGCATCTTCTGGATGCAATAGACTACATCTTGATCCTCCTCACCACGCAGTACGGTCCTTGGCATGGCTGTTGGGGCTTGGGACAGCGCCCTTTGTTCCGGGTAGAGCGATACACCCGCAGCAAATTACACTCCTGGAAACCTTGGATGTTGACCTAGCGTTCGAAACAGGTGTTATATTGGTCACGCGCTACCTGGAAGTGTTGAATGACCATTTGGTGCATGACATGAAGACGATCCAGAGTTTCTCCATAGTTAATTGCTGGTTGTTCCGCTGGTGAGCTCCCAATCAACAGATCGCATGGAAGTCGTAGCTCTCTGCCGAGGACTAAGCTAGCTGGTGTCAAATCAGTGGTGTCGTGAATCGGCGAGCAGTAGGCCAGCAAGAAAAGCGGTACCCTAATATTCCAGTCCTTCTGTAATTGTCCACGACCTTTCTCATTTGCTCTTCTGGAGTCCTAATGTACCTCTCAACCATGCCGCCGGGCCGCGGAAGGTGAGGCATTGTACGCGTTTTGTGCACTCCAAATATCTCCAGTATTTCGCTCATCAGGTTAGACTCGAAGTTTGTGTCCTGATCGCTGTGCAGCTTTAACAGTACCCCAAACCGGCAGAACACTTCTTCCACTAGGCAGTCCACGATCGTTTTGGCCTCCTGGTAAGGAATGAGGTACATCCCCAAACACTTGGTGTAGTCCATGACCAACAGATACTTGTTTTCCCTGTCGTATACAGGGAATAAATAGATGGCGACGAGTTAGAATGGTGTTCCCACGTTGTACTGCTGCAGGAGACCCCGGCTTCTATTTTATGGGTCATGACTTGCCGCACGCACATGAGATTGGTGGCGTCACCTCTCAGCGTTCGCCCGTAGTCTTAACAAATAGTACCTTTGTCGGAGCTTGTCATTCGTTCGGTTGGGTCCAAGATGTCCTCCCAAAGCTCCCACATGTACCTGCTCCAGAACTTCCGACACCTTACATCGAGGAAGTACCAATTCCTCTCTCCTGGTCGTCACATCAGGTGACTCCCATACTCTGAATACACCCTCCTCGGTTTTCTCTGAGTCACAATGACCACAGTAGGACCTATGCCTACTACTTCTGAAGGAGATGTACTCCCAGCTCGGCCTAGTCCCTGCCTGCACTTCTGTCAGGAGCGGTCCCAAGTCGGTGTCCGACAGCTGCCCCCTCATCAGGCCTGTGCTATATCATCCATCTGCAGGCACCACCGAAATGACACGAAAAGCTGCGGCACACTGCTTCTCCTTCACTCTAGTGCAATAACCGCACTCTTCCGGGCAGGGTCTTCTTGACAGAAAATCCGCATTGGAGTGGCTCCTTCTCCTCCGATGTTCTGATATAAAGTTACATTTCTGAATCCCCTGGACACAACGGGATGTCTGGCACTCCAGGTTCTTAAAGCTCAATAGCCTGGTGAGGGCGGAGTGATCAGGTGCAATGGCTGACCGTAGATGTGCATATGGAAGTGTTACAGCGCCGTCACAATTGCCAAGAGCTCTCGTCGAGTAACGCAGTAGCTCTTTTCTGCATTCGAGAGCGCCTTGCTGTAGTATGCTCCTGCTTATCCTGGACCTGGGATGTTGTCCTCTGTGGAGTAGTGGTTGTCAAACTAGCCTCCAGTTCCCTAGGTCGTGTGTTAAAATCCGGCTGAGGGCGATGGATTTTCTTCGGACGTAAAAACCGTTAGCATGGCTTCCTTTGGAAGGGAAGTAAGGCCGCTGGTCTCGTGTTGTAGATTTTCGACACGTAGAAGAACCTCAAGTATGATAAAGTGGCCTCTGAGCAAAATTACCGGCCCAATATAGAATATTTCGCTAAGGACCACAGTAGTTACAAAGCGTCCATAAATAAAACTCAATTTAATTTTTTGGATCTGAGATAGCAGCATTCCAACACCACTGTCGCTGGCGTCGGTGTCCACTATAAAGTCGTCTCCCGGTTGTGGAAATCCCAAAACAGGCGCAGTTCAAAGGGCTGACTTGAGCGTCTGGAACGCAATCTTGGTCTCCTCTGTCCACACGTAAGGCCGGTGTTATTCCGTCAAACGAGCGAGGGGCTTCGCGATGTTGGACAAGACTCTGACAAACGGCCGGTAGTAGCTGCATAGACCCAGAAAACTGCGCAACTCTCGTCTATCTTTCGGGCGAGCTCTCATCCCGAGATTTCTCGGTGTCCGTGCTCACCCCAGTTGGTGAGACTATGTTGCTCTAGTAGTTAACCTTCTTGCAGAAGATTTGGCACTTCCTCGTATTCAGTTTTAGGTTAGCTGCTGGCAGTCTCTGCAATACTACGGTCAGGTTCTCTAGATGATCTTCGAAAGTGCTGCCAATGACGATGATGTCTAAGTGCAGCCGGCAGGCGTCGTAAATCAATCCTCTCATCACGGATTTCATCAGGCGCTGAAAAGTGGCTGGTGCGTTACGGAGACCAAAGGCAAAACCGTAAACTGCCAAAGCCCTTGGCCTCTCTAGAATGCGGTCTTTTCCTTTTCTAAGTGGTAAAGGGCCACTTGCCAATATTCCAATTTCAGCTACGAGGTCGAGAACCACTGGGCAGCAGCAAGACTGTCTAGAGTAAAGTCAATTCGGATAAGGGAAAACAGTCATTTCGGGTAACACGTCTACATTGAAGCGTAGTAACACAACTATGACAAATAGAAATTTGTATACTCAATCTATATTTTGCATTTTACTAACATTATTATAAAGGCATTTGAATGCCTACACGCCTCTTAAGTTTGCCAAATTTCTGCCGATACATATTATGTTAGGTCCCTAGTTATACAAATCCTGTGTGCTTAACCATTGCCTACAAAGTTTTTAGGAGTGATATTTTTTGTGGTGAATGTTTGCTTTTCTTTCGGAACTGGCGTGAAAATACAGGATCATTTATATTTAAGTTCATAATATGTTACATTTGATTTAGGGTTTCCCATAGATTTTAATATGCGTTACCATTTTTGTCGTCAGCAAACGCAGGAATTTCTGTTCGTGCAAATTAAAAAGGGTTCCCCGTATATAATAAAGAGTACGTCTCTAGATATTTAATGTGAGCTTTTTATTCTACGTGGAGTGATATAATTTTGCTTCTCAGTATTCATTACAGGACTTTGCTAACAAACATTCATTAAACGACTGATCAGAAAAGAAATAATAATGGTGTGTTGTTGCATTCCATTTTGTAAAATCACAGACACATAGTGATTAGCGTCAACTTAATAAATTTACATCAAAACACTAAAAGCTATACCACGGCAGGGAGAAGAAAAGAAAACAGCATTCGGAAGCCTTTCAAGAGTCGGTAGAATGCAGCCAGCATTTTGACGATAGCTGTTTTAGTATTCCGACTAAAAATAGAAGACTCCTTCTCTATTCTATCCCAACAATTTTGTCCCAGGATATCCAATATATAAGCAAACAAAAAGTGAAAATCCACACAGAAAATAAATTACCGCAAAGCTTCCTTTGAGTAGCCTCGGACTTTACCCCTCACTGCAGCTGATGAGTCAATAGAAATTGCAGCTGACATTTTTCCGTCAAAGTAGAGGCGGGAGTTCAGGCAGAATTTGAATACCTGTTGACTAACATAAATGTAAGAAGGTCGCTCCAGCACTATTTTAAGTCAAGATTCGCGAAAGAGCTTACGTGTTCTAAATGCGACAATGAGATAATCTGACTTGTTTTGCTAACAAAACTGTGTAGCGATATTTCCGCCTCATTACACATACACAAAAAGGAAATCTGTAATAATAATTTAGGAACTATTGTTAAAGTAACATGCAGTTTGATAATTTTCCATAATTTTAAAGTAATCGGATTCAAAATTGCATCAATCAAAAGCGCTTCTGAAGGTGGTAATATGCTTTAAGTTTCAATAATATTTTTAAATAAATAAAGGCGTAATTGCCTAAGAAAAGCTACAAGATTTAGGCAAAATAGGAGTAGCTTCGTTTAGACTGTCTATTATGTTTTCCGAGCGTGGGGGCATAAAATTCGGTATCTTCTTTTGTACTTCGTGGGGATGAGGCAAGTTCTAAGACTAAACAGACGCTATGAGGCAACGGACTTTTCTTACAGTTAGGCTTTGAAGTTTCAACTAGGAAACCATTAAATGTAGAGAATAAGCATTGGAACCAATGGAAAGTAGGAAGACGCAGTGACATGTACAAAATTTGGAGGCGAGCATTGGCTGATATAGGTAAACGTGAGTGTGGATTTAGGACAGTTTGTCCTGATTCTTCGTTAAGGTAACACGTAGCACCCTGGGTCAGAAAAGGACGCTAAGTTCCGAAATTTGCTAAGCGCCGCGTAATTATGCAATTATAAAGTGATGTGGGTGAAACATTTATATAATATGCTAACCGTATTATTCGATGTAATTATATCCAAGCTCATAAACGAGTTAATGTTAGGTAAGTGAGTACTGTAAGTTCGCGCGGATCTAAAGAACGGTGATAGACCACCGAGATATTAAATAACTAGCAGGAGCAAACGTTAGTGGGAAGACAGTGCTAAAAGAACCACGCGTGTTAAGGAATACCAAGAATCTTGCAGGATTTCTAGCATAAAGGGTGAGAGAAGTGAAAACAGTGTTTCTTTGAAGAGAATATCCCAGTGTCACCACTCCCGCAGTCCTACCCTGACAATAACAGAGGGAATTTCGTGGACAGTTGACCCTGAATTGCTACGAGGATAAGTGCTTCCTGACTGATATCGGCGATTTCGAGTCCTGAAGACTTCACATACAACGACGCAGGTAAGATACCCACAACGAAGTAGCGGGGGAAAACGCTACAACTGTTGAACCCACTTTTGGATAGCGTTGCAAGAAAAGTGATAAGAAAGCACCATTAGGCAAAATGACTGAATTATACGCCTTTAAGTAGGAAAGTCTCGAAGCTCTAAACGCGCAGGCGAGTATTGCACATTCTTTCCATTCACAAAGTTACGTTTCCTAACTTTAATTATATTATACAGATATTTAAGAAAAGTAATTAAAACGAAAGTCCAGATGCACCAGTAATGAAAATTCCATATTATGATATATATAACATAATTTAATTGTCTAAGGGTATATTTGACGTCAATTATTCTAGAATACATATAAACAACCTGCACACTTTCACTGTTATGGTTCTTTTTTCGAAATAATGTAAAGAATTTAGTACTAATGCATTTAAAGCATAATAAAGTACAGGGATATATAATAACATCTAGTATCAGTGTGGCAACTATTGGCGAGGTGCTAGTTACGGTTCCAAAAAGAAACTCCGAAGGCTTTATGTATCTTGAAGGCAACGTTATAACCATGGAGGCTGAGTATTACTGGAGAGAAAGTTAAACAGACTTCTTGTGAATGAAATCAAACCGGTGTCTAACAATGGACATGGTGAACATGTAGATTCCACTGTGGAGAGATATGATTGTAATGTATTTTAATGGAATTTAAGGTCAAATCATGAAAATACACTGTGTTGTGTATGCTTGTAATAACACCCAAAGGTCTGAGGAGAAAAGCATAAGTTTTCACAGGTACGTAAACACCACAGATTCTGCATCTTTTAAATTGGCATACGCTTCACTGTATTAGTATAACTTTAAATAATTAATATGAAACATGATACATGCATATTTAGTAGATTGTATGTACGGGACCACCGACTTTACTTCCCTTCCGAAGAAAGCCATGCTAAGGATTTTTACTCCCGAAAAAAATCCATTGCCCTCCGGAACCCGCACCTCGGGAACTAGAAGCATGGTAAGCACCATATGATTTCCAGTTTTTCACACCCAATATAGGTGGGATGCTACGAACCATAGTAGTTAGAGAGCGTCCATAAATGAAACTCAATTTATTTTTCGAAGGGAAAACTGGAAATCCTGAAGATTCAGTAGCCTTTATAAGTCATTTTATAAATGACCACTACACGCTGAGACCTAGGGAAGAAAATATTAAGTTCTTAAACGAAAGTGAACTTCCCTTCTATACTCAACTTCCCTCCTCAACCAGTTGAAAAAATTATGAGATATATTCACACGATTTTCTCTACCCTCTATCATTTATTAGCGGGTATACAAGCTAAAGATTACTAAATATTATTTTTCTGTCTAATACATTTTTAAAGAGAACAGCGATAGTCGAATGTTTATGAACTGGACGCTATATGCTGGCCTTAAAATTCCATATTGTTTCCAAGCAATCGCAAGAAACAACTGAATGTTGATAGGACTTTAAGAGAGCGACGAAGTAATGAACAATTTGAACCATTAACCACAGTATCTCAGAGATGTCTTATGCCACAAAAACACGTATTTTAAATAAATTATGTGTATTAAAGTGATCTAGACTTTTGTGTACTATGTTTTCGTCTATCGCTTACCGTTTACCAGTTATACAAGACTACCTAAACTCCTTCTGATATGAAGAGGACTTCACGGGCTGTCCGAGAATATTCAAATTATATATTTTATTTGTCATGTAAATATCTTTATTATATATGGTATATTAATAATAATCGTTAGAGCAATTTTTTAGATATAAAAATTTTCAAAAATATTCCATGGAAAGGATAGTTGGTGGTGGGGGGTTTAATTGAAACTCTTTGTGTCGTATCCTTGGAGGATACCGAGTTTAAATGCCAAGTTTGGTACTTAACCGACTTTTCATTTTTGAGCTCACAGATTCACATACTGATCTTTTCCAAAATGATTGTTTTTATTCGTGGGCCTAAAAACATCTATTTCCGGTAAAATCTCGGTATGGAGTTATGAGTAGAATATAATGTCATCTCTACTTATTAAGTATGTAGTTTAGAAAACAATAATAAAAAGACGAAGAATACTGAATGGGAAGTTCTGTGAGTTGCACCAGTGAGGTTAATAAAATTTGTAAAAGGGAAACAAATACTGTGGTGATTGAATATGCACCCCCATTAATACCACACATTAATTCTGTGCTAATCTAGTCACACTTGCATATTCATTTCTGCCTGTAATGCAGGGGCGAATTTAAACTTCAAACATGAGGTCCAGAAACTGTTTATTAAATATGGAACACCAACTATGACAGGTAATTATGTTATTACTTTCTCTACTACGTATAGCAAGTAGGGGAAGTATTGTATTTCACTCAAAAATTCTATACTGAGATTTCACCAGAAATATATGTTTTGAGGCTCCCTGAAATTAGAAAAGCTCTGATGTGTTACACTCACATGACTTTCTCTACTCTTGTACAAACTATTTTTACAAACGCTTAATGTCAATCGAGATATCGAGATGTTTATCTTATTGCTAATTTTGTTGTAGATGCAAGGGGAATTGCTAGGCTTTAGGCGATTCTCTTTGCATTACGACGACAAAAAAAATGAATAACGAATTTGAGAAAAAGCATAAGTATTAGAAAATTAAGGAAATATCAAGCAATATCTCAAAAATGGTTCACTCAACAAAAAAATGCATATGACATAAATTGTGTATTTTAACGCGATCTACACTTTTCGTGTAGTAAAACTTTGTCTATCTCTTATGGGTTTACCAGTTATGCAAAAGTCGTTCACAATGAATACTTTTGGAGACATTCCTAGAAGATTCGAGATATACATTTCATTTGTCATGAAAATAGCTTAAACAAATGATATTTTAATCAAAGTCGTTAGAGTCATTTTTGAGAAAATTAAAAATTTCGGGAAATGTTCAATGTAAAGGGTAATCTGTGGTAGGGGCATTTTCTTGAAAACCTTCGTGTCGCATCTCTGGAAGATACTGAACCTAAATACCAAGTTTGGTGTTTATCTGACTGTTTGTTTCTGAGTTATGCTGTTCACACACAGACACACACACGGACATGTTTGCAAAAATGCTTTTTTTTATTTAAGGGGTTTCAAAACATGTATTTCCGGTGAAATCTCGGTATCGAATTTTTGGGTGGAATACAATACTTCCCCTACTTACTATGCGTAGTAGAGAAAATAAAAAATCTGATGTGTTACACTCACATGACTTTCTCTACTCTTGTACAAACTATATTTACAAACTCTTATTCTCCATCTATTTCATATTAATGGAGATAAACGTTTGCAGAAATGATCTTTTGACATGCAAAGAGAATTACATTTTACACGTAGCCACCAGTTCTAAAAATATTTGACTAAAGCTTAGGGCCTACTATGTTCCCCTTGTTTTGTATTTGCAAGGGCAATATAAGCACAGACATATCTCTTAATAACTGGTTGCTAGGTGCAGCACCATTCTCTTTGCCACAGATTAATACTCTTTGCATAGCCAGGACAAAAAGAATGAACAACGAACCCTGATTTGAGAAAATAAGTATTGAAAAATTTAAGGGAATAACAAGCAATATCTCGAAAATGGTTCACTTAACAACAAAAATGTATATGACGTAAATTGTGTATTTTAACGCGATCTGCATTTTTTGTGTAGTAAAATTTTGTCTCTCTCTTATGGTTTACCAGTTATGCAAAAGTCGTTCACAATGAAGAATACTTTTGGAGACATTCCGAGAAAATTCAAGATATACATTTTATTTGCCATGAAAATATCTTAAACATATCATATTTTAATCAAAATCGTTAGAGCCATTTTTGAGAAAATTAAAATTTTCCAAAAATGTTCCATGTAAAGGGTAATCTGGGGTGGGGAATTTTCTTGATAACCTTCGCGTCGCATCTCTGGAAGATACTGAACCTAAATACGAAGTTTGGTGTTTATCCGACTGTTCGTTTTTGAGTTATGATGTACACAGACACACACAAGGACATGTTTCCAAAATGCTTTTTTGGATTCAGGGGGTCTCAAAACATATATTTCCGGTGAAATCCCGGTATCGAATTTTTGAGTGGAATACACTACTTCCCCCTACTTACTATACATATTAGAGAAAGTAAACATGAATAACGAATTTGAGAAAAAGTATAAGTATTGAAAAATTTAATGGAAATAACAAGCAATATCTCGAAAATGGTTCTCAACAACAAAAAATGTATATAACATAAGTTGTGTATTTTAACGCAATCTACATTTTTTGTGTAGTAAAATTTGGCTATTCTTTTATGGTTTACCAGTTATGCAAAAGTCGATCACAATGAAGAATACTTTTGGAGACGTTCCCAGAAATTTCGAGATATACATTTCATTTGTCATGAAAATATCTTAAATATATATTTTAATCAAAAATTTAAGAGCCATTTTTGAGAAAATTAGAATTTTCGAAAAATGTTCCATGTAAAGGATAATTTGGGGTGGGGGAGTTTCTTGAAAACCTTCGTGTCGCATCTCTGGGAGCTATTGAACCTATTGAGGCTGAGATGCCAAGTGCTGTACTTGGCGAAACGTCGGTATCCACGATGTCTTCTAGACCACAGCCTACAAACCCGGATAGTAGTAATTCTTATTATTAGTCTTAACTGTGTATATTTGTTTATTAAAGCGTTGCCCGAAACGTTGCATTGCAATGTCTTAAACCACATGTGACTATACGATTCACTATGACATTTCCTGATGGATCCGTTCACTATGGTAGCAAAGCTAACTGGTGGCCTCTCGCTAGGTAACTCGAATATTGGAAGGTTGGCCACTCGATCATTTCGTTCTCATTGGCTGCGCGCCTGGGAAGGTTAAGCACGCGAGCTCTTTGAATAGTAATTGAAAGTGAATGGTTTAAACCCGTTTTAACATATACAACTTAAGGTACGGATTAGCATATCCATTGTGTAAATGGTTAAGCAGTAATTAAGGAAGTGTAACATAATGCAATGACAAATGTTATAAAACACACTTTAACTGAAAATGCGTAGGAAACTTTCGACAATACATTCTACTAATTAGAAACCAATTTCATCACCACCAATACTATTACCAACATAAAAAGTAACGAATTACTTCTTTAAGCACAGTTAACTTTTGTTTTTTGAAACGTTCATTTTGAACACGAATGCACACCACACCTGTATTTCCAAATACAAACCACAGCTAAACCAACTACTAAGTAATCGGAAAGAGCATTGTTGTTTGATGAGCATGCACTTGCACATGTGCTGGGGCACAAAACTGATGTTCGTGATTGACCAGTACAACGCATCACAGAAAATAATTATTTGAAAAATTGAGCTGTGATTCGTCGAAACAATTGTATAGGTGTGACATAAAAGATTTTTTTCTTCAGAAAATAGGGAATATGCCGTTTTAGAAGTTAGAGCATGAACACATGCAACAAGATGCACTATTAGGGCAAAATGACAGGTTTTATGACCCCTGTTCTTGCTGTTTTAAATGGACAGGGACTTAGTCATAACGTTTCTAAAACTTTAAGAAGTCCAACAGAAAGATAAAAGAAAGCGAAATGCTATAACATTAGCTTTGCCTTAGGGCAATACGTATAACGCCATAAATCCCAAGCCGTGTGGAAATTCAAGTATAACATTGACAGAGGGGCTAATGGCCTTCTTGCATGCGTATGCAAGTGCTCTTTTAAAATCCGAAAAAAGAAATCTTTGCTATTTTGAGGAAAACTAACACTTGGTCCATGCTAATAACTAAGAATATCATTGTAATGATATAACATTGTGATGGTACTGTAGACGTTCCCGGGCTTTAAGTCAGGTGAGCTGATGTTGGTGCATCACTTGTTTGTGTGGTGTTATTGGTGATGTACTAACATCACCTCACCTGGCTTAAAGACCAAGAACGTCTAAGAGTATGTTCGTCCCCAGGAAAGCTTCAGCTCTTATTTCATTGTGATGGTATTCAGCTAGAAAGTGCAATCCGCAATAAAATTACATTATTTTACAACCTCAAATGAAGTATTTTCTATATACGAGGGCAGTCAAGAAAGTCCCAGACGTTTTGGCCTATCGTGGCGATAAAGAGGGCTAGAGCCCCCATCTTGGTGTCAGAACGTTCCTACATTCAGTGCGCATCCAGCTGTGGTAGCGTGAGGACTGTGCCTTCCTTATTGTGCTCTCTGAGAGTTGCTAAAATGTGCGCTGCAATAGAAAATCCCGCCAGTTGTAAAGTGCGGTCTATGATTAGATTGTTGTTGGCTAAATAGAACAAACCAATTGAAATTTGTCGTTAATTTTGTGATGTTTACGGGCAGAAAATGAATGAAAATCAAGCCAGGCAATGGTGCATCGATTTTAAAAATGGCCGTACCAGTTTCACGACGAAGATCGCAGTGGTACGCCTAGCCGTATGACTGATGAACTGTCAATGCAAATCAATGACAAAATTCGTGAAAATAGTTTCACGATTATTACAGAGCTTTTCCCCCAAATTTCACGGAGTTTGGTGCATCAAATTGTGATGGAGAAGCTTGGTTACCACAAATTTTGTGCTAGGTGGGTTCCGAAAATCCAAATGGAAGACCATAAAATAAAAAAAAAAGACCAGACTGGCTGCAACACTGACCTTCCTCCAAGATTTCAACAAATATGGTAACGCTTTACTCGATCGTATCGTAACCGGGGACGAGACTTGGGTGAAGCATATCGACAGCAGTCGATGGAATGGGGACACAAACATTCTCCCAAGGAAGTGTTTGCAAACGCTGTCAGCAAGAAAGGTCATGGCTATTGTGTTTTGGGACTCTAAGGGTGTGTTTCTCGTTGAGTTTCTGGAACGTGGAACAACAATAACTTCAGAGAGGTATTGTGAAACACTAAAAAAGTTAAGGCGTGTCATACAAAATAAGCGTCGGGGATAACTTAGCACCAAGGTGTTGTGTCTTCACGACAATGCACGCCCACACACACGGCCAATCGTACCCGAACACACTTCGATGGTTTTGGATGGGAGGTGTTCGACCATCCACATTACAGCCCGGATTTGGTGCAGTGACTACCTCCTCTTCCCAGCGATGAATGGCTCGGTACACAACGCTTTGATACTGACGCTGAACTACATGCCAGTGTAAACCAGTGGTTGAAGTAGCAGGCAGCATATTTCTACAGAGAGGGTATTGAAAAACTTGTGCCACGGTACGATAAATGCCTCAATTTGAATGGCTATTATGTAGAAAAACAGCTTAAGTGTGTTCCTTTCAAATGTAGATAATAAACGTTGATATTTGCATTTGTTGTTTATCTCAAAACGTCTGGGACTTTCTGGATTACCTCGTAGCTTACTTTGATCGCTGTGGTCTTCTATGGAAATGCATAACATCTATAACTAACATTATTTATAGCTGTTTAAAGTACGTAAATATGCATACCATATATTGTAATTATAAAAATCTGATTTGCTACATTCACATGGCTTTCTTTGCTCACTCTTCTACAAATTATTCATACAGAAGTTTATTCTTCTTGTTAATAGAAATGCACTTTGATCAAAAACAGTACTGTTTTTGATTTCACTGCACATTTAGTTTTAAGTATAAGGAGGATTCAGTAGACTAGAGAGATAGTGAAATTTTTATAAAGTGTGTCGTGATGTGATTGCTTTTAATTTCCATGCTCTTTGCAAGACCACGGGGGCGGGGGATGGCGAATAGCGACTTGCCACGTAAAACAACTAAGCATTAGAACATTCAGATAACACGCATATGGTTAATGCCATAATGTTTATTTGGCACAAGTTGTGTACCTTAACGAGATCTACGCTTTTTGTGCAGGTTTATCAAATTATACAAGCCATTCAAATGAAGAGTAATTCACAGTTTATTTGCAGGAAATTCTAGATATACATAAATCATTTATCGTGCAAATGTCTTAAACATACGGTATTGTTTCAGTTATTTTTGAGAAAGTAAACGTAATGGATGTCTTTCCATGCAAAAGGTAGTTTCGCGTGCAAGATCATTTTCAAAATTCTTGTGACGCATCCTTAGAAGATGCTGAAATTAAGTTCCAGGTTTGGTATTTAACTGACTTTTCATTTCCGAGTTATGCTGTTCACACGCACACAAATAACAGACCTTGTTCTAAAAATGTGAGTTTTGGATTCAAGACGTCTAAAAACATGTATTTCCGGTGAAATCTTCGTATAGAAATTTTGGGTGGAATATAATACTTCCTCTAATTAAGTAGAAGAGAAAGTCAAATTGCAAAAATAATGCTTAACCTTTTATCTGAAAGCTCTGCTTTATTTTAATATGATAACAATAAAGATAATATCACTTTCTTTTCCGACTTCGTTTATTACGTGTTTAAAAGGCAACGATACTTTATATCTTTTGTAAGAAATGCATTGCAATTATACTGTAATTGTTGAAAAATTATATACATAAAAGAACGTGTTGCAAGTCTTTAACAACACATCAGCTGGAGGATTGTGCTTTCTCATTATTTTTTTTTTCTATTTCAAATGTTACGCAATAAGAGTGTTGTTTACACATAAATGGGCCTGGTGTGACCATACCATGACAGATAGCATGACGAGATTTGAATTTTATCGTAAAACCGGAGCTTGCATATGTGAGCAGCGGTGTCAGCCATATTCCGCGTGACATCATCAGCAGATAGCTCAAGCAAGCAGTGAATGCGCGGAAAGAGGCTCTCAGGGCGGCTCGCATTCTGATACAAGGTAAGCGATCCAACTGTTATATAATCCGTGATTATAACAGCCATGATACCAACACTGCACTTACTAAATATATGCCTATATGTACAATACCTTGAAGTAGATAATCAATAATATGAAAGGGTTTACTTATAACGTATAATACTGAAAGTGCAAACACTCGTAATTTAAAAAAAATATTTTTCAGTATGAGGGAAAAACACTCCTTACCACACTGCGACTGCAACTCGTGAATGTACACTACGTGATCAAAAGTATTCGGACACCTGGCTGAAAAAGACGTACAAGTTCGTGGCGCCCTCCATCGGTAATGCTGGAAGTCAATATGGTGTTGGTCCACCCTTAGTCTTGTTGACAGCGTTCACTCCCGCAGGCATACTTTCAATCAGGTACTTGGGGAATGGCAGCCTATTCTTCACGGAGTGCGGAACTGAGGAGAGGTATCGATGTAGGTCGGTGAGGCCTGGCACGAAGTCGGCGTTCCAAAACATCCCAAAGGTGTTCTATAGGATTCAAGTCAGGACTATGTGCAGGGATGTTATTGTCGTGTAACCACTCCGCCACAGCCCGTGCAGTATGAACAGGTGCTCGATCGTGTTGAAAGATGCAATCGCCATCCCCGAATTGCTCTTCAACAGTGGGAAGCAAGAAGGTGCTTAAAATATCATTGTGGGTCTGCATGCAATTTTAAATAGTATTGCAAACAGGTTAGTACATATACATATACCAATGGAGAAAGAGGAATACCAGAAAGAATACCAACACATTATCAACATAGCCACTATGAATGGATACCAGAAAAAAACAATAGATAAGAAGATAAAAAGGTTTGAAAGACAGAAATACATCCAACAAATGACTACGTTACTCAGACAACAAAAACCACAAGCATATAGAAAATTCACTTATCACCCTTGGACACATCATAAATTTCAAAGGAATTTCAAAAAATACATCACCACCCTGTATCCACAGAATAACCACAATATACAGAAACTACTATGCAACAGAACAAAAGATCCTATCCCCAACGATAAATTAGCTGGTATATATCAAATTGATTGTAATGAATGTAAGCTGGTATATATATAGGAAGAACAAAAAGAAATCTTGAAATAAGACTTAAAGAGCATATGAGATACATTTACCAAAAGCAGCCAGATAAATCAGCAGTAGCACATCATTTCTGGTCTTCAAACCATGATATCACTCCAAACATAAAACTCTTAAAACCGATCAACAGCAGTAATAAATTGGACATCTGGGAAAAAATACATATTGTCAAACACAGGAATCACCTAATGAATTTCGAACTGCCGCCACCCAACAGCCTTTGGAGGTTCATCAGCCCAGCACCAGAGAACACCACTAACCACACACATCCCCCAGACGATGACCGGCAAAATCAGATGAGGACATGCTGACGATGGAAACAAACCGTCTTACGAAACGCTTTCAAGTAAGAATATTATAGTGATGTAGTGTAACAACCTTCAACTCTCTTTATTTTAAATTATAGCACATTACTGTTACTGGCTCTAAGTCTTCAAAAATTATGCCAACATGTTATATCTTATTTCTTATCATACATACAATAATATAGGGTGACTCGTATTTACATTGGTGAGGTTTTATGTTAATTATTTTGTGTTCAAACAATTTCTGAATTTCTTTCCTGCCAGATAATTGTCTTTATTCCATCTCACAGTGTGCCACAGACATATGAGTATCAAAATCTTTTAGCAACTCAGAAACTTACCTTTCTGTGGTGCCGGAGATAAAACTATGTATATCTGAAAATATCCAAACAGTTTCTGAACAACATAGTTAAACAAAACTTGTTTACACGAAACTAAATGGAAATTATCAGGCAAGTTTGTTTATGCATTCTGTCAGGTTCAAAAATGGATGAAAGGCTTACAGCATTTTAATTCAGGAACGTTTGCAGGGTGCTGAGAAGCAGAGTAAAGTAAAATCTCATAGTCTTGTATTCTAAGTGTGGCTTGAATAATACAGTTCTATTTCAGCTTTTCTAAGCTTTTGCAGATTCTCTGGAATAAAGTTAGCTTTTCTCTGAAATACGCATTGACACGTCTTCGTATTCATATTTTCTGTGCAAAGCAATTTTTAAAATTAATGTCAATCAGCAGCACCAGTAAACATATGAATGATCTTACATTGAGCTTCAAAGGATATCTTATAATTAATATTTGGTGTTGATACTCTCCACACTAATGTAGGTCTAAATATAAACTAATATGGTTATAGACCATGTTAGTTAATGGTTTACCTATATAAACACTAATGTATGCTAATGTAAACAATTATATTGTATGGACTGTAAGGGTTAATTCAATCCAAATGGCTTATGAAGTCTTGCATCCTTGTTTGTGACTTGCACTGAAAGCAAAACACATAAATTGGCATACTAGATTCACTTTTAATAGCAATCACGAGTGTCATGGTATCACTTCTATTTTAAATCAGCTGATGTGTGTAGCCCAGGCAGCTATTCTAGGTGGTGACACTGTCGTATGTTGTCAGCTATTCCTATGTTTAATTATCCGAGTTTCCTATATTGGTACTGTATGATATTTGTCGATATGTATAAAATCTTGCAGTAGAGTATCAATAATATGAAAGCATTTAGTTATAACATATAATATCAAAATGCAACAACTCTTTAAGTCTTAAAGTACACATTTTTCAGTATGAGGGAAAAGCAACTCCTGAGTAATTTATATGGTTTAAAAGCATATATTAATGCTAATAATTTATGTACATATTAGGGAATGTATGTATGTGTACATTATTTACGATTTTGTGTAAATTAATAATTCACTGACAAGGGTTTTACCATTTTCTAGAGTTAAGATACGTTTTACACCTTACTTATGTATCATTCTGAGACTTCCCCTAGCAATGCCAATGTTTTTACTGAATCGGCAGTGATTTAAACTTGTCAGTTTATTACCAAACTGTTGAGAAACCAACACATCAAAAAACTATAACCACGTTAACTTGGATAAGTTGCAGGAAATACATCTAATAAAAAGATATTGTTAATCAATTCCAATATTTGTTTTGCTCTGGATATAGGATAGAAAAGATGCATTTTTCAAGAGATTTAAGTGAATTTTAAGGAATACTGGAATGTAATTTTGATTGCAATTTATTATTTAGGGGGAAAAAAACAGTCCAGGAATTACACAAGAAAACATAAAGAGTATCTGTTTTGACACCTACTGCACTTATTATAACAAATATTTTAAAACAATATTATAGGAATTCAATGTTTTGTTTAGTGAATATATAATAATTATATGTGTTTAGACATTATTACATTTGAACATAATGAATATACAAGAAAAATATCATGATAGCGCAATTCTGAATTTAGACCTCATTGTCTTCAGCATATTAGTGGATTAAAAATAAAATATTCATATCTCTCTCACACTTACACACAAATATTGTCCCATTAATATTAATATGACTTTTAATGGATTATTGAGAAATAAAATTAAGTTCGCAAGATTAATGTTTAGTTTACAACAATTAAGAGTGGCTAGGTACACATTGTACTAAATCTTATTATAACCTATATAACAAATAAAGTGTTACATGTGATAATTATCAATTATAAATGAGACATTTTAATAAAATGCGGCTTCAAAACATATTTGTTGCATTGTTCCTGTATTTCTTTCCATGTGTAGAAATACTATGATTATTTGGTTCCAAGATTATTTTTGGACTTCGATAATTGTGCTGCACTAATTGCTAATGTGGGAGCTTAGCATGTAAATGCCATTATTCTGTAGTGATTAGTTGTTTTGATCTTGTAGGTAATTAAGTTTTGTTCTTTATTTTCTTCTGGGTTTTATATAGCACCCTGGGTAAGTAACCCAGCTTTCACCTACAAGGTATGGGTATCCAGCAACCTTTGAAATCCAATGTATATTCTATTTGGCCATTTTGAGAATAGAGAACGCTGCATATTTCTTGGCTGTTGTAACCCTTGTTTTGTAACTTGGATAAATTGATTTATAGTATTAAATTTGTAAGGCCATTTAGGGCAAACTTCCATACAGCTACATAGTGAGATAGATATCCCGGCTTTTGAGTTTCCACTCGACTGTTTTATGGACAGAATCCACTTCCATCTGTGTATGTTCCCTTTCTAAGAAACTTTTGATTACAGTTACATTCTTGTTATATTCCAGTATTGAGTTTGCAGTCTAACCTAATAAGCACTCAATAATGTTCTTTCACCCCATTTAAGACAATTGTTGAGCCGCGAGAAGACTTTATGGAAGAAATTACTCCTGATAAAAAAAATCGTGATTAATTTCTGTGGCTCACAGACACATCCCTTATAGGGAAAACTTTTGGGTGCAGGTGTATATGGCTATCTCAAAGAACAAACATTACTATAAGCTTTGGGAAATATTGCAATTCTTCAGGCAGAAGTACTTGCTGTGACTGTGCTCTAAGAGGATTTGAAAAACGGCAATCATGATAAATGAGTTTTCATCCTCACAGTCAAAGTGCTTTAAAAGCACTCTCTCCATACCAGATAAAAGAAAAACCAGTTTGGGATGCCCAAAGCCTTGATTGCCCTATCATCTCGCAACAGGCTTGAAATATGGTGGGTGAGGAGTATTAGGGAATCTATGGAAATGAAAAGGTTTATAAACTGGCTAGAAAGGGTACTGATATATTATTTGTTGGACCGGAATCAGCATTTTAGACAGTACACATGTACACAAAACCTCAGTAAAACCAAGGATTAAGGAAAAACACCAACTGAAGTGGCAAACTGTCCAGGGCAAAGACAAGCCAGGAAAGTGGTCTTAGATCCATCCATCTCATCTCTCCCAAAATGAAATTGGATAGAACAGAAATAAGGAAAGTAATAGCATTAATTTCTTAACACGGTCACTTTAGGAAACCTCTATGTAAAGCAGGGCATTACAGAATGAACCAATTTGTAGAATGTGAACTGCACATTCTCTTTGACTGCTCATTTCTGGCAAGAAAGAGCCATAACCAGAGATGATCTTGGAAAGCATGCTGACATTGGAACAAAGTCTACAGCAATTGGTTCAGGGAAAAGATGTTCGGAAATAATGGAAGCATCTTTTCCAAAAGGATTTTAGGCGGATGTGCGGGAGCTCGATAAAACTTAAAAAAAGATATTAGTTAACCCAATCTTTACATTCTTGTTTGTGAATAACAAAAGGAGAGCATTAGACAGTACCGTATTTATGTTTTGGTAGCCACAGTTATCATTGTAAATGTTGATTTTCTAAGTTGTTTATAGAGTGTTCTTGTAAATATTTGGTCAGGAAATAAATTAGGAATGACGTAAACTCAGATGCATCCAACCCACCTTCCTCAAGTCACAAATAACGCATCACATCTTCAGTAGCAACACTGAACTGTTTAAGTTGTGAACACAATTTTATTTTTAAATATATGGATGCCTTAGCATTGGAGCAAGCTTAACACCTTGAGCATTGATTGTAAAAGCTTATTTTCCTGAGAACACTAGTATAGTTTTCTTTTAGGGCATTCTCTTTACATGACTGGTGTTTATTATATACATCATTACCCAAACCATGACAATTACAGATGTTACACAACTTTTTTCGGTTTGAATACTGAAAGATTGCGGTTGTGAAATTCTGCCCTGAAAATTGGCATGAATAGGCATTCAACACTGTCGTCACTATATTTCCTTTTATATTAAAACATTTGATGTGTTATATTCACATGACTTTCTCTACTCTACAATTTATTAGTGGGTATACAAATTATTCTTCCAAAAGTTTATTTTCTTATCTATTAAATTTTAATCAAGATATATCTTTCCGGAAATAGCTGCATTATACATTTTGTTATAGATGCAAAGGGAACAGCAATAGTCAATTTCACAAATGACAATTCAGTCCGCTCTTCTGACAAATTTCATACATCTAATGCTTTTTACCAACACATATCAAATTATGCTGTTCCAAAATTGACAAAAGAGTTAATGTCTTCTTACAAAATTTCACCCTTGTATTAGATTATGCCTTATTAAATGTGAGAACTGAGCAAAGATTTTCTCTGAAATTTTACACTTGTGTAACCTTTTGCCATCATGTGTCAAGTTATGGAATTTCAAAGATGGTAAATGAGGAAACCTCTTCTCATGAATTACATACTTGACGCTTTTTAACTGTATAATTAAGCATTTTTAAGATAATAAATAAGTAAAGATCTCATGAAATTTCACACTTAATAGGTTTTTACCCTCATATATTAAATTATGCTTTTTACTTTCATGTATTAATTTATGCAATTTCAAATATAATAAAAGGGTCAAGCTCTTCTCACAAATTTCACACTTGAGACTTTTTACCCTCATGTGTCAAATTATGCTCTTTCAATTAGGATAAATGAGTAAAGCACATCTCACACATTTCATCTTGGGCTATTTATCCTCATGTATCAAATTATGCATTTTCAAATGTCACAACCCAGTAAATCTCTTCTGACAGATATCACACCAGTGAGGCTATATACCTCATGTATCAAATTATGATTTTCAAATGTGACATTCGAGCAAAGCCCTTCTCACGGATTTTATACATATGAGGATTTTTACCATAGTGTATTACATTATGACTGTAAATATGACATCTAAGTAAAGATCTTCTGAAAAGTTTCACACTGGTGAGCCTTTGTACCTTCAATACCAAATTATGCAATTTTAAATTTGACAGAAGAGTAAAGCTCTTCTAACAAATTTCATACTTGATGCTTTTTACTTTTCTGTATCATATTATGCAATTAAATTAAGCTATTTGAGTAAAGCTCTTATATTACACATGTAATATGTATGGGGGAGTTTACATTCGTAAACGCAAACGGTCAAAGTGTAGTAGATTACATGATATGCAGTGAGGAACTGGAGGATAGAATCACCACATTTAAAATAATAAACGAAGTAGTAGGTAGTAGTGATTTCCCACTAATGATGGAAATAAATGTTCTGGAACAGAGGGTAAAGAATAAAGAAACAGTTAAAATAAAAACAATAAAGGTGTATAAATGGAGAGAAGTATTAAAAGAGAAATTTGTGAAAGAATTAAAGTCAAAGGCAAGCCAGATTTTGGAGTGTGGTATAAAAATGACTATGGATGAGGGAAATTCAGAAAAACGGTTACAGTTAATAAAATTATTACTAATAAGAGCAGGAGTAGGGATGGAAAGAAGGCATAGAAAAGACCAAGAAATTAAGGGGTGGTTTGATGAAGAATGTAGAAGAAAATAAGGAGGTATTTAATGAGCTTATTAGTTGGAGGTCAGAGAAAGAAAGGGATAGGCAAAATCTGGTGAAACTTAAGGGGGAATATAAAGGTTTGCTTGAGGCCAAGAGGAAAGAATGGCAGAGAAGTATAGAAAAGAATCTAAAGGCAGCAATAAAGAGTAAAGATAGTAAAAAAGTATGGGAAATAGTGAGGATGATGAATAAGAAGAGACAGGACAAAAATGAAATTACACCGAATGAATGGATAGGGTACTTTAGAAGGCTATTTGGAGATGGGAAGGAAATAAAGTTAGACATGAAAGAGGTAGGACAAGGAGGAATATTTAATGAGAAATTAGACAGTAAAATCACAGAGGTGGAAGTTAGCCAGCAAATAAGGAATATAAAAAAAGGTAAGGCAGTAGGAATAGATGGAATACCAGGGGAATTCTGGAAAATATATGGGGAAATGCAAAGTGGGCTAACAATGATGACAAAATTATTAAATAAAATTAAAGAAAAGAATGATGTACCGGAATGTTGGAAAATAAGTATGGTGGTACCAATTTACAAAGGAAAGGGAGGAGCAAATAGACCAGAGAATTACAGGGGAATAAGTTTATTATCAATATTAGGAAAAATATACACAGGTATACTGGCCGATAGATTAAGAAGCTGGGTTGATGAGGAAGGAATACTGTCAGAATATCAAGCTGGGTTTAGGAAAGGTAAACAAACAATAGACAATATATTTATAATAAAGACTATAATAGATAAATACTTGAGCAGGAAAAGCGGAAGGATATATGTTTTTTGCAGATTTTGAAAAAGCATTTGATACAATAAATAGGGAAGCATTAGCATATAAATTAAGCAAGAAAGGGGTAAGCAAAAACTTTATAAAAGAAATCAGAAAGATTTATAAAGATGTAAGATTCTGTATAAGATGTAAAAATAATGGAGTTACAGAAATGATGGAGCAAAGAATAGGATTAAGACAAGGGTGCAAATTGAGTCCTATACTATTTAATATATTCATAGATGACATATTAGGAAGAGTGAAAGGAAAAAATCTGTACTGCCCCATAATAGCAAATACCAGGTTTACTATATGCAGATGATCTTATGGTCGGGGCTATAACGGTAATTGGGTTACAGAAAGCAGTCAACGGAATACAAGAATACTGTGAAGAATGGGGAATAAAAGTAAATATAAATAAATCATAAGTTATGGTATTTAAGAGGAAATAAACAAAAAAAAAAGAGAAATGGCAGATGGGGGGTTTAAAATTAGAAGTTGTTAAGGAGATGGATTATTTGGGGGTGAGGTTGAGCAGTAATGGTGAATGGAGGGCGCATAGCAGGAAGGTTGTAGCTAAAGGAAAGGCAGCAATAACAGGAGTAAGGATGTGCAAATATAAATTGGAAATGTCAACTAAGTGGCTAGAAAGAATGTATGAAACATTGGTGGAAACAAGAATGTTATATGCAGTAGAAATTTGGGGAGGATCTGAATTAAGCAGGAAAATAGACCAGAGCTATGGAATGTTTTGTAAAGAGCTATTGGGGCTAACAAGATCAGCACCAGGGGAAGTAGCATTAGTGGAATTAGGAAGAGCAAGAAGAAAGGGAGTGATACTGGAAAGGATATTAAAATTTTGGTTTAGGTGCTTGAGAAAAGATAAAGAGGAAATTTTAAAGATATGCATGGAACAACAAAAGAGTATGAAAAATAAAAATAGCTGGTGGACAGGGGTAGAAAAAATTATGGAGAAGATAGGAATGGGAGATATTTGGAGAATAGGAGAAAGAAATAGCGATGGTTTTTGGATAGCAGTAAGAAACAGAGTGGAGGATATAGAAAGACAAGAGATTTGGGGAAGCTTAGAAAATAAAAAGTCACTAGGGTTCTATAGATTAGTAAAAAGGAAATGGGGAAGAGAAGGGTATGTAGATTATTGTAATAGAGCAGGAAAAGAAGCGTTTGCATGGATGAGAACAGGAGCAATGTATTTGAGAGGGTTAAGAGGAAAAAAAATGGAATTTGTGAATTATGCGAAGATAGCGAAAGCACAGAACATTATATGTCAGAATGCAAAGAATTAGCAGAATGGAGACAAGAAGTATGGGAAGAAAAATGGGAAAAAATGGATAGGAAAATAGTAGCAATTAAAATGCTAACGAGAAAAGAAGAAAAGCAAATTAAGAATATGGGGGAGTTCTTAAAGAAAGTAAAAGAGAAATGGAGTAGAAAAGTAAGAGGGATAAGAAAGGTAGAAGGGCAAATGGAGGAAGGAGAAGATGGGCAAATATGGATAAAAGGTAGTAAGGAAAGTTTAGAGGAGCCAGAAGGCCAGGGTGCCAGGCAAAAAGAGCAGCATAGCTGGTAAGGAAATATGGACATATGTTAAGATTAGTTTATAAGTGGAACATTGTAAAAAGAAGTATGTAGGAAAAAGTACAATAAATTATCTATCTACTTTTCTGTATCATATTATGCAATTAAATTAAGCTATTTGAGTAAAGCTCTTATATTACACATGTACATGTGTATGTATATTACACAAGGCTTTTTACCCTTATGTATCAAATTATGATTTTTCGAACTTGAAAATCAGTGCTCTTCTCACAGGCTTTACACTAGTGAGGCTTTTTACCCTGATGTATCATATTATGACTTTTCAAATGTGACATCCGAGTAAAATGCTTCTTACAAACTTTGCATTTGTGAGGCTTTTTGCTTGTATGTGTCAGATTATGGAATTTCAAATGTGACACCTGAGTAAAGCTCTTCTCGCAAATTTTACACTTGTGAGGCCTTTTCTCCTGATGTACCAAATTGTGCTTTCTCAAACTTGACAACTCAGTAAAGCTATTCTAAGAGATTTAACACTTGAGGCTTTTTAGCTTCATGAATCATACAATGAGGTTTAAAATTTGACATCCAAGTAAAGCTCTTTTCACAAATTTTACCTTTGTGAGGCTTCTTACCTTCATGTATCATATTATGACTGCCTCTCACAGACTTCACACTTGAGGCTTTATACCCTGATGTATCAAATTGTTTTTTTCAAATCTGACAACACAGTGAAGTTCTCTCACAGATTTCACACTTTTAATGCTTTTACCCTGATGTATCAAAAAAATATGCCTTTTTAAGTTTGAAATCTGAGTAAAGTTTTTCTCACAAATTTCACACTTGTGAGGCTTTGTACCCTTATGTACCATATTATGAGTTTTCAAATGTGACATCCGAGTAAAGCTCCTCTCACAAATTTCACACTTATAAGGCTTTATACCCTGATGTATCAAATTATGTTTTTTCAAATATTTCAACACAGTAAAGTTCTTCTCACAAATTTCACACTTGTGAGACTTTGTACCCTTATGTACCATATTATGAGTTTTCAAATGTGACATCCGAGTAAAGCTCTTCTCACAAATTTCACATTTGTGAGGCTTTTTACCTTCATGTATCATATTATGACTTTTCAAATCTGACATCCGAATAAAGTTCTTCCCACAAGTTTCACACTTGTAAGGCTTTATACCCTGATGTATCAAAATATGCTTTTTCAAGCTTGACATCCAAGTAAAGTCCTTCTCACAAATTTCACACTTGTGAGGCTTTGTACCCTTATGTACCATATTATGAGTTTTCAAATGTGACATCCGAGTAAAGCTCCTCTCACAAATTTCACACTTATAAGGCTTTATACCCTGATGTATCAAATTATGTTTTTTCAAATATTTCAACACAGTAAAGTTCTTCTCACAAATTTCACACTTGTGAGACTTTGTACCCTTATGTACCATATTATGAGTTTTCAAATGTGACATCCGAGTAAAGCTCTTCTCACAAATTTCACATTTGTGAGGCTTTTTACCTTCATGTATCATATTATGACTTTTCAAATCTGACATCCGAATAAAGTTCTTCCCACAAGTTTCACACTTGTAAGGCTTTATACCCTGATGTATCAAAATATGCTTTTTCAAGCTTGACATCCAAGTAAAGTCCTTCTCACAAATTTCACACTTGTGAGACTTTGTACGCTTATGTACCATATTATGAGTTTTCAAATGTGACATCTGAGTAAAGCTCTTTTCACAAATTTCACACTTGTAAGGCTTTATACCCTGATGTATCAAAATATGGTGTTTCAAGCTTGACATCCGACTAAAGTTCTTCCCACAAATTTCACACTTGTAAGGCTTTATACCCTGATGTATCAAAATATGGTGTTTCAAGCTTGACATGCAAGTAAAGTTCCTCCCACAAATTTCACATTTGTGAGGCTTTTTACCTTCATGTATCATATTATGACTTTTCAAATCTGACATCCGAGTAAAGTTCTTCGCACAAATTTCACACTTGTAAGGCTTTAGACCTTGATGTATCAAAATATGTTTTTTAAAATCTGACAACACAGTAAAGTTCTTCACACAGATTTCACACTTGTGAGGCTTTTTACCTTCATGTATCATATTATGACTTTTCAAATTTGACATCTGAGTAAAGCTCTTCTCACAAATTTTACACTTGTAAGGCTTATTACCCTGATGTATCAAAATATGCTGTTTCAAGCTTGACATCCGAGTAAAGTTCTTCTCACAAATTTCACACTTGTGAGGCTTTTTACCTTCATGTATCATATTATGACTTTTCAAATGTGACATCCAAGTAAAGCTCTTCTCACAAATTTCACACCTGTAAGGCTTTATACCCTGATGTATCAAATTATGTTTTTTCAAATCTGACAACACAGTAAAGTTCTTCTCACAGATTTCACACTTGTGAGGCTTTTTACCTTCATGTATCATATTATGCTTTTTCAAATTTGACATCTGAGTAAAGCACTTCTCACAAATTTTACACTTGTAAGGCTTTATACTCTGATGTATCAAAATATGCTGTTTCAAGCTTGACATCCGAGTAAACTTCTTCTCACAAATTTCACACTTGTGAGGCTTTTTACCTTCATGTATTATATTATGACTTTTCAAATGTGACATCCAAGTAAAGCTCTTCTCACAAATTTCACACCTGTAAGGCTTTATACCCTGATGTATCAAATTATGTTTTTTCAAATCTGACAACACAGTAAAGTTCTTCTCAGAGATTTCACACTTGTGAGACTTTTTACCATGATATATCATATTATAACTTTTCAAATTTGACATCTGAGTATAGTTCTTCTCACAAATTTCACACTTGTGAGGCATTTTACCCTCATGTATTATATTATGGCTTTTCAAATGTATCATCTGAGTAAAGCTCTTCTCACAAATTTGACATTTAAGAGGTTTTTTACCCTCATGTATCAAATTTTGAAAATTCAAAGCTGACAACTCATTGAAGCCCTTATTATGAATGTGAAACTCTTGTGACCTCTCTCCCTTATGAATCAAGAAACCTGTGCTGTCAATTGTTTCCCTATCACTACATTTACCAGATTCTTGTGAGTGAACATCTATTTCTACAGGTAGTATTTTTGGGACATTTCTTTCCGGAGTTTCACATTCAAGCTCTTCTCCATAACTGAAGCTTGTGTCTTTCCATGAGGGTGCAGCAGAGAGCAACGGTGAATTGCAACAGCTATTGCCAGAAACTGCTTCTGTGTCTAATCTGAAATGTTGGAGAATTTAGAATTAGGTACAAAAACCAAAGAGTGAAAGGAATTACATCTGAAAAGGGAATATGTCTTTCTTACTAATTGTCAAACGTAGATAAAAATGCTTCAAGTAGAGCAACCGCATTATTTATTACAGATAAAATGACTTTGTTAATTTGCTATATTTTTAAGTAATAAATAAAATCCTTCAAATGAAAAGCATGTTAATGGTGCTTCTAATTGGTAAGAATAATGAATGTTATGAATTTGTGTACAATACAGGAAAATCAAAATGGGAGGTAAAAAATTCTTGTCCAATTTAAAGGAAATAGGCGAAAATAACTTGTGACTCAAAACCAAGAAGTGTAAGTAAATGATTATACAAACGTAAATTCACAAAGTTTCGTTCCTTGTATGCATAACTCAGTATCAGGCAACTGTAAACAGGACCCTCTAGAAACAACGGACCTGACACTGGGTTCGAGATTGAGAAAAATGGCGGCGATAGTTGGTGTTCCCTGAGGTGTTTACACTCGCTAACTGCTGTGCTGTTTCCGATGCCTGTGATTTATAGTATTTTAGTAACTGCGGCAGTTTGTAATCACACTAGCGAAGCAATAGTGTTTGAAAACCTTTATTTGAGCAATTTGGGAAACGGGAATAATCCCAGTCATTTGTTTTCAGTGCCGTGTGCTTTCCAAGTGTTACTTATGTTTACTAATATATTACACGTAGACTATGGCTACATTAAATGTAAAGTATAATTAATTATACATTTTTTAATTTATCTACTTGAGAATATAGTTTGTGGCACGATTACTGTGGTGAAATAAAGAAATTGTTACAGTTTGAACATTACAGTTATAAATATACTTAACCTAAAACATTACGCCATTATGTTTCCGGATGTAAATCGAACTTTGATTATAATGAATAGAGGTGTAAATAATTGCAATAAATATTTTAAAGTATGCTATATACAGTGTTAATTTGCGTTATAAAATATATTAAATTATGTGTATTTGTGAGATACAACAAAACAATGATGAGTATTTCAGTGTGTATGTGTATAGTGAGTCCCAGTTATTGTCTTATACCGGAGTATTGCCATTCATATTTCCAAAATATAAAGATTTAAAAGAAAATGGTTAATATTCATAAACCGTAAACACTTTACGCCTTCGAAGGATTCACCTGTATGGATACATCGTTGTTTCCGACTTAGTTATAAGAAAGGATAAATTCCGTTACGGTGGTTCTTTTATAACGGTTCCAAGAAAGTGCTTAAACTGCAGAAGGGTGAATTTCTGACAGTTTGTTTTAATTCAGCCATCGTATTTATGCTGTTACGTTGTTGTATGCAATACTGTAGACTGCATGAATGTTGTTTTGCAATGCTGTTTAAGGTTATGCATTTCATATATTTCGCTTGCAGTGCTGGTTTAAGACTACGTATTTGTTATATTTCAGTCTGTCGGTGTGGACTCTGCAAAAACTAGTAAAGAATGCTATAAGTCGCTAAGTGGTATAGTCTTGAATAATTATTGCAAACTTATAAATGAAAAGCGTTCAGTGAAAGCAAAAGTAACCCTAAAGCTTCTAAATTTAATAGCTAGGTAATTACTGTAAACAACGCAATTTCGTGCCATCCAGTGTATAAATTTAATAGCTAGGTAATTACTGTAAACAACGCAATTTCGTGCCATCCAGTGTATAAATTTAATAGCTAGGTAATTACTGTAAACAATGCAATTTCGTGCCATCCAGTGTATATTTTGTGCATATAATATTGTGTACAGTATGATAGTGCAAATAGTGACACGTAATTTTGAGTGAACTCAATCAGTGTCAACCTCAATATCAACAGTTCTGTTTCATGCAAGTATTTCAGTGTTTGCAGTTTATAAAACTATGTCCTTTGTAATTTAAATAAGTAGCTGTTGCTGTTAAGTTATAGCATGCAAAACTGTAGACTGCATGAATGTTGTTTGAGGTTACATATTTCATTTAATGTTAAAATGCATTTAGTTTACTTTAAAGACAGCATTTTTGTGCACAGCAGCATATATCTACACAAAAGACATGTCACTGCACCACATTAATTGTATTTTATTGTGAGAAGTCATAACTTGTAGACAAGAACTGATTAAGGCATTTTCCAAATTCCCACCATATACGGCCGCCATTTTGAATGTCAGTGTCAGGTCCGTTATCCAGAGGGTCCTGAGCTTATAAGATCTTACACCAAAGCATTGTAAATATGCAGCAACATAATTTATTGTTAACCTGGTCTTAAGGCAGAGAAATAAAAGTAAAATATCATGTAAATTACACCTTAGGTTCTAGCTTTTGAGGTAAAAGACATAGAAGTGGATGGCAATTTATGATCAAAATATAAAAAATAAACTATAAAAAGATGTTGTGATAAGTGCATGTTGAACTATCCTCAACTGCATTTACCTTAGGGGAAAAAAGGAGAAAAAAAAAGTCTCCTTAAAAGATTAGAAGGGGTTTAAATAACGGAATTAAAAACAAGTATACTGTAGTTATGTACAGTTTTCATTGTCACTTCAGTAAATTCTCACTGTCACTTCGCGTTTCTTTGCAACTGAAGAGAACCATAAAATAAATTGATAGAAATTAATAGATAGTAAATGAAAAAGCACTAGCTGCATTGGGAAAACCTTAAGAAAAAACAAACTCAATGGGCAGGGATATACAGGAAGAAAAGAAATGAAAAATACCTACACAGAAAAATACAAGGAAATTCTATATAATGTAATAAATGAAGCAAAAGGTTACACAATAACTTTTATATAAAAGAATCCAGAAAATAAAATAAAAGTAGCACATAGGAAAAAAAAGCCAGAATGACTGGAAAATGTTTAATGAATACTACATAGACACTGTTAAACTTCTGGGAATTAAACAAATTTATAACCAGCCAATACATGAACACAACTTATGTAATTATATGGTGCTACACAATGGGAAACTATTAAACAAACTCATTAAAATGTAAATCAGATATGAAAATACTGTAAAACTGAACTACTCATCTAACTAATCAACTTTATAATTCTTTAAAATTCTCCAATAAGTTAAAGTGGGCTGTAGTTAGACCAACATATAAGAAAAAGATTCAAAACTTGCAATGGAAAATCACAAACCAATTTATGCTTGACTTTATCCAAAATAAAATAAGGATTTTTTTAGAACAGCTATGGTATTTATGCAGATAATTTCGAATTCTTTCAGAATAACAGATTGAGTAAAAATAAAGTCAATACAACAATCTACAAAGGATACATTATAAATGCTATAAACAGAAAAGAACATGTGGTAGCAATTTTCCTCAATCTCTGTAAACTGTGTGATTGCATATACATTGAAACACTGTCAGCAAAACTTGAAAATTGTGGTAATACCATTGAAGTGGTTAAGCTCAAATTTATAAAACGGAGAATAATGCCTGGAAATAAATACAGATGGAAATATATAACCAATATCAGATAATCTTTTAACAGAGTAACACAACATGCAGTGCCACATAGATCAAAATTAGGACCATACTTATTCCTGCTATATCAACAGCTTATTTAAACAAATTAAAGATTTGAGGGGAATAGCTTTTGGTTATGCAGAAGACACTGTGACTGTTGTTACAGGTAAGACAGAAATAGATGTACAAAAAGAGAGCAAATTCACCACTAAATCAGCAGACAGCAACCTAAGCATGGTACAAAATAAAAATAAAACAGAGTGGAAGTAACAGAACACATGCCAAAATTAAGTTACATTTGATTCTACCTCTCCAACCTTGTCCAAGAACGGTTTGTGTGGAAGAATAATTAATCTCATTTCTAGGGTTAATCATAGACAATAATTTGAAAAGAAACCAACATTTGAGAGTGCACTAATTAAAGTTAGCGCACACAGAGTGGTTCTTTTTAAGATAAAGCCACAGAATGACTATGTGCGCTAAATACACAACTTATAACAAGTTCAGTACTCATTATAGTGCATATTGCTATCACTTATGAGTAAGTAATGCAGGAGTTATGTAACAAAAAAACCCCAGTGTAATAAGACAGTGTGTGGAATACACCTATGCAATCCGTTGCCTCACCATAAAATACAATTCTGTATACATATATGAAATACTAAATTTACGTAAAAATCCATAATCACAACAAAAACATGAATCGAATGCGGGAAGAACTTAATACAGTGAAACCAATATTAAACATTTAAGATTTTGAATTGGTTGACTCAACACTCATGGGTTTCATTTACACATAATTAATGGAGGAATGTGTTTTCATAGCACCTTTTCTATATCAATAAACCAGTTGACACAGCAGATGATGTAGAGAAGACACTATGAAAACATGTTCCTACATTATGTGTCAGCGAAACCCATCAATGTTAAGTAGACCAATTCTAAACCTTAAAAGCCATGAATGTCCAAAGCCATAACACTAGGACAAAGCACAGTTATTTCATAAATAGATAAATGGAAGCTCTAAATCGCAAAGGCATAGAAAATAACAGCAAAATTATGTGCAAATCATGAACCTTCACAAATAAAGTTAAACTAAACAATCAAACCAAAAACAATCAAGTCCTATCTGAAAACAATCTAAATGGAAAGTCAAAGCCTTTTTCAAAAGTATCTTCTTTTATAATTCCATGTGTGTGTATTCTAGCACATAGGCTTTATAAATTCTTTCTTAGTGTTCTACATACATATGAATTCTCCTTACAATTACAATCAATTTCTTATAATCAACTTAGCTTTTGCAGAGAAGACATAAAAATAAGGGTATGCATATTTACATAAAATCTAACATTAACTTTATAAAGGTTTAAAGGTTAGTGCGCTTGAGCACTTAAACTTTGGAATACAATTTTGAAGCTAATATTGTAGAATTAGTAGATCATAAGGTGGTCATGATTTGTATTCACAGAAATCCAGGTAGCAATTTGCAAATATTATTTCAAAACTTTGAAATCATTCTTGAATATTAAAAATCTAAGACTCAAATTACAATAACAGTACATTTTAATATAAACTTTTTTTAAAGACAGTAGTGAAAATAAACAGCTTCATATTCCGCAAGAGGAATATGAATTCAGCTTGCTGAAATAAGTGAACCTACTAGAGTGCAAAACAAGGCTAGAACTGCAATAGATCAAATAATTATAAATATGCATATCTTTTGGTATACAACATTAGTGATGGGGACATGGTTTTTCAGATCGTTTTGGGTAGTTAATCCATTTATATCATAATTTTGGAAATTTTAATGAAGTTAAATACAGATGTTTATGTAGGAGTTATGATTGTTAATAATGAAAACATAAAAGTGTTTAGCTTTGTTGTCGAGAGTAATTTGGGAAAATGTGCATATGATGAGTTTATGAAATCCATTACTTACCGTTTAAATAATAACTGGATTACACCAAGAATATTAAAAAGCAAGTAAAAGATTGAGATTCTTAAATAAATGTGTTATGGAGAGTAATATAACTCAGAAACTTTTTAGAATTATGACTCCCCCCCCAAAAAAATAAAATATAACAATAAATCTAAATCTAATTGGCAATGTTGAAACTCGTAGGTGGGTTGAGTTCCACAATATTGAAGTAATAGGTGCAATGGTAAATTAGTCTCAGATCCAAATGCTGCTTTAATACTTTTAATACACATTTTAATGATGTAACAAAATGTGCTGCAAAACCAGTGATAAGATGAACATACAAATTACCATACTTTCCATATTCATTTTTCCTTTTTCCTACTGATTTTAATAAGGTCAGTGCTGTAATTAAGAGCCTCAGTAATAAAAAGGGCATGTGCTGAAGATCACCTTACAAGTTATTATAATTAAAAAATGTAGTGTGCACATTAGTGAGTTGTTAAAATGTTTTACAAATCTGGGAGGAGATTCTTCGTCAGAGATGTGTAAAAGAAAGAAATGCTGAGCCACAGCAGAAGAGATTGCGCTGACCCTTTGGCACCCTTCGAAGGGGCCGTCGCCATGCCATCCACTGCTGAAGCTACTCCGGGATTTGCCACCCGCTCCCCTGGCATATGCTGGGAGCGCTGCCTCACCGCTGCTGGTGACCAGGCCTTCTTGGGCAACAGTCACTGCTTCGACCCAGCACCAGCAACATCTCTCTTGCCCAGTCAACACCGCACCTCACCTTCCACTGCAACAGTTGACTATACCAGCCTTACACAATATCATCACAACTCAACACCCCACGCAGCAGCCAGCACCACCACCTACTTCACCACTGCCACTGTCATCGTGATACAGCGCTGTGATCTCTGGAGCACCTGGGATCTTCCTTCAAGATACGTCTTCACTGCCACTCAACACTGGTGGCCTTCAAGCTTGAAGGCCACAAGAATCATCAAGTCCCGGGGACCAACAACACTAATTCGCCTGGAATTCACTGAACCGGCCAACCGTGAGGTTGCCATGAGGCCGGCCTGCCCTTGTTAGGGCAGGTTTTTCGTGCTGAGGCTAGCCAAGCGGAAGGCCACCAGCCATGCTGCCGATGCTGGTGCTATGGGCACGACACCATAACCTGTGCTGCACCTCCGAGGTGCCACTACTGCAGTGCACCGACCTTGACTGCGCAATGCACCAGCTATGACCTCTGCCGATGCCACCAGTACTGCACCTCCTGCAATGGCCATGGCCACTAAACTGGGCAGGTGCAGTGCCGTCTCTATCCGAGAAGCTGTCGATCTACTCTGGCCTTAACTATACTCGCAGCTCCAGCTCCTCTGACGTCAACACCTCCATCACCTACAACACCGGCCGCAACAGACAACACTCTGTGAGATGCGGTCCAGGATCTCCACTCAGAGGTCCTCATCATAGGCTCCCACATCTCTCAGCAAGATGAAATGTTATCTTTGCTCATCACCGCCGTCAACTCTGCCAACACAGAACACCATCTCCACCGACTTGCCACCATAGAATCAGCAATACAAGATCTTCATGCCATCACCACTGCCTTCACAATGACCTTCCACGCCTTCACCACCAGCTGCATGCAGCGATTACACAACAGACACCACAATCAGTGGCCTGGGACAAGTCATCGACAGCCTGCCAGTGAACTCACCACTGCCAGCTCCAAGAGCTCACCTGGAAGAGTTTAGGCTCACGTTAACAAATCTCGTGGACCTTGTGAAAGTCCTAATCACCACGACGACCAAATGGACTCCAGTTCTGAGCGACTTGAAGGGTGGTCAGGAAAAACTGCGCAACTCATGTTGACCAACCTAAGCGCTCTTTTCAAAGAGTGAACAAGTACTCAAAATACATCAATAAAGATCAATAAAAACCACCTCCACTCCCGGGGGCCAGTCAGGGCCCTGGCACGGTCACGGCTTCTCCTTCACCCCCTGCCAGCACAATAAGCTGCCAGATACCTTCCAGACTATAGGGTGCTCAGCGGAACCCCAATACCTTACCTCACTTCTCCTTCCAATTCCTGTCCTTAACTTCACCTACCTATTCCCGTCACTAACCCCCCCAAAAAATACAAATCTGTCGCTAAGTATCTTTAAATTCTTAATATCTGGCTGCTTTTTAAAAAAGAGTTAAGGGAACATGTGGATAATTATAGCCCTATTTCGCTGTTACCAGTATTTTCAGTTATGAAAAAAGTTATCTTTAAAAGATTAATGTCTTTTTTGATAAGCATGATTGTATATTTATGTTTACACTTATCTAAAGCATCTGACCTGGTGAAACATGATTTATTATTACTTAAATAACATTCATATGGTATTAATAACTTTTAATAAGAATTGTTAATAAGTGTTTTGCATTATGTTTAAAAGATAGAAAACAGTGGAACTAGAATTTATTGATCCAAAATGAAATATAAATGTGGGGTTCCCCTGGGTTATCTTTTTTTTGGTCCTGTCTTGCATTTAATTTGTATAAATGACACAATTATTGTTGCCAATGAGAATATTAGCTCACAAACTTTGCAGATAACACTAATATACTTGTTACAGGATATAATAATGATATTGTCCAAAATGTATATAAAACAAAGGAAGCCATTTTGCCATGGTTTAAGCAGAACAGATGAATCATAAACAAAGAAAAGACATTAGCATTGGCATTGCGGCATAAAGCAAATAAAACTATGTCTCCTCAGTACATCAAATTGGAAAATACTAATGCCAACTATGTAGCACATACAAAATTTTTAGGCAACTGAATAAATCATAATTTGGAATGGACTGTTCACAGAGATAATTTGAATAAAACATTAAGTTAGCTTTGTTATAATTCACTTATATAACATAAGTCACCACATATTTGCTACTCAAAGTTGTGGTACTTAATTTTCTCAAGAACAAGCTTCAGTTTCATAAGACTCTTAGGTTTGTAGAGTTTGCAAGTGGTATTGAAGCTAACTTGTTGCCATTATGAAATAACACTGCCTTAAGACTTCGTTTGGAAGAATCAATAAAAAAGATGTCATTTACTTGGCTCACATGCTTCCCTGTCCAACTGTTGAATAAGATTACACACATTCACACACAACACAAGTTGATCTTCTGCGTAGTACTTAAGAAACTGTATTTTGCAATTCCTATGCTACAAAAATGTAATGCCAGGTGGTAACAAATTCTTCTCCTGTAGTCTTGAGCTCAGTAATTCACTTTTCTGTTTTATGAGGCCTAAAACCTTCACTAAATCATTTAACTGAAACTGATTAAACTATTGTGGTGAATTGTCAAATTCTTCTGGATCAGAAACCAACTTATTGTCGGAAGTCATGGAGCTGCTTTGTGATTCGCTGAAATTGATGTCGCTAGTGGTATAGGTATGGGTAGTTTGGGGCTATGAGGAATAGGCTAGTAGCCAAGTTCAGATTTGGATATTTAATTCCTGTTTCACTTTTGTTGTAGTCAGTGACTTTGCATATGCAAAAGTAACAATCGTCATGGTGATTCTGCTGCTCTCCCCATATCACTGATTTTGGCAAATGGCATTGCTTTCTGCTTTCCTTCATACCAATAAAATAATTGCTCAACACAAATGTTATATGCAATATGAGGCACAAACGATTTTTCCTGGTCACCAACTTTCTGTTTGAAATATGAGTAATATAGTTTCTTTGTTTGTGAGTCTATTTGATGTACTTTCCCATCAAACACGTAACATCCAAAATAGAACAAAACGTCTGAGGACTTTGTAGACACTGTCTCCTGCATAATGTTTATGTAGAAGTCATACTCAAACTTTTATTTTAGTATTACACATATAGCAGATGAATATGCATATTAATACAAGTTTTCAGCTCAACTGAAGTTGAGATCTATGATAGCTGTAAATATAAAGATAAATACCTCTCAAGCAGACAGACCTGACACGCAGAATAAAACTGATAAGTGCTGGGAATACAAACATAAACATCTGGGCAATAAGGGAGGATGGAAGTGAGCCGATTAGGAAGAAACTCAACAACAGATTTACAATAATACAATGAAACCTAGCAGTAAGGAGTATAAACTGAATGAATTTAGCACCATAGACATGTATGCACATAATCATAAAAACTAGATTGCGATAGCCAAAGGCAGACTTCATTTTTTAAATCAAGGTACTGATTTCCATTAAAGTCCCATATTTTCCTTTAAACCGCAGAATCAATGTTGATCAGTGTAGTTGACTGAACATGTATTAAACATTCTTTCTATTTTTTGCTCAATAACATGGTCTTTATTTTAACTAAGATGGAAAGAATGAATAAAGGAATAATATTATTAAAAATAAATTAATACTGTGGGCAAAAATGCATGATACAATTGGCCAGATCATCAATGAAGGCTTCGAGTGTAAGAGAATTGAGAAAGTAAACCTGTATGGTACAATTGGGAAAGCAATGGAAGAGGTTTTGGCTGGGTATTCACCCAGAAAGTTTACCATCCCCATTCTGGTAAAATTTTGAACATTATATTTATGTTGCTCTAGCAATAAGTGATTATAAAAAGACAGCAGATAATAAAATATTAATTAGTTTGGAGATATTTACGAGTGAATTATGAGGAATTTGTAAGTCAAAGCTTTTTGCGTATTTTGTGTAATAGCTGAAGTATGTTATGACCTAACAGTGTTTTTATTTGTCACAGTAGATATTAGTTGAGCAATTATGGATGTTACACTGGGCATTATTTTCTCTTTTGTGTGTGTATACAATTTATTTTTTCAGTACACACTGGTAATGAAACTGATTACAACATACAATGCAGCAAAACTTACTTACATAGGATAGTTAGGTTTTGGTATCCAGAAACTTTCGTGCCTACATACAGAATTAAAGCTTATTCAGAAGTTTTGACATTGTTTCATTATACACACCTCTGAAGTATTTCATAAACGGCAATTAATAAAATAAATATGACATAGAATGTGTATCATTATAAACAGGATTGGCTGTCACTTTTTAAGCCTTGTCCGCTGGTTGCTTAAGAATTACATCATGACCATCTATGTATAGGTATTTCTTGGAAGGAAATGTAATTGGGTTTTATTTTTACAGCAATCTCTGTGGAATAGCAGCAACCAACCAGCTTTTGTTTCTACACACATCTTCTCTGGAGGTAACTATTTTCTACTCCATGGCATTTTCAATGAAAGCTGTGTAAATCCATTTAGTCTTTTAGTAACTTATGCATTGAAATTACAAGGTGTTTTATAGCTCAAGTCCAGCAGAAAGAATTGGGCTTTTCAATGATGAAATTATTACAAAAATTGGAGCTTGGCTTTTGAGATTACCCTATATACACATGCCCACATATATACATACAAGTTTTCTCTCTTTATAGTATTAGTATAAAGAAGCACCAATAAAGGAAAATGTAATACAAGAGTCAGAAGGTTTCTGATGGAAACATTAGCCATGAGCCATGGCTTACCTTGGTGATTTTACTGGACTGAAGTCCCCATCCTGTAACAGAATAATGCAAATGTACAGTTTCACATAATGCCTATATAGTATTAGTTAAATGATCTGCATCATATAGTTTTTCTTAAAGGAACAGATTTGATTTATTTTTAAATTTAGTATATGACATTAGCAGTTATGCAGAAACAAAGATTCAACATTGCATCATGTAATGGGGTTAAGGAAACCCAGTATAGACAACAAAGAGCTCACAAAAGAAATGTTTATCAAAGATAAATCAAAATCTATTATTCACTTACACCAGTATTAACAAAAATCTCATGTAACGCATTCAAATGACTTTCTCCATGTGATGCATTCATACAACTTCCTTTAACAATGATAAATTCATATATGTTAGAATTTATAGGAAGAGTTAATTCCCATTGAAAAGAAAAGTAAATATAAATGCAGCATAAATGCAATTCTTTACATGCAAGTCACATAAGACTGCATGCATAGAGAAAGAATTCCGCATTTTTCTCTCCAAGTAGTGCAAGTTTTTGAACAATGTGAGATCTAAAGCCATTTACCATACAATCATGGTACTCATCCATTTGACTATCTTACATCAGATGCTAATCTGTTGTTTGCTTGGTACAATACTTTATATATCCTATTTATTTATAAAGATTGGACTTTAGTTATTACTAGTTACATTATCCAATTTGAAAATTGAGATACAGTTGTAAGGCTTACATATGAGTTTTATGTATCTAGAAATCTGGGCCAATTTAGTGTTATGCCTATGGCTGGATTCTGAATGCAGCTTTATTCTTCAATCCACATTACATTATAGTAGGTTTTTTCCTAAGATGATTTTAAACTAAGCAAGAAGTTCTTTGTAATTCGGAAGATACATGTCACACATATACCAATTTCACTGAATTAGGTATTTGCCTCAGAACTACAAAAGTAAGCCTATTATAGATAAAATAAAAGATACAGTAATTGAAATTTATTTATGGATGCTCTTTAACTACTATGGTCCCATTCTATATTAGGTGTGAGAGACTGGAAATTTTGCTCAGAGGCTTCAGCCTCTTTTAGGTGCAGTAGATCTATGACACAGGACCACCAATTTTACTTCCCTTCTGAGGGAAGCCATGCTAAGGATTTTTATGCCCAAAAAATCCACTGCCCTCTGCTGGATTTATACTTGAGACCTTGGGAGCTAGAGGCTAGCATAGATAAAAGATACACACCATAATAGTAAGCCTTTGAGAAATTGTGTAAAACCTAAATTCTAAACCATTAGAATCCCAAAAAGCAGATAAACGAAATTAATTTGTAAGTTTGGATAAAGAAGAGTACACCAAAGGATGAAAGAGCTTCTACAATCCTCAGAATATACACAAATAAAAACGTTCCTATAAACAAACTCATCTGCATTACAAGTGGGAGCAGCAAAAACTCTTTGCAACAAAGATAACAAAAGACTATAAATAGGCAGGACTACAACTACTAAAATGTATAGCTTACCAACACTCCACAAAGATGGAAACAAAATAAGACCAAACATATCATCTATTGAAATGCCAACAAATAAACTGCAAATTAATTAACCAACAAATTACAAGAATTTCAAAATTTGAATCATTAAGCATTAAGAATTCCCTTGACCTAATAAAAAGAGATAGAGAACATACAGCTTAAAGATGACATATTAGTTTCATCTAACATATTTTCAGTATTCCCAAATGTGCACAAGGATACAGTTTTAGCAGCATTAAAAATTGGTTCACCTCCATCAACAAGAATGAAATGGAAATTGAAGAGCTCATTAGCTTAACAAAATGGTTAACTGAGCAAACCTTTTTTTTTTCCTTTCTTTTTACAGTTTTGCAGGAAAACACTTAACCAAAATATGGTTGTAATCATGGGAAATCAACTGTCACCCTTCAAAGCCAAATTATTTACAGTGCTCTAGAGACAAAAGTAGTTAATGGATTTCCATGAATGTTTAAAACTTGGGTTAGATATGTTGGTGATGCATCACAGTGGTTAAAAGGAAAAGTTCACCAAATGTTCAACAATTATTGAATCTGCAAGATAGGAACATAAAATTTACTATGGGAATAAAATCTGACAACCAGCTTCCCTACACCTAGGCATAAAAATTATGAAGAAAAATAATAGGTTGGCTTTTGGAGTATATAGAAAGAACACTCATACAGACAACTATATAAAAACTCATAGTCATTACCTTCATTACACAAAGTTGCTGTATATGACAGTCTGACCTACATATTAGTGAAAATTTCTCTCACTCAAAGACAACACAGCTTACAATTCCAGGAAATCTTAAGTACAGCTATGAAAAATTGTTCAAAAAAGAATTGGGCAGATTAATCAAACGGTTCCAACAAAAAAACATAATATGAGAAAACACATCTGTAAAATGAAATAGGGCACATAGAAAATTTCACAAGATCTTCAAAGAAAAGCAACATTACACTCTAGAAATAAATTCAATACAACATTTCTATTAAAAGCTAACCAAAAGGAATCTACTCCCTCATAAAAAAACTGGTATTTACAGGATAGATTGCAAAGACTGTGAAAGTGTTTAACTAGATAAAACGAAATGAGATCTAGGAAACAGCTAATCCATAGAAGAAGAAATATCAGAAGTGATGCATTTTTGGACTAAACGACATGAAATTATGAACTCAGTGACACTAATTAAGCAAGCACAAAAATCCACTGAACTGAAAATATGGGAAACATTATTTTTATAGAAATATTGACTAAGTTTAAGGAACTATGAGATCACAATGGGCCAAAAACTCATACAGCCAGCAACAAGGGCAAGTAGCAAGTCATGATCATCAGGACAAGCTATCCAGCCATAATAAGTTGACAAGAAAGACATTTCTTTAAACTAATTCTGAGTAAAATACCTAATTCAGTGAAATTTGTATATGTGCAACTATATCTATAACTTTTAAGCAAGAAGTGCTTCAATTACATGTGGAAATAGTATTCAAATGTTTATTCACAGTAACAAATTTTTGCAATGGAAACAAAAGGGAAAAAACCAAGAATTGCAAACTTTAAAACATGTCGAATAGATAAAATTTCAGAAATGTTATACTTGCACATGGAATAATTTGGAAACAGGCAACACTGAACAGAAATTTACAAATTCTGTTTTGGACAAGCTCTGCATTTTTCCTGTAATCAGCTTTTTCTCTTTTTTTTAATGTTTCTTGTAAATAATTCTACAAACTTCAATCAAATAAAGCGTCTTTATAGGCTATTTACAGAATATCCAACATATACATATTATTTGACATGTAACGGTAAAATCAGACTAAAAAAGTCATTGCCATAGCATCAGAACAGTTCAAAAACGTTGCAGAGAGAAGAAAAGATAACAAACAATTTTCTTCCATGGGGTGGGAGGGTTTTGTTGAAAATCATCTTGCTGCAACCTTGGAAAATGCTGAATTTAAATAATGAGAATGGCATTTATCCAACTTTTTGTTTACGAGTTATCCTGTTCTCTCTTACTCTCTCATAAACTGGGTTTTTGTAAAACAGTACTGTGCTTGCAAACATGTAATGCAATTGCTTTGCACACATTTTTTAAATTAGATTGACAAATTAATTTTATTCACTCCTCCATTCTTTATGATATTATTGTACAATAATCTGGAAGATTTTTATGGTAATTCCTCTTCTCCTTATCCCTTAAAATTATAATTTCATACTGCAATGGCTATTCCTAATAAGCCATGAAAAACTCTCCGATATTCATGCAATTAGATGTGAAATATTGGTGAAACGTCTGACTTTAACTTGCTCACAAGTTTTACAAGTTTTGCAAATACCACAAAGCCTAAAAGTACCTGGACAATCAGCAAGTGAAATTTTGCACTTTTATACCTTCTCTTTGGTCTAGTCCTCACATAATACAGAAATCCTTTAAGCATACAACCGAGGTGAAGTTGGTGAACATAAAGATCCCGCATTCCCAGAACACCACGTTAATCAACCTTTTTAGAAAAGACACACAGTCTACAACCATCGAGAAAAATAATCTTCACATTTATTAACTACAAAATATAAGTTCACTGATTACAAATGTTAACTGGACTCTTCTCTCTTTGTACAACTATTTAACATACCCTGCTAACAAGCTTGAGGACAACACACAAAAAATAAAACAACACTTTTTTACATGAGGGTTATTACAATATTTTCCCTTGGTATCTTACCATTATAAGCAGATTCTATTTTGTTTTTCTGTGTCTTAGATTTAAATCATGAACATGTATATACAGGATGGAAGATGAACATCCTTGAACAGGATAACCCTTTGTAATGAACAGAACAAAAAATTTTAGTGCAATTTTTAAAATAGTTTTACAGAAAATAGCAAAGATTGCTTTGTATTAACTCTATTTTAAATAAAAATTTTAAGAAACTTAAATATTATCTGTATGATTAAATACACTTTGAATTAAGCCAATTCACACTGACTGTTATTAAAGGCTTCTGAAATTTGTTTCATATGAATCTACATTGTTGTCCACAGAATACACAACATGACAACACTTAAGATTGAAAGAAACACACTTCAGCCATTTGTTTATAAAGAAATGTACTTCTGCTGCTGTTTACTGTGCTTTTGGCTTGTTTTTGAAATAATGGATTACCAGTTTACAAAATGACTTGTTTACAATGCCAAGTATTCTTGAAATGCTGCTTATTTAAGGTGAAACACATCATAATGTGGCAACTGCAGCAAGAAGTTATCAAAAATCATTTCCAAATAGATAAGCACCACATCATAGGACATTTGTTTTCATCTGTCAAAGAGTTCTAGATACACAGGAAGTATATCTCCTCATGTTGAAGGAGCTGGTTAAAGAAATGTTGCACCAGAAGAAGAAAGCCTTCACTTGGTGGAAGAAGATTCTAGAAGCAATAGCCGTAGTATAACTAGCACTAGCGGCATATATCAATGAACTGTTTTGAGAACATTAAAAGAAGAATTGATATGCCTTTATCATACTCAGTGCATCCAGGATCTCTCTGAGGCACATTATGCGCCAAGGGTAGCATTTTCTGAATGGTTTCTTTAACACTCTCCCCTTAAAATTCTTGCAAAGGATGAAGCAATGTTTACCAGAAATGGAATAATTACCATAATGCAACATCACGGCTTACGAGAATCCACACTCAATAAGACAAGACAGCTTTCAGCACAGATTTTCTGTAAATGTTTGGGCAGGAATTATAGGAACATTAATTGGTCCACGGATACTTCCTCGGGTTTTGAAAGGCGCCATCTATTTCTAGTTTCTTCAAGAAACATTACCTCTTCTGCTTGAGGATTTTCCCCTGGCAGTAAGAATTGATGTGGCTATTACAGGATAGTGCACCACCACACATAAGTAGAGCTGTATGTGGCCATCTGTGCAACACCTATGTACAATAGTGGATCACTCAGAATGGACAATAATATGGCCAACAAGATCGGCAGATCAAAATCCAATCAAGTTTTTTTCTTTGGGGCTATGTGAAAACTCACATATACATTACAAAAGTGCCTGATGAAACATTGCAAGATGGAATACTTCGAGCAGTAGAAGAAATCAAAAAACAAACCATACCTGCTTCGTAGAGTGCAATAGAATTGGAGAAAATGTGAAGCATGTATGTTGACGAGAGGTGCACATTTTGGACAATTTCTATGAACATTAAAAAGAAATTCTCATTCATTTTCTATTCTTGTCTTACTTTAATTATTCACAAAGCTTTATAAATCACTAAGAAAGGAAGCATAATCATGTAACTTGGGATTTTCAAACTTTTGTTTACTTTTAGCTGGTAATTTTGCTCAGAGGCCTCTATCAGCTTGAGGTTCTTTTACGTGCCATAAATCTACGACACGGACTGCTGACTTTTACTTTCCTTCTGAAGGAAGCCACACCAAGGCCATCGCCCTTCGCCGGGTTTGAACCCGCAACCTCGAGAACTAGAGGCTAGCATGATAGTTATACACCACAGAGGACGACAATACAATCATATATATAGTTTTCTGTTTATTTATATACCGGAAATGTTTACTTGTTTGCTGGCATAGCAGCAGAAGCTGAAAATTTAAAGTTAATGTGTTAAATTGGCTGCATTGTAATACTGTGCAAAATAAAATAGTAATTATATCAGTAAAAAATCTATTAAGGAAAACACTCAAAACAATGTGCTCTTTCATAGTTTGAAACAATGACTGCAAGTCCCCTTCCACTCTGCATAGTACTGCCTCCTTTTGCAAGCATTTGTGATAGTGCAGAATTCCCCAAGATGCTAGTAGCAACACAAGGAGTTGGAAAAGTGACAGTTTTGATGAGAGAGAGGAGTGATTTAAGAAAGAGACAGAGATACACGGATTTCAAAAATATTTCAACAGAAGGGCGACAGCAGAAATACGGGCAATTGAACTCTCATACAATGTTATGTAAAGCACCAATCAAAATAGTTGTTACAATTATTGGAGCCAATGTGCATATCAGGGCAATCTCATACAAAAGGAGGAATTTTGTTCAGCAGTTCACTTCACTAAATTGAGTTATATTTATTGCCGCTCTTTAATGCTATGGTTCTTAGCGTCCCATTCTACATTTGGCGTGGTCCCATGTCATAGATTTACAGCACATAAAAAAAACCTCAAAGCCTGGTAAAGAAGCCTCCGAGCAAAATTACCAGTCTTTCACGCCCAATATAGAATGGGATGCTAAGGACCACAGCGGTTAAAGAGCGTCCATACATAAAACTCAATTTAATTTAATTGAAAGACCAGAAATTTTGCTCAGAGGCCTCTTTATTAGGCTTGAAGTTCTTTTATGTGTCATAAATCTATGATATGGGACCACCAGGATTACTTCCCTTCTGAAGGAAACCTGCTATGGATTTTCACACCCAAAAAAATCCATCGCCCTCTGCCAGATTTGAACCCATGGTCTCAGGAGGCTAGCATGGTACCCCCAGACCATGGTAGCAAAAAAAGAAAAAAAAATATAGATCAGGGAGTGATGCCAGGTAAAGTTCAGGGAGAGATCCTAAGGGAGGAGGGAGATATCATGTGATGACAATGAGTTCCCATAAATTACTAAAAATAGGGTTACCAGGAAACAAAGTTACGAATATAGCATAATTATGTAAAAACGGTATATAACTCGAAAGCCACTTTTACTTTTTATATCTGGAATAAAATCCAGTTAATAACTTTGCCTTCACCAACTCCTGATATACAGTCGATAAGAATAGACTTAATTTCTGGGATTTACCAGCACAAGAGAGGAGCCGGAGGACTTCAAACCAGATATCACCAGAAGGCAAGTAAGCATCTATGCTGAAATTAACGTAACCTGAGTAGCAGCCTTCCCGACCTATCACAAGTATGAAGAATTATTTTCTACTCCATAGCAAAATCAATGAAAAGTCAAATCTTTCTTTGCAATTATACTCTTTTACAGCTTCAATGAGTTTGTATTGTAGTATAAAGGCTTCATAAATCACTTTTAGTAACTTATGAAATGAAATTACAAGATGTTTTATATCCGATGTACCTTAGAAAGAATAGGGCTTTTCAATCATGAAAAAATTATCAGAATCAGTTTTGAGTGGTTTTCCAGATCTATCTGTCTGTCTGTCTGTCTGTCTGTCTGTCTATCTATCTAGCTCTCTCTCTCTCTCACACACAAATATATAAGTTTTCTTTCTTTATATTATTTATGATAAAATAAAAAACATTAAATTCAAATGAGTTTTCAGATAAATAGTTTTGTCCACAATCCAGTCATATCTGAATATATTCATAGAACATTTTATTCCAGTTATACCAAAGAGAGTTAGGATAATTGGACTGTGAAAATGAAATACTGAACTTTTCCAAAATACACATAATAATTAGGTATATGAAACATTATAAAGAGTGTGTGTCTCTCAACAAATTTTGAAGACTCCTTCACCACAGAATCATGTCCTTCCTGCAGGACGCACACTAAAAGACATTCTCAAACATTTTAAAATTAGGCAATTAGGATATCTACATATTCATACCCAGTTTCATCCTAGTTTTCCCAGATATTAATGTAAGCAGATTTTTTTTGTATCCTTTACTGCAAATAAGGCTAATCTTTCTTTCTTTTTAACTTTTAGGCCTTGCAGTCCTAAGGGGTAAAAGGAGAGACATTAAACCTTATAATGGGGTTGTCTGTATTCTTCCAAAAATTTAAGTTCTCTTTGTACTTTTCAAGTAGGAAGAAAAGTATAGCTGATCATCAATTGCTACAATATCATAGTATTTTTGGTATGACATCAACAAAACATCCCTCAGATATCTTATAATTTTCAAGAACTATCACCAGCATTTCTTTCAACCTTTCAAATGCAACATCTGGCACACACTGTACACATTCATAAAACTATTTATGTTTATTATTTTGTATTACTTAGTTCCAGTACTTTATAAAGTGCATAATAAAAATTCTAACTGCAGTAGATTTCAACAAACTTACCTTAATGTCACCACAAACAGATGAGGTTTCTGTTTCCAGCCACCAAAGTTCTTTTTCAATTTCTACTTTGTTATACATTTGGTGATCATTGTTGTATTTAACATTCATTACAGGATCTGCTGGAAGAAATTCTCTCTCCTTGTGTGACACAAAGTCTGAAACCAGAGTCTGCTCCTCATTTTCTGTCTTAATACCTACCTCATAATTGTTGCTGTATGTAATAGTTTCAGACTTAATCTGCTTTACGAGATGTTTGGTAAACAATTCTGTCTCTTTCTGGGAACAAACGTCTGGAAAAGGGCTCTCGGATTTAAAATATGTTTTGATTGCCACATCACAATCATCATTCAAAGTCCCAGCATCATTGTTTGCCTTCACTGTAACATTTTTGATAAAGAACTCTATCTCATTCTGTGAGGCTATGTCATTCGAGAAAAGATCCCCTTCTTCGATTTCTATTTTGGTATCCATTTTACAGCTGTTGCTGCATCTGATAGTGCTAAATCTGTGGAGAAACAAACACATCATGAATAGCAAACCAATGGCAAGCAATGTGTAGATTACCTGTACAGTTAGGACTACTGTATATAGTTGAGGTGTGTGACTGTTACTGCTCCACTGCCACTATCCTTTCTGCAGTCATTAGCTCATCTCACATGTCCTCAAATATAATACACTCAACTGTATGTAGTTGTGCCAGTTACTGTCCCACCTCCACTCCCCTCTCCAAAGTCATTGGGACATCTCACATGTCTTCTAAAACTATACATTCAATAACTAAATGTTCACAAGACAAGACTACTGCATTTTTTACTGCCCTATCTTCACTCCTCTCTGCAATCATTAGCTCATCTCACATGTGCTCAAATATAATACACTCAACTGTATGTAGTTGTGCCAGTTACTGTCCCACCTCCACTCCCCTCTCCAAAGTCATTGGGACATCTCACATGTCTTCTAAAACTATACATTCAATAACTAAATGTTCACAAGAAAAGACTACTGTATTTTTTACTGCCCTATCTTCACTCCTCTCTGCACTCATTGGCTCATCTTACATGTCCTCAAATATAATACACTCAACTGTATGTAGTTGTGCCAGTTACTGTCCCACCTCCACTCCCCCCTCCAAAGTCATTGGGACATCTTATATGTCTTCTAAAACTATACATTCAATAACTAAATGTTCACAAGACAAGACTACTGCATTTTTTACTGCCCTATCTTCACTCCTCTCTGCAATCATTGGCTCATCTTACGTATCTTCTAACACCATACACCCATTATGATCAACTTCTTGTTAATCCAGATAAATTGTTAAAATAGCTTCATTACACATGGGTACAGCAGGCAGAAAAGTCAAATTTTCAGAAATCTTATGTGCTACATTTACATGCACTATCACTTATTTTTATGTAACTTCTACAAACTACTTTTATGAAAACTTATTACTTTCTGTAATGCTTCACTATGGTAAGTGAGGAATATTGCATTCTACCCAAAAATTTAATACTGTAAAATCAAACATTTGATACTCTAAAATATGTTATGAGGACTCCTGAATTAAAAAATTACGTTTTGCATATGTATGTGTTTATGTGCATGCATCGTCAGCAAACCAAAAGAACAAACTCTATGAATACCAAACTTGGTATTTAAAGTCAGGATTTTTCAGGTATGTGGCATGAGGCTTTCAACAAAATCACCCTACCCCAAAGTACCCTTTATATGGAAAAATGGTCTTCACAATTTTGAATAAAATAGCATAATGTATGACAAAATGTATATTTTGAATTTTTTGGATATAGTATGTAAAGTCATCCTCATTCTTAATGACCTTTGTATAATAAACTGTAAGAGACAGACAGTACACAAAAAATGTAGATCTTGTTACAGGACACAATCTATGTTAAATCAGTTTTTGTGGCATCAGCGCTTTCTAAGATATCAGCTTTTATTGATAGGGATTTTCAAATATAGAATACTTTTCACTTCCTCTACTATCCATCCAAAAATTTGACTCTTGAGATTTTATGCAAAATAAATGTTTGAGACTACACAAATAGGAATAAAATAAACAAACATATAAATAAATAAAAAAATATAGTAAAAACACTTAAAGGTATGTGAGCAGCATAACTGAAAAACAGAAACTTACATATCAACTTGGTATTTAGCAACTGCATCTTCCAAGGATATCACACTAAGAATTTCAAGAAGATCCCTCCACTGTAAACTCTTCTTTATGATGAAAAATGTTCATATTTTATTTTCTCAAGAATGGCACAAATGATTTTGAATAAAATATTGTATTTTTAATATACTTGTATAATTAAACGTAAATGTTGATTTTTGGGAAGAGCCTATGGAGTTGTCTGTCTAAATGATTTTTGTATAATAAAATTATTAAACTGTGAAAGACAAAATCTTACTACACAAAAAATGTAGATCTCTCTGAAACACACTTTATTTCAAATAACCTTATCTGTGACATCAGGCATATCCTAGATATACATTATACGAGAAGCTTTCAAACATGTAACGCAAGAAATATTCTTAGTCCAAGGTTCATATGACCATGTGCAACCAAACTGATAACAAATGACAACTAGCTCTTTTGCGTTTCTTATTGCAGCTAACATGTACAACATTTGTAACAATCGCAAAATCCTATTGCTCGTCCACTGCTTTGCATACAAGCAGTCTTATGTCATGACAATAATGGAGTGTTCAGTAAGTGATCAATACGTGAGCTTGCCAACAGTATCTGACTGGTTTAGTTACTGTCATGAAGTGTCCCGAGGTTGCAGGTTCAACCCCGGTGGAGGACGATGAATTTTTTTGGGCATAAAAATTGTTAGCATGGCTTCCTTCGGAAGGGATGTATGGCCAATGATACCATGTCATAGATTTACGACATGTAAAAGAACCTCAAGCCTGATAAAGAGACTCTGAGTAAACCTTCCGGTCTTTCACGTCTAACATAGAATGGATGCCAAGAACCATAGCAGTTAAAGAGTGTCCATAAATAAAACTCAATTTCATTTTTTTTTTCATGAAGTGTTCATAATCTCCAATGTAACTAAAATGGTGCACAAAGATAGCTAGTCAGCGTAATTTAAGGACAAAAAAAAGATGGAGGCTGCATTCTTTAAGTGAAGCAAGAGGCATCATTTTGCTACATTGCATTCTTTAATATGGTTACATGCAAAGTAAGTAAACAAATAATTATAAACCTTAAGTTATGTTAAGAAGGTATTCTCCAGCATGAAATTAAACTAAAAAGTAAGTCTAAACACATATTAGACTAAAATGTACTTCGAAAAAATGTGCCATTCACGTTGGAGTTAGAAAAAAATCTCACATCACATAATGGAAAGTTGAGTCCCAATATTAATAATTGGTTTGAATTTTTCAGCCCTTTATAATTTTTGCTTTCTCTACTATGTATAGTACGTAGGGGAAGCATTGTATTCCACCAAAAATTTGATACCGAGATTTCACTGGAAATATGTTTTGAGATCCCCTGAATCCAAAAAATGCACTTTTGGAAACATGTCCGTGTGTGTCTCTCTCTCTCTCTCTCTGTGTGTGTGTGTGTGTGTGTGTGTGTGTCTGTGAACAGCATAACTCAGAAACAAACAGTCGAATAAACACCAAGCTTGGTATTTGGGTTCAGTATCCTCCAGAGATGCGACACGAAGGTTTTGAAGAAAATCCACCCACCCCAGGTTACCCTTTACATGGAACATTTTTCCAAAATTTTAATTCTCTCAAAAATGGCTGTAACGATTATGATTAAAATATCATATGTTTAAGATATTTTTATGACAAATAAAATGTATATCCTGAATTTTCTGGGAATCTCTCCAAAAGTATTCATCATTGTGAACGACTTTTGCATAACTGGTAAACCATAGGAGATAGACAAAATTTTACTACACAAAAAATGTAGATCGCATTAAAATACACAATTTATGTCATATACATTTTTTTATTGAGTGAACCATTTTCAAGATATTGCTTGTTATTCCCTTAAATTTTTCAATACTTATTTTCTCAAATGGGAATTCGTTATTTGTTTTTTTTTGTCTTGGATATGCAAAGAGTATTAATCTGTGGCAAGGAGAAAGGTGCTGCACATAGCAACCAGCTATTAAGAGATATGTCTGTGCTTATATTGCCCCTGTAAATACAAAACAAGGGGAACATAGTATGCCTTAAGCGATAGTAAAATATTTTAAGAACTGGTCGCTAAGTGTAAAATGTAATTCTCTTTGCATGTCAAAAGATCGTTTCTGAAAATGTTTATCTCGATTAATATGAAATAGATGGAGAATAAGAGTTTGTACAAGAGTAGAGAAAGCCAGGTGAGTGTATCACATCAGATTTTTTTAAAGTGCTGCTGAGATTCAGTTGTTTCTTGCAACATCATGGAAACAGTATGAAGTTTCAAGGCCAGCATATAGAGATGTATGACTCGATTCTGCTTCCTGTATTAACCTTCTATGTACAACAAAATGTGTAATGAAACTATTTTCGCAAAAGTTTAATCCATTAACAAGAAGTAGATAGAAAAGTCAGCTTTCTTGGGAATAGTTTGTGGTGGCTATGTAAAAGTAGACAATAGTGTTTAAAGAAACTTATGTGAATATAACATCTGATATTTTTAAATTCATGATTAATAACCTTCTGGTGGTAATCTGAAATGATCCTTGGACCCTACAGTTTATTTTGAATAATATAAATGAAATATTCATCAAGCGATATTATGGCCTCAATGAGCAACCTTATAACCTTACTTTCACTAACAAGTTTAGTAAACAAAAAATAAATGTAGTCATTAATGAAACTATAATGGGCACATGATGTGTTGAATGAGCGGGAATGCCTATTTTGCCACTTTAGCTTGCTGGTCCATGTGCCATGCAGCAAAGATATCGCAAGTGGGGATATTTGTGTGTTTGTGCTGTGATCTGAACATTGTTGTTGTTGTTGGTTTATTTATTGACATTGTACCAGGTAATGCCCAGGATATCCATGTCTTATGTCAGAGAAAGTGAGAAAAGTACAAAAACATGGTAATGTATCATCTTGGATATGAGTTCTACCTGGGATTATAGTTATATTTTACATTTGTGGAGAAATCTAAGGGGATGTGGTGCTATATGTTGGATGTCTGAACATTTTAAATGTGTGAGAATTTCTGTTAACTATGATGAACCTCTGGGAGTCAACACACAACTGGCGCACGCACGCACGCACACACACATACACACTGAAATAATCATGCCATAGAAGTTAGAGGAAGAGAATTATTCAAAAAATTACCTAGAGAAATAAAGAACATAAACCAGCCAAATGTAATGATGAAAATAATAAAGAAATACTTAATAGAAAATGAATTTTATAGTATAGATGAATTTAGACATGGTAAAGCAATGTAAAGTGAAAATGATATTTAAGGTAAACTTAATGTACATGCAATGTAAAAGAAGTAATGTAAAATTATATGCTGTACTTGTTAAATTATTTTATATTTGTAATCGGACAAGTCCTTTAAATGTATTTAAAAGGATGAAAAATAAATAAAAAATAAATAAAAGTCAGAATTTTGTTATGATAAGCTATTTTAAACTATCCTTAATGTTTTTAATTCAGATATGGATGACTGACAAACTGCACAAGCTGTTACACCTGGTCACACATTCACTACTATTATAGAGAACAATAAACAAGTGACATGCTGCTACTACTCAATAAGCAAAGCAAGAATAACATCAGCAGTTATCCATTTATACTAAATGTCAGCATACAGATAGCAGAGGTATCTGTTGCTGGAGTCACGCACAAAGCACATGGTATAATGTGATAGGGCTTGGTAACCAAGGTATAGCATATAGGTTGCTATGACAATTTTCTTTTGATTGGTAGATTACTGGTTGCTTGGTGACTATAATGACATGTTTATCCCTTCTCTTGTTTTCTGCAGCTCATTACGATGTGGCTGGGAAATAACAATTACCAACTTAGGATGTACCCAATATCAATATAATTGCTTATTTTCTGTAGAGGGTGCAATGATGTTTTAAATATACAACTAATTCCTAAATTCCTACTTAGGCCATATATATGCATGCAATGTCATACTACAAAGAATGATGCGAAGCAGCATAATTTTTAGTGGTCTATTTATGCATGCAGTATGCCTCACTGCATATTTTTGGGAATATCAATTCTACCAGCCCCTTTTTACATTTGGTTTCACAGCAAGTATTGATCCTGTGTGTTGTACTATTGCTATAAACTCTGAACTTTATAAAAAAAAGTACATCTAATAAACAATACAGTAGACCCTCGTTTAACCAAATTCCAAGGGACCGAAAAACAGCCAATTCGGTTTAATGAAGTTTGAATTAACGAGGTTTTGTAAAAATAGTCCCGTGTTATCTGAAATGGTAAAACGTGACTGTTGAGTTCACTTTCTCTCTTGTTATGTGTACCAACAGATGAGGGTGTTCCACTTCTAAGAAAAAGTAAAAATAACTATTGTATACAGTATATGTGGCATTTGTTTAGTTGAGAAAATATACTGTCAAATGCTTGTAATTTTTTTTAACAGTACTATTTGGAACAATATTCTACTCATTAATTCGTGAGTCGTAAAATACAACAAACGACAACCTTAAGAAACACCTGACATACACCATTCTTTTAACACTAAGTTTTAATCGGAACATGTGTTTAAGTTAAAACTCTTATCCATTACACATTTTAGTTCTATAATTTGAAAAAATCATTAACTGTAGTTGGTGGACCATTGGTTCGTAATATTATGACAATCTCTGAAGATACCTCATCCAGGGCAGCCTGAAATGACATCAGAAGTGGCAGAAATCTCTTGAGAACAGAAATTGCAGCTGTAAATTCAGTGCGGGGTCACTGTGTCGTATCTTCATGTTCCACATCAGAAGATCACAGTAAAGAATTATCATTCTCTTCTGCATCATCAGCAAATGACTGGTTCTTCAGCAGCACAAGTGTTATTCACCTACACCAACCAGGTGTAGTCATGTAGAAGAGGATTATCAGAATACCAATTGTATCCACATTATAAGTTCAGATGTGGATCATCGTTTCCTGTTCAGTTTCAGCAGCGTTATCAGTTGCTGTCCAGGCCTTCTTAAAACAGTTATGGTGTCTGTTGTAACTTCATCCCAAGCAGCGGATAGCTTGAGGTACATTCCAATGTGGAACTGTTTCTTGTAGTTCTATTGCACTGATGGCAGTTTTAACCAATTGACATCTGTAATTACGCTTCATTGAAGCGATTATTTCTTGATCCAATGGTTGCAGATGGCTCGTAGTGTTAGCTAGTAGGAAAACTTCTATGTTCGGAAGTTCCAGGTCATCAAACTGATGTACCAAGCAGTGGTCCAAAGTTAGCAAAATGTTCCGTTTCTCGCAGCCATTTGTTGTTGAACCTTAAAGAGATTTGGTCATTCAAGCTTTACTATTATTCTTGTACTGACTTGGCTGATTGAATAGGTTGACCTTTTTAAAACAATGCGGATTTTTGTATTTTCCAATCACTAATGGTTTCAGCTTCTCAGAACCATCTGAATTACAACACAGCACCACCGTCAGTCTCTCCTTGCTGCATTTTCTCTATGGCATTTTCTGCCCTTGGCATGTAGTGTTTTTTCAGGCATCAAGTTATAGAAAATGCTTGCTTCACCCATATTGAACACATTTCTTGGGTGATGATGGGAGAGCTTAGAGTGAAACTCCTGCGCCCACTCATTGGCAGCTTTCTCGTTTACTCTATGTGCCTCCCCACAGACACTGACAGCACTGATTTTATGCCTCTTCTGAATACCCCATAGCCATCCCTCAGAAGACACAAAGTCAGAAATTCCTTCTTTCTTGGGGATTTCCCGAGCCTTCTTTTGAAGCATGGGGCTGGACAGTGAAAATGAAATTTAAGAAAAATTATGTGAAATGTGTAACGGCAAATACCGTAGTGCATATTCGGTTTAAATGAAGAATAACGTATGGAATATGTAATGAGCTGACCAAATTTTAGTTCATAGTACAAGTTATCCAAAATTTGGTTTAAGCAGTAGATTTTTCCATGTAATTCGGCAGAGACCGAGCAGCTACTATGGATTAACTGAGTTTTCGGTTTATCCAATGTACAAGGTTTGTGGACAGAGTGTTTAGGAACTTGTATGGGAAATTACCTCTTCTTGTCATGATCCTTGTAATTTTCTGATGCAAAATCTCAAATTGAGCTCCTAATATGAATTTCTCCTATAAAATGTTCCATATTTCTACTTGATAAAAGTCTGAACAATGAAAATCAGATCACTGTAGCAACACGTGAAAGCACAAACTCTATGATAAAACCATGAAGATAAATAAAACAAAAAATCAGAAATGTTCATAATTTTATCAAATTTCAGATACATTACCTTAATGCCTTCTCATACATTTCTTGCATATGCAGTGTGTTTTGGGGGGGAATGCAGGGGGGAAGGGCACAGCCCCCCAAATATTTGGGGTAGATTTTTTTTAAGTCTATTTCCTCATAATTTACTATAAAAATATTGCCGAATACATTAGTAATAGTTTCTTTATTGCAATGCCTTTAAAAGCTGTCGTAATTAGTATGTAACACTTATATATGGTTAGTATGGAAAGTCAGTAGACGGCTTTAGCCTTTAATCAAAGAATCTGGAAGAGGTAAATTTTATTGGAAGTAAACATGTTGCTAGCAGTGTAACAGTCAATGACAGCCAACATAACTAACATATTCTTTCCGTTGCAATATGCTATGGTGATAAGATGTAGGGCCACAGTTGGCTTTACAGTGCATATGCTAATGAATGCTGAGACAAAATTATTGCTCAGAAGAAGTGTTACTTCCACATTGGCTGTAAATTACGATTTATCAGCGTTAAACTTTGCAATCATGAGCCTAATGAAGTGGCTGATGAAGAGACGCCCTTTAGAAGAGTTACAAATGATGCAAATAAGAGGGAATGTGATGATTTTAAAACCACCATTCCATGTGGTTCTGAATTTGAATGTTCAAGCTTAAAGTTAAGAATGAAGATGATATAACTTCGGCAAGTAACAAAACTTCTGTTATTCATGATTGTTGATCTCAAGGTACCAGCATTTATTTATATATATTATAGGTGTTTTAAATTCTTATGTTTTTCTCTTATTACCGAATATATAATTTTATTTCCTTACGATCTTCTTGCTTCTTCATGAAAAGTTTATATCTACAGCTGAGTAGTAACGACTGAATTATAAATTCTTTATTCTGTTATTTTTATAATGTCTTTATTACTTTATTTGAAGTTGCTAAAACAAACTTCCCTTAACGTTCAGCTTTAATACAAAAAGTTTTTGATATTATTTTAACTCCTTAGTATTTAATTGCATCATCTTTTCAGGTATTTTATTGACTAAAATCCATGGCTTAGAATAAAATACACATTTCTCGGATGCGTGAACTCTGAAGTTAGTGCAGTTGGTATAGATACAAAAAAGGGTGCAAATTTGCAAAAAAGTGGATTCAATGTAAGATTGGCAGTAAAGCCGATACTAGTGATGGGCCTAAAGCTAAAAAACAAACTGCTTTAAGGAAAAAAATTCACAAACACAAAATTTCTCAGTTACACACAGCCATTGGAGCAGTACAAAAGAAAGAAGGTACTTGAAAATAATGTTGCTAATATGAGTGCAAAGTATGAAGAAACAACTGTTAAGATTTTTCATACTGCTTATAAGATTGCTAGGCAGAATACGCCATACATGGATTTCCCTGTAGATATAGAACTGCAAGAGCTTAATCGCAAACCATGGGCAGAGTATTACAGTCCAATCACAATTGTGCTAACATAATCATCTCTCAAGGGATTATGAGTAAAATTGCTGCAGCAATAATACAAAATAATAGTAAAATAAGTCTTCTTACTGATGAGTCCACTATTTTAGCCCACAAATCAATATTGTGATTTGGTTGAAATGTAGCATTTTGGATGAGGATGAGCCAGTATAACTTTTTTGGGATTTAGTGGAGCTCAATGACACCACTGCTGCACTTATAATATATTGTCTATTAAACAACTTAAAAACATTGTGGCATAGATGAAGCTTTCGTAAAGAAATGTTTATTTCTTTCGCTTGTGATGGAGCATCAGTTATACTTGGAAGGAAAGCAGAAATTGCAGCAGAATTGAAGATTTGGTAGTATGGCACTGTTGCAATCACTGCTTCGAGTCTTGGTAGTTAATGATTTTAAAAACTGATGAGCAAGGCATTAATCATTTTCAATCCTTTTTTGACACATTATATTCATTGTTCAGTCTGTCACCGAAGAATCAGGAGTTGCTTTTCAAATGCTAATCTGTTAGACTAGAAATTGAAGAAGATTGGGAAGATATTTGCCATTAGAGGGATATCTTCTAGCCTGAAAACTGTTAAAGCTGTGTGGGATAGTTATTCTGCTTTAGCCACACATTTCATTTAAGCTCGAGATGACATGGCAAGGGGCCCAAGTGAAAGGGCCAAATATGGACATTTAACAACATTTCAGCTTGTGATGAACTTGGACATGGTTGTGATGCTTTGACTGAGATAAGTGAACTCTATCTCCAGTTTCAAAGGAGAGATATGACCTTGCATGAGTTCACGTACAGGAACAGCTGTCCCATTCGGAGAGTGCCACAAGAAAATTCTGAAACACTCTTCGAGTATTATCCTGCGACATAACATCTTTGCAGCTCTCTTTTGGTTCATCTTCTCCCTCAGAACTTCCTTCTCGTCTTTCTTTTCTTCCAAAATTTTATATTTCTTCATTGTCTTATATGCATCAATGCAAAACACCCTTTATTAAGGCTAACAACTGCATCGTGAAAGAGCAATTATGTCCTTGGACATAATTATAGTAGCATTAATTATTATTTAGTTGTATTGCATTTGCTTATTGCATTGCAGTAATTATTTAGTTCTGTTACATTTGTTTACTGCTACGCGATAATTATTTAGTTCTATTACATTCGTTTAGTGTGTCACGGTAATTATTCAGTTCTGTTACATTTGTTTACTGCTATGCGGTAATTATTTAGTTATATTACATTTGCTTACTGTTGCACGGCAATCATTCAGTTGAAACATTAAATTAAATTTTATTTATGGACGCTCTTTAACTGCTGTGGTCCTTAGCATCCCATTCTATATTGGACGTGAAAGACAGTTAATTTGGCTCAGAGGTCTGTTTTTCAGGCTTGAGGTTCCTTACATTTATTTAGCAATGCACGAGCGCCAATGGTCATTACTAAATGCCATGCATTAGACAATAACAATAATATATGTAATATACATTTTTTTTGTTAGTGAACCATTTTCGAGATATTGCTTGTTATTCCCTTAAATATTTCAATACTTATTTTCTCAAATGGGAAATCGCTATTCATTTTTTTGTCTTGGATATGCAAAGAGTATTAATCTGTGGCAAAGAGAATGGTGCTGCACATAGCAACCAGGTATTAAGAGATATGTCTATGCTTAAAGGCTACTGTATTTCTATATTGCCCTTGCAAATACTAAACAAGGGGAACATAGTAGGCCTAAACCATTGCCAAATATTTTTAGAACTGGTCACTATGTGGAAAATGTAATTCTCTTTGCATGTTAAAAGATCGTTTCTGCAAATGTTTATCTCGATTAATATGAAATAGATGGAGAATAAGAGTTTATAAAAGTAGTTTGTACAAGAGTAGAGAAAATCATGTGAATGTAACACATCAGATATTTTTAATATATAAGCTTAGGTTTCTGATTTACTTATATTTACTTATATATATATACACAGGGTGTTTCAGAAATACTTTTACAAACTTCGGGTATGGGTTCCTTACGCCAGAAGAAGGAAAAACGTTCATACTAACATGTCCCATAATCCTTTGTTTTCTTGTTAGGTGTTCAACACAGTGGTACACTTATAACACACAAAACTCATAATAAATGCTAGAAATGTCCTCCTCTTGCTTCTATGCATGAGTGTACTCGTCAAATCATGGAATGTCGCACCCTGTCAAAAACTCTGGGATGGTGTCGAATGATTTCGTAGGCTTCCATGACACGTCGATGAAGCATTTTTGCATCCGGGATGGCTGCTCTATAAAGCAATGATTTAATATGCCCCCAGAGGTAAAAATCCACAGGATTGAGGTCGGGAGAATGTGCAGGCCATGGAACTGGTCTTCCTCTGGTCCTCCTCATGGTAGATACCAGTCAGTGCATCTCGAACAATGCAACTAAAATGTGCCGCAGCCAGGCATTTATCACATTTATCAGCAAGGCGACGATAAACAGCGACAAAGGTTGGATGACTCGGTTGTCTTCAGCCTGGAAAATCCATCTGATAGAGCCGTGCAGCCTCGTATCCATTACCATTCGCGCGGCCATACATAAAAATCATTTCTGCCTCTTCACGAAATGAATATCCAGCAATGGTGGAATGAAACACGTGCAGTTAACTCACTACATGTACACAATTGAAACGTTGAAGACAAGACTAATGACAAATGACAAATGTAAACAAGTCTCCATGGCAACACTTTGCCATCTACCATATGTAGTACAATGGGTCAATGCCTTCTATGAATGCATAGAGAAATGAAGTTTTGAGGTTGGACCCTGAAGGCTGTTGAACTCACACTTTCACTGTGACAGGAATAATGCGAAAACTAAGGACTATGCGATATATGTTGATATGAACTTTTTTCCTTCTTTTGGTGTGAGGAACCCATACCCGAAGTTTGTAAAAGTATTTCTGAAACACCTGTGTGTGTATATATATAAAAAAACCTTGTTTTAATTTGTTACCAGTGGTCACATCAAAGCGAGCGTGCGTTCCTAAGCTTAGGTTTCTGATTCACAGGAGGTTAGGTTAGGTTTAATTGTTTTTACATATAAGCTTACATTTCTGAATTCACGGAAGGTTAGCCCTAGGTTAGAGTATGTTTATGTAGGGTTATTATGCAGAACTACGGCCGCTCGAAAAAAACAACGAATTCCGGTGTTAGTGGTAGATTCTTTTATGCCGATTACGATTTTACCAATTTTGTTTGTCGAAAAGGTTCTGTAATGGTGTTACATGCTAATTTATTGCATGCGCGTAGCGATGCTTATTTGCGGATGTTTATTAAGAATGCTGGCTAGAAGGAGCAGGATATGGATAAAGAAGCTTTATGACACATTTGAGATGTAAACGTATAGTTAATATTAATTTGTAGTACTTAAAACCTGGGTTTCATTGTCGGAGGAAGACGAATGTTATGCTCTGCAACAACAGCATATGTCGCTTGAGCCTGGCTACTATACCACGGGTTGCTCTACGTTAACAGCTGTTCAGTGAAGCGAGTAGGGCGTACTTTGGTTGATTTCTTGCAAGACATTAAATGATACATTACATTAGCTTAAGTGTAGCTCCTTTTTATTTTTTTTTTGTTGTACTGGTACGAGCATGTTCCAGACCGTGCTGTGGAAAGAGTATGTAATTCTATTTATAAAACCTAGGGTTTTTGATTCACAGGAGGATAGGTTAGGTTTAGTTCTTTTTTAAAAACTTAGGTTAATTAGCAGTCGGTAACTACCTAAAAGCATGCGAGCGAAGCGAGCATGCATTCCTTAACGATGGTTATGATTACCTATTTATAAAACCTAAGGTTTGTGATTTTCGGGAGGTTAGGTTAGGTTTAGTTTTTTTTATAAAAACTTAGTTTAATTAGCAGACCGTAGCTATCCTCAAACGTTGGTTATGATAAGCTTAAGTTTCTGAATTCACAGAAGGTTGCCTTAGGTTAGCTTTTTTTATATAAGCTTAGGTTCCTGAATTCACGGAAGGTTAGCCTTAGATTAGTTTTTTTATATAAGCTTAAGTTTCTGCATTCACGGATGGTTACCGTTAGGTTAGTTTTTTTATATAAGCTGAAGTTTCTGAATTCACGGAAGGTTACTGTTAGGTTAGTTTTTTTTATATAAGCTTAAGTTTCTGAATTCACAGAAGGTTACCGTTAGGTTAGTTTTTTTATATAAGCTTATGTTTCTGAATTCACAGAAAGTTAGCGTTAGGCTAGCTTTTTTTTATATAACCTTAGGTTTCTGAATTCACGGAATGTTACCATTAGGTTAGTTTTTTTATATAAGCTTAGGTTTCTGAATTCATGGAAGGTTACCGTTAGGTTAGTTTTTTTATATAAGCTTAGGATTCTGAATTCACGGAAGGTTAGCCTTAGTTTAGTTTTTTATATAAGTTTAAGTTTCTGAATTGACGGAAGATTAGCCTTAGGTTAGTTTTTTTTTGTATATAAGCTTAGGTTTCTGAATTCACGGAAGATTAGCGTTAGGTTAGTTTTATATATATAAGGTTAGGTTTCTGAATTCACGGAAGGTTAGCCTTAGGTTAGTATTTTTATATAAGCCTAGGTTTCTGAATTCATGGAAGGTTAGTTTTTTTTTATATAAACTTAGGTTTCTGAATTCACGGAAGGTTAGCGTTAGGTTAGCTTTTTTTTTAAAATAATCTTAAGCTTCTTTATTCATGGAAGGTTAGCGCTAGACTAATTTTTGTTTCTACTTAAAGTTTGAAAATGTTGACTATAAATAACAGATTGAAGGATCATTCAAAAGATGGGATTCATTGACAAGTTGTAACAGATTTGTAAAGTCTTGGAAGTTGTTGGCAAAAATATTTGCTCTGTTTTCCATATTTAATGCGAGCTTAGCATTAAGGTTAGTGTGTGTATATGAACTGGTGGTACCAAGTGTGTTTGTAAGAAGTTCGAAAACTCGCTATTTTTGCGGGTTCCACTAGTATTGATGGGTTGGCACTTTCTTTCGCACATCTGTGGTGTTAACAAACATTGACATTTAGTGATCTATTTCTTATACAAGAATGTATAGTAAAAGTGGGAGGCGGGTGGTTTACAGGCTTTCTAATTATTATGCCAAATTTTAAACTGTGTAATATAAGCTTCGACTTTGTGCCTGAAACTTACCTTTTACAAATGGTATGGAGGATACAGCTGTCAAGCCGCTTTGAAGAATGTATGGAGTCGGTGGCGGTGGTCTGGATAGGCTTGCTTTAACATAAATTCAGCGAGGTACATGCTGTAGTGCGTCTGTTTACGGCCGTACAAGGGAACTATGGATCGTACCTCCCTCCAGGTGCATTCAATGTTTTGTGTGTGTGCCCCGGTATCAGGATCCACAAAATTAACGCTGTGGTTAACTGTGTAGTGCAGAAAACCTTCGTCTGTAAGGCAGTTGTAGGCTTTCCAGGAATCGCTTACTATTGTGCTGCCTGGTAGAATCTAATCCTTAATTGCAGCTAAAAGAGAGGTACTGTTGCGTTTTTCTACGGGTACCATAAAAATGTTTAGTGGATTTCCGCGTTCTACCCCTCCGAAAATCCACTGCCCCTCAATTACACGGCCTCAATTGTATTTCCTTTTGCCCACCTTTGCTCGTCGATCTCCACAGTAATACCGACTCCCCCAATTTGCTTTTTGTTTCTGAAGCACCAGTCTAAGCAAATTTCCCTGAAGACCAGTCCACCACGGCGTGTGCAGATACACCTAGTTCACGCTCCAAGTAAGTTTGTTGTGGTGGATCTCGGGATAGCCAATACACTACAAATAAGCACACAGTTTCTAGTGTTAAATGTACGTGGGAGAAGAAGGTTTTGTCATAAACAGAGGCCTTGAAGCTGCACTCTTTCCTCTTCTTTTTGCCGGCGCTAGCTTTCTTCTTGCATCTTTTTGTGTTCCAGTTTGCACTTAAAGGAGCACCACAGTTTTTACAACTACGGGTATTTGATAACACTCCGTGATTAATAAGAAATGACCACAGTTTTTCTGTATTCGGTACGCTTTGTATGAACGTAGTTGCTGTAACTACACACCCGTTACAGGAATTGAAGCCAAATCCTTCCGAAATGCTCAGTTCCATTTTACAAACGCTACTGGCATGTGTCACCTGTCAGGAGCTTCACGTTTGGTCAATCACATGTTTCCCTTTGACCTTATGACGTATGGAGTTGTCCTGAATATGGAGTGTTAGCGAACAGAGGATAAAACAAATCGACGATTTCATTAACTCATCGAAGCGATAAGGAAGTAAAATTACAATTTTATGATCTGAAATTTCGTGAATAAAGGAAAGGAAGTGAAAATTAAAGCTGGAAGTAAAATACGATTTTATTATTTCGTAGTTCTTGTCATGTAAACTATTGAATGAGCAATTTAGCATGAAGCCTTCGCAGTGCAAACGTGTTGGATTGTAAAGTTGGAGTTACTTGGATCGAGTCCTCTAGAGAAAAGTTGAATTGTAAAATAATATATGTACATGTGTAATTGTGTAAGATAGTGTTAAAAGGGTAAGAAAGGAGAGGCCAAAGAGGAGGAAAGAAGATAAGACGGGGGGGGGAAAGGGAGAAAATGAGAAAGTAGGAGTTACTTTTTGTTATGACAGTTCCCCACCCAAAACCTCTCATTCCCACGGCTGTCCCGTTAGTGTGCAAAACAGACGTAAGTCGCGGTAGAAAATGCTGGTGGCCCTAGTTCTGCATAATTCCTTGCGTTAACTATCTACCACTGTTACAGTAAAGGAACTTCCTTATTTAATGGAAATAACATATTAATATAACAAACATTCACAAAAAGAATAGAAAAATTACAATTTTGGTGGATAGTCTTTGTTACTATGAAGACGTTGCGTTTTTGTCAGTGGCAACACTAAACGAAGAAGAAATAGAAGAAGAAGAAATTCTAATAATTACACATCGCATATTTAGCGGATTTCACTTTTTATTTAGGTTGGCAGTTCACATTTTGCATGTACTTAAGCAACAACATGGTTACGTTTGTTGCGTTCATAACGCGATTTCCCTATAAAAGTAAATCACCTAAAAAAAGCGGGCAGGTGGTCACCAGATATTGGAGAGAACACATCCGCTTCTGAACTCACTCCTAAAGTAATTTATTCGCTTTCCTTTTGGTTTGATAAGCATTTTCAATGAGGATACACTAAAAGCAGATTGGCCAATGTTTTTTACTGCTTCGCGGTTATTATTAATTTTATTGCACATATTTACCGTTTCGCGGTTAATATTCAGTTTTATTGCATTCATTCGCTATTTCGCGCTTTTCTATTACGACAGCGTACAACAGTTCACAACAATAACCAACTATTTCCGGCTTTACTAACGCGACAGCGTTTTTTCCCTTTTGCGGTTGGTATTTGACATTGCTCATTTACACTAGCGCTTGCAGAAAGCCAAACGAAGTTGCCCGACGAAGTTCGAGCGAATGCCGAAAATAAACGAAAGGGAACGATCTTCCAGTTCAAGGGGGAAGGTAGTCCATTCCGGCACATTTTGCTCCCATTGGCTGTGGTGAAATACGTAACGTGGAACGTTGGCGCGCGCATTTCGACTGGCAATTTAAAGTGAATACATAAAGCCATGCGTTTCAAAGCAGGGATTTGTACATACATAGTACAAATCGGTTTAAGTTCAGTACCTTCCAAAGATGTGACACAAAGATTTTCAAGAAAATTCCCCACCCAAATAACCCTTTACACGGAAGAATTCTCGATTTTTTTTTCTGAAAAATGACTCAAACGATTTTGATTAAAATGCCATTGTATTCAAGATATTTACATGAAAAATAAAATGTTTATTTTTAATTTTCTGGGAACAGCTTGTGAAGTCCTCTTCATTCGGAAGGAATTTTGTATACTCTTGTGTAACTGGTAAATTTAAGCAACAGAGGAAAATGGGCTACACAAAAAATGTCAATGGATCTGTTGCATCCCAGTTTTATATGTTATAATGTTTTATGTATATGCAAACTCCACCATCTTCTAAATGTTTTCTTATACAGGGTGAAAGATATTGCTTGAACTGTAATAAAATGGCTAATAGACACAGGCACAAGGAACATAAAACACTGTGTTTCATTTTTGTAGGTTTAATGACAAATATTGTATTGGACATATTTGCACTACTCATTATATAGAATCCATGATTAACGTATGGTTCAAGCAGTACCTTCCACCCTGTATACTGTCCTCCCAAATAATACCCATGCAGTAATAATGAGAATTTCTTGTTTCAAGTGATGTCTTTCTCAAACATATCTTCAAGGTAATAGAAATTACATGGGAAATTGAAATTTAAGCATAACAAAGTATAAAGTTATAATTTCGAGCTTATTCAAAGTGAATTAATCATCATAATAGTATCAACCTCATGTAAGCACTTTATGTAGGGCAGATTGCATGTGATGGTGATTAACACTTATTTGCTATTGTCCTACTGTAATGCGTGTCGAGAAGTTTACTGTTGAAATGGTGATGGTTTACAAATTTTTCTCTCTTAGATAAGACATGATGGGGAGGGGAACATCCCCCCCAAAGGCTGTTCTTGGCATTGGGTATATTCCTACTTACTCTGCATACTTCATAATTGTATGATGTGTTCAAATTCCCTTGAGCATTGCTCACAGTGGAACCAAATGATCAAACACAAACAAACAAACAAACATCACTGTATGGGCTCAATTTGCTTTTTTCCCATATGACCTGTCAATAAATTTAAGGTTCCCATGTGCTGTAGGACCTCCACTGTGTTATATCAAATGTTATATATAGAACCTTTCCCAGGAAAAGGAATCAAAGTGTATTTTCTATTCAATAACTGTAAGTTTTATTAACTAGAACTGGCTTTGTGTATGCATAAGTGACTTAAGTGCAATTACCTATAAGATCATTGCAATAGATTGTAATAACAGACATTCAAGAGGTTAGAATTTAATGAACATTTTAATTGGGTAGGCCATTCAAATGTATATTAATGTAGGCACATGTTCCTTAAAATACCATACAAATGTGTTATACAGTATTACTAAATATGAATGTGAATGCAATGTCTCTAAATAATAACAATGTCTCTTTGTGTTTAACCATTCAAATGTATATTAATGTAGGCAGTAGTAATAGTCCCGGATGAGCCAATTGTTTTAACGATAATCCTGCCGCTAGGGGCGCTAGTGTCGCTAGTGTCGCTGCGTGCGACGGCGGCGGTGGGTTTGAAAAGCGCCCTGAGCGGTAGGATTATCGTTAAATCGGTTGGCTCATCCGGGACGAGTTGAAAGAATTGAGGAAGTGACGTGGAGTGTTTTGATTGGTTCGTTAATTTGGGGTGGGAGATGAAGGAAGGAAGATGGAGGAGTATGGAGGTCGCGTGATGGAGAGGAATTGGGTGGCGAGGTGTTGTCTGTGCGGAGGTCGGTACTGAAAGAGGGGTAAAGATGGGGAGCGAGGGATAAAAAGTGTAACAGAAAGTGACGTGTGAAGTTGTGATTGGTGGGAATAAGAAGTGATTTTATTGGTGGAAAGGAACAAATGAGAGTTGTTGATTGGTAGGAATAAGAGGGATTATGATTGGTGGAAAAGAAAAAGTTGTGGGAGTGGGGTATGTTGGAGGTGATGGGAAAGGTAAGTTTTGCTAGCAGCAAGATTTGCAAAAGCCTGTCGTGAACTGATCAGCAATTTTTTTGAACGTTGGATGGTAGTTTTTTCTTGAGTGGATAGAGAGATGGGGGGCGATATGAGATGCGGTGGCGAAAATGGGAACTAAACAAGGTGTTTGAGACAAGAGGTTTAAGGACGAGGAAATTTTGAGGTTAGTGGTGAACATGGCGGTCGCAAGAGGTGGGGGGTAAGGAGACGCGGTGGTGAGAATGGGAACTAAAAGAAGATGGGGGAAGCAAGAGTTTAGAAGAGTAGATTTTGAGGTTAAAATAGTGGGAACTAAAAATGGCGGAGGGTCTGCGACAAGGAGATGCGGTGAGAACTAAACAAGATGGCGGACGCAAGAGGTGGGTAAGGAGGTTTGAGGTTACAGTACCAAAACACGAAAGGATATATTCCTACGCCAAGCAGGTCCGAAAAATAATTATGCGTGTGGTACTTACCTGTTACCGGTGTGGATGCGTCACCAAAAGCGCGGCACGCGACGCGAAAAAATAAAAGCAAACTGTTTTTGAAAATGCTTAACCAGCTTTAAGATCAACCAACATCACTACGCACTGATATACCTAGGTTTTTAAAGCGGTACAGACACCCTTTGCAGAGGCGTAATTTAACTATACCAAAAACCTGGTACTGGACCATCGTGATGGTCGCTAGCGTACGTAGGAGCAGGGTTCTCATAGCCGGTCGAAAGCGGTCAAAAACGTGTACGACGTAGGTGTTCGCAGTAGCTGCTGCCGAGTCAACCGTCGAGGTGCGAATGAACGAGATCTGTTCTTGCCGGCAATCTGGTTGGGAGATGAGAGGCGCGGTGGTAAAAATGGGAACTAAATAAGATGACGGAGGCACGAAGTTGAGGTTAAGGAGCGGTGAGACGTTGTCTGTGCGGAGGTTGGGGGCTGAAAGAGGGGGAAAGATGGCGAACGAGGGATAAAAAGTATAACAGAAAGTGACGTGTGAAGTTGTGATTGGTGGGAATAAGAAGTGTTGTTATTGGTGGAAAGGAACAAATGAAGGTTGTTGATTGGTAAGAATAAGAGAGATTATGATTGGTGGAAAGAAAAAGGAGTGGGGTATGTTGGAGGTGATGGGAAAGGTAAGTTTTGCTAGCAACAAGATTTGCAAAAGCCTGTCGTGAACTGATCAGCAATTTTTTTTGAACGTTGGATGGTAGTTTTCTTGAGTGGATAGAGAGATGGGGCGATATGAGATGCGGTGGCGAAAATGGGAACTAAACAAGGTGGTTGAGACAAGAGGTTTAAGGACGAGGAAATTTGGAGGTTAGTGGTGAACATGGCGGTCGCAAGAGGTGGGGTAAGGAGATGCGGTGGTGAGAATGGGAACTAAAAACGCGGCACGCGAGACGGAAAAATAAAAGCAAACTGTTTTTGAAAATGCTTAACCAGCTTTAAGATCAACCAACATCACTACGCACTGATATACCTAGGTTTTTAAAGCGGTACAGACACCCTTTGCAGAGGCGTAATTTAACTATACCAAAAACCTGGTACTGGACCATCGTGATGGTCGCTAGCGTACGTAGGAGCAGGGTTCTCATAGCCGGTCGAAAGCGGTCAAAAACGTGTACGACGTAGGTGTTGGCAGTAGCTGCTGCCGAGGCAACCGTCGAGGTGCGAATGAACGAGATCTGTTCTTGCAGGCAATCTGGTTGAGAGATGAGAGGCGCGGTGGTAAAAATGTGAACTAAATAAGATGGCGGAGGCACGAAGTTGAGGTTAAGGAGCGGCGAGGTGTTGACTGTGCGGCGGTTGGGGTCTGAAAGAGGGGGAAAGATGGCGAACGAGGGATAAAAAGTATAACAGAAAGTGACGTGTGAAGTTGTCATTGGTGGGAATAAGAAGTGATGTTATTGGTGGAAAGGAACAAATGAAAGTTGCTGATTGGCGAGAATAAGAGATATTATGATTGGTGGAAAGAAAAAAGGTGTGGGAGTGGGGTATGTTGGAGGTGATGGAAAAGGCAAGTTTTGCTACCAACAACATTTGCAAAAGCCTATCCAGAACTCATCAGCAATTTTAAATAACTAGTGTTTCGGGGGTTTTCTCTGGTTGGTAGACGAATGCAAGCTGTTTCTACCATACTTATATTATTCGTCTTTTTCCTTTTTTTTAAAAAATAACTAGTTTTTTTTTTTATTTTTTGGGAGTTTTCTGCGGATGGTAAACAAATGCAAGCTCTTTCTGCTTTTTCATAGGTTTTCCCTGGTTGGTAGGCGTTTTCTGTACTGGTTGACGAAGGCGTTTCTAATTTTCGAGGTTTTCTCAGGTGTTTTAGCGGTTGTCCCTGCCCGGTAGGCAAATGATGAAGTTTTACCTTGTCGGCGCACGGATACTAGGCACGTACCCGCGCGCACACACACACACACACACACACACACACACACACACAGAGAGACAGATAGACACACAGACAGGCACACACACACACGGACATGTTTCCAAAAATGCTTTTTTTTTTGATTCAGGAGGTCTCAAAACGTGTATTTCCGGTGAAATCTCGGTATCGAATTTTTGGGCGGAATGCAATACTTCCCCTACTTACTATACGTAGTAGAGAAAGTAAAAAAGTATTGAAAAATTTAAGGAAATAACAAGCAATATCTCAAAAGTGTACTATCTTGTTTTCAAGGGTTTTCCAGATCGGTAAGCGTTAGAATACTCTTAGAGCTTTTTTCAGGTTTTTTAGCGGTTGTCCCTGGCCGGTAGGCAAATGATAAAGTTTTTCTATAACGTCGTCGTTTTGGCTTGTGGCGCACGGATACTAGGCACGTACTCGCGCGCGCACGCACACACACACACACACACTAAAATAGTAGCGTATAAAAAAAAACTGATGTGTTACACTCACATGACTTTCTCTACTCTTGTACAATCTAATTGGTAGCTTTTAAGCGATAGTCAAATATTTTAACGCTGGTTGCTATGTGGCGAATTCCATTCTGTTTGCATGTTCAGGACATAAAAAAAATGAATAAACGAATTTGAGAAAAAGTATAAGTATTGGAAAATTTAAGGAAATAACAAGCAATATCTCGAAAACGGTTCACTCAACAAAAGAAACGTATATGACATAAGTTGTGTATTTTAACGCGATCTACATTTTTTGTGTAGTAAAATTTTGTCTATCTCTTATGGTTTACCAGTTATGCAAAAGTCGTTCACAATGAAGAATATTTTTGGAGACATTCCCAGAAAATTCGAGATATACATTTTATTTGAATTGACAATATCTTAAACATATGATGTTTTAATCAAAATCGTTAGAGCCGTTTTTGAGAAAATTAAAATTTTCGAAAAATGTTCCATGTAAAGGGTAGTCTGGGGTGGGGGGGGATTTTCTTGAAAACCTTCGTGTCGCATCTCTGGAAGATACTGAACCTAAATACCAAGTTTGGTGTTTATCCGACTGTTCGTTTTTGAGTTATGCTGTTCACAGACACACAGACACACAGACACACAGACAGACACACACACGGACATGTTTCCAAAAATGCTTTTTTTTTGGATTCAGAGATTCTCAAAACATGTATTTCCAGTGAAATCTCGGTAACGAATTTTTGGGTGGAATGCAATAGTTCCCCTACTTACTATACGTAGTAGAGAAAGTAAAAATGAATAACGCATTTGAGAAAAAGTATAAGTATTGGAAAATTTAAGGAAATAACAAGCAATATCTCGAAAATGGTTCACTCAACTAAAAAAAATGTATATGACATAAATTGTGTATTTTAACGCGATCTACATTTTTTGTGTAGTAAAATTTTGGCTATCTCTTATGGTTTACCAGTTATGCATACTGAACCTAAATACCAAGTTTGGTGTTTATCCGACTGTTCGTTTTTGAGTTATGCTGTTCACAGACACACAGACGCACAGACAGACAGACACACAGACACACAGACACACAGACAGACACACACACGGACATGTTTCCAAAAATGCTTTTTTTTTCTGGATTCAGTGATTCTCAAAACATGTATTTCCAGTGAAATCTCGGTATCGAATTTTTGGGTGGAATGCAATACTTCCCCTACTTACTATACGTAGTAGAGAAAGTAAAAATGAATAACGCATTTGAGAAAAAGTATAAGTATTGGAAAATTTAAAGGAAATAACAAGCAATATCTCGAAAAACGGTTCACTCAACAAAATAAATGTATATGGCATAAGTTGTGTATTTTAACGCGATCTACATTTTTTGTGTAGCAAACTTTTGTCTATCTCTTACGGTTTATCAGTTATGAAAAAGTCGTTCACAATGAAGAATTCTTTTGGAGACATTCCCAGAAAATTCGAGATATACATTTCATTTCTCTCGACATTATCTTAAATATATGATATTTTCATCAAAATCGTTAGAGCCATTTTTTAATACAAAGAGAACGGGATTTCACAAGTGAAACAGTACTGTGATAACGATACCACTGAAACAAAAAAAAAAAAATCTGATGTGTAACACTCACATGACTTTCTCAACTCTTGTACAAAGTATTTTTACAAACGCTTATTCCCCATCTAGTTCATGTTAATCGAGATAAACATTTGCAAAATCTATTTTATTGCTAATTTTCTTGTATAAAAAAAAATCTGATGTGTAACACTCACATGACGTTCTCTACTCTTGTACAAAGTATTTTTACAAACGCTTATGCTCCATCTAGTTCATGTTAATCGAGATAAACATTTGCAAACTCTATTTTATTGCTAATTTTCTTGTAGATGTAGGGGAAAATATATTTACAAGGGGAATATAGAAAAACAGTAGCCTTTAAGCACATACATATCTCTTAATAGCTGGTTGCTATGTGCAGCACCATTCTTTTTGCCACAGATTAATACTGTTTGCATATCAAAGACAAAAAAAAATGAATAACGAAGTCCCATTTGAGAAAATAAATATTGGAAAATTAACAAACAATATCTCGAAAACGGTTCACTCAACAACAAAAATGTATATTACATAAGATGTGTATTTTAACGCGATCTACATTTTTTGTGTAGTAAAATTTTGTCTATCTCTTACGGTTTTTCAGTTATGAAAAAGACGTTCACAATGAAGAATACTTTTGGAGACATTCCCAGAAAATTCGAGATATACATTTCATTTCTCACGACATTATCTTAAACATACGATATTTTTCATCAAAATCGTTAGAGCCATTTTTTTTAATACAAAGAGAACGGGATTTCACAAGTGAAACAGTACTGTGATAACGATACCAACAAAACTAATTATTATTCACCCACTGAAACACATAAAAAAAATCTGATGTGTAACACTCACATGACTTTTCTCATCTCTTGTACAAAGTATTTTTACAAACGCTTATTCCCCATCTAGTTCATGTTAATCGAGATAAACATTTGCAAACTCTATTTTATTGCTAATTTTCTTGTAGATGTAGGGAAAATATATTTACAAGGGGAATATAGAAAAACAGTAGCCTTTAAGCACATACATATCTCTTAATAGCTGGTTGCTATGTGCAGTACCATTCTTTTTGCCACAGATTAATACTCTTTGCATATCAAAGACAAAAAAAAAATGAATAACGAATTCCCATTTGAGAAAATAACTATTGGAAAATTTAAGTAAATAACAAGCAATATCTCGAAAACGGTTCACTCAACAATAAAGATGTATATGACATAAGTTGTGTATTTTAACGCGATCTACATACTTTCGTACTCACCTATAAGATATAGAGGGTAGAGGTCGTACGAACGTAGCACTTTGAGAATTTATATTCAACAGTTGGTGTTACTCCTTAGAAAGGAAGTATCTGCTGATTTTTATTTAATTGTTTACATTTTACATAACACGTATGCACTGGCACAACACAAAAGCACTACACACGATACTCAGTTTTAATATTTGCACTAATAACATCAGGAATAACTGAAGTCTGCAAACAGTCATTTCCCATGTGCAGCCTTACGTACAAAGAACGTGTGTGGCTGATCTATGTGTAAAAAGAGCCTGAGAGCGGATGTACGTCAGCGGTAAAATCTTTTAAATGCATTTTTATTGGCGATGGTAGAAATCGTGCAGTGGTGGATCGTGAAAATTCATATAAATGGATGTATCACCTCATAATAAGCCTCTATATACCAAGAATATTGAGTTTTTAAAAAGTCAGCAACTGTACCTGTGTTTCTATACGTGAACGTCAGATGGCAGCTTCCGTGTCCACGGAGACCTTAGTGCTAGGCAACTGTACCTCTGTTTCTATACGTGAACGGCAGATTGCAGCTTCGATACGTGTCCACGGAGACCTTAGTGCTAGGCAACTGTACCTCTGTTTCTATACGTGAACGGCAGATTGCAGCTTCGATACGTGTCCACGGAGACCTCAGTGCTAGGCAACTGCACCTCTGTTTCTATACGTGAACGGCAGATTGCAGCTTCGATACGTGTCCACGGAGACCTTAGCGCTAGGCAACTGCACCTCTGTTTCTATACGTGAACGGCAGATTGCAGCTTCGATACGTGTCCACGGAGACCTTAGTGCTAGGCAACTGTACCTCTGTTTCTATACGTGAACGGCAGATTGCAGCTTCGATACGTGTCCACGGAGACCTTAGTGCTAGGCAACTGTACCTCTGTTTCTATACGTGAACGGCAGATTGTAGCTTCGATACGTGTCCACGGAGACCTTAGTGCTAGGCAACTGCACCTCTGTTTCTATACGTGAACGGCAGATTGCAGCTTCGATACGTATCCACGGAGACCTTAGTGCTAGGCAACTGCACCTCTGTTTCTATACGTGAACGGCAGATTGCAGCTTCAATACGTGTCCACGGAGACCTTAGTGCTAGGCAACTGTACCTCTGTTTCTATACGTGAACAGGAGATTGCAGCTTCGATACGTGTCCACGGAGACCTTAGTGCTAGGCAACTGCACCTCTGTTTCTATACGTGAACGTCAGATTGCAGCTTCGATACGTGTCCACGGAGACCTTAGTGCTAGGCAACTGCACCTCTGTTTCTATACGTGAACGGCAGATTGCAGCTTCGATACGTATCCACGGGGACCTTAGTGCTAGGGAACTGCACCTCTGTTTCTATACGTGAACGGCAGATTGCAGCTTCAATACGTGTCCACGGAGACCTTAGTGCTAGGCAGCTGTACCTCTGTTTCTATACGTGAACGGCAGATTGCAGCTTCGATACGTGTCCACGGAGATCTTAGTGCTAGGCAGCTATACCTGTTTCTATACGTCAACGGCAGATTGCAGCTTCGATACGTGTTCACGGAGACCTTAGTGCTAGGCAACTGTACCTGTGTTTCTATACGTGTCCACGGAGACCTTAGTGCTAGACAACTGTACCTCTGTTTCTATACGTGAACGGCAGATTGCAGCTTCAATACGTGTCCACGGAGACCTTAGTGCTAGTGCTAGGCAACTATACCTCTGTTTCTATACGTGAACGGCAGATTGCAGGTTCGATACGTGTCCACGGAGATCTTAGTGCTAGGCAACTATACCTGTTTCTATACGTGAACGGCAGATTGCAGCTTCGATACGTGTCCACGGAGACCTTAGTGCTAGGCAACTGTACCTGTGTTTCTATACGTGAACGTCAGATGGCAGCTTCGATACGTGTCCACGGAGACCTTAGTGTTAGGCAACTGTACCTCTGTTTCTATACGTGAACGGCAGATTGCAGCTTCGATACGTGTCCACGGAGACCTTTCGCTTCAGGTGACAAAATAACACTAGGCACTTGTGTGCCGTGGTGTAAGCCGCAATCACGGTATTGGTAGCGTGGATCTCCTTGGGGCTCTCCTCGGGGTTACCTTAACACCACGTACATGACCTGGTTCGTCACGGGTACGCAGGTCTGCACTACCACTTCCTCGGCGTTGAGCAGGCCCAGGAGGCGATCGTACCGGTACACCAGCTAGCACGTGGACATGTTATCGCGCTGTGGTGTTGCGTGTGCGAGGTATGGAAACTCAAGGACGCAAAACATGCACGATCGAGGGTTAAAAAGCAGAACAAGTAGTGACGTGGAGCGTTGTGATTGGTGTAAATAAGACGATCTCTGATAGGTGGACAAATTGAAATAACGTGATGTGATAGGCGAAAATAAAATCAAAGGTGATTGGATGAAAATGACGAGAAGGAATTAGCGGTGAATTTGTGAACTAAGATGGCGAAGATTTTTTTTTTTAAAAAAAAGGATAATATAAGTACGGCAACTGTAACGGTTTACGGCAAACGCGCGCCGCGCAATGCGTCACGCCGGGCATCTTGCTCAATATGATTTTTGTTTTATTGCCCGGGCGTGACGCATTGCGCGGCGCGCGTTTGCCGTAAACCGTTACAGTTGCCGTACTTATATTATCCTTTTTTTTAAAAAAAAAAATCTTCGCCATCTTAGTTCACAAATTCACCGCTAATTCCTTCTCGTCATTTTCATCCAATCACCTTTGATTTTATTTTCGCCTATCACATCACGTTATTTCAATTTGTCCACCTATCAGAGATCGTCTTATTTACACCAATCACAACGCTCCACGTCACTACTTGTTCTGCTTTTTAACCCTCGGTCGTGCATGTTTTGCGTCCTTGAGTTTCCATACCTCGCACACGCAACACCACAGCGCGATAACATGTCCACGTGCTAGCTGGTGTACCGGTACGATCGCCTCCTGGGCCTGCTCAACGCCGAGGAAGTGGTAGTGCAGACCTGCGTACCCGTGACGAACCAGGTCATGTACGTGGTGTTGAGGTAACCCCGAGGAGAGCCCCAAGGAGATCCACGCTACCAATACCGTGATTGCGGCTTACACCACGGCACACAAGTGCCTAGTGTTATTTTGTCACCTGAAGCGAAAGGTCTCCGTGGACACGTATCGAAGCTGCAATCTGCCGTTCACGTATAGAAACAGAGGTACAGTTGCCTAACACTAAGGTCTCCGTGGACACGTATCGAAGCTGCCATCTGACGTTCACGTATAGAAACACAGGTACAGTTGCCTAGCACTAAGGTCTCCGTGGACACGTATCGAAGCTGCAATCTGCCGTTCACGTATAGAAACAGGTATAGTTGCCTAGCACTAAGATCTCCGTGGACACGTATCGAACCTGCAATCTGCCGTTCACGTATAGAAACAGAGGTATAGTTGCCTAGCACTAGCACTAAGGTCTCCGTGGACACGTATTGAAGCTGCAATCTGCCGTTCACGTATAGAAACAGAGGTACAGTTGTCTAGCACTAAGGTCTCCGTGGACACGTATAGAAACACAGGTACAGTTGCCTAGCACTAAGGTCTCCGTGAACACGTATCGAAGCTGCAATCTGCCGTTGACGTATAGAAACAGGTATAGCTGCCTAGCACTAAGATCTCCGTGGACACGTATCGAAGCTGCAATCTGCCGTTCACGTATAGAAACAGAGGTACAGCTGCCTAGCACTAAGGTCTCCGTGGACACGTATTGAAGCTGCAATCTGCCGTTCACGTATAGAAACAGAGGTGCAGTTCCCTAGCACTAAGGTCCCCGTGGATACGTATCGAAGCTGCAATCTGCCGTTCACGTATAGAAACAGAGGTGCAGTTGCCTAGCACTAAGGTCTCCGTGGACACGTATCGAAGCTGCAATCTGACGTTCACGTATAGAAACAGAGGTGCAGTTGCCTAGCACTAAGGTCTCCGTGGACACGTATCGAAGCTGCAATCTCCCGTTCACGTATAGAAACAGAGGTACAGTTGCCTAGCACTAAGGTCTCCGTGGACACGTATTGAAGCTGCAATCTGCCGTTCACGTATAGAAACAGAGGTACAGTTGCCTAGCACTAAGGTCTCCGTGGACACGTATTGAAGCTGCAATCTGCCGTTCACGTATAGAAACAGAGGTGCAGTTGCCTAGCACTAAGGTCTCCGTGGATACGTATCGAAGCTGCAATCTGCCGTTCACGTATAGAAACAGAGGTGCAGTTGCCTAGCACTAAGGTCTCCGTGGACACGTATCGAAGCTACAATCTGCCGTTCACGTATAGAAACAGAGGTACAGTTGCCTAGCACTAAGGTCTCCGTGGACACGTATCGAAGCTGCAATCTGCCGTTCACGTATAGAAACAGAGGTACAGTTGCCTAGCACTAAGGTCTCCGTGGACACGTATCGAAGCTGCAATCTGCCGTTCACGTATAGAAACAGAGGTGCAGTTGCCTAGCGCTAAGGTCTCCGTGGACACGTATCGAAGCTGCAATCTGCCGTTCACGTATAGAAACAGAGGTGCAGTTGCCTAGCACTAAGGTCTCCGTGGACACGTATCGAAGCTGCAATCTGCCGTTCACGTATAGAAACAGAGGTACAGTTGCCTAGCACTAAGGTCTCCGTGGACACGTATCGAAGCTGCAATCTGCCGTTCACGTATAGAAACAGAGGTACAGTTGCCTAGCACTAAGGTCTCCGTGGACACGTATCGAAGCTGCCATCTGACGTTCACGTATAGAAACACAGGTACAGTTGCTGACTTTTTAAAAACTCAATATTCTTGGTATATAGAGGCTTATTATGAGGTGATACATCCATTTATATGAATTTTCACGATCCACCACTGCACGATTTCTACCATCGCCAATAAAAATGCATTTAAAAGATTTTACCGCTGACGTACATCCGCTCTCAGGCTCTTTTTACACATAGATCAGCCACACACGTTCTTTGTACGTAAGGCTGCACATGGGAAATGACTGTTTGCAGACTTCAGTTATTCCTGATGTTATTAGTGCAAATATTAAAACTGAGTATCGTGTGTAGTGCTTTTGTGTTGTGCCAGTGCATACGTGTTATGTAAAATGTAAACAATTAAATAAAAATCAGCAGATACTTCCTTTCTAAGGAGTAACACCAACTGTTGAATATAAATTCTCAAAGTGCTACGTTCGTACGACCTCTACCCTCTATATCTTATAGGTGAGTACGAAAGTATGTAGATCGCGTTAAAATACACAACTTATGTCATATACATCTTTATTGTTGAGTGAACCGTTTTCGAGATATTGCTTGTTATTTACTTAAATTTTCCAATAGTTATTTTCTCAAATGGGAATTCGTTATTCATTTTTTTTTGTCTTTGATATGCAAAGAGTATTAATCTGTGGCAAAAAGAATGGTACTGCACATAGCAACCAGCTATTAAGAGATATGTATGTGCTTAAAGGCTACTGTTTTTCTATATTCCCCTTGTAAATATATTTTCCCTACATCTACAAGAAAATTAGCAATAAAATAGAGTTTGCAAATGTTTATCTCGATTAACATGAACTAGATGGGGAATAAGCGTTTGTAAAAATACTTTGTACAAGAGATGAGAAAAGTCATGTGAGTGTTACACATCAGATTTTTTTTATGTGTTTCAGTGGGTGAATAATAATTAGTTTTGTTGGTATCGTTATCACAGTACTGTTTCACTTGTGAAATCCCGTTCTCTTTGTATTAAAAAAAATGGCTCTAACGATTTTGATGAAAAATATCGTATGTTTAAGATAATGTCGTGAGAAATGAAATGTATATCTCGAATTTTCTGGGAATGTCTCCAAAAGTATTCTTCATTGTGAACGTCTTTTTCATAACTGAAAAACCGTAAGAGATAGACAAAATTTTACTACACAAAAAATGTAGATCGCGTTAAAATACACATCTTATGTAATATACATTTTTGTTGTTGAGTGAACCGTTTTCGAGATATTGTTTGTTAATTTTCCAATATTTATTTTCTCAAATGGGACTTCGTTATTCATTTTTTTTTGTCTTTGATATGCAAACAGTATTAATCTGTGGCAAAAAGAATGGTGCTGCACATAGCAACCAGCTATTAAGAGATATGTATGTGCTTAAAGGCTACTGTTTTTCTATATTCCCCTTGTAAATATATTTTCCCCTACATCTACAAGAAAATTAGCAATAAAATAGAGTTTGCAAATGTTTATCTCGATTAACATGAACTAGATGGAGCATAAGCGTTTGTAAAAATACTTTGTACAAGAGTAGAGAACGTCATGTGAGTGTTACACATCAGATTTTTATTTTTATACAAGAAAATTAGCAATAAAATAGATTTTGCAAATGTTTATCTCGATTAACATGAACTAGATGGGGAATAAGCGTTTGTAAAAATACTTTGTACAAGAGTTGAGAAAGTCATGTGAGTGTTACACATCAGATTTTTTTTTTTTGTTTCAGTGGTATCGTTATCACAGTACTGTTTCACTTGTGAAATCCCGTTCTCTTTGTATTAAAAAATGGCTCTAACGATTTTGATGAAAATATCATATATTTAAGATAATGTCGAGAGAAATGAAATGTATATCTCGAATTTTCTGGGAATGTCTCCAAAAGAATTCTTCATTGTGAACGACTTTTTCATAACTGATAAACCGTAAGAGATAGACAAAAGTTTGCTACACAAAAAATGTAGATCGCGTTAAAATACACAACTTATGCCATATACATTTATTTTGTTGAGTGAACCGTTTTTCGAGATATTGCTTGTTATTTCCTTTAAATTTTCCAATACTTATACTTTTTCTCAAATGCGTTATTCATTTTTACTTTCTCTACTACGTATAGTAAGTAGGGGAAGTATTGCATTCCACCCAAAAATTCGATACCGAGATTTCACTGGAAATACATGTTTTGAGAATCACTGAATCCAGAAAAAAAAAGCATTTTTGGAAACATGTCCGTGTGTGTGTCTGTCTGTGTGTCTGTGTGTCTGTGTGTCTGTCTGTCTGTGCGTCTGTGTGTCTGTGAACAGCATAACTCAAAAACGAACAGTCGGATAAACACCAAACTTGGTATTTAGGTTCAGTATGCATAACTGGTAAACCATAAGAGATAGCCAAAATTTTACTACACAAAAAATGTAGATCGCGTTAAAATACACAATTTATGTCATATACATTTTTACTTTCTCTACTACGTATAGTAAGTAGGGGAAGTATTGCATTCCACCCAAAAATTCGATACCGAGATTTCACCGGAAATACATGTTTTGAGACCTCCTGAATCCAAAAAAAGCATTTTGGGAAACATGTCCGTGTGTGTGTCTGTGTGTGTGTGTGTCTGTGTGTGTGTGTGTCTGTGTGTGTGTCTGTGTGTGTGTGTGTCTGTGAACAGCATAACTCAAAAACGAACAGTCGGAGACGCACCAAACTTGGTATTTAGGTTCAGTATCTTCCAGAGATGCGACACGAAGGTTTTCAAGAAAATCCCCCCACCCCAGACTACCCTTTACATGGAAGATTTTTCGAAATTTTAATTTTCTCAAAAATGGCTCTAACGATTTTGATGAAAATATCATATGTTTAAGATAATGTCATGAGAAATGAAATGTATATCTCCAATTTTCTGGGAATGTCTCCAAAAGTATTCTTCATTGTGAACGACTTTTGCATAACTGGTAAACCATAAGAGATAGACAAAATTTTACTACACAAAAAATGTAGATCGCGTTAAAATACACAACTTATGTCATATACATTTCTTTTGTTGAGTGAACCGTTTTCGAGATATTGCTTATTTCCTTAAATTTTCCAATACTTATACTTTTTCGCAAATTCGTTATTCATTTTTTTTATGTCCTGGACATGCAAAGAGAATGGAATGCGCCACATAGCAACCAGCGTTAAAATATTTGACTATCGCTTAAAAGCTAGAATATTCCCCTTGCATCTACAAGAAAATTAGCAACAAGTTTGACATCTCGATATCTCGTTTAACATGAAGCATATGGAGAATAGGCGTTTGTAAAATTAGATTGTACAAGAGTAGAGAAAGTCATGTGAGTGTAACACATCAGATTTTTTTTAGTTGAGTGAACCATTTTCGAGATATTGCTTGTTATTTCCTTAAATTTTCCAATACTTATACTTTTTCTCAAATGCGTTATTCATTTTTACTTTCTCTACTACGTATAGTAAGTAGGGGAAGTATTGCATTCCACCCAAAAATTCGTTACCGAGATTTCACTGGAAATACATGTTTTGAGAATCTCTGAATCCAAAAAAAAAAGCATTTTTGGAAACATGTCCGTGTGTGTGTCTGTCTGTGTGTCTGTGTGTCTGTGTGTCTGTGAACAGCATAACTCAAAAACGAACAGTCGGATAAACACAAAACTTGGTATTTAGGTTCAGTATCTTCCAGAGATGCGACACGAAGGTTTTCAAGAAAATCCCCCCCCACCCCAGACTACCCTTTACATGGAACATTTTTCGAAAATTTTAATTTTCTCAAAAACGGCTCTAACGATTTTGATTAAAACATCATATGTTTAAGATATTGTCATGTCAAATAAAATGTATATCTCGAATTTTCTGGGAATGTCTCCAAAAATATTCTTCATTGTGAACGACTTTTGCATAACTGGTAAACCATAAGAGATAGACAAAATTTTACTACACAAAAAATGTAGATCGCGTTAAAATACACAACTTATGTCATATACGTTTCTTTTGTTGAGTGAACCGTTTTCGAGATATTGCTTGTTATTTCCTTAAATTTTCCAATACTTATACTTTTTCTCAAATTCGTTTATTCATTTTTTTTATGTCCTGAACATGCAAACAGAATGGAATTCGCCACATAGCAACCAGCGTTAAAATATTTGACTATCGCTTAAAAGCTACCAATTAGATTGTACAAGAGTAGAGAAAGTCATGTGAGTGTAACACATCAGTTTTTTTTTATACGCTACTATTTTAGTGTGTGTGTGTGTGTGTGCGTGCGCGCGCGAGTACGTGCCTAGTATCCGTGCGCCACAAGCCAAAACGACGACGTTATAGAAAAACTTTATCATTTGCCTACCGGCCAGGGACAACCGCTAAAAAACCTGAAAAAAGCTCTAAGAGTATTCTAACGCTTACCGATCTGGAAAACCCTTGAAAACAAGATAGTACACTTTTGAGACATTGCTTGTTATTTCCTTAAATTTTTCAATACTTTTTTACTTTCTCTACTACGTATAGTAAGTAGGGGAAGTATTGCATTCCGCCCAAAAATTCGATACCGAGATTTCACCGGAAATACACGTTTTGAGACCTCCTGAATCAAAAAAAAAAAAGCATTTTTGGAAACATGTCCGTGTGTGTGTGTGCCTGTCTGTGTGTCTATCTGTCTCTGTGTGTGTGTGTGTGTGTGTGTGCGCGGGTACGTGCCTAGTATCCGTGCGCCGACAAGGTAAAACTTCATCATTTGCCTACCGGGCAGGGACAACCGCTAAAACACCTGAGAAAACCTCGAAAATTAGAAACGCCTTCGTCAACCAGTACAGAAAACGCCTACCAACCAGGGAAAACCTATGAAAAAGCAGAAAGAGCTTGCATTTGTTTACCATCCGCAGAAAACTCCCAAAAAAATAAAAAAAAAAAACTAGTTATTTTTTAAAAAAAAGGGAAAAGACGAATAATATAAGTATGGTAGAAACAGCTTGCATTCGTCTACCAACCAGAGAAAACCCCCGAAACACTAGTTATTTAAAATTGCTGATGAGTTCTGGATAGGCTTTTGCAAATGTTGTTGGTAGCAAAACTTGCCTTTTCCATCACCTCCAACATACCCCACTCCCACACCTTTTTTCTTTCCACCAATCATAATATCTCTTATTCTCGCCAATCAGCAACTTTCATTTGTTCCTTTCCACCAATAACATCACTTCTTATTCCCACCAATGACAACTTCACACGTCACTTTCTGTTATACTTTTTATCCCTCGTTCGCCATCTTTCCCCCTCTTTCAGACCCCAACCGCCGCACAGTCAACACCTCGCCGCTCCTTAACCTCAACTTCGTGCCTCCGCCATCTTATTTAGTTCACATTTTTACCACCGCGCCTCTCATCTCTCAACCAGATTGCCTGCAAGAACAGATCTCGTTCATTCGCACCTCGACGGTTGCCTCGGCAGCAGCTACTGCCAACACCTACGTCGTACACGTTTTGACCGCTTTCGACCGGCTATGAGAACCCTGCTCCTACGTACGCTAGCGACCATCACGATGGTCCAGTACCAGGGTTTTGGTATAGTTAAATTACGCCTCTGCAAAGGGTGTCTGTACCGCTTTAAAAACCTAGGTATATCAGTGCGTAGTGATGTTGGTTGATCTTAAAGCTGGTTAAGCATTTTCAAAAACAGTTTGCTTTTATTTTTCCGTCTCGCGTGCCGCGTTTTTAGTTCCCATTCTCACCACCGCATCTCCTTACCCCACCTCTTGCGACCGCCATGTTCACCACTAACCTCCAAATTTCCTCGTCCTTAAACCTCTTGTCTCAACCACCTTGTTTAGTTCCCATTTTCGCCACCGCATCTCATATCGCCCCATCTCTCTATCCACTCAAGAAAACTACCATCCAACGTTCAAAAAAAATTGCTGATCAGTTCACGACAGGCTTTTGCAAATCTTGTTGCTAGCAAAACTTACCTTTCCCATCACCTCCAACATACCCCACTCCTTTTTCTTTCCACCAATCATAATCTCTCTTATTCTTACCAATCAACAACCTTCATTTGTTCCTTTCCACCAATAACAACACTTCTTATTCCCACCAATCACAACTTCACACGTCACTTTCTGTTATACTTTTTATCCCTCGTTCGCCATCTTTCCCCCTCTTTCAGCCCCCAACCTCCGCACAGACAACGTCTCACCGCTCCTTAACCTCAACTTCGTGCCTCCGTCATCTTATTTAGTTCCCATTTTTACCACCGCGCCTCTCATCTCCCAACCAGATTGCCGGCAAGAACAGATCTCGTTCATTCGCACCTCGACGGTTGACTCGGCAGCAGCTACTGCGAACACCTACGTCGTACACGTTTTTGACCGCTTTCGACCGGCTATGAGAACCCTGCTCCTACGTACGCTAGCGACCATCACGATGGTCCAGTACCAGGTTTTTGGTATAGTTAAATTACGCCTCTGCAAAGGGTGTCTGTACCGCTTTAAAAACCTAGGTATATCAGTGCGTAGTGATGTTGGTTGATCTTAAAGCTGGTTAAGCATTTTCAAAAACAGTTTGCTTTTATTTTTTCGCGTCGCGTGCCGCGCTTTTGGTGACGCATCCACACCGGTAACAGGTAAGTACCACACGCATAATTATTTTTCGGACCTGCTTGGCGTAGGAATATATCCTTTCGTGTTTTGGTACTGTAACCTCAAACCTCCTTACCCACCTCTTGCGTCCGCCATCTTGTTTAGTTCTCACCGCATCTCCTTGTCGCAGACCCTCCGCCATTTTTAGTTCCCACTATTTTAACCTCAAAATCTACTCTTCTAAACTCTTGCTTCCCCCATCTTCTTTTAGTTCCCATTCTCACCACCGCGTCTCCTTACCCCCCACCTCTTGCGACCGCCATGTTCACCACTAACCTCAAAATTTCCTCGTCCTTAAACCTCTTGTCTCAAACACCTTGTTTAGTTCCCATTTTCGCCACCGCATCTCATATCGCCCCCCATCTCTCTATCCACTCAAGAAAAAACTACCATCCAACGTTCAAAAAAATTGCTGATCAGTTCACGACAGGGTTTTGCAAATCTTGCTGCTAGCAAAACTTACCTTTCCCATCACCTCCAACATACCCCACTCCCACAACTTTTTCTTTTCCACCAATCATAATCCCTCTTATTCCTACCAATCAACAACTCTCATTTGTTCCTTTCCACCAATAAAATCACTTCTTATTCCCACCAATCACAACTTCACACGTCACTTTCTGTTACACTTTTTATCCCTCGCTCCCCATCTTTACCCCTCTTTCAGTACCGACCTCCGCACAGACAACACCTCGCCACCCAATTCCTCTCCATCACGCGACCTCCATACTCCTCCATCTTCCTTCCTTCATCTCCCACCCCAAATTAACGAACCAATCAAAACACTCCACGTCACTTCCTCAATTCTTTCAACTCGTCCCGGATGAGCCAACCGATTTAACGATAATCCTACCGCTCAGGGCGCTTTTCAAACCCACCGCCGCCGCCGTCGCACGCAGCGACACTAGCGACACTAGCGCCCCTAGCGGCAGGATTATCGTTAAAACAATTGGCTCATCCGGGACTATTACTACTGTAGGCACATGTTCCTTAAAATACCATACAAATGTGCTATACAGTATTATTAAATATGAATGTGAATGCAATGTCTCTAAATAATAACAATATCTCTTTGTGTTTAACCATTCAAATGTATATTAATGTAGGCACATGTTCCTTAAAATACCATACAAATGTATTATACAGTATTATTAAATATGAATGTGAATGCAATGTCTCTAAATAATAACAATGTCTCTTTGTGTTTAACCATTCAAATGTATATTAATGTAGGCACATGTTCCTTAAAATACCATACAAATGTATTATACAGTATTATTAAATATGAATGTGAATGCAATGACTCTAAACAATAACAATGTCTCTTTGTGTTTAACCATATCACACCCACTCTTCATAATTGTCAATCACTTTAACATGTCGTTTAGTGTGCCAGTATTAATTGTTTTTTCATATGTTAACTGCAGAAAGAATGTAACAGCACATGCTGGTTTATAAATTTTGGGGCTGGATGAGACACTCGTTCATTAGTATTGCTCTCTGTCCTCCATAGTATTTTTAATTTTAATGTCCCTTTTAACTTCACAGGTTTACAGAGATTGGAGACTGGTGGGAGGGGGGATGAAGATGGTGCAATTGATGGAATTATGGTGGGGAAAACCAGAGAACATTCATTCTAAGTGCCATTTTATCTACCACAAAATCCCACCTCTAATCCCTAGGATTGAATCCAGGCGTTTTTGTGAGAGCCATAGTGCTGCCCAATTAGAAGTGTGAATATGAGACATTTAAAACAGAGATAGCATTACTCAATACTATCAAGTAATGAAACCAAGAAGTTGTTTTACAAGCCAGCTCCCACTATGACTTCACAAATGAGGTGTATGTAAATAAAGTAGATACTTAAAAAAGAATAACTATTTCAGCAGATATTTTGCCATGCAATACATATTACACATTTATATAATTTAAGTTGGATGTTTTGTCATAAATATGGTAGCTGACATTTCGATATGTAGAAATCATTCAGCAATAATGTGGTAATACACAGGTTTTATGTAACTATTTGTGCTTCCAAGGCCAGCGCTTAACCGAGTTACCCAGATTGACAAAAAAATTTCCAAGGATATACAGTACATATGGAGAATTTTCTGTTTATGAAATGCTTTAAGTTATTTTGCAATGAAAAGAGCATTATGTCCTAATTTATTTATTTGGTATAACAGCAGGAAATAGTGTTTGAGCACAACACTAATACACATCCAAAATCAAACTATGGATCCCAAAATATTATCATTATATCACATTCAAAATTGAAATAGGTATCTGACATACCCTTTGAGCATGAGTTCTCTTGTTCGTTTTACGATATTAGTGTGCAATCCATAAAAATAAACTTTTCGAAATACAGTCCCTAATTTGAACACATTTCAACACTAAATAGCACAAACACACATTTTAACATACTAAGTATGGTTTATATTTAAGGTTAGCTTGTTTTCGCTATATATATCAATTCTTCATTAAAACCAACTAAACTTTCGATTAATAAGCTGTCTTTTACCTTACTAGGTTTTCAGGTCATGTTCCAGTTTTAAACATCGATTGCGCGTTATTTGGTACTCAATATTAAATAAGGTATGACTATAAACTCGTACATTTACACAAATGCTCGTTGATACGAAAATTCTGGTTTATTTTTATATTTTCGGCATTGCTATTTTATCAGCTGACTTCCATCTTAGTTTAGTTTCAAGCCTCAGCAATCAGCATGGCAGAGGTCGCGACACCTTCCCCTTTGAACTGGAAGATCGTTCCCTTTCGTTCATTTTCGGCATTCGCTCGAACTTCGTCGGGCAACTTCGGTTGGCTTTCTGCAAGCGCTAGTCTCATTTACATCGTACACCATGACACGTCCACCTCTGGAGCAACATTACCCAGCATTTTTCTTCAGTGGCCTTTTATGATTTAAGGATAAAAATTCACCCTTCCTATGTTTTTAAAGCTTTTGCTATGTTTGAACCTATTAAATAAGGCATACCTTATATATTATACTTATAACCTACGCGAAGTTTTATTGGCTTCGTGATTCTGCATGTAAAGATAAATAAGAAGATTAGTTTCAATCGAATTATATCGAAATTACTGATATCTCCTACCTGTGAAAGCGCAGCACTTATATCTCTTGTTATTTCTTGCACTGCTGCTTAATTTATCTTTCTTTTTGGGTGCACATTTTAAAAAACCACTGGCAGCCATAAGACATAGCTACAAGGTCGCCACAGAACACACTAGCGCTTGCAGAAAGCCAACCGAAGTTGCCCGACGAAGTTCGAGCGAATGCCGAAAATGAACGAAAGGGAACGATCTTCCAGTTCAAGGGGGAAGGTGTCGCGATCTCTGCCATGCGGATTGCTGAGGCTTCAAACTAAACTAAGGTGGAAGTCAGCTGATAAAATAGCAATGCCGAAAATATAAAAATAAACCAGAATTTTCGTATCAACGAGCAATTGTGTAAATATAGGAGTTTATAGTGATACCTTATTTAATATTGAGTACCAAATAACGCGCATTCGATGTTTAAAACTGGAACATGACCTGAAAATCTAGTAAGGTAGAAGACAGCTTATGAATCGAAAGTTTAGTTGGTTTTAATGAAGAATTGAAATATATATATATATATATATATATATATATATATATATATATATATATATATATATATATATAGCGAAAATAAGCTAACCTTAAATATAAACTATTCTTAGTATGTTAAGGTGTTAAAATGTGTGTTTGTGCTATTTAGTGTTGAAATGTGTTCAAATTAGGGACTGTATTTCGAAAAGTTTATTTTTATGGATTGCACACTAATATCGTACAAGAGAACTCATGCTCAAAGGGTATGTCTGATACCTATTTCAATTTTGATTGTGATGTAATGATAATATTTTGGGATCCATAGTTTGATTTTGGATGTGTATTAGTGTTGTGCTCGAACACTATTTCCTGCTGTTATACCAAATAAATAAATAAATTAGGACATAATGCTCTTTTCATTGCAAAATAACTTTAAGCATTTCATAAACAGAAAATTCTCCATATGTACTGTATATCCTTGGGAATTTTTTTGTCAATCTGGGTAACTCGGTTAAGCGCTGGCCTTGGAAGCATAAATAGTTACATAAAACTTGTGTATTACCACATTATTGCTGAATGATTTCTACATATCGAAATGTCAGCTACCATATTTATGACAAAACACCCAACTTAAATTATATAAATGTGTAATATGTATTGCATGGCAAAATATCTGCTGAAATAGTTATTCTTTTTTAAGTATCTACTTTATTTACATACACCTCATTTGTGAAGTCATAGTGGGAGCTGGCTTGTAAAACAACTTCTTGGTTTCATGACTTGATAGTATTGAGTAATGCTATCTCTGTTTTAAATGTTGTCTCATATTCACACTTCTAATTGGGCAGCACTATGGCCTCTCACAAAAAAGCCTGGATTCAATCCTAGGGATCAGAGGTGGGATTTTGTGGTAGATAAAATGGCAATTAGAATGAATGTTCTCTGGTTTTCCCCACCATAATTCCATCAATTGCACCATCTTCATCCCCCCTCCCACCAGTCTCCAATCTCTGTAAACCTGTGAAGTTAAAAGGGACATTAAAATTAAAAATACTATGCAGGACAGAGAGCAATACTAATGAACGAGTGTCTCATCCAGCCCCCAAATTTATAAACCAGCATGTGCTGTTACATTCTTTCTGCAGTCAACATATGAAAAAACAATTAATACTGGCACACTAAACGACATGTTAAAGTGATTGACAATTATGAAGAGTGGGTGTGATATGGTTAAACACAAAGAGACATTGTTATTGTTTAGAGTCCTTACATTCACATTCATATTTAATAATACTGTATAATACATTTGTATGGTATTTTAAGGAACATGTGCCTACATTAATATACATTTGAATGGTTAAACACAAAGAGATATTGTTATTATTTAGAGACATTGCATTCACATTCATATTTAATAATACTGTAAAACACATTTGTATGGTATTTTAAGGAACATGTGCCTACATTAATATACATTTGAATGGCCTACCCAATTAAAATGTTCATTAAATTCTAACCTCTTGAATGTCTGTTATTACATCTATTGGAATGATCTTATAGGTAATTGCACTTAAGTCACTTATGCATACACAAAGCCAGTTCTAGTTAATAAAACTTACAGTTATTGAATAGAAAATACACTTTTATTCCTTTTCCTGGGAAAGGTTCTATATATAACATTTGATATAACACAGTGGAGGTCCTACAGCACATGGGAACCTTAAATTTATTGACAGGTCATATGGGAAAAAAGCAAATTGAGCCCATACAGTGATGTTTGTTTGTTTGTGTTTGTTCATTTGGTTCCACTGTGAGCAATGCTCAAGGGAAATTGAACACATCATACAATTATGAAGTATGCAGAGTAAGTAGGAATATACCCAATGCCAAGAACAGCCTTTGGGGGGGATGTTCCCCTCCCCATCATGTCTTATCTAAGAGAGAAAAATTTGTAAACCATCACCATTTCAACAGTAAACTTCTCGACACGCATTACAGTAGGACAACAATAGCAAATAAGTGTTAATCACCATCACATGCAATCTGCCCTACATAAAGTGCTTACATGAGGTTGATACTATTATGATGATTAATTCACTTTGAATAAGCTCGAAATTATAACTTTATACTTTGTTATGCTTAAATTTCAATTTCCCATGTAATTTCTATTACCTTGAAGACAAGTTTGAGAAAGACATCACTTGAAACGAAAAATTCTCATTATTACTGCATGGGTATTATTTGGGAGGACAGTATACAGGGTGGAAGGTACTGCTTGAACCGTACGTTAATCAGGGATTCTATATAATGAGTAGTGCAAATATGTCCAATACAATTTTTGTCATTAAACCTACAAAAATGAAACACAGTGTTTTATGTTCCTTGTGCCTGTGTCTATTAGCCATTTTGTTACAGTTCAAGCAATATCTTTCACCCTGTATAAGAAAACATTTAGAAGATGGTGGAGTTTGCATATACATAAAACATTATAACATATAAAACTGGGATGCAACAGATCCATCTATCCCATTGACATTTTTTGTGTAGCCCATTTTCCTCTGTTGCTTAAATTTACCAGTTACACAAGAGTATACAAAATTCCTTCCGAATGAAGAGGACTTCACAAGCTGTTCCCAGAAAATTAAAAATAAACATTTTATTTTTCATGTAAATATCTTGAATACAATGGCATTTTAATCAAAATCGTTTGAGTCATTTTTCATAAGAAAAAAATCGAGAATTCTTCCGTGTAAAGGGTTATTTTGGGTGGGGAATTTTCTTGAAAATCTTTGTGTCACATCTTTGGAAGATACTGAACTTAAACCGATTTGTACTATGTATGTACAAATTCCTGCTTTGAAACCCATGGCTTTATGTATTCACTTTCAATTGCCAGTCGAAATGCGCGGGCCCACGTTCAACGTTACGTATTTGACCACAGCCAATGGGAGCAAAATGTGCCGGAATGGATTACCTTCCCCCTTGAACTGGAAGATCGTTCCCTTTCGTTCATTTTCGGCATTCGCTCGAACTTCGTCGGGCAACTTCGGTTGGCTTTCTGCAAGCGCTAGTACAGAACACAGATCCAGTGTTGCCAACTCTTGGTGATAAAAAGTGGCTAAAAGTGACTGTAAAAAAGGCCATAAATGGCGTATGGGATAGTTTATAATCATATGAACGCAATTCAGATTAAATATTAACTAAAGACATGGCAGGAATTTTCCACCCCTTTAAAATAATTTTTCTGGCTTGTCAAAGGAATTTATTTCTTTCAGAAATGCTTTCCGACTTCTCATCTCAAAATGCTCACGAATAGTATGGTCACGCTAGACAAACAGTCTAGAGAAATGAAACATTGGGATTGAGCACTCGCCGGTCACAAATTTCATGTGACATGCCACATATAAATAGTAATTGTCCACACAAATATGAACTTGAAGCTTGCAAATGTCTGTAGGCTGCGCCCTACCTGTCCCCACTCCTCCAACACAGACATAAAAGTGTGGAAAATTACAAATGAAATATTGTGAATCAGATGTTTTACCTGGTCGAAATCAATTTTTCATTAACGCATATATTATATATGTATATTACTCATTGATACTTTGTTGACTTTAATTTAAAAATTAGACAATAGAAACTGAAAAATAGCTAGAAATGGTTGAATATATAGAAAAATAGTTACACTTGGCTCACTGATTATATAATATGGCTGGAAATGGCTTTAGTGGCTTTTTGCCAAACTAACGGCAAACAGGCTCTTCAAAAAGACTAGATTTAGCCATAAAAAGGCTAAATTGGCATCGCCGTAGGTAGTGTTCGGTCTGGTATACATCTACAAGTTTACGTCTTTCCCCTCTCCTTTTCTCACAGAACAAACGAAAATATAAACATGAATTGGAACCATCGAGTTACTGCAACACAGTTCAGTTTTAAATTACATGGGGAGTAACCGCGGTGAATAATAGCAAGTCAACAATAAAAGTCAAACATAATACGATGACATATTATCTAAATGCTAATATTTACTTTATGTTTTGTAAATATTTTGATGACTTGAAATGACTCATGGTATGAATATAATACAGCTACACAGATAGTGGGGATTCAGACTAATTATTTTTCCTTTGCATAGCTAAAGCACACATGAAATTTTACTATTTAGGCTAGATTTTGGCTAAGGGATTTGATAAGTAGGCTAAATCGCAGGCTATAAGCATTTTACGATTTTATTTGGCTAAACACTACTGTGAAAATGTTAGATTTAGCCATTAAATGGCTAAGTTGGCAAAACTATTTAATACATCGGTGGTAGTGATAGAGGTCTCGGAGGACTCGGAGTCGTTTCAAAGGAATGCTTTCTACTTTGTAACTCAAGAAAAACTGAAGTCAAGCAAGTATGTACCAGACTGGCGTATGTTACACGCAAGAGAAACCTTCTCGGGAGATATAAAGAGCAACACACCACTACCAAACAGCGACAAAGAATCAGTAAAAACAGTTGCTTACCTGATATGGTGGACATCGATCAAAAACAGTTTGCACTGACTGGAGGGCGGTTTCTAACTTACGTCATTTGTACGTTCTGGATTGTGGTGTTTGGTACCGTGTTGTGTGTGCTAAGTGGTACGAGGAGTCAAATTCAACCCTCGTCCAATTTCCTTATAATCCCCTTTTTATTCTCTTCCTTCTACCTCGTTTTCTTTACTTTCTTTTTTTCTTTCTTTCATATAGTGTCTCATCTTCAGCTCGAGAATTTCCACGTCAGTGGAAAAATTTTTTAATAAGCACCTCGACATCCTTCGATGATGGAGGATCATTCACACCCACCAAAGGATCCGCCGGGGCCCTCATTGCCCACTGATAGGTGTTTGAATACACATCTGGGGACCCTGTGAGGTTCATATTATACCATCGCAAGAGAAACGGAAATCTTTGAATTTCGTGGCGGTGCATAAGTTCTTAAAGGGATTCTTCTCATTCGACCGTAAGGTGATAATTACATTTGTGAACGGTGTTATGGCGAATAACTTGTTGCAATCTAAGTTGCTCGCAGAACACCATCTAAAGGATTTTATCCCCTTCAACCTCTTATATAAGCAGGACATTGTCGATAAAGAATGCTCGGAGTCGGATCTCTTGATGAAACTGCAGGTGCAAAGACTTTCCCGGCAAGTCTGGTTCGGCATTTAAACAGAAAAGCTTTGGTGGATGGTTCTGCGTAACATTTGCAAATCGCATCTCTTGTGGTTACTTAGCGGGCGTCTCCTCCCCTTGAGAAGGTCTATTTGTATTATTGCTCCCATTTACCGACCTTGTGCTGCTGTACTAATTGTGTGCGATATGGTCACACCGGTGGTATGCGGTAGTAAGTCTTGGTGTGTGCGTTGTGGCAGTATTTCGTTGAACTCCTGTACGTCTACTACTCTTAGTTGTCTACATTGCAGGGGTTCTCATGAAGCCAATGCGGCGAACTGTTCTAAAAGGATGCGTCAAATTCAGATACAGACGATTGTTTGCTCAAAATTGTAAATTTTTGCAAGCAGTTCAAATGCTCGCAATAGTGCTGTTACACATTCTGCGCGTTCCGCTGCCTTGACCCATCGGAACGGGTAGCGGTCTCTGCGCTGGGTAGCCTGCGTGCAGTTGCACCCTCCCGCGAACGACTTTCCCCTACTTCTGCTCCGGTGAACATTTCCTTTACATCTACTAAAAACGTAAAGCTAATGCAATTCAGCGGGGTTCCCATAAGTATCTTAAGTCCTATGCCGATGCTCTTTATGCTCCAGCAGGTAGATACCCTTCGGTTTCTCGCACTACTGTGTTTCCCTCTGAAGGGAGTGTAGGAACCTACCATTATCGGGGGGCGGTATCCCTGACCTGTCCACCTCTTCGCCTATGGCTGTTATATCTATACCCACAGGCCGGCATTGCATATGTCTGAGCGTTTCAGTCGTGAAATTGGGCTCCAGTTGACTGCCACCAAAACGAAACAAATTCTTGCTTAGGCTCGGAAGCTGCTTACGGATTTTAAGTGTGGTCCCACTTGTAACTCCGTATCCTTGGACTCTACAGTATCAGATCATGCTTAACTTCTCGCAGTGGGTCCCTTGAAGCATAGCTTCTCTAAGCTGACATATAATTTACGTAAACATAACATACACTTAGGAGCCCTCTGTGAAACATGGCTGCGGCCGGGTGTACATTTCACTCTTTCACCCTATCGTGTCGCCCGTTCTGATCGCGTGGGTAGTTATGGTGTTTTAATACACCAGGTTCTGTCATATACGGAGCTAGCGTGCTCCTTCACTCCGCCACATAAGCAATCATTTGGGGTAGTTATAAGTCCCCTCGCTCTTGTAGCAGTATATAATCCGCCCACATTCTCGCCCTACTGAGGCGCAATGGGAACATTTTCTTCGACAATTTCGAGCACCTTTTGTTCTGGGAGATTTTAATTTCCGACTTTATTTCTGAGGAGATTCTCTCGGTACGCAAGAAGGAGCCATTCTCGCAAGCTGCTTAATTCAACATGCTATCGTTTGTTTGAATCATGCGATTCCTGCACTTTCTCCTGTTCCTGGCACAGCTACCTCTATGCCAGATTTATCATTGGATAGTAATGGATAATCGTCTCTTTGGGCTTGGGCCGTTTTAACAGATTCTTGGTGCAGTGACCATTATCCTGTTTTCTACAGCACCGACACTTTCTTCCCATTGTGTGACACCGCTTCCGTTGTCGCGTTGTAATTTTTCTAATTTTATATCTATACTCGCATTTGAGTTTGTTGATATACCCCCTGCGTTTTTGGACACCATTTATCCGCCTTCTTTACCTCGCGATTTGTTTGGAATATCGCCCGTGATTTTGACTCGTCTCCCTACCTTTACTTTTTACTCGAGTCTATTTAGGTGTATCGGTTAAGTTTTGTAACCTTTTCTTTCAGTTTTTTGAGGATCACCGTAATACTGTACATTCTGGGAATACTGAGATTGGTCCTCGGAATGCCAATTAAGGCCTACCTCAAAGTTCTTGCCTTAGCCCGCTCTTATTTCTGTTTTTCATCTCTGAATCGGAGGAAGTGGTATTTCCAATGCCCGTCTCTTGGTGTTCGCGGTTTATACTGTCATATACGCTCCTGGTGGCACTGTAGCTAATCCTCGTGATTCCTTGAATAATGCCGTAATTGCTCGGAAGGAGTGGGCGGACGCCATAGCCTCACGATGAACATCGAGTTAGCCACTACTCTTCGTTTTTCTCGTACCCGAGGAGAGATTTATCCTCCTCCAGTACGCTGTGGTTCACTCCAGGCACGTGAGGTTACCTCTTTTCATTTTCTGGGATTAACCTTTGATCGCCGCATTAAATGGAGAGCGCATATTTTCGGGACACGATATACATCTTTGTTCATGTACATATCTTTAATATATGGTATTTTAATCTTTAAGTACCATCTTGAGTATATAAAAATTTTCAAAAAGCTTTGTGTGTAAAGGGTAATTGGAGAAGGGAGATTTTTTGAAAATCTCCATGTCGCATCTGTTGAAGATACTGAAAATAAATATCTAGTTTCTATCCATTCAATTTTTCGTTTTTGAGTTATGATGTTCACAGACATACTCCTGAACCTTTGCTTAAAGTGCGCTTAGGTATTCAGGAGACCTCAAAACACGCATTTCCCGAAAATCTCTGTATCAATTTTTTGGTACTCTTCCTGCTATGTGTGTAGTAAAGAAAGTAAAAGGTAGGGTTAATGCTGTTTCAGCTTCCATCGCCTTTACCCATTGTCACTGCTGCACCATTAAATGGCTCAATTAAAGAATTTGATTTTTGGTTTTGCTACTTCAGTTAATATGTAATCCTCACATAGAGATTCCTGCCAGTGACTACATTTTTTGCTTAAAAATTATCTGTTTGGGCCAGGTTTAAAACCACGACCGGACTATTCCTACTAAGTGTTGGTAAACACAAGGGCCTCACTAACAATCGCCAGTCCTCCGTGGTGTAGTGGTTACCATGATAACCTCTAGTTCCCGGGGTCGAGGGTTCAAACCCAGCGGAGGGCGATTGCTCTTTTCGGGCGTAAAAATCCTTAGGGAACTAAAGCCAGTGGTCCCGTGTCGTAGATTTACGGCACGTAAAAGAACCTCAAGCCTGATAAAGAGGCCTCTGAGCAAAATTACCGGTATTTCACGCCCAATATAGAATGGGACGCTAAGGACCACAGCAGTTAAAGAGCGATAAATAAAACTCAATTTAATTTTTAGTCCCGATGTGGTGCAGGGACCTCCATAAATGACTTCTGTTAGGCGTACGGGCTACGAACCGTCTCGGGTGAAACTCTAAACGTGACTGAGGAAGCTTATCTGGAGTTGACCCTTGGCAGGAGCAGGTTTACAAATGAGGGTGTTCGTTGCCGCAATCACCGAGAAAGTTATCCTGGGCCTGGGCGCCCGTTCTTCGATGCAGGTGGACGTCGATTGCTGCATATTGCACCTGGGTCGCAACGAGATCCTACTGAGCCACCCAGAGGAGAGGTTGCGCCGGTGGGACTCTTACTTGCCGAAAGAGAAATGCTTCCAGCGTGGAGTAAGAGGACGGTGACAGAGACGGCAGAAAAAAAACCCATAACATGATGGTGGACGGAGGACTCCACCGAGATAATATCTATGTCGCAAGCGCACTGCTTGCTGATCGTGAAACCGTACTGGTGAGGATCCTCAATGTCACTGACCGGGACCAAGCGCTGCTTAGGAGGACTGTCTTGGGGAAGTGCGATTCGGTCAACTGTATAACACCTACGGCCAGAGATAACGAGGACCGATCGAACTGGACGAACCTGGATAGTCTTCTAGTACCTACAATTTAATTTTCTAGTACAATTACTATTGTACTACATAGTCTAGTACAATAGCAACCTCGTCCCAGAGGCAGATGAGAATCTCTCGTGGGGAGAGAAGCAGCGCATCCTTATTCTGCTTTCGGATTTCCAGGACATCTTTCGCCTATAAGAAGGTGACTATGGCGGAACCGATTGAGTGATACGTCACATCGACACCGGTGGTGCTCGACTGATTAGACAGCGGCCTCGCTGTGTCCCGCTAGCGAAGTGGAAAGAAATATACAGCTGGGGAGCAGGCATGAAGGCCATAGGCATAATTGAGGAATCCGATAGACCATGATCATCACTGGCAATGCTGCTGAAATGAGGTGGAAATCTAGGCTTCTGAATCGACTAGCGAAAGCTGAACGTCGTCGCCCATAAAATCTGCTTCCTTCTGCCACGGATGGACGACGCCCTAGACACCTTGACGGAACCCCAGTGATTTTCCACCCTGGATTTGAAATCGGAGCACTGGCAATGTTATATGAATATGTTTTATTCTGAATAATTCCATTCTAAAGTTTGGGGTGGGGGAAAGAAAGTATATTGCACTGGTTTCAATTATCCCTTCTAATGATTTCATTTTTGGAATTAGGTTCATAAAAATACTATTATTGTGTTCAGAAAGTTATAACTACGATGACATTCAAAACTGAACACCAAAAGGTCAGTAACGATGGGACAAATCTACAAACATATATAGTATTGAGCAGTCAAACTGCCAAGAATGTCTCCAAAAACCATTCAACATTTTACAATTTGACATTAGTAAAGTTTTAAGTGTGAACATTGACTCATTCATATTTTAAAATTAAATTAAAAGGTCAGTTGTATTTTGGCAGGAAATAACGTATTACAGTATAAGACATGAATAATTCCACCGTCTCAATTTTAGGAAGAAAAATATGAAAAAAATTGTTTATGCAACTTCATTACATATTCATATAGAAAATAAGAGACAATACTTTTATTCAACATCACTTTTGTCATCTTTCCAAGGAGTGCCTTTGTCAACGTCATGAACTCTTTCCTCCCATAGCATATCACCCTCCCTTCCATCAAGGGAATTCGAAACTCCCTACTTCTAGACTTCTTTCTACCAATGGCACAGAAATTGATTTCCATGCACTTTTCACCCATTTGCAGATCTGTCTCATTTCCAGGTATTTGATTGTACTGATCGAAGGGAGTTGGCCCTCCGTAACTATTCATCTCATATGGGCTTTTTTAATAACACTTTAAATTTTCGATTGATACAGACATCTAATGGTTGGAGAATCCATATAAGTTCTCCAAGAATGACAAACAAGTCAATTCTTCCCTTGTGATCATTAGCTGTAATATGATCATGGTAGCGATTCAGAACAAGCAGGTTCTTTGAGTTACGTAAGGCTCCTGAGCGACGCTACAAGAGACGCAGAAGGAAGATGAGCGAAACTTCAGCACTACTAGGTTGAAGTCGACTTGCCTCGCCACACGTTTAAATGCACACGCTTGCTACACTTTCTCGTGCTAGACAGTGAGCTTGGAAAATTTCATCGAAAGTATTAAAATGCGGTATCCAGTACATTTAGTACACAAAACAAAGTTAATGCATTTAAGCCACCTGTAAGACAGAAAACAAAACACTGGCAACATAGGCAAGCATGTAAGGACCAAGAACTTTACACGTTACACCGCTGAACACAACAGTAAAATAAAACATATTATGTTAATGTTATTAAGATACAGGACAATTTACGTAAAAGCCTAACACCTAATCTGCACCTGCATGTTTTTTTACAATATATACCAATTCAATAAATAAAACGTCACCTGTGAAAGCACTAAACACGGCACAAATCAACAGATCCTTTCCATTTATATTCACTTCATGCGACTTGCTCTGCTCCAGGGGTTGACTGATAATGAGCCCCGCAAGGACATAATGTCGCCCTGCAACAGGCGTTTGAGTTTTTTGTTTATGGGCGCTGTTTAACTGCTATGGTCCTTAGCGTCCCATTCTATATTGGGCATGAAAGACCAGAAATGTTTCTCAGAGACCTATGTATCAGGCTTGAGGTTCTTTTACGATCCCTAAATCTATAACACGGGACCACCGGCTTTACTTCCCTTCTGAAGGAAGCCAAGCTAAGAACTTTGACGCCCGAAAAAATTCACCGCTCTCCATCGGGTTTGAACCGCTACCTCGGGAACTAGTGGCTGGCATACCATAGGCGTACAAAACGGTCTTCTGCGCATTAATTGAAATGGCAATCTGGCTTTGTGTGACCTCTACCAAACTCATGTCACCCAGTCAAAAACATGCCCATTAACCAGCCCCAATTTGGTAAGACATAGGGTGACACCTTCAACACTCATTAACAAATGACCTTTTGTTTGAAGGTGATATATGGCAGGAGCTCTCTTCCATCTGCAGTTACACACAGCATAACAGAACATCTTTGTTTTTCACTATTGCCAGTTCTAATTGCCATGTGGGATTCACCCCCTTTATTTAACGTATAGACTTGCGGCATTTCAAAGTGGAAAGGCGTTTGGTCTGATTATCAATATACGACAGTAAATATTTAATTCCTCTAGCATATCTGATGATAAATGTATGGAGCTTCTTTATCCTCACCTTGTGATCAGCAGGGAGCTATCGAGATGCTTGTTTTCCTACGAAAACTGAAGTCATCCATAATGGGCCTTAAAACGAGTGTAAGTTGTATTCAGTTCTCTTTCCATTTGTCATAGCTCTCAAGTGGCACATTTCACTTATAACAGCGATTCCAAATATTCTCTTTTCAGCCACATACTAACACAATCTATTCGCCTCTTCTGGAAACTTTGCTTTCTGTCCGCAAAATGCCCACAGGTTTTATTATTTGTCTGCCCAAGAAGAGCTTTATTCTCACCAGTCATGAATATAGCTCTCATCTACGTCATATTTTCGTCCAGCAGCGTGATTGCCTATTTTCTTCTGCCTCTTCAATGAGGCGGAGTTGCTTTTCTGCCCTGAACGGCGTGTAAAAATGTTTCACACCAGCCATCCTGAACACATGTTTTCACTTCAGGTGACACTTCTCAATGACTTTGAGACAGGTATTTGTACACTGTTCCTTACTGGTTATGGAAGAATGTCAACCTTTGGATTTGGTGTGTCAAGTAGTAGTGCCAACCCTTATGCAAATAATACACCCCACTATTTGCTTTAAATTTTGGATATAACATGCAGTCTATTAGCGTATACACATCATTATCAAGGTAAAATGCTGGGCAAAAAGTTAAGATTACAAAATTGGAATTTTGCGCACACATGTGAAACAAAATCAATATCGAGGGATCTGCATACAGTTTGCACAGAACTTTCAGAAAGTCAGTTACACTAGCTTTGTTCTCACATTTAGAGAAATTGCTTTATTAAAACTGGATGAAATTGCAGCAGCTTTAGAATCACCTACATTATCTGTTACAGGAAGAAAGTATTTCAAAACAATAAACTTGTGCGACAACTTAGCCGTGAAGCTGTGCAGTACGAGAAATATGCACATTTGACAGCATAAGCTGCGTCAGTTTATGCAATTGTACTAGTTACAGTAGACAATAAATTGTATTGTTTACATGCAAGTAAAAGTGAGCAAGGTTGACACAATCTCTCTGCATACTGCTGCAGTGAAATCACAGGAGAAATGTCATCAAACACTCCGTATAATAATTAGTGTCATGCTTGCCAAATGATTCTATGAGCAGATGGAACACATTGCAAACAATCTACTACATAGCAGCATTAGACATAACCATGTAAATCAACACAAACTGAAAAAGAAGTAAAGAGCTAAAGACGTGAATTATCAATAACATAACAGGTTCTCATTTTAATTATGTTAAAAAGGATAAGTGGAGCTTAACAGCCACCAATTTATGTACATTATGAGCTTGTAACTTAACCTCTTTGGAACGAGTATTTAGAATATTGTAGGGCAATTTAGTTACTCATAATCACACCCCATAATTCCTAGCACCAGCGATGATAATAAATTTGAGTTAATCTCTATATGGTGCTGTACTGGGCTTGATGCAGACTGCAACCTGTAGTTCATTCATCGCAAATAATTTCTTACAGATGAACATCGAGTTTTAAACCACAGCAGAAGAGCTTTTAAGAGAAATACAGGAAAAGGATACTGGTTTACAAACATTTGCCCTTATGAAGGAAATTATGTGTTCTAAATCTCAATGAAGCCCTTCTTCAATATGTCACATTTATGTGCACATTTCTACTCACTAATTAGATTAAGACTTTAAAATGCGAAAACCACTGTATTGCATAAAAATATATTTCTTAATTGTAAGAGTTCCTTTTCTAATGAATAATGTTACACATTTTCGAAATATCCAGAACATAATCATCGGTTCACAAACTCATGTCGCATTTAAGTGGTTTTTATGGTGCCAACAAATCAAATAGTTATGCCTTTTCACACTTGAAAAATGATTAAATCCCTTCTCACAAGTTCTGGGACTTTTATGGTATCTTATATTAAAAAAAATTGAAAGCCCTATCCCACCAGTGTTAAATTTGCTAAATCCACGATTCCTTTAACTTTTATGATATAATTATGGCATTTTTGTAGAATGCAGATACATATATTTTGAATTTAGTGAGCTACAAACATACCATAATGTTGTTTTTATTAAAGGAATATACTCTTTTTTCTTGGTGATGGATTGTTTGGGGAAATTTATCAGTAATGAATTTTTTAAAAATTAACAACAATGTTATTAACAAAAATGTCCAAAAAGGTTTCAAGGTGTTGTTTTAATTATCCCAAAATGTAATTGAGCAATCTTCAATAGTTTTTGAGAAAACAGGTAATTGATATTGTAAAATGTTAATTCGAGAAAATTGTTTAAAGTAAAAACATAACAACAAACTCAATACTTTAAAGAACCATATAGAATACTCCTAGAAACCCTCGGCTAGGTAATCCTGGTTCGCCTCAGCATTTTCCTGCTCTTGTTCTTGCAGATGTGGCCAGTTTGACCATATTTTGCGTGGCCAGTTTTGCTTTTGTCATTCTCAACTGGTGAATTCTCTTAGGATGTTGGTGTGTTTCTACCCACTTTATCTTCTATATATTCCAGCCAACTAATCCTACTCACATTGCCTTTGGTGAAGATTACCGCAGCATTATACACCCCTAGTTTGAAACTTTTTCTCCTAAAAAAGTAACTTTTGGCACAGAAGGCCATCTAATGTTATAAAAATATGTGGCTCAGAATGCTGTCAATCACACATTCCAAATTGTGCACATTTTTTCTTATAGCTTTGCCATAATAGGCAATTTGTCGTGATACCGTGTTAGCCTCTAGTTCCTGAGTTTGCAGGTTCAAAACCGGCGGAGGGCGACAGACTTTTTCCGGCGTAAAAATCCTTAGTTTTCGTCGGAAGGGAAGTAAAGCGGTGGCCCTGTGTTGAAATTTATGTCACGTAAAAGAACCTCAAGCCTGATAGAGAGACCTCTGGGCAAAGTTTCTGGTCTTTCACACCCAATATAGATTGCGACACTAACAACTATAGCAGTTAAGGAGCGCTTTATCATCTCTATTTATCTCCCCAAATGCATGGCAACAGCTTGGGCCATAGGCACTGCGTTATAATATTATTGTATTAGGGAACTTTAATATAGATGTGATTGAGAAAGTAATAATAAGAAAGGTCAGCTACAGAATTATGAGAAGTATAGTAACTCTGACCGAAAATGGAACCAACAAGAGTAACCAAATATTTATATACCTGTGTTGAGCAGATGTACACAAATTTAAATATGGAATATTTTTAGTACTACAATCGTTAAATGGGAATTAGTGACCGTTATTAACAACCGTTTGAAATCAACGCCTTAAGTAAAGTTAAGCATAAAACAAACTGGCAAAAATTAATAGAATGGGAAATGAAAAAAAAACACAAGCTGCATGCAGAAAAAACGTAAAAAGAATCGCAATGGGCTGGAATAAACAGAAGAAAAGAAATAAATGAAAATTTTGATGGCTTGCAAAAATCTCAAAAATTTGTCTGGATGCAACATTGCCCCTGCAGGAAGTAAATTTGAAAAAATGTGATACACGGTCCTCTAAACGTATATATCCAAAAAGTGCATGCAATATCTAAACAGTCTAAAACACTCTAAACTTATGAGAAATCCTCTACCTACATAAAAATTACAAGCAAATTCTACATAATGTAATAAATGAAGCAAAAGCTTACATAATAAGCTTTTAATAAAAATGGAGAAAATAAAATTAAAGTAACATGTAAGATCTAAAAGCAATAGATAAAAATCAAACCAATTTGGGTTAAAAAAGGCCAACAATGCGGCAGACTGCAAAGGAAAATATCATAAATGACTAAATAGAATCAGCAGAGATTTAGCAACCTAAGCATGGTGCCATACATGATTAAAACCGAGTGTAAGTAATGAACACAGGCCAACATTAAGTTCACAATAGAAAATAAATTAGATCAGAGCAACATACTAGGTTTAGTCATAGACCATAATTTGAAAAGGAAGAATTATACAAGTATATTATGCCTTTTTCACCCTTACTTAAGTTTTTGGATCGCTCTATGGCGTATAGCGCAAAACTTAAGTAGTTTCTAAAGATACTCAAGTTTCAGAAAAGAGAGAACAAAATTATGCACGCACGCACAGACATTTTTCCTCATATGGTAAGTTGTTTTGACTACTATGGAACTGATTTGTCTTAAAATTATTTGTATGTGGAGTTCTTAGTCTTGAAGCACCTCTTCATGCACTACTGATCGCATTTTCAAACTTATCTACTACTTTTTCTATGTTTGTTTCCAATGGAACTATGTTTTCTAGGATATTATCCACATCTGTTTGTTCATTGTTTGTGAAACATGCATTTAAATTTTGCGCAACAAAGTAATTTTACCGCTTCTGTGAAATGTCTCCTGAAGTCATTTTAATGTTCTGGTTTTATAATATATCGTGTGCCTAGAAAATTATACTCATTTTTGTTCCGCATTTTTCCAAGGTGTATGCAATCAATTTGTGGTCAGAAAAGCTTTCTTCGTTACCACAATTCCAATTTCTCATTCTTGGATTAATAATTGTTACATCCACATTGCTAGCTCTTGTGTTTGACTCGAATTTTGTAATATTGGTTCATCAAGTGTAGGTTATTAAATTAAGTCAAGTTTTATTTATGGACGCTTTTAACTACCATGGTTCTTAGCGTCCCATTCTCTACTGTGCATGAAAGACCTAAGTTTTGCTCAGAGGCCTCTTTATCAGCTTTGAGGTTCTTTTACGTGCCGTAAATCTACGATGTAGGTCCACAAGGACTTTACTTCTCTTCCCAAGGAAGAATTTTTCCCCTCTTATTAATTAGTCCGAAGTGCCATGTTTTGGATCTTGCGTTACTTATATGATTAAATATTCTAGTGAAATATTTAGTGTTATTTTAGTCATATAAGTAAAATAAATAAGGCATAAAGCTACAATCAGCCATAGAATGTTAATAACTGTGCACATACCTTACTGTAAATAACTTTGTATAGTTAACGCATGTAATATTACTTTCGTTGTAATGGAGCGTGCTGTTATTAAAAAAATCTGATGTGTTACACTCACATGACTTTCTCTACTCTTGTACAAACTATTTTTACAAACGCTTTTTCTCCATATGCTTCATGTTAATCGAGATGTTAATCTTATTGCTAATTTTCTTGTAGATGCAAAGGGAATATGGTAGGTTTTAAGGGATAGTCAAATATTTTAACGCTGGTTGCTATGTGGCGCATTCGATTCTCTTTGCCTGTCCAGGACATAAAAAAAATGAACAACGAATTTGAGAAAAAGTAAGTATTGGAAAATTTAAGCGAATAACCAGCAATATCTCGAAAAAGGTTCACTCAACAAAAGAAATGTATATGACATAAATTTTGTATTTTAACGAGATCTACATTTTTCGTGTAATAAATTTTGTCAATCTCTTAAGCTTTACCAGTTATGCAAAAGTCGTTCACAATGAAGAATTCTTTTGGAGACATTCCCAGAAAATTCGAGATATACATTTCATTTCCCATGACAATGTCTTAAACATATGATATTTTAATCAAAATCGTTAGAGGCATTTTTGAGAAAGTTAAAATTTTCGAAAAATGTTCCATGTAAAGGGTAGTCAGCATTGGGGGAATTTTCCTGAAAACCTTCGTGTCGCATCTCTGGAAGATAGTGAACCTAAATACCAGGTTTGGTGTTTATCCGACTGTTCGCTTCTGAGTTATGCTGTTCACAGACACACACACAGAAACACACACACACACACACACACACACACACACACACACAGAAACACACACGGACATGTTTAATGATTTTTTGGATTCAGGGGGATTCAAAACATGTATTTCCGGTGAAATCTCGGTATCGGATCTTAGGGTGGAATGCAATACTTCCCCTACTTTCTATACGTAGTAGAGAAAGTAATAAATTAAACATAGAAAAGCACCATACAACAGTTCATTTGTATAAGATAAAGCCATTGACCGGCTATATACATCACTTATAATAAGGTTATTGCTCACTATAGTGCATGTTACTGTCACACACGAGTAAGTAATGTGGGAGTTACAGAACGAAAACACCACACACGCGATCCGTGGCCTCACCATAAAATACTGCACTGTAGGAAGATAGGTGGATGGGCGGTCGGGCGATCAAGGTAGGTTAGTAGGTTAGTTAGGTAGGTAGGTTAACTAAGTTAGGTAGGTTACGTTGGTAGGGTGTGGTAGGTAGGTGGGCAGGCGGGTGGTTTGTTAGGCAGGTGTGTATGTATATTATGTACTTTATGAGTGGTATGCTATGGTATGTTATGCTATGTAGTAAATGAACTGTAAAAACCTAGAATCACAACAAAAATATGAATGTTTATATCAATAATACGAGGACAAAACGTAGCTATTTCACAAATACAGAAAGAGGAACTCTAAATCTGTACCTTAAAAAATTAAACAGATAATAAATGAAACCAACCGCTATCAAGTCATATCTGAGACAAAAATTCTTTCCGCTTCCTAAGAGAGTACCGATGAGCATATGCAAATGCATCTAAAATATAGCATTTTTACACTTCTCATCTTCTTGTGTATAGGTGTATTCCTTGTTATATCTTTCTGTACTTGAGATTCTTTTTTCTTTATTTGTTATTTTATTACGTTTTGTATAGTTGGATGATCCTTGTAAAATGTAGTTAAAATGTGGAAATAAGGTGCAATACAAAATCAATCTGATATTTATGATAATGGAAGCAATGAGAATCAGATCAACTTCCATGTTTGCTTGAACGACGTTCTATTCAAAGTAATTCTTGTGTATATTAAACTTGGCTAAAAATATTTTATAACAAAGTGGTTATCAACAAGTCAAAAACCAATACATTTGATAGAGTGTTTATCACAGATTCTCAAGTATGAATGGAAGATCATCATATCACATATTCAACGTGGAATGTTTAAAAAACAGTTAATACGTATTAAAAACTTTCATGTGTCACACGACTTTCTCCACCCTCTCTCTTTACAAAAGCTCATTGTTGTATCTACTTAATTTTAATCAAGATAAAAGTTTGCAGTAATGGTTTCATTACACATTTCGTTATATGCACAAAAGGGATATCAGAGGCTGAAACAAGGAGATCTATAAGAAGTAGATCCCTATATACTGGCTTTGTGATTCCATTATCTTTCCATAACACCATGAGAAACAAACTAATGGCCACATAACCTTACAAAATGGTACAAAGTATTCAAATATTCAACCAATGATAATAAATATCTCAGAAATGGTTAATGTTACAAAAATATTTTTATATAAGCTGCATATTTTAATAAAATTTACATTTTTGATTTCAATAACCTTTGTTTATCTCTCATGGTTTACCAGTAATACAAAATTCTTCAAAATGCATTCAGAATGAAGGGACTCATACGCTATTTAGAAAAAATCAGTTTATTAGCAATGAAAGTTTCGGATCTCCCCACCAGTTACCAGGCTTGCAGTAAGCATGGACGAGAATGGATCAAACAAAACTAGAATTTTCTGCTAGAGAGCAAACTAATTAGTGGCCTTGAATGGGCAGTGGTATGCATCTCTGGAGGAATACCTCTTAAAGTGACAAAGCTTATCCTCTACATATTCAAATAACCTCAACCTGAATGTGAACATAAAATATTTAAGTGCTTCATGAATGGAGAATGTAAAAAAAAGTATTCTAATGCGGTGATGTTGCTAAGTATGTGTTTAGATAATTACTTTTTTAAAATAAGTAAACAATCTTCCAATTGGAATTCTGAATATCATTATTTATTAAATTAAATATATTATACATTAGCTTCACATGGAGCAATTTCCTCTCTAGTCATTAGCTCAATGAGTGAACAGAAGGTAAAGATGCGTGTTGAGCAAGGCATTAACACAATGCTTATTACGAAGGAAAATGTGAAGACAGAAGATTGTGAGAAGATTCCAAGCAAAGTTTGGGAAAGGAGCTCTTTTAAAGATCCAAAATATATGAATGACATAAAAACTCTTCACTGGGCTAGGAAGCTCTGGAAAATGAGAAATGAGTCTCCAACCAACTGTGACTGCAGGAAACACCTGTGCTGTTTGTGATCTGTAACAAATGAGGACACCAGTTACTGAAACACACTTTATTTATCACTTAGGCACTCAGCATAGCACCAACGTTACACTTGAGTCACTTTAGGCACACATTCTAAACACAACACAATTGATCCATTGAATCAAATCACAACTGAACTGCACTGTCCACTTTTCGTTTCGTCACTTTTTGACTAACAGTACTGGCTATCAGGGCGAGGAAAACCCCTTATATAGGCCCTGCATACAAAGCGAAACTTTCTAGAAGAGCAATCTATACTAGACATGCCAAAACGAATGTTCCAGAACACGTAACAAGCCTATAATAAGCAATTATTCTACACTCGCTATTGTTCGAACGGGCGGTTGAAGGTCCCACCCAGGTGCCGGACCGAAAGACGCTTACTGCTGGTCCATAAGTAGCTCCACACACATACATACAAACACACACTATCACAAATCTTATTGAGGCGGATGGACACATAACAATCTTCAAAGTTGCATCAGTTATGAGAGTTATTGGGTGATGAACATAACTCTGCCAGGTGGGTTCCTTGTCTGCTTATTCAGGACCTAGAAACATGTCAACAACAACTAAGAGGAAGGAGGGGAAACGGGTGCAGCACCATACACTCGAGTTTGAACAAGGAACAAGGCAGTAGTGGAAGAAATTTGAAGCTGCACCAATCAGGATCCAATGGTGCTCGTCAGCTCAAACTGCTTTTTGGAACTCCAAGGTCATTTTGATCATTAACTTTCGTGACTTAATGGGTGATTAAATGGATAGCCATGAACATCCATAGTCCACAATAATCCCCTGAGGAAAAGCACTTGTAGTTTATTTGTGTCATTTAAAGACGTACTGAGGTGTCAGTGATTGAATGATAATGCATAATTGCAAACATTTGAGTGCATGGCTGCCAACATGTTTTTCTTCTAGGAAATAATAAAAACGTGCTAGTTCATTGCAAAATCCATACTTTGAAACAACGAGATTATGTAGAAAATTGGGATAAAATGCCTTACCGGACCCGACTTTAGCGACTGAAGTAATGTCTTACATGTCCCTGGGTGTCCTACAGATGACCCTGTATCTCATTCTCTGACTTTAACGCAATGCTGGCAACATATGAGAAATACCACCGAAGCCGGTAAGACACTCAGCCTCAAGGCGTAGCCGAGAGATTGAGGGCCTTCAGCCTCAAAGCGTAGCCGAGGGATGTTTTTTAGAAGGAGAGTAGTGTAGCAAGTTGCGGCCTATCGGCAACAGGGCGTAGCCGAGGGATCTGCGCGTCTAAAACTCGAATGATTCACGTTCGCAGAAACAACAGCACATCGCATATTTGGTGCATTTCACTTTTTATTTAGGTTGGCAGTACCCACTTTGCATGTGATTTATCGGAAAAATGGCTACGTTTTTTGTGTTCATGACGCGATTTGCCTATGTAAGTAAAACACCTGAAACGGGCGGGTAGGTGGGACAAGACATAGAAGAGACCACATCATGTTCTAAACTCACTCCTAAGGTAATTTATTTCACTTCCTTATACCTAATAAACGTCGGGTCCAGTAAGGCATTTTTGCCGAAAATTGATATACAGTATCCTCTCCTTGTTTTAATATTTTTGTTAAACATAAAAAGTTTAGTTTATATTTATTTACCCTGGTACAAGGTACACAGGATTGAACGTGACATATGATCGCCCTTTTAAACTATGAAAGATCACGATGTTTTGAGTGCTTTTCCTTAATATATTTTTTTTAATAAGGCATTCCGTTCTGGAGGTAAATACTATTTTATTTCGCACAATAAATACAAATGCTAACTTTTAATTCTTCAGCTTCTGCTGCTATGGCAACGAATAAACACTTCTGGTATACAAATAAACAGAAAGCTGCACATAATTGCAACGTAACCTAAACATCATACGGAATATGGAACAGCAAAAGCATTTGCAATATTACGAAAATTATTAATAACAGCACTAATTTATAAAGGTAAATAAAATCTTGAGAAATCCAATTTACAAGATTTCTCTGTGAATTATAAGGCTCTGTGAATAATGAAGGCAAGACAAGGACAGATAATCAATAAGAACATTTTTTTACTGTTTAAAGATATTGCTGAAAATGTGCACCCCTTGCCTAAGCACATTCTTCACAAAGGTTTCTCCAATTCCAGCACTCCGAAATTTTTGTCCAAGTTGCTTTTTATATCTTTCGCTGTTCGAAGTATTCTTTCTTGCAACGTTTTCACATCAGGCACTTCTGTAATGTATATGCAGGTTTTCATGTTGCCCCAGTGAAAAAAGTCACTAGGTTTTAGATCTCGCAATCTTGGTGTCCATCTTATTGGGCCATTCCAAGCGATCCAGCGTTCTACGTAGCTGTTGCATAGATGACAACACATGACTACTTATGTGCAGATGTGCACCGTCATGTAATAGTCACATATCATTTCTTACTGCCAGGGGAACATTCTCAAGTAGAACTGGTGACGCTTTCTTGAAGAAACCGGAGATAGGTGAATCCTGTCAAAATCCAAAGAAGTACCCACAGAACGACTGTGATTCCTATGATTCCTGCCCAAACATTTACAGAAAACCTGTGCTGAAAGCTGTCTCGTCTTAGTGTATATGGGCTGTTGTAAGCTCAAGTGTGTGCATTATGGTAATTAGTAACTCCATTTCTGGTAAACGTTGCTTCATCCATTGCAAGAATTTTAAGGAGAGAATCCCCTCATTTTTGAAGAAGCCATTCAGAAAATGTTACCTTTGGTGTATAATCTGATTGAGAGAGATACTAGACATGCTGAATATGATAAGGACATAGCAATTCTTCATTTAATGTTCTTGAACAGTCTAATGGGATACGCCGATTGTTCGAGCTATATCACACCAGCTGTTTCCAGGGTGTTCTTTCACTAGGTAGGATTTCTTCTTATATAACATTTCTTTGACCAATTCTTTCAACATGAGATAACTTCCTGTATGTAGAACTCTTTGACAGATGAAAAAAAATGTCCTATAATGTGGTGCTCATCTATTTGTGAATCTTTCTCGTTAAATTCTTGCTGCAGCTTCTCCATTACGATATGTTTCACTATAACTGAGTAGCATTCCAAGATACTCGGCATTAATAAAGTGAGCCATTGTAACTGATAATCTTTTGTTTTTAAAACAATCCATAAGTGCAATAAACAACTGAAGTGGGTTTCTTCTGTTTAATCCCGTTCAATATATTCAATTTCCTCTGAATGATAGTGGAAATTAAGAAACAAATGTTCGAAACACAATAGCTACTTGCACCAGCTACATTTGAATAAAGAAAGCTCATCACAGTTTTTATTATTCTACATAAAGAATTTCCAAGTAACAATTCCCTTCCCATTCAATAATCTGTGCTATTTTCAAAAGTTTTATTCGTGATAATCAGACCAGCGAATTTCCACGCATGTTTATGTGACAAACTGAAGCGCAGTGAACATTCCTGATTGTAAATCAATGAATGCATTTCAGAACTTTTCACATCAATATAATTTAACACAATGAAATCGTAGATATGTCACTCCATTGTTTTCAACATTAGAAAAAAATGCCTGTCTAATGGTTGTAATTCAAGAGTTCTTTTTTCTGGAATGATTTATACTTTTAACTCTTCAGGTTCATACTTATTTAACTTAACTATTTCTTCTTTCTCCATTTACCCTCCCCGTGATTATGGCTTACACACCCCAGGACCTACAAGCGGCTGCCTGGGTCAGATGCCTGTCGGGGGCACAAACTGCTGTGGATCAGAGAGGACAGCCAGGATGAGTGATCAGTCCGAAGCCTGGTGTGAAAGCGAAGAAGGAAATAAATTGAAATGTCTATAAGATGAGTGAAAGAAAAGGTGATGATGGAGAAATTGGTGGGATGAATGGCGGGGAAACCCGGAGAAGACCTGCCTAGATGCCGATTTTGCGCACCACAAATCCCACATGTGGTTCCCTGAGATTGAACCATTGGTGAGAGGCGTGCGGTCTAACCACTTGACCACGGGGCCGCCTTAATGAAAGTACTTCGTGTATTAAATTAATATCTTTGTGAGGTGCCCAGTAATCCAACAGTGAACAGCTCAATGGAGGACCAGTGTGAGGTAAAAATATCAAATCCAGAAATATATGTAAAAGATCTTTTATAATTTTTTTCAGATTTAGACCATTGCACAATTAAATTACGTTCTTTAAACATACTCTGCTGTACAGCTTGGCTTGGTGGCGTTGACTCCTGCAGCACAATAAAAAGTCAGGGAAGGGGACCTCCCATGCATGATACTGTTGGCATAATTGTGAATTAATGTGTCTGTGTGTTTTGTGATTTTGCAACATCACATGCTACCTTCTTACCACGTCTATGAAGTGTTCTGCCGGAATGCGTTCCTGTATCGATGCCAGATTGATTTGCATCATACACATTGTCAGCACAATGCTGCTCTACAAGTAACATTGCCTCTTCTCTCCAGGAATGCAGTATGTTGTTAGTAGTTCCAAATTCTTCTTGTTTCTTTTTTGTGACAAGCTGTGTAATTTTTCGTGATGTGCGAATATGTTGCTTGAAATTCCATATCCATGTTGACAAAGGTAAATCAAGTGATTGGCTTCTTCATGGGCCCATTTTTATAAGTTTATATCGTGTACTATCAGGCTGTCTGCACGAGCGTCCATAACTTTCATATACACCAACTCATACAATTGCTTATATTTATGTGTGACTGTTAAACTAAAGATGACTTGCCAATAGAAACAGATTTTACAATATCTTCCTTAAAACGGTAAAACCGTATTTCGTGCTGAAATTGAGGATATCTATTTTTCAAAGAGTTCCATGTTAAGTGAGGAAATGTTTACTTTGGCTTCTGTTTATTCGGCCTCAACCATGTGTTTATAACCTTTCTTTTTTTCTTCCATTGACTATTCTGCTCTATGTTTTTTCTGGGCTCTGTGGGCCTTCTGATGTTGATTCCTGTTTTAATGAAGTGAAGCAGATTCTTCTGATGGAGATTCGTATTCATCGGGCACTAAAACGGTTTCAGATACTGGTTTATATTCATCACTATCTAAAGTCGGTATACATACTATTTCTGTACCAGATTTTAATGTAGAAGATTCTCATCTTCGTTGGTTAAAACAGAGAGCTTGAAATTCTTCTCTTTAAAGTGATTATATAACACATTCACTACACTCTCAGGGTTCGTTTTTATAGACAGAAGCTTACTGAGGAGCGACTCATACACATTTCACGGTGCCAGGTTCACTGCACTCATAGTCACTGCTCCCTCTTGCCGGATTATGGTTACATCCGCCAGCAGTTCAAAAGGATGTCACTCTGATTTGACACTGACGACCCCCACCTGCAAATCTTTACCATCCTGTAACTCGTATATATGCACGATAGGGTGTAATATTCGCGGGGTTTTACATATTTTAGTGTGCTCTATTAGATGATTTATAAACTGGTGTCAAGCTATTTTAACATCGATTGATGTTCCCTTGTGAGAGAAACGTCAAGGGTTATAATAATAGTAAGATTTCAAATTTTACATTTCAAAATATATTTAAATATGCACAGGATATTTATGTTTCAATCTCCTCTAAGAAATATTTGAAAAGGTATTTAAGTTTCATAGAGTATTTTTTTAAAATAGAGTTAATATTAAGCAATTTTCACTCTCTTCTCAAAAGCTGCTGTAAAACAGCAAAACTGCACTAAAAGCTTTTGTTCTATTCATTACAAAGAGTCATCCTGTTCAAGGATAATCAGAGGTCACCCTCAACCTATATAACCCACCAAAGTACCTGTGGATTTAATCATACTACCAGAATCAGTCATAGAACAAACTTTAATGTTATATTTGTTGGAGCGATTACTACATTCTCATTTGTATCAGTTCAACACGGGACTTCTGCTGCAACATAAATGCGAGACTATTAAAAATTGCTGGCTTACCCAAACATTGGAGCTTTTTAAACTTGGATAGTGATTTAATTGCTTCCATTTATCTTCTCCGTTCTTTAAGAATTATTGTACATTGATCTATAAGATTGTTATCCTCCCGATACAATTTAATTTCATAGGCTATTATTATTATTACTATTATTATTATTATTATTACTAGCATTGTTTTATACAAATCCTGTTATATTCGTGCAAAACAATGTGAAACCTCAGCAGAATATATCACTCCCACAAACAGCTTTCCAAGTTCTGGAAATGCTGCATAGACTATGAATACCCTTTGGAGGTGGAACAATCAACGGCCAGAATTGTTGAGTAATTGTTTAGATAACCATAATAGGTAAAACTGCAAACCTTTGTACCTTCTCTTTAGTCCCGTAGTTATTAAATAACCTAAAATGTATACAGTTTTCACACAATACAGACACCCTTAACATATACAATGAAAAAGGTGAAGCTGGTGAATATGAAGTTTCTGCACTCCCAGGTCATCAATACAATCTCTTTGGAAAGGCAAACTCTGTGACCAATGAGAAAGTTTTACCCTTTCATTTTTAAATTACAAAATATTGATTGAAAGATTTCTAAAGATAGCTGGACACAGTTCTCTCTTTACACGATTATTTAGCACATCCTTCTAATGAACTTGATTACAAAATACAAAGGAACTAAAACGAAACTTTCTTACATGAGGGTTATTAAAGTATTTTGGTGTTTTATAAGCAGATACATATCTCTTTTGTTTTGCTGCATCTTGGTGCTAAACGTCGTCCTCCGTAGTACAGTGGTTACCTTGCTAGCCTGTAGTTCCCGAGGTCGTGGGTTCAAACCCGGTGGAGGGCGATAAATTTTATGGGCGTAAAATCCTTAGCACGGCTTCCTTCGGAAGGGAAGTAAAGCCGGTGGTCCCGTGTCGTAAATGTACGGCACGTAAAAGAAAAGAACCTCAGGCCTGATAGAGGTCTCTGAGCAAAATTTACAGTCTTTCACGCCCAATATAGAATGGGACATTGAGGACCACAGCAGTTAAAAGGCGTCCAAAATAAAACTAAGCTTTAATTTTTTGGTGCTAAATCATGACCTATAGAATATACAAACGTGTATATCACATGGCGTAACAATAGCACCTTCTAATCCAGACACTCTCAACTGAAAGTTAAGGTCTCTTTTAAAAGTACGTTTTTTTGTAATTTCAATGTGTTTGTATTCTAGCACATAGGCTTTATAATATGTTTTAGTGTTTTACATACATATGGATTCTCTTTATAATTATAATTAATTTCTCATTATCAACTAGCTTTTGCAGGGAAAACATAAAATATGAGGGAACGTATATTTATATAAAATCTGACATTAACTTTATAAATTAAAGGGTTATTCAGTTTGAGTAGTTAAACTGGAATGGCATTTTGAAGCTAGTATTGTAAAATTAGTAAATAATAAGACGGTCATAATCTTTGTTTATAGAAATTCATATAGTAATTGCAAATATTATTTCAAAACATTGACATTATTTTTGGATATTATGAATCTAAGACCTAAGTTACATTAACAGCACATTTTAATATCATTTTTAAGGATAGTAATGAAAATAAATGGTATGCTGAATTCATATGGCGTGCAAGCTGTAATAAATTAATTAAACAGAGTGCAAAACAGGGCTGGAACTACAATAAGTAAAATACTTATAAATATACATGCATTTTGGTATATAGCCTTAGTGCCGAAAACGATTTGGGCAGTTAATCTATTTAGACCATAATTTTGGAGAGCATAATGAAGTTAAATACACATGTTTATATAGAGGTCGGGATAGTTCATGGCGAAAATATAAAATTGTTGAACTATCTGATGTGAAGAGAAACTTGGGAAACTATATAACTTAAACGAAGTAAACAGTCCGTATAGAGTTTATGAAATCCATTAATTATGCTTTAATACTGCAATTTATCTTAAGAGATGTATGTAAATGGAAAACTATTGAATAATAACTGGATTAAACCAGGAATATGAAAACCATGTAAAAGATTGAGATTCTTAAATAAATGTGTTATGGAAAGAACTCAGGAATTTTTCAGAACTAAAGAGACTAACAAACAAGTTAATAAACAAAACCAATAATAAATCTAAAACTAAATGGCAAAATTTGAAATAGTGTATGGAATGAGGTCCACAATAGTGAAATAGTGGGTGCCAAGGTGAATAGCCTCAGAACTAAAACGTTTTAATATATTTAATACATATTTTAATGATGTAATTAAACATTTGGTGCAAAACCTGAGTGATAAAACGTACATACAAATATACCATAATTTCCATATTCATTATTCCTTTCGCCCACTGATATTAATAAGCCCAGAGCTGCAATTAAGAGCCTCAATAATAAAAAGGCATGAGCTGAAGATCACCTCTCAAGTTTTATAATTAAAACATGCTGTGCGCACATTATTGATCCGATAAAATGCTTTATAAATGTGTAATTTAGTACCGGAAAATTTTCTGACTGTCTATATATCCTTAAGACAAGGCTGCTTTTTTAAAAAGGGTCAAGCGGAATATATGGATGATTATAGGCTGATATCTCTATTACCTGTATTTTCTAAAGTGATGAAAAAATTATATTAGAAGGTTAATGTCTTTTTTTGGATAAGCATGATTGTATTATTAAATCAAAAGCATGGTTTTCCTGAAGTTACATGTATGGATACGGGTTTAATGCGGCTTTAACGTACGTATAGGAAGTTTACAACATTTTGGACAGTAAATTAATGTCTTGTGTGGGTTTATGTTTAGACTTATCTAAATCATATGTTCTGGTCAAACATGATTTATTGTTATTATTTAAATAACATTCAACCTCCGGTTTTGTGTATGACTGCTGAGAGTAGGCTCTGAATTGCTGCTGGAGTACTGTCAGGGATCTGAAATGCTGGTCTATGGAGTTGAGGCGTTGCTGAGTCGTGCGTGAAGCTGATGATGCATTCTTGGTTGATTCGTCGATGGTGTTGATTCTAGATGAGATGTCAAACTGACCAGCTAGAAAAGCTTGCTGAGCAGCTGACGTGACTTGAAGTTCCCTCATGAGTTCCTCCTCGTTCTACAGACACTTATAGACCGCATACGCAGGTATTCTATTCCGTCACACTTATGTGCTTATACCCTTTTTCATAATCGCCGCTATCACCTCGCGCCTCATTTCCCTAACTCCCAATCTCGTAACACTTCCCGAGGTTTAATACAAGGTTCGGCTCTTAGTCCGCTATTATATTTCTTGTATATAGGGGATATACAATCCGAGGTAACTATGTCAGCACGTGTTTTGCAGTACGCGCATGATATGGTGATATATACACCAATACAACCAAATGCCCGGACCGACTTTAGACTTTTCGAACAAGACTGTCTTCGCGTTATTCAGTTTCTGCAAACCTTGGGAATGCAAGTAAATACCCGGAAAACTAAATTCCTTCACTTCCGTCGATCTACCAGACCCTCGCCGTTTACTCTCCGAATACAGGATCATGACCTTAGCCCAACACCTACGGTCAAATGTTGAGGCCTCTATTTGCAACAAAATCTCTCGTCGATAGCACATTACAAAATATATTTTAACGACCTTGACTCGCACCAAGGACTTATTTAGAATAATAGCGGCCCAACATTGGGGTATGCATCCCCTCCCTCTTCTTAGATTCCTACCGCCACTTATATAGGCCAGACGGAATATGGACAACTTCTTGCGCCACCGTTGTCGCCTGGCACTATGGACACATTCTTTTACCAACTCTATAATATTATATTTCATATTCCGGGTAAGCCGGCCAAATGCTTATCACAACGATACTTTCCGACGTATCATTTGGACAACCGACTGAGTGTAAATTTTATAGCTGACTTAATGACACATTCTTATACTCCCTTATTACCAAAATTACTCGCTTATGTGAGATACTATGCGAGAGACCCGATGGGGTGGCACATTTACCTTTCCCACTACTGTGCGGTGTCGCGATCTTTCGTCGAATCGACGACTGTTTCCGTACGCCAGTATATCCTGCGTTTCTGCTAAACATTCTAGTCCACAGCCTCCCCGCTAATGTACATATTGACATAACGATATTCCATATCCAGGGAGCCACTCTGGAGCGCATACCTGGACGACCGTAAGTTAGACTGGAAGGACAACTCACCACTCCTAATTTTACAGACGATTCCAAAACCGCTAGTGGCACTAATCTATGTCGACACTACGTCGGAAAGGTTAACGTGGCGACTAGACGGCCGTAACTCTATTTACTCGGCGGAGGACATTGCGCTTTATAGAGCTCTGAAATGCTTACAATTTCATCTGGTCACTCACTATATCATCTTTAGCGATTGTCGCAGTCTTTTAACAGTTCTACAACGTCCGATTCAATGGCTCAAGGTCCCAATGTATGAGATACTAATCCGCAACTTCTTACATAGTTTACCTGCGCATATGCGCCTTTGTTTGACTTGGCTACCGGGTCATGTGGGGATCCCGGAAATGAAAGAGTCGACGTAGCAGCAATATTGTTTATGGTTACACACTTATAAAAGACTTACTGACTGTGTGTAAATAAGTTTTAGTAGCAAGCTGGAAGTGCAAGCCTATTGGTATGTCGTAAAGCGCAATGTGTGTATGTTTGTGTGCTCAAAATGAGCAAGTTTTCGAGAAACAATTTTAAGTGTGCAGTGGCACAATGCTCTAATACAGGAATAAAAATGCCTGGGGTTATATACCGCAGGCTCCCTATATATCACAAATGATGGGTGTGGATTTCTTGTGTAAACGGAGTGATAAATTCAATTCTGATAATGCTTGAGTGTGTTCAGTACATTTTCGCACAACGTACTATGAACGTGACTTAAAAATATGTTGTTTGGTTTACCATCAAGAAAAATATAGCGTGCTGATGCAGTTTCACGCTTATCAATTCCTAACCGGCATGCAGCTTCTCTGCGGATTCGACTTCAAGCAGCAGCAGTGCCAGCTAAACCAGCCAGCGTGTGCGTGTGTGTGTGTATTCTTGATGGTAAACCATACAACTCATTTTTAAGTCACGTTCATAGTATTTTGTGCGAAAATGCACTGAGCACATTCCAGCATTATCAGAAGTGAATATCACTCCGTCTACACGAGAAATGTACATGTAGGTAGGTATGTGGGTGGGTGGGTAGGTAGGTAGTTAGGTAGGTAGGTATGTGTGTGTGTTACTTTTTAATGATATAGTGTTTTAATTGTAAAGTGTTAAAACATCTTTCTCAAAGTTTTTGTTTCCTTGTCTGATGAATATTTGCAATTCACGTTTTATGTATGAATGCATGTATTTATTTATTCTGCAATTGGGTACTTCCCGGTGGCAGAATTAAACCGTACAAAATTTACATCACCATGACTAGCTTATAATAATAATAATAATAATAATAATAATAATAATAATAATAATAATAATAATAATAATAATAATAATAATAATAATAATAATAATAAACAAGACTAACAATACAAATTGATTAATTTTAAATATTAACGAAGCTTTTAAAATCCCTAATTACTGAACCATTTATAGTTTACTTAACTATTCACAATTACTTAACTATTCACCATTTACTTCACTATTCACAATTTACTTAACTATTCACAATTTACTTAACTATTCTCAATTTACTTAACTATCTACAAGTACTTAACAATTTACAAAGTACGTAACTATTTTCGAGGTACTTAACTATTTACAATTGGTCCTTATATTTAGTTACCAGTATTTTCAACCTGGTAGTGTCAACTTTAATAGTATAGTTTGTGAAATGAGTACACTAGTTAATTAACCAACATTTATTCTGCTAATATTATTTCTGAACTGCTTTAAGGTCAGAGGACAGCCCTGAAAGGCTGCTACAGGCAATTCATTCCATTCCTCAATGGTTCTATTAACAAAAGAAAATTTTCCCACGTCGGTTCTGCACTTTCTACCCCTAATTTTAAACAGATGATCGTTTCGACCGTAGTGTGCTGGATTCTCTAACCTTTCTCTAACATCTGCCCAAGCATTTGAACCAGTATAAGCTTTAAATAACGCAACTAATCTATGTTTTTTACGACTAACTTTTAGCGGTTCCCATTCATTCTCTTCACCTTTTGTAAACCCAAAATCTTTACCTCTCCTTATGAATTTTATAGCCCTTCTCTGTACTTTTTCTAAGGAATCAATCTGATTGACTCTGTATGGGTCCCAACATGCTACTCCATATTCCATAACCGGCCGCACTAACGATTTGTAGGCTAGTTCCCTGGTCTTTGCGCTCCCCTTTTTCAGTATTCTCATTACGAAATGCAATGCTTTCCACGCTTTCCTAGATGTACTATTTATCTGTTTCCCCCATCCAGCATTACATGACAAGCACACTCCCAAATATTTGTAGCTGTCCACCTGTAGAATTGGTTCCCCGCCCATTTGATAGTTATGTATAATCTTCCCCTTAGTTCTGCTAAAAACAATGGACTTACTTTTCCCAGCATTAATTGTCATTTTGTTTGCTTCGGTCCACCGCCTGATTTCATTTAGGTCGTCCTGAAGAGCAGTCTCATGCATGGAATTCCTAATCTTATTGTAAATAATACAATCGTCTGCGAACAGTCTTATCTGGCATTTAATGTTTATATGGATATCATTAACAAAGATAAGAAACAGTAACGGGCCCAGTACCGAGCCTTGGGGCACGCCCGAACTTACGGTCCCCCCTTCTGACAGTTCTCTACCTACTCTTACTCTTTGCGTCCTCCCTTTCAAAAATTGTTCTAACCACAATACAACGCGATTATCAAGTCCCGCATTTGCTAGTTTCCGGATGAGTAAACTATGTGGCACTACGTCAAAAGCTTTAGAAAAATCTATCACCACTGCATCAGTCCTTCCCCCTGCATCCACCTCATCTGCCAAATCTTGAATTAATGAAGTTGTTTGACTTTCACAGGAATACCCGGATCTAAACCCATGTTGTGCTTTGTTGAACCACTGTTTGTTTTCTAATTCCTCCCGTATGTATTCTGCAATTAGATGCTCCATTACTTTACACACTACCGACGTTAGGCTGACAGGCCGATAATTATTTATTTCTGTTTTATTTCCCCCTTTGTATATTGGAACTACAATAGCGGATTTCCAGTCTTCCGGTAGTGCACGGTTGTTAATTGACATGTTAAACAAGAGCATTAGGTAGGGAATCATGGCTTCTCCCCCTATTTTTAATATTTCAGTAGGTACGTTGTCTGGCCCTCTTGATTTTCGATTCTGTAGCATCTTGATCCTTTTACGTAATTTTGGCGCCCTTATTTGAAATAGCGATTCTCCACCACTCCTATTTTCCCGTTCAGGACTATCATCCATTTGATGAAAAACCGATACAAAATGTGCATTTAATATGTTCGCTTTTTCCTTATCACTTATTACGGCAGTCCCGTTAACTTTGAAATCTCGTATGCCTTCTTTATTACCCCTGCGTCTCCTCACATAATTGTAAAATGCTTTCCATCCGTCACTTTCCTTATTTAAAATTTGTTCTAAGAACCGCTCCTGCGCTTGCAACTTTTCGTTTTGTAAATTCTTGGTTAATTCTTTAAATTTAATAAAATGCCATTCTGATTTCCTCCTTTTATGGTACGCGCGCCTTGTTTTCCTTTTAAGTGACCTAATACGTTTTGTATAAAATTCTGGATCAGCGTTATTTTTCATAACTTTAAAAGTTACATGTTTCATAATTGCTTCCGAAGTAAGTGTTTTGAAACTAGCCCAGGCTTCATTTACACTAGTGGCAGATTTTACGAAAGACCAATATTGCTCGCGTAGAAAATTCTGAATAGCAGCCCCGTCCGCTTTCTGGAAATTCCAGGTAATTGATGTTTGTTCTAATTCAAACCGGTTCAATCGTCCCCCCCAGCTTACTTCTAATTGCACACAATGGTGGTCACTGATACCTGGCAAGACCTCACATTCAGCAAACAAAGACTGAGGCCTGCATAAAAATACATCTAGTAAGGCTGATTTCCGAGTACTTGTGTTAACGACTTGCAACAACCCCTGTTCCCAAACCAGAAAATTAACAAGATTTTGGTCTTCGCCTCCTATTAACTGACCTTTCCAGTTTACATTTGGCAGATTTACATCCCCTGCTACAATAACGTTTCCCTTTACGGAAGAGATTTTTTCTATTAATTTATGCAACGTTTTGTGATTAGTTTCGCTAGGTGGTCTGTAGCAAGCTATTATTGTTATATTATTACCTTCGTTTTTTTGATCAATAATTTCAATTGCCATAATCTCTACATCCTCTTCTACCCATAGCGCTTTGCTTTGTAACTCTGACTTAGCGCAAATAAAAATTCCCCCTCCCCTTCCGTCCCTGTCCCTCCTAAACACCCTGTAATCTGAGCTGAAAACTTCCGCATCATTTATATCAACATTTAGCCATGACTCCGTACCTATAATTACATTTGGATTACATATCTCCATTAAATTCCAAAACTCTACAACTTTATTCATAATACTACGGCAATTTACCTGTAACAGCCTTAAAAAGCCAGCCCCTACCTGTGAATCTTCGTTTCTCCGAGGTTGTTGTCACTGTTGCTTCTGCCGCTTGCTGCCATCGCTCCACGTCGTCACCCTCCCGAACAAAGCTGCCAACTTCGAAGATCCACTTCGGTTTAAGTGCACACCGTCCCGTCCGTAGTCCCAGTCTTCAATCCACGAATTTGGGTCCAGAAACTTCGCGCCCAGTCGCTCCGCTACCCATGCATACGAGTCGTTTACCTGCATTATCTTCCTCCAGTTGACATCGCGTCGTCTCAAAACTCCACTAACGACGATCTTCGCTGAGGGAAATAGCTGCCTTGTCCGTTTAACTAAGTCGTACATGTCTCCCATCACGTAGTTTACACTTCTCCGCAGGTCATTGCTCCCAACGTGCAATACAATCGTCTTATAGCTGTCTTCCATCTCCTCTTGCTTTTTCTCGATTTCCCCCAGCAGTCCTTCAGTCCTTATGCCAGGATAGCAAGCTACCTCTGCATTCGGGTTTCCCGCATTTCTCACAATAGAGTCTCCGACTATCAAACATGGTTTCCCCTTTTCTTGTCCATTTTCTTTCCTGAGCTCCCTGAGTTGGCTATTCTCTTCTTCTAACTTCCGAATTTTCTCTTCCGCGCGTTTGAGCATCTCGCGTAACACCCGTGCTTCTTCTTGCAGCTTCTCCAGTTTCTTCTGATTTGCGATGACCGTTTATGTTAAGCCTTCTGAGAATGCTATTTTCTTACAGGTTTCCAGTGAAAGGAAACAGCGACATGAATTGAGGGAAATAGGGAAAAGGGCAATGTCAGCCTTTGAAGCACTGTCCCCCAAAAAGAAAGCTTGATCAATCAGCCAATACAGGGTTAAATAATGCCGGCAAAGACGATGAAGTTCTTCAGCTAAAGAAACAAGTTGAAAATATGAGAAGACAAGGTATAACTTAGAAAAAAAATGTGCAAGGGTCTCCAAAAAGTGGAGGTGAGATATGCCGTGAAGATAAGGACGTCGTCTACAGAGAAATTAAAGGAAGGGCTTGTTACTAACAGAATGAACCGCATACTTTCAAGATGCCTCTTACGCAACAATAAGCGTGTTAAGTGGTTCTCGGTGGATATAGCTCATGCTTTAACATTGATATCACTTTAAAAAAGATTTCAATTACTTAAGTGGTCATAACATACCGCTTCTAGGCCATTCAATGTTGCACAACTGGATCCAGAATTACAGACGTGAACCCGGAATTTTGCATGAAGCTATGGCGAAAGCAAACTCCTTAGATTATCAAGATCATGAAAAATATGGAGTGTTGCTGTTTAATGAGATGAATATAGACAGCCGAATTTGATATAGTTATTCAAATGTCCGTATTTTAGGACCTCATAATAACTTCCAGGTGGGATCCTGCGAGGACTGTTGCACCATGGAAACAGTGTATCTATTATGACTTTGATGTAACTATGACCACGGATATCCTGAATCACGTGATTTTTTAATTAGAAGATCGTGGCATCCGGGTAGTGGCAGAAATATGCGATATGGGTGCGGAAAATGCTAAGGTGTGGAAACAACTAGTGTTAAAATTAGAAAATACACTTTTCACAAACCCCCAAAATAACGAGAGGTAGGTGTGAGTCTTTTTTTATGACCTCATTTGTTGAAGTCACTTTCAAACCATTTCTTAAACGATAGAATGCAGTTGACAGATGGTATCTACCTAATAAAAATGAATGATATAGAAGATCTATTGCAACTGCAAATAGGGAATCTGTCCATTAGCTACCCATCACTGCAGCACACGTAAGCTTAACAGGTAGATGAAGGCAAAATGTGAGAATGGCTGCTAAGTTATTTTCAAGAAGAGCGGTACAGGAAATTAGGTATTGTCTTAATAAGGAGAGAGAGAGCAGCCTATTACAGTTAGTTAATGATGCTTTTGACGTGCATAACTCGAATTTCAAAAGATGAAATAATACCGCTAAGAAGTGGATATGATTTGAAGCTCAGGAGACCAGAAAACATTTTGCTGCGATTTATATAAGCCATTGAAGACATGAGAGTAGTGAAAAATAAAGCATTAGTTCACTTTCAGAAGGGCTTCATTATATCTAGTCGCTGTAAGGACCTTTTGCGGAAGTGAAAAAATGAAACACGATCTATATACCAACAAGTTTAAACCAACACGTTTTAGTAAACCTTTTCCTTGCTATTTGAGGTTGGGCATCATAGTTGAAGTACAGAACAGAATTTGTCTCTTGTTACTTACAGGCGCAATAAATCCTTATTTCAGGCGGATCATCAGTAGAAACTGTTTCCAAAAACCAAAATATTGAGTGAACTACTTCAAAATACACGTGACGCGGAGTTGCTAAATTTCATTTCCGTCGATTTATACATTGATGCTGCCGAAGACCTACCAGTACCTACCGAATGCGAGGAGGCTATACTCCAAGAAGACATTTAAATGAACACTTTAATATGGTTGCTGTGAAGTACCTCGCTGGTTATATTGCGCTTAAATACGTGTTATTGATAGTACTTTGTGCAACAAAGATGCCACATGTGATATACGGGAAAAAGTGAACCACAGACTGGATCGTCCTCCTCCATGGTGTAGTAGTTAACATGCTAGCCTCTAATTCTCGAGGTCGCGGGTTCAGGGCTATGTATTTTTTCGGGCATAAAAATCCTTAGCCTGGCTTCCTTTGGAAGTGGAGTAAAGCCTTTGGTCCCGTATCGTAGATTTACGGCATGTAAAAGAACCTCGAGCACGATAAAGAGGTCTCAGCAGAATTACCGGTCTTTCAGTCCAATATAGAATGGGACGCTAACGACCACACGAATTAAAAAACTTCAATAAATAAAACACAATTTAATTTTTACAGACAGGATCACAGGTATTTCCAAAGGGGGTTCACTCGGCCAGCATAACAACGGTGTCAAAAAGATAACGAAATGGAAGTAATATTTGCCGGTTTCCATGTATTTGCCTTATCGAGGTGCCAAAGAGTTATGAAAACACAGACATAATTCAGCAAAAATTCCCTAAACTAGATGAAATAGTTGTTTCCCTGTACGTTAGGACGCGCACCTTCATTAGAATACACCATCTCAACAAGAAATGAAAATTGTTGCTATAGAGAAACAAAGTTCCAAGAAAATTTGTTAGTGATAACATTAAGCTTTTCTATGAGCATAAATTATCAATTCTAAATTTAAGCCAAGTTTGTCTTACAGAAAAACGTATTACACGTTATATTAGCAGTACCTAAAATATTAGTTGTGATAGCTAAGTTGTCTGTATTCAGCATAAAGTTGACAAAGACAACCCAGGCATTTTAACGGAAAATGACGTTTTTTCAATCCATTTTATTTTCCACGTTATAATTAAGTAATTTTTAAGCACGCATTTACATATTATCCGCAAATTCTTGTGCGTGCGTCGTATTGGCAGGTTGAGGGCAACCCGATAGTGTGTTAGGCGTGTACCTGCCCTAATTAGGGTTTAACCACGCAGTGACGGGATATGGGGGTTACAGGATGTCGGTTGGTGTTTAGGTAGGGGAGTGCTTTGAAATGCACGGCTTTACGTATTCACTTTCAATTGTCCGTCGAAGAGCGCGCGCTACCAGCCTTCCACATCACGTATTTGACGGCAGCCAATGAGAGCAAAAGGTGCCGGAACGGATTACCTTAACTATTCCACATACCTTGTTGAGTACTGCGTTATGCATATTATTTAAAAGTCGCCATAGCGATGGATATTATTTTCTTTGCGGTAAACGAGCTGACATCAATGCAGCCTTCTTCATTCCAATTTAAGTCAATAATTCTGGCTCAAGTATTGATTATTTCGAGTTTGTAATTTATGAGTAACTGAGGTTAAATGTCCTATTGGACACTCGGCAAATGCAACGAATGCTTAATTTGAACGTTAATACAGAATTTAAAAACCTATGCATAAGCTTAGTTTTACTGATGTATTAGTTTAATGCCAATCATGCTTATATGAGAAAAGACAAATTTTTAATTATATTTCATATACTCCTACTTTCACGTCATGTAGTAGTTATATTAAAAAGAGAATATTGCAGTAAGTTGAACGTTACATCCAGAATTCCAAAAATAAGCAGAAGCTTGTTTTTCTGATGTAATCGTTTAACGCCGATTATACTTCTATGAGAATATCCCAATTTCTAGTTATATTTCCATATGTTCTTACTTCCCACCTTATGTAACTGTAATATTAGTAAGGGAATATTACAGTATGTCTGTAGACAAAGCAACCTGCGACATTTAGCCTTAAAATTAGACGAATCCTTTACTGAGCAACACAACTTATGCATAAATAACCATGCAGAAATATAGTTTTAATTTATTAAATTGCCACTGTAAGCAAGAAAACTTTGTGAAAGCAGGAAAACCATTAAATCAAATAATGAGCGATACAAAGCTACAATAACATTTAATTACGAATTGTCATACGTCACATAACATATTTTAAACAGCTGAAGTTGATAAATGTTACTTCCAGCTTCGCCAACATATTTCCTGTTGAAAACGTCGGTATTTTACATTCCGGACCTTCCTTATCCGCTTCGCTGTTGGGTATATGCCATGAGGTAGATAGTACTCCTTAACAGCAAAATAGCTTTAATCCTGTAATTGCAGTTGTAACTAAGACGAACTATTTGTAATTGGCATTATTCTATATCCAAGTTTGAGCAATACCTTAAGAATTGGCTACTAAACCATCTAAAAGGCAGTAAATGTTATCTTGTACACCTGTAGTTCAGAAATGTAAAATAAAAGTAAATCTGAGAATGCCATTGTTTATTAAATTCCCAAAATGTTCCACTTCACGATAACATAAAAATCAGCTTCTAGAGATTATGAGTATATTTAACGTTATTTCCAAGAGAATATTTTTATATTTGCTGAAATCACATTTACTGTAAAAAAAAATTATCTCCATGTTGGAATTAATCGTTCTTCTACACAAACTATGAGTTGGACAAGGTTGAAAAAAGTAGAATCAGACGACTGAAAAATTCAGTGCTAAAGCCGATGGTTCAAATCCCGGCTACGGCATTGAATTTTAAGTCGTCTGATTCTACGTTTCTTACCTTCATGTTAATAACCTAAACGTTTAACACACAATAAAGCAGTATTTTACGAAGTATCTAGGCGTAAGCTTCACTTAAATTCGTAGGGTGACTTGTATTTGCTTTACAGCAAATGACATTATAACTTATTCATGTATACGTAGGGTATACATCACTGCATGTGATACTACTAATATTACTTTGTGGTTTCTTATATGACGGGGATAAAGGTATAGTATACCAGTAGATAACTGGAAGCCATTAAATCACAAATTCTTGTTTATGCGACAGCACACATTAATTCTGTAGTGCGGCATCCCATTGAATATCATTTGCTTTAAAATGGCAATGCCTCATGCCATTACATTTTTTAATACCTCCTATTTATGGGGTACAGGAAATCATTCAGACAGCACTCCGAGATAAACCACTGGAAGCACTTTCACCATTACTCCAGAGCGAAAATGCTATGTATTTTCAATTGAACTAGCTTCAAGAAGGACTGGAAGCACTTCCAATGGTACTCGTTCCACCAAACTTCGAGACTACTTCTTCAGAGTGGAACTGGAACTACTTCCTTGAAACGACTCTGACTGGGGAATGGAAATAGTTTTGGTAAAATAACTTGCTGAACCCATCGCTGGGTAGTAGGTGTGAAAACAAAACACGGTAGTAGGCCGTAAGAACAAAGAGCGTTTTGCAGTTTCATCACTATGCGCATTATGAATCGAAATAAAGTCGTACAAATCGAAATGGTAAAGCATACCAGAACGGAGGGAAACTGAAAGGACCTATAGTGTAAACCTGATACAACTGAGATAGAAAGACAGCAGTCTGCAGAATGTAAACGGCAAGTAAAAAAAAGCCGGTATATATCCCCATACGCAATCACATATACACATATTGGATTCCCGACGGTGGATTCGATGTAAACACGCCGGGGTCAAAGCCATATTTAATAAGGCGGGAAAGTAATACGAATAGTTAGGTTTACGGAGAGAGGTTTATGAGAAATAAAGTTTAACAAGTGACCACGACAATACTCTGGGCAGTATGTCGAGAGGTGGTGCTACATACGACGTCCGCAGCAATGTCAAAGGAGATGTAAACATGTTTAGCGGTGATGGAAAGAGCAAAAGTTGCAGTCCTAGTGGCAACGTAAACGATGTCATTTTCCGTCCGATATACCGACATGGCTGGGTATTCAAATACGACGAAAGGATACAGTACAACTGAGCTGGTGGAGTAAATTAAGGATAAAAATCTCACATATTTGGCATTTGATATATTAATAAGAATGGCAAAGGCCAAAAAAGACTAATACAACTCCAAAAATAGTTACGTGCGAAGTTGGTTGCCGTTGAACGAATTTCAATGTCTTATCCAGCAAATAGCTTGTGAAATAAGCGGCAGGTGTGAGTTTCCTTCGTACACACACATTGTGTCACAAATGAGAACACCAGTTACTACAAAAGAAACACTCTATTTCACCAGGAACACAGAGTAATACAAACGTTACACTTGAGTCACTTCTACACGCACTGGAATACAACACAATAATAACTGATCCGTAGAATCACAATGGAATTGCTGAACTGCACTGTCCACTAGTACTGTCACTTCCATCTGAACTCAGCACTGTTTCAATTAAGCAGTCTCGTCCTGCCACCAGCAGTTCCTTATATAAGCCTCGCATACAAAGTGGAACATTCGTGAATGAGAACCTTGCCGAGAGACCTAAAAGGAATCCTCTGGATGGCGGAAGTGGTACACAATGACTATTGTTCAAGCGCCAATTGTCAAACAAATAAATTAAATAAAGTAATTGAGTCACTATGGTGCTCTTTAACTAATGTGGTTCTTAGCGATTCATTCTATATTGGGCGTGAAAGACCAGGAGTTTGCTCAGAGGACTCTTTATCAGGCTTGAGATTCTTTTTTAAGTGCCGTAAATCTACGACACGGAACCACCGGTTTTACTTTCCTTCTGAAGAAAGTCATGCTAAGGAGAATCGCTCTCCGTCGAGTTTGAACACGTGACCGTGTTCCGATGTTCTGGTATAAAGTTACATTTCTGAATCGGCTGGACACAACGGGATGTCTGGCACTCCAGGTTCTTAAAGCTCAATAGACAGGTAAGGGCGGAGTGATCAGACCTCATGTGCAATGGCTGACCGTAGATGTGCATATGGAAGTGTTACAGCGCCATCACAATTGCCAAGAGCTCTCGTCGAGTAACGCAGTAGCTCTTCTGCATTCGAGAGCGCCTTGCTGAAGTATGCTCCTGCTTATTCTGGACCTGGGATGTCGTCCTCTGTGGTGTAGTGGTTGTCATACTAGCCTCTAGTTCCCTAGGTCGTGTGTTAAAATCCGGCTGAGGGCAATGGATTTTCTTCGGGCGTAAAAACCCTTAGCATGGCTTCCTTCGGAAGGGAAGTAAGGCCGCTGGTCCCGTGTTGTAGATTTACGGCACGTAAAGGAACCTCAATCCGATAAAGAGGCCTGAGCAAAATTACCGGCGTTTCAGGCCCAATATAGAATGTTTCGCTAAGGACCACAGTAGTTACAAAGCGTCCATAAATAAAACTCAATTTAATTTTTTTGGATCTGAGATAGCAGCCTTCCAACACCACTGTCGCTGGCGTCGGTGTCCACGATAAAGTCGTCTCCTGGTTGTGGAAATCCCAAAACAGGCGCAGTTCAAAGGGATGACTTGAGCGTCTGGAACGCAATCTTGGTCTCCTCTGTCCACACGTAAGGCCGGTGTTATTCCGTTAAACGAGCGAGGGGCTTCGCGATGTTGGAGAAGGCTCTGACAAACGGCCGGTAGTAGCTGCATAGACCCAGAAAACTGTGCAACTCTCGTCTATCTTTCGGGCGAGCTCTCACATCCCGAGATTTCGCGGTGACCGTTGTCACCCCAGTTGGTGAGTCTCTATTGCTCTAGTAGTTAACCTTCTTGTAGAAGATTTGGCACTTCCTCGTATTCAGTTTTAGGTTAGCTGGCTAACTGGCAGTCTCTGCAATACTTCGGTCAGGTTCTCTAGATGATCTTCGAAAGTGCTGCCAATGACGATGATGTCTAAGTGCAGCCGGCAGGCGTCGTAAATCAATCCTATCATGACGGATTTCATCAGGCGCTGGAAAGTGGCTGGTACGTTACGGAGGCCAAAGGCAAAACCGTAAACTGCCAAAGTCCTTGGCCTCTCTAGAATGCTGTTTTTTCCTTTTCAAAGTGGTAAAGGGCCACTTGCCAATATTCCAATTTCAGCTACGAGGTCGAGAACCACTGGGCAGCAGCAAGACTGTCCAGAGTAAAGTCAATTCGGGTAAGGGAAAACATTTCGGGTAACACGTCTACACTGAAGCGTAGTAACACAATTTTGCTATGACATATAGAAATGTATATACTCAATTTATACTTTGCACTTTACTACCATTATTATAAAGGCATTTGAATGCTTACATGCCCCTGCCGTTTGAATAAGTTCTGTCGATAGATATTATGTTAAATCCCTAAGATATACAATTCCTGTGTGCTTAACCATTGCCTACAAAGTTTTTAAGGGTGATATTTTTGTGGTGAATGTTTGCTTTTATTTCGGAACTGGTGTGAAAATACAAGATCACTTATGTTTAAGTTCATAATATGTTACATTTGATATAGGGTTTCCCATAGATTTTAATATGCGTTACCATTACTGTCGTCAGCACACGCACGAATTTCTGTTCGTGCAAATTAAAAAGGGTTCCTCGAATATAATAAAGAGTACGTCTCTAGATATTTAATAATTGATATAATTTTGCTTCTCAGTATTCATTACAGGACTTTGCTAACAAACAGTCATTAAACGACTGATCAGAAATGAAATAATAATGGTGTATTGTTGCATTCCATTTTGTAAAATCGCAGGCACAAAGTGATTAGCGTCACACTTAATAAATTTCCATCAAAACACTAAAAGCTATACCACTGCAGGAAGCAGAAAAGAAAACAGCATTTGGAAGCCTTTCAAGAGTCGGTAGAATGCAGCCAGCATTTTGACGATAGCTGTTTTAGTATTCCGACTAAAAATAGAAGACTCCTTCTCCATTCTATCCCAACAATTTTGTCCGAGGATATCCAACATATAAGCAAACAAAAAGTGAAAATCCACACAGAAAATGAATTACCGCAAAGCTTCCTTTGAGTTTCATGAAAGTAGCCTCGGACCCTCACTGCACCTGATGAGTCAATAGAAACTGCAGCTGACATTTTTCCGTCAAAGTAGAGGCGGGAGTTCAGGCAGAATTTGAATACTTGTTGACTAACATAAATGTAAGAGGGTCGCTCCAGCACTATTTTAAGTCAAGGTTCGCGAAAGAGCTTACGTGTTCTAAATGCGACAATGAGATAATCTGACTTGTTTTGCTAACAAAACTGTGTAGCGATATTTCCGCCTCATTACACATACACAAAAAGGAACTCTGTAATAATTATAATTTAGGAATTATTGTTAAATTAACATGCAGTTTGATAATTTTCCATAATTTTAAAGTAATCGGATTCAAAACTGCATCAATCAAAAGCGCTTCTGAAGGTGGTAATATGCTTTAAGTTTCAATAATATTTTTAAATAAATAAAGGCGTAATTGCCTAAGAAAAGCTACAAGATTTAGGCAAAATATGAGTATCTTCGTTTAGACTGTGTATTATGTTTTCCGAGCGTGGGGGCCATAAAATTCGAAAGCTTCTGTTGTACTTGGTGGGGATGAGGCAAGTTTTAAGAGTAAACAGACGCTATGAGGCAACGGACTTTTCTTACTGTTAGGCTTTGAAGTTTCAACTAGGGAACCAATAAATGTAGAGGATAAGCATTGGAACCAATGGAAAGATAGGAAGACGCAGTGACATGTACAAAATTTGGAGGCGAGCATTGACTGATATAGGTAAACGCGAGTGTGGATTTAGGACAGTTTGTCCTGATTCTTCGTTAAGGTAACACGTAGCACCCCGGGTCAGAAAAGGACGCTAAGTTCCGAAATTTGCTAAGCGCCGCGTAATTATGCAATTATAAAGTGATGTGGGTGAAACATTTATATAATATGCTAACCGTATTATTCGATGTAATTATATCCAAGCTCATAAACGAGTTAATGTTAGGTAAGTGAGTACTTTAAGTTCGCGCGGATCTAAAGAACGGTGATAGAGCACCGAGATATTAAATAACTGGCAGGAGCAAACGTTAGTGGGAAGACAGTGCTAAAAGAACCACACGTGTTAAGGAATACCAGGAATCTTGCAGGATTTCTAGCATAAAGGGTGAGAAAAGTGAAAACAGTGTTTCTTTGAAGAGAATATCCCAGTGTCACCACTCCCGCAATCCTACCCTGACAATAACAGTAGGGAATTTCGTGGACAGTTGACCCTGAATTGCTACGACGATAAGTGCTTCCTGACTGATATCGGCGATTTCGAGTCCTGAAGACTACACATACAACGACGCAGGTAAGATACCCACAACAAAGTAGCGGGGGAAAACGCTACAACTGTTGAACCCACTTTTGGATAGCGTTGCAAGAAAAGTGATAAGAAAGCACCATTAGGCAAAATGACTGAATTATAAGCCTTTATGTAGGAAAGTCTTGAAGCTCTAAACGCGCAGGCGAGTATTGCACATTCTTTCCATTCACAAAGTTACGTTTCCTAACGTTCATTATATTATACAGATATTTAAGAAAAGTAATTAAAACGAAAGTCCAGATGCACCAGTAATGAAAATTCCATATTATGATATATATAATATAATTTAATTGTCTAAGGGTATATTTGACGTCAATTATTCTAGAATACATATAAACAACCTGCACACTTTCACTGTTATGTCTCTTTTTTGGAAATAATGTAAAGAATCGAGTACTATGGCATTTAAAGCACAATAAAGTACAGGGATATATAATAACATCTAGTATCAGTGTGGCAAATATTGGCGAGGTGCTAGTTACGGTTCCAAAAAGAAATTCCGAAGGCTTTATGTATCTTGAGGGCAACGTTATAACCATGGAGGCGGAGTAGTTACTGGAGAGAAAGTTAAACAGACTTCTTGTGAATGAAATCAAACCGGTGTCTACAAATGGCCATGGGGAACATGTAGATTCCACTGTGAAGAGATATGATTGTAATGTATTTTAATGGAATTTAAGGTCAAATCATGAAAATACACTGTGTTATGTATGCTTGTAATAACACCCAAAGGTCTGAGGAAAAAAGCTTAAGTTTTCACAGGTACGTAAACACCAGAGATTCTGCATCTTTTAAATTGGCATACGCTTCACTGTATCAGTATAACTTTAAATAATTAATTTGAAACATGATACGCGCATATTTAGCAAATTGTATGCAATTTTAATATTTAAATAGGTTTAAATGCAAGACTGTGTATTAGATAAGTGGATTAAAGCTGTTCGAAGGGAGAGCGTCGTCGTCCTCCGTGGTCTAGGGGTACCATCTTGTTCTAGAGATCGTGGGTTCAAACCCAAGGGAGGAAAATGGATTTTTTTTCAGGGATAAAAATCTTTAGCATGGCTTACTTCAGAAAGAAAGCAAAGCCAGTGGTCCTGTGTTGTAGATTTATGGCGTGTGAAAAACCTTCAGGTCTGACACCGAGCAAAATTTCCAAAATTAAATTAAATTTTATTTATGTTCGCTCTTTAACTACTGTGGTCCTTAGCGTCCCATTTTATATTGGGCGTGAAAGACCGGTAATTTTGCTCATAGGCCTCTTTATTAGGCTTGAGGTTCTTTTACGTGCCGTAAATCTATGACACGGGACCACCGACTTTACTTCCCTTCCGAACAAAGCCATGCTAAGGATTTTTACTCCCGAAAAAAATTCATTGCCTTCCGGAACCCGCGACCTCAAGAACTAGAAGCATGGTAAGCACCACATGATTTCCAGTTTTTCACACCCAATATAGGTGGGATGTTACGAACCATAGTAGTTAGAGAGCGTCCATAAATGAAACTCAATTTATTTTCCGAAGGGAAAACTGGAAACTCTGAAGATACAGTAGCCTTTATAAGTCATTTTATAAATGACTACTACACGCTGAGACCTAGGGAAGAAAATATAAAGTTCTTAAACGAAAGTGAACTTCGCTTCTATACTCAACTTTCCTCCTCAACCGGTTGAAAAAATTATGAGATATATTCACACGATTTTCTCTACCGTCTATCATTTATTAGCGGGTATACAAACTAAAGATTACTAAATATTATTTTTCTATCTAATACATTTTTAAAGAGAACAGCGATAGTCGAATGTTTAGGAACTGGACGCTACATGCTGGCCTTAAAAATTCCATATTGTTTCCATGCAATCGCAAGAAACAACTGAATGTTGATAGGACTTTAAGAGAACGACGAAGTAATGAACAATTTGAACCATTAACCACAGTATCTCAGAGATATGTTATGCCACAAAAACACGTATTTTAAATAAATTATGTGTTTTAAAGTGATCTAGACTTTTGTGTAGTATGTTTTCGTCTATCGCTTAACGTTTTCCAGTTATACAAGATTATAAACTCCTTCTGATATGAAGAGGACTTCACGGGCTGTCTGAAAAAATTCAAATTATATATATATTGTCATGTAAATATCTTGAATATACGGTATATTAATAAAAATCGTTAGAGCAATTTTTTAGAAAATAAAAATTTTCAAAAAATGTTCCATGGAAAGGATAGTTGGTGGTGGGGGTTTAATTGAAAATCTTTGTGTCGTATCCTTGGAAGATACCGAGTTTAAATGCCAAGTTTGGTACTTAACTGACTTTTCATTTTGAGCTCACAGATTCACATACCGATCTTTTCCAAAAATGATTATTTTTATTCGGAGGCCTAAAAACATCTATTTCCGGTAAAATGTCGGTATCGAGTTATGGGTGGAATATAATGTCATCTCTACTTTTAAGTATGTAGTTTGGAAAACAATAATAAAAGGACGAAGAATACTCAATGGGAAGTTCTGTGATTTGCACCAGTGAGGTTAATAAAGTTTGTTAAAGGGAAACAAATACTGTGGTAATTGAATATGCACCCCCATTAATACCACACATTAATTCTGTGCTAATCTAAAGTCACACTTGCATATTTATTTCTGCCTGTAATGCATGGGGCGAATTTAAACTTCAAACATGAGGCCCAAAAACTGTTTATTAAATATGGAACACCAACTATGACAGGTAATTATTTTATTACTTTCTCTACTACGTATAGCAAGTAGGGGAAGTATAGTATTTCACTCAAAAATTCTAAACATTCTATATATTTCACCGGAAATATATGTTTTGAGGCCCCCTGAAATTAAAAAAACTCTGATGTGTTACACTAACATGACTTTCTCTACTCTTGTACAAACTCTTATTCTCCATCTATTTCATATTAATGCAGATAAACATTTGCGGAAACGATCTTTTGACATGCGTAGAGAATTACATTTTACACATAGTGACCAGTTCTAAAAATATTTGACTAAAGCTTAGGGCCTACTATGTTCCCCTTGTTTTGTATTTGCAAGTGCAATATAAGCACAGACATATCTCTTAATAGCTGGTGGCTAGGTGCAGCACCATTCTCTTTGCCACAGATTAATACTCTTTACATATCCAGGACAAAAAGAATGAATAACAAATTCCCATTTGAGAAAATAAGTATTGAAAAATGTATGGGAATAACAAGCAATAACTCGAAAAATGCTGTACACAGACGTGTTTCCAAAAATGCTTTTTTTGGATTCAGGGGGTCTCAAAACATATATTTCCAGTGAAATCTCGGTATCGAATTTTTGAGTGGAATCCCCCTACTTACTATACGTATTAGAGAAAGTAAAAATGAATAAAGAATTTGAGAAAAAGTATAAGTATTGGAAAATTTAAGGGAATAACAAGCAATATCTCGAAAATGGTTCACTAAACAAAAAAAAGTCTGATGTGTTACACTCACATGACTTTCTCTACTCTGGTACAAACTATTTTTACAAACGTTTATTCTCCATATGCTTCATGTTACTCGAGGTATCGAGATGTCAATCTTATTGCTAATTTTCTTGTAGATGCAAGGGGAACATGGTAGGTTATAAGCGATAGTCATATCTTTTAAGCGCTGTTTGCATATTCAGGACATAAAAAATTGAATAATGAATTTGAGAAAAAGTATAAGTATTGGAAAATTTAAGGGAATAACAAGCAATATCTCGAAAATGGTTCACTCAACTAAAAAAATGTATATGACAAATTGTGTAGATTAACGCGATCTACATTGTTTGTGTAGTAAAATTTTGTCTATCTCTTATGGTTTACCAGTTATGCAAAAGTCGTTCACAATAAAGAATACTTTTGGAGACATTCCCAGGAAATTCAAGATATACATTTTATGTCATAAAAATATCTTAAACATATGATATTTTAATCAAAATCGTTAGAGCCATTTTTGAGAAAAATAAAATTTTCGAAAAATCTTCCATGTAAAGGGTACTCTGAGGTGAGGGGATTTTCTTGAAAACCTTCGTGTCGCATCTTTGGAAGATACTGAACATAAATACCAAGTTTGGTGTTTATCCGACTGTTCGTTTCTGAGTTATGCTGTTCATAGACACACATAGACAGACGGACATGTTTCCAAAAATGTATTTTTTGTATTCAGGTGGTCTCAAAACATGTATTTCCGGTTAAATCTCGGTATCGAAATTTTGGGTGGAATACAATACTTCCCCTACTTACTATACGTAGTAGAGAAAGTAAAAATGTATGTAACATAAGTTGTGTATTTTACGCGATCTACATTTTTTGTGTAGTAAAATTTGGCTACCAGTTATGCAAAATTCGCTCACAATGAATACTTTTGGAGACATTACCAGAAAATTCGAGATATACATTACATTTGTCATGAAAATATGTTACATATATATTTTAATCAAAATTTTTAGAGCCATTTTTTAGAAAATTAAAGTTTTCGAAAAATGTTCCATGTAAAGGATAATTTGGGGTGGGGGGATTTTCTTGAAAACCTTCGTGTCGCATCTCTGGGAGATATTGAAACTATCGAGGCTGAGATGCCAAGTGCTGTACTTGGCGAAACGTCGGTATCCAAGATGCCTTCTAGACCACAGTCTACAAGCCCGTATAGTAGTAATTCTTATTATTAGTCTTAACTGTGTATATTTGTTTATTAAAGCGTTGCCCGAAACGTTGCATTGCAATGTCTTAAACCACATGTGACTATACGATTCACTATGACATTCCCTGATGGATCCGTTCCCTATGGTAGCAAAGCTAACTGGTAGCGACTCGCTAGGTAACTCGAATATTGGAAGGTTGGCCACTCGATCATTTCGTTCTCATTGGCTGCGCGCCTGGGAAGGTTAAGCACGCGAGCTCTTTGAATAGTAATTGAAAGTGAATGGTTTAAACCCATTTTAACACATACAACTTAAGGTACGGATTAGCATATCCATTGTGTAAATGGTTAAGCAGTAATTAAGGAAGTGTAACATAATGCAATGACAAATGTTATAAAACATACTTTAACTGAAAATGCGTAGGAAACTTTCGACAATACATTCTACTAATTAGAAACCAATTTCATCGTCACCACCATCAAAACTATTACAAACATAAAAAGTAACGAATTATTTCTTTAAGCACAGTTAACTTTTTTTTTGAAACGTTCATTTTGAACACGAATGCACACCACACCTGTATTTCCAAATACAAACTACAGCTAGAACCAACTACTAAGTAATCGGAAAGAGTATTGTTGTTTGATGAGCATGCACTTGCACCTGTGCTGGGGCACAAAACTGATGTTCGTAATTGTCCAGTACAACGCTTCAAATATTATTTGAAAAATTGAGCTGTGATTCGTCGAAACAATTGTATAGGTGTGAAATAAAATATTTTTTTTTCTTCAGAAAATAGGGAATATGCCGTTTTAGAAGTTAGAGCATGAACACATGCAACAAGATGCACTCTTAGGGCAAATTGACAGGTTTTATGACCCCTGTTCTTGCTGTTTTAAATGGACAGGGACTTAGTCATAACGTTTCTAAAACTTTAAGAAGTCCAACAGAAAGATAAAAGAAAGCGAAATGCTATAACATTAGCTTTGCCTGAGGGCAATACGTATATCGCCATAAATCCCAAGCCGTGAGGAAATTCAAGTATAACATTGACAGAGGGCTTAATGGCCTTCTTGCATACGTATGCAAGTGCTCTTTTAAAATCCGAAAAAAGAAATCTTGGCTATTTTGAGGAAACCTAACACTTGGTCCATGCTAATAACTAAGAATATCATTGTAATGATATAACATTGTGATGGTAATGTAGACGTTCCCGGGCTTTAAGTCAGGTGAGCTGATGTTGGTGCATCACTTGTTTGTGTGGTGTTATTGGTGATGTACTAACATCACCTCACCTGGCTTAAAGACCAAGAACGTCCAAGAGTATGTTCGTCCCCAGGAAAGCTTCAGCTCTTATTTCAGTGTGATGGTATTCAGCTAGAAAGTGCAATCCGCAATAAAATTACATTATTTTACAACCTCAAATGAAGTATTTTCTATATACGAGGGCAGTCAAGAAAGTCCCAGACGTTTTGGCCTATCGTGGCGATAAAGAGGGCTAGAGCTCCCATCTTGGTGTCAGAAAATTCCTACATTCAGTACCCATCCAGCTGCGGTAGCGTGAGGACTGTGCCTTCCTTATTGTGCTCTGTGTGAGTTGCTAAAATGTGCGCTGGAATAGAAAATCCCGCCAGTTGTAAAGTGCGGTCTAAGATTAGATTGTTGTTGGCTAAATAGAACAAACCAATTGAAATTTGTCGTCAATTTTGTGATGTTTACGGGCAGGGAATGAATGAAAATCGAGTCAGGCAATGGTGCATCGATTTTAAAAATGGCCGTACCAGTTTCACGACGAAGATCGCAGTGGTAGGCCTAGCCGTATGACTGATGAACTGTCAATGCAAATCAATGACAAATTTCGTGAAAATAGTTTCATGATTATTACAGAATTTTTTCCCCAAATTTCACGGAGTTTGGTGCATCAAATTGTGATGGAGAAGCTTGGTTACCACAAATTTTGTGCTAGGTGGGTTCCGAAAACTCAACAGAAGACCATAAAATAAGAAAAAAAAAACAGTCTGGCTGCAACACTGACCTTCCTCCAAGATTTCAACAAATATGGTAACGCTTTACTCGATCGTATCGTAACCGGGGACGAGACTTGGGTGAAGCATATCAATTGTGAAACAAAACAGCAGTCGATGGAATGGGGACACACACATTCTCCAAAGAAAGTGTTTGCAAACGCTGTCAGCAAGAAAGGTCATGGCTATTGTGTTTTGGGACTCTAAGGGAGTGTTTCTCGTTGAGTTTCTGGAACGTGGAACAACAATAACTTCAGAGAGGTATTGTGAAACACTAAGAAAGTTAAGGCGTGTCATACAAATTAAGCGTCGGGGATAACTTAGCACCAAGGTGTTGTGTCTTCACGACAATGCACGCCCACACACACGGCCAATCGTAACCGAACACACTTCGATGGTTTTGGATGGGAGGTGTTCGACCATCCACATTACAGCCCGGATTTGGCGCAGTGATTACCACCTCTTCCCAGCGATGAATGGCTCGGTACACAACGCTTTGATACTGACGCTGAACTACATGCCAGTGTAAACCAGTGGTTGAAGTAGCAGGCAGCAGATTTCTACAGAGAGGGTATTGAAAAACTTGACACTCAATGCCTCAATTTGAATGGCGATTATGTAGAAAAACAGCTTAAGTGTGTTCCTTTCAAATGTAGATAATAAACGTTGATATTTGCATTTGTTGTTTACCTCCAAACGTCTGGGACTTTCTGGATTACACTGGTAGCTTACTTTGATCACTGTGGTCTTCTATGGAAATGCATAACATCTATAAGTAACATTATTTATAGCTGTTTGAAGTACGTAAATGTGCATACCATATATTGTAATTACAAAAATCTGATTTGCTACATTCACATGGCTTTCTTTGCTCATTCTTCTAGAAATTATTCATACAGAAGCCTTTTCTTCTTGTTAATAGAAATGGACTTTGATCAAAAACATTACTGTTTTTGATTTCACTGCACATTTACTTTTAGGTATGAGGAGGATTCAGTAGGCTAGAGAGATAGTGAAATTTTTATAAAGTGTGTCGTGATGTGATTGCGTTTAATTTCCATGCTCTTTGCAAGACCACGGGGGAGGGGTGGCGAATAGCGGCTCAGCACCTAAAACAACTAAGTATTTGAACATTCAGATAACACACATATCTCGGAAATGGTTAATGCCACAATGTTTATTTGGCACAAGTTGTGTGCCTTAACGAGTTCTACGCTTTTTGTGCAGCAAGTTTTTAATCTCTTAAGGTTTATCAAATTATACAAGTCATTCAAATGAAGAGTAATTCACAGTTTATTTGCAGAAAATTCTAGATATACATAAATCATTTATAGTGCAAATGTCTTAAACATACAGTATTGTTTCAGTTATTTTTGAGAAAGTAAACTTAATGGATGTCTTTCCATGCAAAGGGTAGTTTGGGGTGCAAGATCATCTTCAAAATTCTTGTGTCGTATCCTTGGAAGATGCTGAACTTTAAGTTCCAGGTTTGGTATTTAACTGACTTTTCATTTCCGAGTTATGCTGTTCACACGCACACAAATAACAGACCTTGTTCTAAAAATGTGAGTTTTGGATTCAAGACGTCTAAAAACATGTATTTCCGGTGAAATCTTCGTATAGAAATTTTGGGTGGAATATAATACTTCCTCTAATTAAGTAGAAGAGAAAGTCAAATTGCAGAAATAATGCTTAACCTTTTATCTGAAAGTTCTGCTTTACTTTAATATGATAACAATAAAGATAATATAATTTTCTTTTCCGACTTCGTTTATTACGTGTTTAAAAGGCAACGATACTTTATATCTTTTGTAAGAAATGCATTGCAATTATACTGTAATTGTTGAAAAATTATATACATAAAAGAACGTGTTGCAAGTCTTTAACAACACATCAGCTGGAGGATTGTGCTTTCTCATTATTTTTTTTTCTATTTCAAATGTTACTCAATAAGTGTTGTTTACACATAAATGGGCCTGGTGTGACCATACCATGACAGATAGCATGACGAGATTTGAATTATATCGTAAAACCTGAGCTTGCATATGTGAGCAGCAGTGTCAGTCATCTTCCGCGTGACGTCATCAGCAGATAGCTCGAGCAAGCAGTGAATGCGCGGAAAGAGGCTCTCCGGGCGGCTCGCATTCTGATACAAGGTAAGCGATCCAACTGTTATATAAATCCGTGATTATAACAGCCATGATACCAACACTGCACTTACTAAATATATGCCTATATGTACAATACCTTGAAGTAGAGAATCAATAATATGAAAGGGTTTACTTCTAACGTATAATACTGAAAGTGCAAACACTCATAATTTAAAAAAAAATATTTTTCAGTATGAGGGAAAAACACTCCTTACCACACTGCAACTGCAACTCATGAATGTACACTACGTGATCAAAAGTATTCGGACACCTGGCTGAAAATGACGTACAAGTTCGTGGCGCCCTCCATCGGTAATGCTGGAAGTCAATATGGTGTTGGCCCACCCTTAGTCTTGATGACAGCGTTCACTCCCGCAACCATACTTTCGATCAGGTGCTTGGTGAATGGCAGCCTGTTCTTCACGGAGTGCGGAACTGAGGAGAGGTAGCGATGTAGGTCGGTGAGGCCTGGCACGAAGTTGGCGTTCCAAAACATCCCAAAGGTGTTCTATAGGATTCAAGTCAGGACTCTGTGCAGGGATGTTATTGTCGTGTAACCACTCCGCCACAACCCGTGCAGTATGAACAGGTGCTCGATCGTGTTGAAAGGTGCAATCGTCATCCCCGAATTGCTCTTCAACAGTGGGAAGCAAGAAGGTGCTTAAAATATCATTGTGGGTCTGCATGCAATTTTAAATAGTATTACAGACAGGTTAGTACATATACATATACCAATGGAGAAAGAGGAATACCAGAAAGAATACCAACACATTATCAACATAGCCACTATGAATGGATACCAGAAAAAAAACAATAGATAAGAAGATAAAAAGGTTTGAAAGACAGAAATACATCCAAGAAATGACTACGTTACTCAGACAACAAAAACGACAAGCATAAAGAAAATTCACTTATCACCCTTGGACACATCATAAATTTCAAAGGATTTTCAAAAAATACAACATCACCCTGTCTCCACAGAATAACCACAATATACAGAAACTACTATGCAACAGAACAAAAGATCCTATCCCCAACGATAAATCAGCTGGTATATATCAAATTGATTGTAATGAATGTAACCTGGTATATATACGAAGAACAAAAAGAAATCTTGAAATACGACTTAAAGAGCATATGAGATGCATTTACCAAAAGCAGCCAGATAAATCAGCAGTAGCACATCATTTCTGGTCTTCAAACCATGATATCACTCCAAACATAAAACTCTTAAAACCGATCAACAGCAGTAATGAATTGGACATCTGGGAAAAAATACATATTGTCAAACACAGAAATCACCTAATGAATTTCGAACTGCCGCCATCCAAAAGCCTTTGGAGGTTCATCAGCCCAGCACCAGAGAACACCACTAACCACACATCCCCCAGATGATGACCGGCAAAATCAGATGAGGACATGCTGACGATGGAAACAAACCGTCTCCCGAAACGCGTTCAAGTAAGAATATTATAGTGATGTAGTGTAACAACCCTCAACTCTCTTTATTTTAAATTATGACACATCACTGTTACTGGCTCCAAGTCTTCAAAAATTATGCCAACATGTTATATCTTATTTCTTATCATACATACAATAATATAGGGTGACTCGTATTAACATTGGTGAGGTTTTATGTCAATTATTTTGTGTTCAAACAATTTCTGAATTTCTTTCCTGCCAGATATTTGTCTTTATTCCATCTCACAGTGTGCCACAGACATATGAGTATCAAAATCTTTTAGCAACTCAGAAACTTACCTTTCTGTGGTGCCGGAGATAAAACTATGTATATCTGAAAATATCCAAACAGTTTCTGAACAACATAGTTGAACACGAAACTAAATGGAAATTATCAGGCAAGTTTGTTTATGCATTCTGTCAGGTTCAAAAATGGATGAAAGCCTTACAGCATTTTAATTCAGGAACGTTTGCAGGGTGCTGAGAAGCAGAGTAAAGTAAAATCTCATAGTCTTGTATTGTAAGTGTGGCTTGAATAATACAGTTCTATTTCAGCTTTTCTAAGCTTTTGCAGATTCTCTGGAATAAAGTTAGCTTTTCTCTGAAATACGCATTGACACGTCTTCGTATTCATATTTTCAGTGCAAAGCAATTTTTAAAATTAATGTCATTCAGCAGCGCCAGTAAACATATGAATGATCTTACATTGAGCTTCAAAGGATATCTTATAATTAATAATTGGAGTTGATACTCTCCACACTAATATAGGTCTAAATATAAACTAATATGGTTATAAACCATGTTAGTTAATGGTTTACCTATATAAACACTAATGTATGCTAATGTAAACAATTATATTGTATGGACTGTAAGGGTTAATTCAATCCAAATGGCTTATAAAGTCTTGCATCCTTGTTTGTGACTTGCACTGAAAGCAAAACACATAAATTGGCATATTAGATTCGCTTTTAATAGCAATCACGAGTGTCATGGTATCACTTCTGTTATTTTAAATCAGCTGATGTGTGTAGCCCAGGCAGCTATTCTAGGTGGTGACACTGTCGTATGTTGTCAGCTATTCCTATGTTTAATTATCCGAGTTTGCTATATTGGTACTGTAAGATATTTGTCGATATGTATAAAATCTTGCAGTAGAGAATCAATAATATGAAAGCATTTAGTTATAACATATAATATCAAAATGCAACAACTCTTTAAGTCTTAAAGTACACATTTTTCAGTATGAGGGAAAAGCAACTCCTGAGTAATTTATATGGTTTAAAAGCGTATATTAATGCTAATAATTTATGTACATATTAGGGAATGTATGTATGTGTACGTTATTTACGATTTTGTGTAAATTAATAATTCACTGACAAGGGTTTTACCATTTTCTAGAGTTAAGATACGTTTTACACCTTACTTATGTATCATTCTGAAATTTCCCCTAGCAATGCCAATGTTTTTACTGAATCGGCAGTGATTTAAACTTGTCAGTTTATTATCAATCAAACTGTTGAGAAAACAACACATCAAAAAACTATAACCACCTTGTTAACTTGGATAAGTTGCAGGAAATACATCTAATAAAAAGATATTGTTAATCAATTCCAAGATTTGTTTTGCTTTGGATATAGGATAGAAAAGATGCATTTGTCAAGAGATTTAAGTGAATTTTAAGGAATACTGGAATGTAATTTTGATTGCAATTTATTATTTAGGGGGAAAAAAACAGTCCAGGAATTACACAAGAAAACATAAAGAGTATCTGTTTTGACACCTACTGCAATTATTATAACAAATATATTACAACAATATTATAGGAATTCAATGTTTTGTTTAGTGAATATATAATAATTATATGTGTTTAGACATTATTACATTTGAACATAATGAATATACAAGAAAAATATCATGATAGTGCCAATTCTGAATTTAGACCTCATTGCCTTCAGCATATTAGTGTATTAAAAATAAAATATTCATATCTCTCATACACTTACACACAAATATTGTCCCATTAATATTAATATGACTTTTAATGGATTATTGAGAAATAAAATTAAGTTCGCAAGATTAATGTTTAGTTTACAACAATTAAGAATGGCAAGGTACACATTGAACTAAATTTTATTATAACCTATATAACAAATAAAGTGTTACATGTGATAATTATCAATTATAAATGAGACATTCTAATAAAATGCGGCTTCAAAACATATTTGTTGCATTGTTCCTGTATTTCTTTCCATGTGTAGAAATACTATGATTATTTGGTTCCAAGATTATTTTTGGACTTCGATAATTGTGCTGCACTAATTGCTAATGTGGGAGCTTAGCATGTAAATGCCATTATTCTGTAGTGATTAGTTGTTTTGATCTTGTAGGTAATTAAGTTTTGTTCTTTATTTTCTTCTGGGTTTTATATAGCACCCTCGGTAAGTAACCCAGCTTTGACCTACAAGGTATGGGTATCCAGCAACCTTTGAAATCCAATGTATATTCTATTTGGCCATTTTGAGAATAGAGAATGCTGCATATTTCTTGGCTGTTGTAACCCTTGTTTTGTAACTTGGATAAATTGATTTATAGTATTAAATTTGTAAGGCCATTTAGGGCAAACTTCCATACAGCTACATAGTGAGATAGATATCCCGGCTTTTGAGTTTCCACTCGATTGTTTTATGGACAGAATCCACTTCCATCTGTGTATGTTCCCTTTCTAAGAAACTTTTGATTACAGTTACATTCTTGTTATATTCCAGTATTGAGTTTGCAGTCTAACCTAATAAACATTCAATAATGTTCTTTCACCCCATTTAAGACAATTGTTGAGCCGCGAGAAGACTTTATGGAAGAAATTACTCCTGATAAAAAAAATCGTGATTAATTTCTGTGGCTGACAGACACATCCCTTATAGCGAAAACTTTGGCTGCAGGTGTATATGGCTATCTCAAAGAACAAACATTACTATTGTCGTATGCCTCACATTTATTTATTATTTAACTTCAGAAGAGAGCTACTCGCTTATGAGAGGGATCGTTGAACAAACAAAGAACTTTAAACTCGAGGCATCGATGAGGGACGCAGCTAAAGTTAGATTATAAAAATAATTACTACACCAACATAATTTCTGGCTGAAGGGAGAGGCAAGGAACTCTACACTATCATAATTAAAACGGCAAGAGAATGGATAGCTGGTAGATTTATTATAAAATGTTGTCTAACCCCATGTGTCTGCCGGGCGACGACGCCATATCTTAGACAGTTATCCATCTAACTCACGCGAAGCCTAGTCACAGAATGAAGCCACGCCAAGTCTTAGCGTCAGTAACGCCATATGCCCCCAATGACACACTGCTTCCCCTGAATCGCCCCTACTCACAGATAAACTGCCACGCTTCGGCGTCCAGAGAGTGTATTACCATTAATATAATCTGTGCACATGCCACATCTCCCCCTGGCCACCGAAGTCGACGTCCTCGTCGACATAAGGAAAATAAATATAATAAACATGAAAAGAACAAAACAAAATGACATACACATGTGTGATGAACCAAAATATAACAATAATATACATGTGTGGTAAGCACCCAGCCGACGATACAATATTGCTGGGCGATAACGAGAGACGAGAGACGTAAGTGCTGTTGACTAGTATTGTTAATGCACTTATCTTTAGCATCCCGCACACGCACACACCACGCTGCCTCAGTTCACAGGCACACTACACTGCGCAAAATAGTGATGGTCTGCCGTAACTGTTTATGGGTGAGTTTAGACAGTGCCCACAACGACGATTTGTCCTGGTGTAGAATTATCACCGCAGGTCTCTGGTGATGACAACAGGGTGGGCAGTCGCTGGCTTGGATTGCCCCCCGACATGGTGGCTCCTTATGCCACGGCAGTGTAGTGGCTGCCCGACAGCTTCCCTGTGGTGTTTCTTGACTTCTGGTGTGCCACGGGGATGCTCTTGAAATTTCTCGCTCTCCGCCACAGCGAAATACTAAAACAAAACCACCACACAATAAACAGGGTGCTCCGACAAACAATCACACATAAAAGAATGGTATGTCATGTACAATTAAAGATTTTAAAGTTTGAAAAGTTTACACTAAAAATTCTTTTGACATGGGGCAAAGAAAGAGAAAAAAAAATTAGTACAAATTGGCATAAGAACAAAATTTTACAGAGTTGCCATCCAAAATTTAACTTACAATGCTTTACAATCCAAATAAAACAGTAAAACAGACTCAGAATACATGAACATGACAGAAATGAAACATAACCTTATTTTGGGATCCCAATATTAAATCTTAATAACCAGCTGGTATCACTAACAAAAGAAAGTAAGTGCACTTACAAAACAATCACACATGACAATGAAATGAACTCATTCACACTGACCATGGCCCAAATTACACACAACACTCACTTAACTATCTACTCAAACTAGTGTATGCATCACTACAAACTACATCCACAATACATCTGTAAACTACGCCACGTGACATCCCGTCAACTACTATTGTCACCAATACAACTGCTCGTCCACATCACTATCCTTCTCATCTCATTATGATCAACATCTTTCATAATCATCATCAGTAATAGTGCAATCTCGATCATTACTTCAATCATCATCATCTTTCAATTTTCTCTTCAAAACAAAACATCTGCACTTACGTGTCTCATTTAGCATGCTGCAAATTCAAAACATCTAACATAGGCATAACCTTCAAGAAATCACATTAAAATTTCAGGAATTACACAAATAACATGACATTATAATGTTGCATCTACATCCTCCAAATGAAATTTAAGCTGGAAAACAGGTGGTATTAAAATTTGCTATCTAAGATGGTAATAAACTTGTTGCATAAACAGAGAGAAAGAAAAAAAAATTATTTTCATTACATTCACTTCCATCCATTTAATCTCTCGTGTGAATTCATCACACACGCTATACTGGGCACGTTACAGCAACACCAATAAGCAAAATCTCTGAAATCAGACAACAACTGTCGGGGTTACACTGTGGCACTTCCACCGAAGCTGACATCATCTCGTCTCTTCTCATCTCTCCTCATCTCATTAACACCGTCGGGGTTACTCTTTGGCACTTCCACCGAGGCAAATCTCACATATATCACATAACCTCAAATACACACTATTCATGCAACAATTTTCTGCAAATAAAAATCACAGCATCATTATGAAACCCAAAGTCAAATCGAGTCAAATCAAATCATATCATATCAAATCAAATCAAATCGAATGCAACAAAACAACATCACATCATTACTCAAAACAATATTGTCACATAACATTCCTGAAAATGAAAGCTCAATTAAGCACATAGTACACATGAAACACATTCCTGCAGCATAATACAACAAAACAAATGATTTGCAGTTCCCAACACATAATTTAAAATTTAAGTTACACCCAAAATAATAATACACTTTTAATTTAGCAGAGACATTTATAGCAGACATTCCTGAAAAGTAAAGCTTAATTAAGCATCAGAAACTCAGACTTTACAGTCTATAAGGACCCACAGGATCATAGTAAGGGTAAAGGCGTGACACATGAACACTCTGATGTTTGGTACGGGGAGCATGAGGTCGACAAACAAGGTAGGTAACAGGAGTGATCTGTCGGATAATTTCAAAAGGGCCAAAATATCTATGTAACAACTTTGTACATTTACCTTTCTTCCTAATGGGAGTGAAAACTTTAACTAATTGACCTACATTATAAACCACATCTCTATGTTTAGCATCAAATGCTTCTTTTTGCTTCACCTGCTGCTTTGTAATGTTAGCAACAGCAACCTCTCGTCTTCTGAATCTCTAGTAATGTCTGTCTCACAAAAAGGTCATTAGACGTAGCTTGTAGCTGAACCTGGTTAGGTAAAGAAGGTTCTCGACCATATATCAAGAAAAAGGGTGAAAATTTAGTAGACTCTTGAACACTCAAGTTATATGAAAAGATGACATAGGGCAATATTGAGTCCCAATTCTTCTGATTATTATCCACAAAATGGCTGAGCATATTTAAGAGGGTTTGGTTAAATCTTTCAGTAAGTCCGTTGCAAGCTGGATGATAAGCACTGGTGAAATTGGAAGACACTGATAAAGATCTCAACAATTCTTGTGTCACCTCACTTAAGAAAACTGAGCCACGATCAGATAACAAGGCAGCAGGGGCTCCATGCTTACAGATGATGTTATGCAAAATAAATTTAGCAACTTGAGGGATTGTTGCTGAAGAAAGCGACGCAGACTCGACCCAGCGAGAAGCATACTCGGTCGCAACGACAACATACTTGTGTCCAGAATTTGAGCGTGGGAGAGGCCCAAGCAAATCAATACCCCACCGCTCGCCTACAGATGTAACCGGAATTGGTTGTAATAAGCCTGCTGGTTTCTGATTCTTCGGTCCCTTTCTTGTTTGACAGCTGGGACAGGTTCGGACAAAATGTTCAATATCTTTCTTCATACCAACCCAGTAATACCTGGAGTGAATTTTGGCAAATGTTTTCGAGAATCCTAAGTGGCCTGAAAGAGGATCATCATGACATGAAGAAAGAATTTCATGTTTTAGAGCTTCTGGAATAACCAGCAGATGGAGAGGGCCAGTGGAGCCAGCATTTTTACGATAAAGAACACCTGATTTGTGTGTGTAGTTGGAAACTTGTCTCTGAAGCTTAGCAGGGGCCGACGGAGGATCATGGAGAGCATTAATAAGCTCAAGTAACCCAGTATCTTTCTTCTGATGGTCAGCAACTTCAACTGATGACAGCAAACATGTGGGGAGTTCATCAAGCTGTTCAAGATCACTTTCTGTAGGTTGTAACACAGGAAATCTCGATAGAGTATCAGCATCATGATGTTTCCTGCCAGATTTATAAGAAAAGGTATAATCAAACTCTTGCAATTTCAAACTCCATCGTGCCAAACACCCAGTCAAATCTTTCAAATTATTTAAATAACAAAGGGAGTGATGATCAGATACAATATGAACCTTGTAGCCATAAACAAAACTGCGGAAATGGGTAAGTCCAAACAGGATGGCCAACAATTCCAACTCAGGAACACTGTAATTACGTTCACATGTAGATAGTGTCCTTGAAGCATAGCCCACTGGTTTCAACACATTATCAATCTTCTGATACAACACTGAGGCAACCCCTAGTCCACTGGCATCAGAGTGTAGTTCGGTATAAGCACCAGGAGCATAGTGAGCTAAGACAGGGGCCGAAACTAATAAGTCCTTCAAATTTTGAAATGAGTTTGCTGATCAGATCCCCAAATAAAACTTTGATTCTTCCTAGTCAATTGAATTAGAGGTTGAGCAATATTAGCATAGTCCTTGATGAATTTCCTGTAAAAATTAAACAATCCCAAAACTTTTCTCACATCTCGAACATTTTTAGGACGAGGCAAATTTTGAATGGAAACAACTTTGTCAGAATCAGGTGAAATGCCATCTTTAAAAACTTCAAAGCCTAAGAGTTTGATCTTTTGCATGGCGAAGAAACATTTTTCTGGTTTAAGTTTAAACTTGTGGTGATCCAGACGTTGAAAAACAGCCTCAAGATTTTGCAACAACTCCTCAAAGGTTTTAGCAAAAACAACAATGTCATCCAGATATGCAATAGCCTTTTTAAAATTCAAATCACCTAACAACTTGTCTGCGATGTAACTGAAAAACCTAGGGGCATTTGCCAACCCAAAACCCAAGCGTGTAAATTGATATTGACCCTGAAAAGTGACAAAAGAGGTGTACTTCTGGCTATCCTCTGCAATAGGTACCTGAAAGTATGCTGACAGTAAATCTAATGAGACAAACCATTTAGCCTCCCCCAAATAACTTAACAAATCATCTATCAATGGTAAAGGGAAAGAGGTGGTCTCTGTAACAGCATTCAATTTTCTATAGTCGACACAAAATCTCATGGAGCCATCTTTCTTTTTGACAAGTACTACAGGAGAAGCCCAGGAGGACTGTGATTCCTTGATAATGCCAGCATCTTGCATCTCTTTAACTTGCTCAGCAATAATTTCCTTTTGTTTATGGGGAACTCTATATGGTCTTTGCTTAATTGGCTTAGGGTCATTTACTTTGATATCAAATTCTGCAACATCCGTAGTACCAAGTTCTTGTAATGTTGTGGCAAAAAGATCACTATATTTCAATAACAAAGCATGTAAGTTAGCCTTTTGGGTTTCCAGGAGTTTACCATTAACATTAAAATTACAATTTGGAGCTGGCAGAGGAGTAACATCGGATGACAAAACAGAATTACTCTGAACAAGTGCAACATCATAAGCTTTAGCTAAGACTGTATTTGCAAACAATGTTTGTGGAACTGAAGTATTATTATGCACTGGAATAGTAAGTTCAGAGGTAGAATGACACAATAACGGTGGAATGGAAAGATTCTTCTTTTGCATTATGTTAAGAGCAGGTCCAAACATAACCTCATTACTAATGGCTGACAAAGGCTTAACTGATATATAGCATGTAGACAGAGGTGGAATTTTAACATCATGCATAACTGCCATTTTAACACCAGAATCTGCACAATCATCATCTAGGAGAGGGTTTACTGCCATATCAACAAAAGGTCCTTGTGTTAGAGTTATTGGTATACTGAACGCATCATTCTTAGAAGATTTCAAGGTTATCAGATTATGTGCATAGTCAATTATAACATCATGGGTCTGCAAAAAGTCATTGCCTAAAATCAAATCATGGGACAACTCTTTCACAACTAGTACATCCTCCTGAAAAAGAATATCATTAATATGGAAATCTAACACAGTGTGGTAAGGCGCATCAAGTAACTTGTTTCCTGCAGTGCGGAGCATCATCTCTATAGGTTTTAATGTAGAATGATCAAGAACATGTGCAGCATTCACAATACTCACTGCGCTTCCTGTATCGAGCAAGATGGGGAGCTCTGTCTGAGCAATACGACCAGGAACTTGCAATATCTGACCTGATAATGCAGACACATCCCGTTGAGGTGTAGCTATGTCCCGTTGAGGTGCAGTCATGCTGGTGGGTGGTGGTGGTGCTGCTACGTCTCGTCGCGCAAGGCTCGGCGCCAGTCGTTTTTTGACTGCGGGAGGCGGCTCCGGCAAAAGCGAGCCAGGTGGCCCTGCCTGTTGCATCTATAGCAGGTGACGGGTGGGTCCCTCCGGTTGAAGTCAGCTGACCGTGGAAGCTGTGAATGCTGGAAAGTTCTCTCCGGAGGTGGTAACTGAAACTGGTTAACTCTGTTACATAACTGTTCCACACGATCAATCAGCTGATGCATAGGATCGATAGGTACGCCCACAAGAGAAGAAGCCTGAGAAGGCTGAGGAGAATCTGGTAAAGTAACAGCAGGAACAGATGCAGTATTAAATAGAACAGAGGGTGGCGTAACCACTGCAGCCTGAGATTGAGCAGACACTAGATATTCACGGTTCTGCATGTAAAACTGTGCTTTGTCCACTCGTCGAATGATTTGTATTACCTCATCAACAGTTTGAGGATTTAATGGCAATAAAGCTTGTACATACAGAGGTCTAAGACCTTTAAGCAAGTGTTTAATTTGTTCCAACTGCAACATAGCTGGGTTGACTTGGTCACATAAAGATAGCACGTCATAGATGTAACTAATAACAGGTTCATCATCCAACTGTACCCGCTGTCTGAGTTTCATTTCCAGAATATCACTCTGGTTTGTTATCTGAAATGCATTTAAAAATTGTGTAGACAAGAAAATCCAATCATGGTGAGGGTGCCGATGGCGAAAAGTTTGAAACCATGATGCAGCAGTATCTCGTAAATAGCATGGAAAGCATTTCAATTTCATTTCTTCTGACCAGCCATTAGGAGCAGCGACCATTTCAAAGTTCTGCAGAAATTCATGCGCCGACATCCTACTGGAATTCTCAAAGTACGAGGGGTCAATGACCGGGCGGCAGACAGCTGATTGCGGTGCATTGGCCACGAGAGGCGGATTAGACATCGCTAGTAACTGAGTAACAACAGGCGTACTAACACTGGACATAGATTCTACTTCACTGTGCTCGCTAACTGGAGCAATTGCTATATCAGATTTCTGTGCAGTACGTCGCTTAGGCATGATTGCAGCACAAAAGATAACGCAACCAATAAACAAACAGTAGGACCAAGCAATACAGATTACACCAAACTAAACACTTATAGCATCACATGAATGTAAGTAGCACGATCAGAACATAGCCAAATAAAACAGTTGCAGAAAGAATACAATTAAGCGCCCGCGGCGAAATATCAGAAAATTATACCAACACGCGTCTACACAAGCCACTTGGACACAATACCAAGATTTTTAATCAGAATGAACACATGGAAGAAAACAAAATGATAGCTTCAGTGAGAAACGTCGAACTGGAAGTTAAAAAAAACCACGTCACACCTACTGTGACCACCGCTAAGATTCTCAAAAGGAGCAGAATACAGACTTGTAATTTATACTAGCACACCAAACTTCTCTTTTGTCTTTTTTTTTCTTAAATCAAATGTATATGATCTGATATGCACACGCAAATAAACGCGCCAAAACACGTGCTGAGGAAGACTGGTTTCACAAGCTAAAATTATTGCTGAAATGCATGACCACGCGGGAATTACATAACACACGTGCGTACATAAAAGTTACAGTAAATAGCTAGAAATCACAATCACTGGAATATAAAGTTATATGTTTCCAAACCACTGCTAATAAGCACAGAAAACAAGATTTGCAAACAGATAGCCAACACGTGACGAGCACATTTTGAAACTACAACTATCTCGCTCGTTTCACAACTCAACTTTCACAAAAACATTTTTTTTTGAAAACAACCAGCACGAACCACTTAGCACAGCAATACAATTTAAAAAGAAATGAAGCCAAAACAAGGGGAAAATGGAGACAGAAGTTTTAGCGTCACGCCGGCAGACAATGGAAAAAAAATGCAAAAATGAGCTCAAAATTGAAATTACGAAACCAGACTTTCAGAAATGATGGCAACAAAATTTAGAAGAAGAGAAACACAAATTAAAGTATAAAAATCCTTACCCTTTAGCCAGAAACAAATTTTACATTTTTCGCGACCACGTGGAGAAACACAAACCGTTAAATTTGGAGGGAAAAAAAATTTTGCACTTAAAATCTCAAAACAGATCAAACCAGTTACTCGGCGCCACCGCCAATTTGTCGTATGCCTCACATTTATTTATTATTTAACTTCAGAGGAGAGCTACTCGCTTATGAGAGGGATCGTTGAACAAACAAAGAACTTTAAACTCGAGGCATCGACGAGGGACGCAGCTAAAGTTAGATTATAAAAATAATTACTACACCAACATAATTTCTGGCTGAAGGGAGAGGCAAGGAACTCTACACTATCATAATTAAAACGGCAAGAGAATGGATAGCTGGTAGATTTATTATAAAATGTTGTATTACCACATGTGTCTGCCGGGCGAGGACGCCATATCTTAGACAGTTATCCGTCTAACTCACGCGAAGCCTAGTCACAGAATGAAGCCACGCCAAGTCTTAGCGTCAGTAACGCCATATCCCCCCCAATGACACACTGCTTCCCCTGAATCGCCCCTACTCACAGATAAACTGCCACGCTTCGGTGTCCAGAGAGTGTATTACCATTAATATAATTTCGGAAGTTAGAAGAAGAGAATAGCCAACTCAGGGAGCTCAGGAAAGAAAATGGACAAGAAAAGGGGAAACCATGTTTGATAGTCGGAGACTCTATTGTGAGAAATGCGGGAAACCCGAATGCAGAGGTAGCTTGCTATCCTGGCATAAGGACTGAAGGACTGCTGGGGGAAATCGAGAAAAAGCAAGAGGAGATGGAAGACAGCTATAAGACGATTGTATTGCACGTTGGGAGCAATGACCTGCGGAGAAGTGTAAACTACGTGATGGGAGACATGTACGACTTAGTTAAACGGACAAGGCAGCTATTTCCCTCAGCGAAGATCGTCGTTAGTGGAGTTTTGAGACGACGCGATGTCAACTGGAGGAAGATAATGCAGGTAAACGACTCGTATGCATGGGTAGCGGAGCGACTGGGCGCGAAGTTTCTGGACCCAAATTCGTGGATTGAAGACTGGGACTACGGACGGGACGGTGTGCACTTAAACCGAAGTGGATCTTCGAAGTTGGCAGCTTTGTTCGGGAGGGTGACGACGTGGAGCGATGGCAGCAAGCGGCAGAAGCAACAGTGACAACAACCTCGGAGAAACGAAGATTCACAGGTAGGGGCTGGCTTTTTAAGGCTGTTACAGGTAAATTGCCGTAGTATTATGAATAAAGTTGTAGAGTTTTGGAATTTAATGGAGATATGTAATCCAAATGTAATTATAGGTACGGAGTCATGGCTAAATGTTGATATAAATGATGCGGAAGTTTTCAGCTCAGATTACAGGGTGTTTAGGAGGGACAGGGACGGAAGGGGAGGGGGAATTTTTATTTGCGCTAAGTCAGAGTTACAAAGCAAAGCGCTATGGGTAGAAGAGGATGTAGAGATTATGGCAATTGAAATTATTGATCAAAAAAACGAAGGTAATAATATAACAATAATAGCTTGCTACAGACCACCTAGCGAAACTAATCACAAAACGTTGCATAAATTAATAGAAAAAATCTCTTCCGTAAAGGGAAACGTTATTGTAGCAGGGGATGTAAATCTGCCAAATGTAAACTGGAAAGGTCAGTTAATAGGAGGCGAAGACCAAAATCTTGTTAATTTTCTTGTTTGGGAACAGGGGTTGTTGCAAGTCGTTAACACAAGTACTCGGCAATCAGCCTTACTAGATGTATTTTTATGCAGGCCTCAGTCTTTGTTTGCTGAATGTGAGGTCTTGCCAGGTATCAGTGACCACCATTGTGTGCAATTAGAAGTAAGCTGGGGGGGGGGACGATTGAACCGGATTGAATTAGAACAAACATCAATTAGCTGGAATTTCTAGAAAGCAGACGGGGCTGCTATTCAGAATTTTCTACGCGAGCAATACTGGTCTTTCGTAAAATCTGCCACTAGTGTAAATGAAGCCTGGGCTAGTTTCAAAACACTTACTTCGGAAGCAATTATGAAACATGTACCTTTTAAAGTTATGAAAAATAACGCTGATCCAGAATTTTATACAAAACGTATTAGGTCACTTAAAAGGAAAACAAGGCGCGCGTATCATAAAAGGAGGAAATCAGAATGGCATTTTATTAAATTTAAAGAATTAACCAAGAATTTACAAAACGAAAAGTTGCAAGCTCAGGAGCGGTTCTTAGAACAGATTTTAAATAAGGAAAGTAATGGATGGAAAGCATTTTACAATTATGTGAGGAGACGCAGGGGTAATGAAGAAGGCATACCAGATTTCAAAGTTAACGGGACTGCCGTAATAAATGATAAGGAAAAGGCGAACATATTAAATGCACATTTTGTATCGGTCTTTCATTAAATGGATGATAGTCCTGAACGGGAAAATAGGAGTGGTGGAGAATCGCTATTTCAAATAATGGAGCCAAAATTACGTAAAAGGATCAAGATGCTACAGAATCGAAAATCAAGAGGGCCGGACAACGTACCTACTGAAATATTAAAAATAGGGGGAGAAGCCATGATTCCCTACCTAATGCTCTTGTTTAACATGTCAATTAACAACCGTGCACTACCGGAAGACTGGAAATCCGCTATAGTAGTTCCAATATACAAAGGGGGTAATAAAACAGAAATAAATAATTATCGGCCTGTCAGCCTAACGTCGGTAGTGTGTAAAGTAATGGAGCATCTAATTGCAGAATACATACGGGAGGAATTAGAAAACAAACAGTGGTTCAACAAAGCGCAACATGGGTTTAGATCCGGGTATTCCTGTGAAAGTCAAACAACTTCATTAATTCAAGATTTGGCAGATGAGGTGGATGCAGGGGGAAGGACTGATGCAGTAGTGATAGATTTTTCTAAAGCTTTTGACGTAGTGCCACATAGTTTACTCATCCGGAAACTAGCAAATGCGGGACTTGATAATCGCGTTGTATTGTGGGTAGAACAATTTTTGAAAGGGAGGACGCAAAGAGTAAGAGTAGGTAGAGAACTGTCAGAAGGGGGGACCGTAAGTTCGGGCGTGCCCCAAGGCTCGGTACTGGGCCCGTTACTGTTTCTTATCTTTGTTAATGATATCCATATAAACATTAAATGCCAGATAAGACTGTTCGCAGACGATTGTATTATTTACAATAAGATTAGGAATTCCATGCATGAGACTGCTCTTCAGGACGACCTAAATTAAATCAGGCGGTGGGCCGAAGCAAACAAAATGACAATTAATGCTGGGAAAAGTAAGTCCATTGTTTTTAGCAGAACTAAGGGGAAGATTATACATAACTATCAAATGGGCGGGGAACCAATTCCACAGGTGGACAGCTGCAAATATTTGGGAGTGTGCTTGTCATGTAATGCTGGATGGGGGGAACAGATAAATAGTACATCTAGGAAAGCGTGGAAAGCATTGCATTTCGTAATGAGAATACTGAAAAAGGGGAGCGCAAAGACCAGGGAACTAGCCTACAAATCTTTAGTGCGGCCGGTTATGGAGTATGGAGTAGCATGTTGGGACCCATACAGAGTCAATCAGATTGATTCCTTAGAAAAAGTACAGAGAAGGGCTATAAAATTCATAAGGAGAGGTAAAGATTTTGGGTTTACAAAAGGTGAAGAGAATGAATGGGAACCGCTAAAAGTTAGGCGTAAAAAACATAGATTAGTTGCGTTATTTAAAGCTTATACTGGTTCAAATGCTTGGGCAGATGTTAGAGAAAGGTTAGAGAATCCAGCACACTACGGTCGAAACGATCATCTGTTTAAAATTAGGGGTAGAAAGTGCAGAACCGACGTGGGAAAATTTTCTTTTGTTAATAGAACCATTGAGGAATGGAATGAATTGCCTGTAGCAGCCTTTCAGGGCTGTCCTCTGACCTTAAAGCAGTTCAGAAATAATATTAGCAGAATAAATGTTGGTTAATTAACTAGTGTACTCATTTCACAAACTATACTATTAAAGTTGACACTACCAGGTTGAAAATACTGGTAACTAATTATAAGGACCAATTGTAAATAGTTAAGTAAATTGAGAATAGTTAAGTAAATTGTGAATAGTTAAGTAAATTGTGAATAGTGAAGTAAATGGTGAATAGTTAAGTAATTGTGAATAGTTAAGTAAACTATAAATGGTTCAGTAATTAGGGATTTTAAAAGCTTCGTTAATATTTAAAATTAATCATTTTATATTGTTAGTCTTGTTTATTATTATTATTATTATTATTGTAAGCTAGTCATGGTGATGTAAATTTTGTACGGTTTAATTCTGCCACCGGGAAGTACCCAATTGCAGAATAAATAAATACATACATACATAATCTGTGCACATGCCACACTATAAGCTTTGGGAAGTATTGCAATTTTTCAGGCAGAAGTACTTGCTGTCACTGTGCTCTAAGAGGATTTGAAAAACGGCAATCATGATAAATGAGTTTTCATCCTCACAGTCAAAGTGCTTTAAAAGCACTCTCTCCATCCCAGATAAAAGAAAAACCAGTTTGGGATGCCCAAAGCCTTGATTGCCCTATCATCTCGCAACAGGCTTGAAATATGGTGGGTGAGGAGTATTAGGGAATCTATGGAAATGAAAAAGTTTATCAACTTGCTAGAAAGGGTACTGATATATTGTTTGTTGGACTGGAATCAGCATTGGGGACTACACATGTACACAAAACCTGAGTAAAACCATGGATTAAGGAAAAACACCAACTGAAGTGGCAAACTGTCCAAGGCAGGAAAGTGGTCCTAGATCCATCCATCTCATCTCCCCCAAAATGAAATTGGATAGAACAGAAATACGAAAAGTAATAGCATAAATTTCTTAACATGGTCGCTTTAGGAAACCTCTATGTAATGCAGGGCTCTACAGATTGAACCGACTTGTAGAATGTGAACTGTGCATTCTTTGACTGCTCATTTCTGCCAAGAAAGAGCCATAACCAAAGATGATCTTTAGGTTGCACAATAAGGATTTTAGGCAGACGTGCGGGAGGTTGATAAAACTTAAAAAAAACATCACCTAACCCAATCTTTACATTCTTGTTTGTGAATAACAAACGGAGAGCAGTAGACAGTACTGTATTTATGTGCTGGTAGCCACAGTTATCATTGTAAATGTTGATTTTCTAAGTTGTTTTTAGTGTTCTTGTAAATATTTGGTCAGGAAATAAATTAGGAATAACGTAAACTCAGATGCATCCAACCCACCTTCTTCCTCAAGTCACAAATAACACATTATGTCTTCAGTAGCAACATTGACCAGTGTAAAGTTATGAACACAATTTTATTTTTAAATATATGGATGCTTTAGCATTGGAGCAAGCTTTACACCTTGAGCATTCATTGTAAAAGTTTATTTTCCTAAGAACACTAGTATATTTTTTTTTTTGGGCATTCTCTTTACATGACTGGTGTTTATTATATACATCATTATCCAAACCATGACAATTACAGATATTACACAACTTTTTTCGGTTTAAATAGTGAAAGATTGCGCTTGTGAAATTCTGCCCTGAAAATTGGCACGAATAGGCATTCAACACTGTCATCACTATATTTTCTTTCATATTAAAACATCTGATGTGCTATATACACATGACTTTGTCTACTCTACAATTTATTAGTGGGTATACAAATTATTCTTCCAAAAGTTTATTTTCTTATCCATTAAATTTTAATCAAGATAAATCTTTCCGGAAATAGCTGCATTACACATTTTGTTATAGATGCAAAGGGAACAGCAATAGTCAATTTTACAAATGACAATTGAGTCTGATCTTCTGACACATTTCATACATCTAATGCTTTTTAGAAGACGTATCAAATTATGCTGTTTCAAACTTGGCAAAAGAGTTAATGTCCTCTTACAAAATTTCACCCTTGTATCAGATTATGCCTTTTTAAATGTGAGAACTGAGCAAAGATTTTCTGTGAAATTTTACACTTGTATAACCTTTTGCCTTCATGTGTCAAGTTATGGAATTTTAAAGACAGTAAATGAGGAAACCTCTTCTCATGAATTCCATACTTGAGGCTTTTTACCTTGTATAATTATGTATTTTTTAAGATAATAAATAAGTAAAGCTGTCACAAAATTTCACACTTAATAGGTTTTTACCCTCATATATCAAATTATGCTTTTTACTTTCATGTATTAATTTATGCAATTTCAAATATAATAAAACGGTCAAGCTTTTCCAACAAATTTCACACTTGAGACTTTTTACCCTCATGTGTCAAATTATGTGCTTTCAATTATGATGTGAGTAAAGCACTTCTCACACATTTCCCACTTGGGCTATTTATCCTCATGTATCAAATTATGCATTTTCAAATGTCACAACCCAGTAAATCTCTTCTGACAGATATCACACCAGTGAGGCTTTATACCTCATGTATCACAATATGGTTTTCAAATGTGACATTCGAGTAAAGCCCTTCTCACGGATTTTACACATGTGAGGCCTTTTACCAGTGTATTATATTATGACTGTAAATATGACATCTAAGTATAGATCTTCTGACAAATTTCACACTGGTGAGCCAATACCAAATTATGCAATTTTAAATTCGACAGAAGATTAAAGCTCTTCTTACAAATGCCACACTTGTAAGGCCTTTTATGGTTATGTAAAATATGTGCTTTTTGAAAATTGACAACTCAGTAATGTGCTTCTCAGAGATTTCACTTCTAAAGTCTTTTACCGCCATTATCATATTATGACTTTTCAAATTTGACATCCAAGTAAAGCTCTTTCACAAATTTCATACTTTACTCTTCTGTATCACATTATGCAATTAAAATATGCTATTTGAGTAAAGCTCTTATATTACACACATATAAGGCTTTTTACTCTTATGTATCAAATTATGATTTTTCGAACTTGAAAATCAGTGCTATTCTCATAGGTTTTACACAAGTGAGGCTTTTTACCCTGATGTATCATATTATGACTTTTCAAATGTGACATCCGAGTAAAGTGCTTCTTACAAACTTCGCATTTGTGAGGCTTTTTGCTCGTGTCAGATTATGGAATTTCAAATGACACCTGAGTAAAGCTCTTCTCGCAAATTTCACACTTGCGAGGCCTTTTCTCCTGATGTACCAAATTGTGCATTCTCAAACTTGACAACTCAGTAAAGCTCATCTTATTTCTTCTCACAGATTTCACACTAGTGAGGCTTTTTACCTTCATGTATCATATTATGCCTTTTCAAATTTGACGTTTGAGTAAAGCTCTTCCCAAATTTCACACTTGTAATGCTTTTTACTTTGATGCATCAAAATATGCCTTTTCAAGTTTGACATCCAAGTAAAGTTCTTCTCACAAATTTCACACTCGTGAGGCTTTGTACCCTGATGTAACAAATTATGTTTTTTAAAATCTGACAACACAGTAAACTTCTTCTCACAGATATCACATTTGTGAGGCTTTTTACCTTCATGTATTATATTATGACTTTTCAAATGTGACATCCGAGTAAAGTTCTTCCCAAAGATTTCACACTTGAGGCTTTTTACCTTCATGAGTCATATTATGACTTTTCAAATCTGACATCTGAATAAAGCTCTTCTTACAAATTTCACACTTGTAAGGCTTTATACCCTGATGTATCAAAATATGCCTTTTCAAGCTTGACATCTGAGTAAAGTTCTTCTCACAGATATCACACTTGAGAGGCCTTTTACTTTCATGTATCACATTATGACTTTTCAAATGTGACATCCGAGTAAAGTTCTTCCCACAGATTTCACACTTGAGGCTTTTTACCTTCATGAGTCATAATATGACTTTTCAAATCTGACATCTGAATAAAGCTCTTCTTACAAATTTCACACTTGTAAGGCTTTATACCCTGATGTATCAAAATATGCCTTTTCAAGCTTGACATCTGAGTAGTTCTTCTCACAGATATCACACTTGTGAGGCTTTTTACTTTCATGTATCACATTATGACTTTTCAAACTTGACATCCGAGTAAAGTTCTTCCCACAGATTTCACACTTGTGAGGCTTTTTACCTTCATGAGTCATATTATGACTTTTCAAATCTGACATCTGAATAAAGCTCTTCTTACAAATTTCACACTTGTAAGGCTTTATACCCTGATGTATCAAAATATGCCTTTTCAAGCTTGACATCTGAGTAAAGTTCTTCTCACAGATATCACACTTGTGAGGCTTTTTACTTTCATGTATCACATTATGACTTTTCAAACTTGTCATCCGAGTAAAGTTCTTCCCACAGATTTCACACTTGTGAGGCTTTTTACCTTCATGAGTCATATTATGACTTTTCAAATCTGACATCTGAATAAAGCTCTTCTTACAAATTTCACACTTGTAAGGCTTTATACCCTGATGTATCAAAATATGCCTTTTCAAGCTTGACATCTGAGTAAAGTTCTTCTCACAGATATCACACTTCTGAGGCTTTTTACTTTCATGTATCATTTTATGACTTTTAAAATGTGACATCCAAGTAAAGTTCTTCTCACAAATTTCACACTTGTAAGGCTTTATACTCTGATGTATCAAAATATGCCTTTTCAAGCTTGACATCTGAGTAAAGTTCTTCTCACAGATATCACACTTGAGAGGCCTTTTACTTTCATGTATCACATTATGACTTTTCAAATGTGACATCCGAGTAAAGTTCTTCCCACAGATTTCACACTTGAGGCTTTTTACCTTCATTAGTCATAATATGACTTTTCAAATCTGACATCTGAATAAAGCTCTTCTTACAAATTTCACACTTGTAAGGCTTTATACCCTGATGTATCAAAATATGCCTTTTCAAGCTTGACATCTGAGTAAAGTTCTTCTCACAGATATCACACTTGTGAGGCTTTTTACTTTCATGTATCACATTATGACTTTTCAAACTTGACATCCGAGTAAAGTTCTTCCCACAGATTTCACACTTGTGAGGCTTTTTACCTTCATGAGTCATATTATGACTTTTCAAATCTGACATCTGAATAAAGCTCTTCTTACAAATTTCACACTTGTAAGGCTTTATACCCTGATGTATCAAAATATGCCTTTTCAAGCTTGACATCTGAGTAAAGTTCTTCTCACAGATATCACACTTGTGAGGCTTTTTACTTTCATGTATCACATTATGACTTTTCAAACTTGTCATCCGAGTAAAGTTCTTCCCACAGATTTCACACTTGTGAGGCTTTTTACCTTCATGAGTCATATTATGACTTTTCAAATCTGACATCTGAATAAAGCTCTTCTTACAAATTTCACACTTGTAAGGCTTTATACTCTGATGTATCAAAATATGCCTTTTCAAGCTTGACATCTGAGTAAAGTTCTTCTCACAGATATCACACTTGTGAGGCTTTTTACTTTCATGTATCACATTATGACTTTTCAAACTTGTCATCCGAGTAAAGTTCTTCCCACAGATTTCACACTTGTGAGGCTTTTTACCTTCATGAGTCATATTATGACTTTTCAAATCTGACATCTGAATAAAGCTCTTCTTACAAATTTCACACTTGTAAGGCTTTATACCCTGATGTATCAAAATATGCCTTTTCAAGCTTGACATCTGAGTAAAGTTCTTCTCACAGATATCACACTTGTGAGGCTTTTTACTTTCATGTATCACATTATGACTTTTCAAACTTGTCATCCGAGTAAAGTTCTTCCCACAGATTTCACACTTGTGAGGCTTTTTACCTTCATGAGTCATATTATGACTTTTCAAATCTGACATCTGAATAAAGCTCTTCTTACAAATTTCACACTTGTAAGGCTTTATACCCTGATGTATCAAAATATGCCTTTTCAAGCTTGACATCTGAGTAAAGTTCTTCTCACAGATATCACATTTCTGAGGCTTTTTACCTTCATGTATCATATTATGACTTTTCAAATTTGACATCTGAGTAAAGCTCTTCTTACAAATTTCACACTTGTAAGCCTCTTTACCCTCCTGTATATTATCCGTTTTCATATTTGACAACTGAACAGAGGTGTTCTTACAAATTTTACACTTGTGAGGCATTTTACCCTCATGTATATTATGGCTTTTCAAATGTAACATCTGAGTAAAGCTCTTCTCACAAATTTGACATTTAAGAGGTTTTTTACCCTCATGTATCAAATTTTGAAAATTCAAAGCTGACAACTCATTGAAGCCCTTATTATGAATGTGAAACTCTTGTGACCTCTCTCCCTTATGAATCAAGAAACCTGTGCTGTCAATTCTTTCCATATCACTACATTTACCAGATTTTTGTGAGTGAACATCTATTTCTACAGGTAGTATGTTTGGGACATTTCTTTCCGGAGTTTCACATTCAAGCTCTTCTCCATAACTGAAGCTTGTGTCTTTCCATGAGGATTCAGCAGAGAGCAATGGTGAATTGCAACAGCTATTGCCAGAAACTGCTTCTGTGTCTAATCTGAAATGTTGGAGAATTTAGAATTAGGTACAAAAACCAAAGAGTGAAAGGAATTAAATCTGTAAAGGGAATATGTCTTTCTTACTAATTGTCAAATGTAGATAAAAATGCTTCAAGTAGAGCAACCGCATTGTTTATTACAGTCAAAATGACTTTGTTAATTTGCTATATTTTTAAGTAATAAATAAAATCCTTCAAATGAAAAGCATGTTAATGGTGCTTCTAATTGGTAAAAATAAAGAATGTTATGAATTTGTGTACAATACAGGAAAATCAAAACGGGAGGTAAAAAATTCTTGTCCAATTTAAAGGAAATAGGCAAAAATAACTTGTGACTCAAAACCAAGAAGTGTAAGTAAATGATTATACAAACGTAAATTCACAAAGTTTCGTTCCCTGTATGCATAACGCAGTATCAGACAACTGTAAATACAAAGCTTATAAGATCTTATACCAAAGCATTGTAAATATGCAGCAACATAATTTATTGTGAACCTGGTCTTAAGGCAGAGAAAACAAAAGTAAAATATCATGAAAATTGCACCTTAGGTTCTAGCTTTTGAGGTAAAAGACATAGAAGTGGGTGGCAATTTATGATCAAAAGAAACAAACTCATTAAAATATAAATCAGATATGAAAATACTGTAAATCTGAACTACTCATCTAACTAATCAACTTTATAATTCTTGAAAATTCTCCAATAAGCTACAGTGGGCTGTAGTTAGACCAACATATAAGAAAAAGATTCAAAACTTGCAATGGAAAATCACAAACCAATTTATGCTTGACTTTATCCAAAATAAAATATGGATTTTTTTAGAACAGCTATGGTATTTATGCAGATAATTTCGAATTCTTTCAGAATAACAGATTGGGTAAAAATAAAGTCAATACAACAATCTACAAAGGATACATTATAAATGCAATAGGCAGAAAAGAACATGTGGTAGCAATTTTCCTCAATCTCTGTAAACTGTGTGATTGCATAAACATTGAAACACTGTCAGCAAAACTTGAAAATTGTGGTAATAAACATTGAAGTGGTTAAGCTCAAATTTATAAAATGGAGAATAATGCCTGGAAATAAATACAGATAGAAATATATAACCAATATCAGATAATCTTTTAACAGAGTAACACAACATGCAGTGCCACAAAGATCAAAATTAGGACCATACTTATTCCTACTACATCAACAGCTTATTTATACAAATTAAAGATTTGAGGGGAATAGCTGTTGGTTATGCAGAAGACGCTGACTGTTGTTACAGGTAAGACAGAAATAGATGTACAAAAAGAGAGCAAATTCACCACAAAATCAGCAGACAGCAACCTAAGCATGGTACAAAATAAAAATAAAACAGAGTGGAAGTAACAGAACACATGCCAAAATTAAGTTACATTTGAGTCTACCTCTCTAACCTTGTCCAAGAACGGTTTATGTGGAAGAACAATTAATCTCATTTCTTGGGTTAATCATAGACCATAATTTAAAAAGGAACCAACATTTGAGAGTGCACTAATAAAAGTTAGCGCGCACAGAGAGTGGCTGTTTTTAAGATAAAGCCACAGACTGGCTATGTGCGCTAAATACACCACTTATAGCAAGTTCAGTACTCATTATAATGCATATTACTATCACTTGTGAGTAAGTAATGCAGGAGTTATGTAACAAAAAACCCCCAGTATAATAAGACAGTGTGTGGAATACACCTATGCAATCCATAAATTACAACTCTGTATACATATATGAAATACTAAATTTACGTAAAAATCCATAATCACAACAAAAACATGAATCCAATGCGGGAAGAACTTAATACAGTGAAACCAATATTAAACATTTAAGATTTTGAATTGGTTGACTCAACACCTATGATTTTCATTTACACATAATTAATGGAGGAACGTGTTTTCATAGCACCTTTTCTATATCAATAAACCAGTTGACAGCAGCAGATGATGTAGAGAAGATACTATGAAAACATTTTCCTGCATTAATTATGTGTCAGTGAAACCCATCAATGTTAAGTAGACCAATTCAAAACCTTAAAAGCCATGAATGTCCAAAGCCATTACACTAGGACAAAGCACAGTTATTTCATAAATAGATAAATGGAAACTCCAAATCGCAAAAGCATAGAAAATAACAGCAAAATTATGTGCAAATCATGAACCTTCACAAAGAAAGTTAACAAACGAAACAATCAAACCAAAAACAATCAAGTCCTATCTGAAAACAATCTAAATGGAAAGTCAAAGCCTTTTTCAAAAGGATCTTCTTTTATAATTCAATGTGTGTGTATTCTAGCACATAGGCTTTATAAATTCTTTCTTAGTGTTCTACATACATATGAATTCTCCATACAATTACAATCAATTTCTCATAATCAACTTAGCTTTTGCAGAGAAGACATAAAAATAAGGGTATGCATATTTACATAAAATCTAACATTAAGTTTATAAAGGTTTAAAGGTTAGTCGCTTGAGCACTTAAAGTGGAATACAATTTTGAAGCTAATATTGTAGAATTAGTAGATCATAAGGTGGTCATGATTTGTATTCACAGAAATCCAGGTAGCAATTTGCAAATATTATTTCAAAACTTTGAAATCATTCTTGAATATTATAAATCTAAGACTCAAGTTACAATAACAGGACATTTTAATATAAACTTTTTTTAAAGGCAGTAATGAAAATAAACAGCTTCATATTCCGCAAGAGGAATATGAATTCAGCTTGCTGAAATAAATGAACCTACTAGAGTGCAAAACAAGGCTAGAACTGCAATAGATCAAATAATTATAAATATGCATATATTTTGGTATACAACATTAGTAATGAGGACATGGTTTTTCAGATCATTTTGGGTAGTTAATCCACTTATATCATAATTTTGGTAATTTTAATGAAGTTAAATACAGATGTTTATGTAGGAGTTAGGATTGTTAATAATGAAAACATAAAATTGTTTAGCTTTGTTGTCAAGAGTAATTTGGGAAAATGTGCATATGATGAGATTATGAAATCCATTACTTGCCGTTTAAATAATAACTCTATTTAAGCATGAATATTAAAAAGCAAGTTAAAGATTGAGATTCTTAAATAAATGTGTTATGGAGAGTGATATAACTCAGAAACTTTTTAGAATTATGACCCCCCCCCCCAAACAAAAATAATATCTAACAATAAATCTCAATCTAATTGGCAATGTTGAAACTCGTAGGTGGTTGAGTTCCACAATATTGAAGTAATAGGTGCAATGGTAAATTAGTCTCAGATCCAAATGCTGCTTTAATACTTTTAATACACATTTTAATGGTATAACAAAATGTGCTGCAAAACCAATGATAAAATGAACATACGAATTACCATAGTTTCCATATTCATTTTTCCTTTTGCCTACTGTTTTAATAAGGTCAGTGCTGTAATTAAGAGCCTCAGTAATAAAAAAAGCATGTGCTGAAGATCACCTTTCAAGTTATTATAATTAAAAAATGTAGTGTGCACATTGGTGAATTGTTAAAATGTTTTACAAATCTGGGAGGAGATTCTTCATCAGAGATGGGTAATGAAAGAAATGCTGAGCCACCGCAGAAGAGATCGCGCTGACCCTTTGGCACCAGTCGAAGGGGCCGTCGCCATGCCATCTACTGCTGAAGCTACTCCAGGATTCGCCACTGCTGACTTGCCAGCCGCTCCCCTGGCATATGCTGGGAACGCTGCCTCACCGCTGCTGGTGACCAGGCCTTCTTGTCCAACAGCCACTGCTTTGACCCAGCACTAGCAACATCTCTCTTGCCCAGTCAACACCGCACCTCACCTTCCACTGCAACAGTTGACTCCATCAGCCTTACACAATATCATCACAACTCAACACCCCACGCAGCAGCCAGCACCACCACCTACTTCAACCACAGCCACTGTCATCGTGATACAGTGCTGTGATATCTGGAGTACCTGGGATTTTCCTTCAAGATACGTCTTCACTGCCACTCAACACTGGTGGCCTTCAACCTTTAAAGCCACAAGAATCATGACATCCCAGGGACCTACAACACTAATTCGCCTGGAATTCGCTGAATCGGCCAACTGTGAGACTGCCATGAGGCCCGGCCTGCCCTTGTTAGGGCACGTTTTTCGTGCTGAGGTAAGCCGAGCGGAAGGCCGCCAATGCTGGTGCTATGGGCACGACACCATAACCTGTGCTGCACATCCGAGGTGCCACTACTGCAGTGCACCGACCTTGACTGCACAATGCACCAGCCACAACCTCTGCCGATGCCACCAATACTGTGCCTCCTGCAACGACCATGGCCACTTCACTGGGCAGGTGCAGTGCCGTCTCTATCCGAGAAGCTGTCGATCTACTCCGGCCTCAACTATACTCGCAGCTTCAGCTCCTCCGACGTCAACACCTCCATCACCTACAGCACCAGCCGCAACAGACAACACTCTGCGAGATGCGGCCTAGGATCTCCACACAGAGGTCCTCATCATAGGCTCCCGCATCTCTCAGCAAGATGAAATGTTATCTTTGCTCATCACCGCCGTCAACTCTGCCAACGCAGAGCACCATCTCCACCGACTTGGCACTATAGAATCAGTAATACAAGATCTTCATGCCATCACCACTGCCTTCACCACCAGCTGCATGCAGCAATTAGACAACAGACACCACAATCAGTGGCCTGGGACAAGTCATCGACAGCCTGCCAGTGAACTTGCCACTGCCAGGTCCAAGAGCTCACCTGGAAGAGTTTAGGCTCATGTTAACAAATCTTGTGGACCTCGTGAAATTTCTAATCACCACGACGACCAAACTGACTCCAGTTCTCAGCGACTTGAAGGGTGGTCAGGAAAGACTGCGCATCTCATGTTGACCAACCTAAGCGCTCCTTTCAAAGAGTGCACAAGTACTCAAAATACATCAATAAAGATGAATAAAAATCACCTCCAATTCCGATCCACTCCCCAGGGGCCAATCAGGGCCCTGGCATGGTCATGGCTTCTCCTTCACCACCTGCCAGCGCAATAAGCTGCCAGATACCTTCCACACTGTCGGATGCTCAGCGGAACCCCAATACCTTACCTCACTTCTCCTTCCAATTCCTGTCCTTAACTTCACCTACCTATTCCGATCACTATCCCCCCAAAAAATACAAATCTGTCACTAAGTATCTTTAAATCCTTAATATATGGCTGCTTTTTAAAAAAGAGTTAAGGGAAGATGTGGATAGTTATAGCCCGATGTCGCTATTACCAGTATTTTCAGTTATGAAAAAAGTTATCTTTACAAGATTAATGTCTTTTTTGATAAGCATGATTGTATATTTATGTTTATACTTATCTAAAGCATCTGACCTGGTCAAACATGATTTATTATTACATAAATAACATTCATATGGTATTAATAACTTTTAATAAGGAATTATTTAAGTGTTTTGCATTATGTTTAAAAGATAGAAAACAGTGGAACTAGAATTTATTGATCCAAAATGAAATATAAAATATGGGGTTCATCTGGGTTATCTTTTTTTGGGCCCTCTCTTGCATTTAATTTGTATAAATGACACAATTATTGTTGCCAATGAGAATATTAGCTCACAAACTTTGCAGATAACACTAATAAACTTGTTACAGGATATAATAATGATATTGTCCAAAATGTATATAAAACAAAGGAAGTCATTTTGCCATGGTTTAAGAAGAACAGATGAATCATAAACAAAGAAAAGACATTAGCATTGCGGCATAAAGCAAATAAAACTGTCTCCTCAGTACATCAAATTGGAAAATACTAATACCAAATATGTAGCAGATACAAAATTTATAGGCAACTGAATAAATCATAATTTGGAATGGACTGTTCACAGAGATAATTTGAATAAAAAATTAAGTTAGCTTTGTTATAATTCACTTATATAACATAAGTCACCACATATTTGCCACTCAAAGTTGTGGTACTTAATTTTCTCAAGAACAAGCTTCAGTTTCATATGACTCTTAGGTTTGTAGAGTGTGCAAGTGGTATTGAAGCTAACTTGTTGCCATTATGAAATAACACTGCCTTAAGACTTCGTTTGGAAGAATCAATAAAAAAGATGCCAGTTACTTGGCTCACATGCTTCCCTGTCCAACTGTTGAATAAGATTACACACATCCACACACAACACAAGTTGATCTTCTGCGTAGTACTTATGAAACTGTATTTTGCAATTCCTATGCTACGAAAATGTAATGCCAGGTGGTAACAAATTCTTCTCCTGTAGTCTTGAGCTCAGTAATTCACTTTTTTGTTTTGTGAGGCCTAAACCCCTCACTAAATCATTTAACTGAAATTGATTAAACTGTTGTGGTGAATTGTTAAATTCTTCTGGATCAGAAACCAACTTATTGTCGGAAGTCACGGAGCTGCTTTCAGATTCACTGAAATTGACGTCACTAGTGGTATAGGTATGGGTAGTTTGGGGCTATGAGAAATAGGCATGTAGCCAAGTTCAGATTTGGATATTTAATTCCTGTTTCACTTTTGTTTTAGTCAGTGCTTTGCATATGCAAAAGTAACAATCGTCATGGTGATTCTGCTGCTCTCCCCATATCACTGATTTTGGCAAATGGCATTGCTTTCTGCTTTCCTTCATACCAATAACATAATTGCTCAACACAAATGTTATATGCAATATAAGACACAAACGATTTTTCCTGGTCACCAACTTTCTGTTTGAAATATGAGTAATATAGTTTCTTTGTTTGTGAGTCTACTTTACATACCTTCCCATCAAACATGTAACACCCAAAATGTAACAAAACGTCTGAGGACTTTGTATACACTGTCTCCTGCATAATCCTTATGTAGAAGTCATACTCAAACTTTTATTTTAGTATTACACATATAGCAATTGAATATGCATATTAATACAAGTTTTCAGCTCAACTGAAGTTGAGATCTATGATAGCTCTAAATATAAAGATAAATACATCTCAAGAAGACAGACCTGACACACAGAATAAAACTGATAAGTGCTGGGAATACAAACATTAACATCTGGGCAATAAGGGAGGATGGAAGTGAGCCGATTAGGAAGAAACTGAACAACAGATTTACAATAATATAATGAAACGTAGCAGTAAGCAGTATAAACTGAATGAATTTAGCGCCATAGACATGTATGCACCTAATCATAAAAACTAGATGCGATAGCCAAAAGCAGACTTCATTCTTTAAATCAAGACACTGATTTCCATTTAAGTCCCATATTTTCCTTTATACCACAGAATCAATGTTGATCAGTGTAGTTGACTGAACATGTATTAAACATTCTTTCTATTTTTTTGCTCAATAACATGGCAATAACTAAGATGGAAAGAATGAATAAAGGAATAATATTATTAAAAATACATTAATACTGTGGGCAAAAAAGCATGATACAATTGGCCAGATCATCAACGAAGGCTTCGAGTGTGAGAGAATTGAGAAAGTAAACCCGTATGGTACAATTGGGAAAGCAATGGGAGAGGCTTTGGCTGGGTATTCACCCAGAAAGTTTACCATCCCCATTCTGGTAAAATTTTGAACATTATATTTATGTTGCTCTAGCAATAAACGATTATAAAAAGACAGCAGAAAATAAAATATTAATTAGTTTGGAGATATTTACAAGTGAATTATGAGGAATTTGTAAGTCAAAGCTGCAAAGCTTTTTGCATATTTTGTATAATAGCTGAAGTATGTTATGACCTAACAGTGTTTTTATTTGTCACAGTAGATATTAGTTGAGCAATTATGGATGTTACACTGGGCATTATTTTCTGTTTTGTGTGTGTATACAATTTATTTTTTCAGTACACACTGGTAATGAAACTGATTACAACATATAATGCAGCAAAACTTACTTAAATAGGATTGTTAGGTTTTGGTATCCAGAAACTTTCGTGCCTACATACAGAATTAAAGCTTATTCAGAAGTTTTGACATTGTTTCATTACACACACCTCTGAAGTATTTCATAAATGGCAATTAATAAAATAAATATGACATAGAATGTGTATCATTACAAACAGGATTGGCTGTCGCTTTTTAAGCCTTGTCCTCTGGTTGCTTATGAATTATATCATGACCATCTATGTATAGGTATTGCTTGGAAGGAAATGTAATTGGGTTTTATTTTTACAGCAATCTCTGTGGAATAGCAGCAACTAACCAGCTTTTGTTTCTACACACATCTTCTCTGGAGGTAACTATTTTATACTCCATGGTATTTTCAATGAAAGCTGTGTAAATCCTTTTAGTCTTTTACTAACTTATGCATTGAAATTACAAGGTGTTTTATAGCTTAAGTCCAGCAGAAAGAATTGGGCTTTTCAATGATGAAATTATTACAAAAATTGGAGCTTGGCTTTTGAGATTACCCTATATACACATGCCCACATATATACATACAAGTTTTCTCTCTTTATAGTATTAGTATAAAGAAGCACCAATAAAGGAAAATGCAATACAAGTGTCAGAAGCTTTCTGATGGAAACATTAGCCAAGAGCCAGGTCTTACCTTGGTGATTTTACTGGACTGAAGTCCCCATCCTGTAACAGAATAATGCAAAAGTACAGTTTCACACAACCCCTATATAGTATTAGTTAAATGTTCTGCATCATATAGTTTTTCTTAAAGGAACAGATTTGATTTATTTTTAAATTTAGTATATGACATTAGCAGTTATGCAGAAACAAAGATTCAACATTGCATCATGTAATGGGGTTAAAGGAAACCCAGTATAGACAACTAAGAGCTCGCAAAAGAAATGTTTATCAAAGATAAATCAAAATCTATTATTCACTTAGACCAGTATTAACAAACGTCTCATGTGACACATTCAAATGACTTTCTCCATGTGATGCATTTATACAACTTCCTTTAACAATGATAAATTCATATATGTTAGAATTTATATGAAGAGTTAATACCCATTGAAAAGAAAAGTAAATATAAATGCAATTCTTTACATGCAAGTCACATAAGACTGCATGCATAGAGAAAGAATTCAGCATTTCTTTCTCCAAGTAGTGCAAGTTCTTGAACAAAGCGAGATCTAAAGCCATCTACCGTACAATCGTGGTACTCATCCATTTGACTATCTCACATCAGACGCTAATCTGTTGTTTGCTTGGTACAGTACTTTATATATCCTATTTATTTATAAAGATTGGATTTTAGTTATTACTGGTTACATTATCCAATTTGAAAATTGAGATAGTCTTGAGTTTTACGTATCTAGAAATCTGGGCCAATTTAGTGTTATGCCTATGGTTGCATTCTGAATGCAGCTTTATTCTTCAATCCACCTTACATTATAGTAGGTTTTTTCCTAAGATGATTTCAAACTAAGCAAGAAGTTCTTTGTAATTCCGAAGATACATATCACACATATACCAATTTCACTGAATTAGGTATTTGCCTCAGAACTACAAAAGTAAGCCTATTATAGAAAAAATAAAAGATACAGTAATTGAATTTTATTTATGGATGCTCTTTAACTACTATGGTCCCATTCTATATGGGCGTGAGAGACTGGAAATTTTGCTCAGGGGCCCCTTTTAGGTGCAGTAGATCTATGACACAGGACCACCAGTTTTACTTCCCTTCTGAAGGAAGCCATGCTAAGGATTTTTATGCCCAAAAAAATCCACTGCCCTCTGCTGGATTTATACTTGAGAACTTGGGAGCTAGAGGCTAGCATAGATAAAAGATACACACCATAATAGTAAGCCTTTGAGAAATTGTGAAAAACCTAAATTCTAAACCATTAGAATCCCAAAAAGCAGATAAACAAAATTAATTTGTAATCTTGGATAAAGAAGAGTACACCAAAGGATGCAAGAGCTTCTACAATCCTCAGAATATACACAAATAAAAACGATCCTATAAACAAACTCATCTGCATTACAAATGAGAGCAGCAAAAACTCTTTGCAACAAAGATAACAAAAGACTATAAATAGGCAGGACTACAACTACTAAAATGTATAGCTTACCAAAACTCCGTAAAACTGGAAAATAAATAAGACCAAACATATCATGTATTGAAATGCCAACAAATAAACTGCAGATTAATTAACCAACAAATTTCAAGAATTCCAAAATTTGAATCATTAAGCATTAAGAATTCCCTTGACCTAATAAAAAAAGATAGAGAACATACAGCTTAAAGATGACATATTAGTTTCATCTAACATATTTTCAGTATTCCCAAATGTGCACAAGGATACAGTTTTAGCAGCATTAAAAATTGGTTCATCTCCATCAACAAGATGGAAATGGAAATTGAAGAGCTCATTAGCTTAACAAAATGGTTAACTGAGCAAACCTTTTTTTTTCCTTTCTTTTTACAGTTTTGCAGGAAAACACTTAAGCAAAATATGATTGTAATCATGGGAAATCAACTGTCACCCTTCAAAACCAAATTATTTACAGTGCTCTAGAGACAAAAGTAGTTAATGAATTTCCATGAATGTTTAAAACTTGGGTTAGATATGTTGGTGATGCATCACAGTGGTTAAAAGGAAAAGTTCACCAAATGTTCTACAATTATTGAATCTGCAAGATAGAAACATAAAATTTACTATGGGAATAAAATCTGACAACCAGCTTCCCTACACCTAGGCTTAAAAATTATGAAGAAAAATAATAGGTTGGCTTTTGGAGTATATAGAAAGAACACTCATACAGACAACTATATAAAAACTCATAGTCATTACCTTCATTAGACAAAGTTGCTGTATATGACAGTCTGACCTACAGATTAGTGAAAATTCCTCTCACTCAAAGACAACACAGCTTACAATTCCAGGAAATCTTAAGTACAGCTACGAAAAATGGTTCAAAAAAGAATTGGACAGATTAATCAAACGGTTCCAACACAAAAACATAATATGAGAAAACACATCTGTAAAATGAAGTAGGGCACATAGAAAATTTCACAAGATCTTCAAAGAAAAGCAACATTACACTCTGGAAATAAATTCAATACAACATTTCTATTAAAAGCTAACCAAAAGGAATCTACTCCCTGATAAAAAAACTGGTATTTACAGGATAGATTGCAAAGACTGTGAAAGTGTTTAAGTAGATAAAACGAAATGAGATCTAGGGAACAGCTAATCCATAGAAGAAGAAATATCAGAAGTGATGCATTTTTGGACTAAACGACATGAAATTATGAACTCAGTGACACTAATTAAGCAAGCACAAAAATCCACTGAACTGAAAATATGGGAAACATTGTTTTTATAGAAATATTGACTAAGTTTAAGGAACTATGAGATCACAATGGGCCAAAAACTCATACAGCCATCAACAAGGGCAAGTAGCAAGTCATGATCATCAGGACAAGCTATCCAGCCATAATAAGTTGACAAGAAAGACATTTCTTTAAACTAATTCTGAGTTAAATACCTAATTCAGTGAAATTTGTATATGTGCAACTATATCTATAACTTTTTAGCAAGAAGTGCTTCAATTACATGTGGAAACAGTATTCAAATGTTTATTCACAGTAACAAATTTTTGCAATGGAAACAAAAGGTAAAAAACCAAGAACTGCAAACTTTAAAACATGTCGAATAGATAAAATTTCAGAAATGTTATACTTGCACATGGAATAATTTGGAAACAGGCAACACTAAACAGAAATTTACAAATTCTGTTTTGGACAAGCTCTGCATTTTTCCTGTAATTAGGTTTTTCTCTTTTTTTTAATGTTTCTTGTGCATAATTCTACAAACTTCAATCAAATAGAGCGTCTTTATAGGCTATTTACAGAATATCCAACATATACATATTATTTGACATGTAACGGTAAAATCAGACTAAAAAAGTCATTGCCGTAGCATCAGAACAGTTCAAAAACGTTTCAGAGAGAAGAAAAGATAACGAACAATTTTCTTCCATGGGGTGTGAGGGTTTTGTCGAAAATCATCTTGTTGCAACCTTGGAAAATGATGAATTTAAATAATGAGTATGGCATTTATCCAACTTTTTGTTTACGAGTTATCCTGTTCTCTCTTACTCTCTCATAAGCTGGGTTTTTGTAAAACAGTACTGTGCTTGCAAACATGTATTGCAATTGCTTTGCACACATTTTTTAAATTAGATTGACAAATTAATTTTATTCACTCCTCCATTCTTTATGATATTATTGTACAATAATCTGGAAGATTTTTATGGTAATTCCTCTTCTCCTTATCCCTTAAAATTATAATTTCGTACTGCAATGGCTATTCCTAATAAGCCATGAAAAACTCTCCAATATTCATGCAATTAGATATGAAATATTGGTGAAACGTCTGACTTCAACTTGCTCACAAGTTTTAAGGTTTGCAAATACCACAAAGCCTAAAAGTACCTGGACAATCAGCAAGTGAAATTTTGCACTTTTATACCTTCTCTTTGGTCTAGTCCTCACATAATACAGAAATCCTTTTAAGCATACAACCGAGGTGAAGTTGGTGAATATAAAGATCCCGCATTCCCAGAACACCACGTTAATCAACCTTTTTAGAAAAGACACACAGTCTACAACCATCGAGAAAAATAATCAGTTATTAACTACAAAATATAAGATCACTGATTACAAATGTTAACTGGACTCTTCTCTCTTTGTACAACTATTTAACATACCCTGCTAACAAGCTTGAGGACAACACACAAAAAATAAAACAACACTTTTTTACATGAGGGTTATAACAATATTTTCCCTTGGTATCATACCATTATAAGCAGATTCTATTTTGTTTTTCTGTGTCTTAGATTTAAATCATGAACATCTATATACAGGATAGAAGATGAACATCCTTGAACAGGATAACCCTTTGTAATGAACAGAACAAAAAATTTTAGTGCAATTTTTAAAATAGTTTTACAGAAAATAGCAAAAATTGCTTTGTATTAACTCTATTTTAAATAAGAATTTTAAGAAACTTAAATATTTTTTCAAATAGTTCTTAGAGGACATTGAAAGTTAAATATTGTCTGTATGATTAAATACACTTTGAATTAAGCCAATTCACACTGACTGTTATTAAAGGCTTTTGAAATTTGTTTCAGTTGAATCTACATTGTTGTCCACAGAATACACAACATGACAAAACTTAAGATTGAAAGAAACACACTTCAGCCATTTGTTTATAAAGAAATGTACTTCTGCTGCTGTTTACTGTGCTTTTGGCTTGTTTTTGAAATAATGGATTACCAGTTTACAAAATGCCTCGTTTACCAATGCCAAGTATTCTTGAAATGCTGCTTATTTAAGGTGAAACACATCATAATGTGGCAACTGCAGCAAGAAGTTATCAAAAATCATTTCCAAATAGACAAGCACCACATCATAGGACATTTGTTTTCATCTGTCAAAGAGTTCTAGATACACAGGAAGTATATCTCCTCATGTTGAAGGAGCTGGTTAAAGAAATGTTGCACAAGAAGAAGAAATCCTTCACTTGGTGGAAGAAGATTCTAGAAGCAATAGCCGTAGTATAACTAGCACTAGCGGCATATATCAATGAACTGTTTTGAGAACATTAAAAGAAGAATTGCTATGCCTTTATCATACTCAGTGGATCCAGGATCTCTCTGAAGCACATTATGCGCCAAGGGTAGCATTTTCTGAATGGTTGCTTTAACACTCTCCCCTTAAAATTCTTGCAAAGGATGAAGCAATGTTTACCAGAAATGGAATAATTACCATAATGCAACATCACGGCTTACGAGAATCCACACTCAATAAGACAAGACAGCTTTCAGCACAGATTTTCTGTAAATGTTTGGGCAGGAATTATAGGAACATTAATTGGTCCACGGATACTTCCTCGGGTTTTGAAAGGCGCCATCTATTTCTAGTTTCTTCAAGAAACATTACCTCTTCTGCTTGAGGATTTTCCCCTGGCAGTAAGAAATGATGTGGATATTACAGGATAGTGCACCACCACACATAAGTAGAGCTGTGTGTGGCCATCTGTGCAACACCTAAGTACAATAGTGGATCACTCAGAATGGACAATAATATGGCCAACAAGATCGGCAGATCAAAATCCAATCAAGTTTTTTTCTTTGGGGCTATGTGAAAACTCACATATACATTACAAAAGTGCCTGATGAAACATTGCAAGATGGAATACTTCGAGCAGTAGAAGAAATCAAAAAACAAACCATACCTGCTTCGTAGAGTGCAATAGAATTGGAGAAAATGTGAAGCATGTATGTTGACGAGAGGTGCACATTTTGGACAATTTCTTTGAACATTAAAAAGAAATTCTCATTCATTTTCTATTCTTGTCTTACTTTAATTATTCACAAAGTTTTATAAATCACTAAGAAAGGAAGCATAATCATGTAACTTGGGATTTTCAAACTTTCGTTTACCTTTAGCTGGTAATTTTGCTCAGAGGCCTCTTTATCAGGCTTGAGGTTCTTTTACGTGCCATAAATCTATGACACGGACTGCTGGCTTTTACTTTCCTTCTGAAGGAAGCCACACCAAGGCCATCGCCCTTTGCCGGGTTTGAACCCGCAACCTCGAGAACTAGAGGCTAGCATGATAGTTATACACCACAGAGGATGACAATACAATCATATATATAGTTTTCTGTTTATTTATATACCGGAAATGTTTACTTGTTTGCTGGCATAGCAGCAGAAGCTGAAAATGTAAAGTTAATCTGTTAAATTGGCTGCATTGTAATACTGTGCAAAATAAAATAGTAATTATATCAGTAAAACATCTATTAAGGAAAACACTCAAAACAATGTGCTCTTTCATAGTTTGAAACAATGACTGCAAGTCCCCTTCCACTCTGCATAGTACTGCCTCCTTTTGCAAGCATTTGTGATAGTGCAGAATTCCCCAAGATGCTATTAGCAACACAAGGAGTTGGAAAAGTGACAGTTTTGATGAGAGAGAGGAGTGATTTAAGAAAGAGACAGAGATACACGGAATTCACAAATATTTCACCAGAAGGGTGACAGCAGAAATACGGGCAATTGAACTCTCATACAATGTTATGTAAAGCACCAATCAAAATAGTTGTTACAATTATTGGAGCCAATGTGCATATCAGGGCAATCTCATACAAAAGGAGGAATTTTGTTCAGCAGTTCACTTCACTAAATTGAGTTATATTTATTGACGCTCTTTAATGCTATGGTTCTTAGCATCCCATTCTACATTTGGCGTGGTCCCATGTCATAGATTTACAGCACATAAAAAAACCTCAAAGCCTGGTAAAGAAGCCTCCGAGCAAAATTACCAGTCTTTCACGCCCAAAATAGAATGGGATGCTAAGGACCACAGCGGTTAAAGAGCATCCATACATAAAACTCAATTTAATTTAATTGAAAGATCAGAAATTTTGCTCAGAGCCTCTTTATTAGGCTTGAAGTTCTTTTATGTGTCATAAATCTATGATATGGGACCACCAGGATTACTTCCCTTCTGAAGGAAACCTGCTATGGATTTTTACACCCAAAAAAATCCATCGCCCTCTGCCAGATTTGAACCCATGGTCACAGGAGGTTAGCATGGTACCCCCAGACCATGGCAGCAAAAAAAGAAAAAAAAATATAGATCAGGGAGTGATGCCAGGTAAGGTGCAGGGAGAGATCCTAAGGGAGGAAGGAGATATCATGTGATGACAATGAGTTCCCATAAATTACTAAAAATAGGGTTACCAGGAAAAAGTTACGAATATAGCATAATTATGTAAAAACGGTAAATAACTCGAAAGCCACTTTTACTTTTTATATCTGGAATAAAATCCAGTTAATAACCAAACATGTGCTTATATCATTGCCTTCACCAACTCCTGATATACAGTCGATAAGAATAGACTTAATTTCTGGGATTTACCAGCACAAGAGAGGAGCCGGAGGACTTCAAACCAGATATCACCAGAAGGCAACTAAGCATCTATGCTGAAATTAACGTAACCTGAGTAGCAGCCTTCCCGACCTATCACAAGTATGAACAATTATTTTCTACTCCATAGCAAAATCAATGAAAAGTCAAATCTTTCTTTGCAATTATACTCTTTTACAGCATCAATGAGTTTGTATTGTATAATAAGGGCTTCATAAATCTCTTTTAGTAACTTATGAATTGAAATTACAAGATGTTTTATATCCGATGTACCTTAGAAAGAATAGGGCTTTTCAATCATGAAAAAATTATCAGAATCAGTTTTGAGTGGTTTTCCAGATCTATCTATCTATCTGTCTGTCTATTTATCTATATATCTAGCTCTCTCTCTCACACACAAATATATAAGTTTTCTTTCTTTATATTATTTATGATAAAATAAAAAACATTAAATTCAAATGAGTTTTCAGATAAATAGTTTTGTCCACAATCCAGTCATATCTGAATATATTCATAGAACATTTTATTCCAGTTATACCAAAGAGAGTTAGGATAATTGGACTGTGAAAATGAAATACTGAACTTTTCCAAAATACACATAATAATTAGGTATATGAAACATTATAAAGAGTGTGTGTCTCTCAACAAATTTTGAAGACTCCTTCACCACAGAATCATGTCCTTCCTGCAGGACGCACACTAAAAGACATTCTCAAACATTTTAAAATTAGGCAATTAGGATATCTACATATTCATACCCAGTTTCATCCTAGTTTTCCCAGATATTAATGTAAGCAGATTTTTTTTGTATCCTTTACTGCAAATAAGGCTAATCTTTCTTTTTTTTTAATTTTTAGGCCTTGCAGTCCTAAGGGGTAAAAGGAGAGACATTAAATCTTATAATGGGGTTGTCTGTATTCTTCCAAAAATTTAAGTTCTCTTTGTATTTTTCAAGTAGGAAGAAAAGTATAGCTGATCATCAATTGCTACAATATCATAGTATTTTTGGTATGACATCAACAAAACATCCCTCAGATATCTTATAATTTTCAAGAACTATCACCAGCATTTCTTTCAACCTTTCAAATGCAACATCTGGCACACACTGTACACATTCATAAAACTATTTATGTTTATTATTTTGTATTACTTAGTTCCAGTACTTTATAAAGTGCATAATAAAAATTCTAACTGCAGTAGATTTCAACAAACTTACCTTAATGTCACCACAAACAGATGAGGTTTCTGTTTCCAGCCACCAAAGTTCTTTTTCAATTTCTACTTTGTTATCCATTTGGTGATCATTGTTGTATTTAACATTCATTACAGGATCTGCTGGAAGAAATTCTCTCTCCTTGTGTGAAACAAAGTCTGAAACCAGAGTCTGCTCCTCATTTTCTGTCTTAATACCTACCTCATAATTGTTGCTGTATGTAATAGTTTCAGACTTAATCTGCTTTACGAGATGTTTGGTAAACAATTCTGTCTCTTTCTGGGAACAAACGTCTGGAAAAGGGCTCTCGGATTTAAAATCTGTTTTGATTGCCACATCACAATCATCATTCAAAGTCCCAGCATCATTGTTTGCCTTCACTGTAACATTTTTGATAAAGAACTCTATCTCATTCTGTGAGGCTATGTCATTCGAGAAAAGATCCCCTTCTTCGATTTCTATTTTGGTATCCATTTTACAGCTGTTGCTGCATCTGATAGTGCTAAATCTGTGGAAAAACAAACACATCATGAATAGCAAAACAACGGCAAGCAATGTGTAGATTATCTGTACAGTTAGGACTACTGTATATAGTTGAGGTGTGTGACTGTTACTGCTCCACTGCCACTATCCTTTCTGCAGTCATTAGCTCATCTCACATGTCCTCAAATATAATATACTCAACTGTATGTAGTTGTACCAGTTACTGTCCCACCTCCACTCCCCTCTCCAAAGTCATTGGGACATCTTATGTCTTCTAAAACTATACATTCAATAACTAAATGTTCACAAGACAAGACTACTGCATTTTTTACTGCCCTATCTTCACTCCTCTCTGCAATCATTGGCTCATCTTACGTATCTTCTAACACCATACACCCATTAAACTTCTTGTTAATCCAGATAAATTGTTAAAATAGCTTCATTACACATGGGTACAGCAGGCAGAAAAGTCAAATTTTCAGAAATCTTATGTGCTACATTTACATGCACTATCACTTATTTTTATGTAACTTCTACAAACTACTTTTATGAAAACTTATTACTTTCTGTAATGCTTAACTATAGTAAGTGAGGAATATTGCATTCTACCCAAAAATTTAATACTGTAAAATCAAACATTTGATACTCTAAAATATGTTATGAGGACTCCTGAATTAAAAAATTACGTTTTGCATATGTATGTGTTTATGTGCATGCATCATCAGCAAACCAACACAACAAACTGGATGAATACCAAACTTGGTATTTAAGATCAGGATCTTTTAGGTATGTGGCATGAGGCTTTCAACAAAATCCCCATACCCCAAAGTACGCTTTATATGGAAAAATGTATAGTTTTTTATTTTCTTAAAAAATAGTCTTAACAATTTTGAATAAAATAGCATAATGTATGACAAAATGTATATTTTGAATTTTTTGGATATAGTATGTAAAGTCATCCTCATTCCTAATGACCTTTGTATAATAAACTGTAAGAGACAGACACAATCTCAGTACACAAAAAATGTAGATCTTGTTAAAGGACACAATCTATGTTAAATCAGTTTTTGTGGCATCAGCGCTTTCTGAGATATCAGCTTTTATTGATAGGGATTTTCAAATATAGAATACTTTTTACTTCCTCTACTATCCATCCAAAAATATGACTCTTGAGATTTTATCCAAAATAAATGTTTGAGACTACACAAATAGGAATAAAATAAACAAACATTTAAATAAATAAAAAGAATATAGTAAAAACACTTAAAGGTATGTGAGCAGCATAACTGAAAAACAGAAACTTACATACCAACTTGGTATTTAGCAACTGCATCTTCCAAGAATATCACACTAAGAATTTTAAGAAAATCCCTCCACTGTAAACTCTTCTTTATGATGAAAAATGTTCATTTTTTATTTTCTCAAGAATGGCACAAATGATTTTGAATAAAATATTGTATTTTTAAGATACTTGTATAACTAATTAAACGTAAATGTTGATTTTTTGGGAATAGCCTATGGAGTTGTCTGTCTGAATGATTTTTGTAAAATAAAATTATTAAACTGTGAAAGACAAAATCTTACTACACAAAAAATGTAGATCTCTCTGGAACACACTTTATTTCAAATAATCTTATCTGTGGCATTAGGCATATCCTAGATATACATTATAGGAGAAGCTTTCAAACATGTAACGCAAGAAATATTCTTAGTCAAAGGTTCATATGACCATGTGCAACCAAACTGATAACAAATGACAACTAGCCCTATTGTGTTTCTTATTGCAGCTAACATGTACAACATTTGTAACAATCGCAAAATCCTATTGCTCGACCACTGCTTTGCATACAAACAGTCTTAGGTCATGACAATAATGGAGTGTTCAAAAAGTGATCAAACCGTGAGCTTGCAAACAGTATCTGAATGGTTTAGTTACTGTCATGAAGTGTCCCGAGGTTGCAGGTTCAAACCCGGTGGAGGACGATGAATTTTTTTGGGCATAAAAATCGTTAGCATGGCTTCCTTCGGAAGGGATGTATGGCCAGTGATACCATGTCATAGATTTATGACATGTAAAAGAACCTCAAGCCTGATAAAGAAACTCTGAGTAAACTTTCCGGTCTTTCACGTCTAACATAGAATGCATCCCAAGAACCATAGCAAATTTCAAGAAAATCCCCCCACCCCAGGTTACCCTTTACATGGAACATTTTTCCAAAATTTTAATTCTCTCAAAAATGGCTGTAATGATTTTGATTAAAATATCATATGTTTAAGATATTTTCATGACAAATAAAATGTATATCTTGAATTTTCTAGGAATCTCTCCAAAAGTATTCTTCATTGTGAACGACTTTTGCATAACTGGTAAACCATAGGAGATAGACAAAATTTTACTACACAAAAAATGTAGATCACGTTAAAATACACAATTTATGTCATATACATTTTTTTTGTTCAGTGAACCATTTTCAAGATATTGCTTGTTATTCCCTTAAATTTTTCAATACTTATTATCTCAAATGGGAATTCGTTATTTGATTTTTTTTGTCTTGGATACGCAAAGAGTATTAATCTGTGGCAAGGAGAATGGTACTGCACATAGCAACCAGCTATTAAGAGATATGTCTGTGCTTATATTGCCCCTGTAAATACAAAACAAGGGGAACATAGTATGCCTTAAGCGATAGTAAAATATTTTTAGAACTGGTCGCTAAGTGTAAAACGCAATTCTCTTTGCATGTTAAAAGATCGTTTCTGCAAATGTTTATCTCGATTAATATGAAATAGATGGAGAATAAGAGTTTGTACAAGAGTAGAGAAAGCCAGGTGAGTGTAACATCAGATTTTTTTAAAGTGCTGCTGAGATTCAGTTGTTTCTTGCAATGCCATGGAAACAGTATGAAGTTTCAAGGCCAGCATATAGAGATGTATGACTCGATTCTGCTTCCTGTATTAAACTTGTACATACAACAAAATGTGTAATGAAACTATTTTCGCAAAAGTTTAATCCATTAACAAGAAGTAGATAGAAAAGTCAGCTTTCTTGGGAATAGTTTGTGGTGGCTATGTAAAAGTAGACAATAGTGTTTAGAGAAACTTATGTGAATGTAACATCTGATATTTTTAAATTCATGATTAATAACCTTCTGGTGGTAATCTGAAATGATCCTTGGACCCTACAGTTTATTTTGAATAATATAAATGAAATATTCATCAAGCGATATTATGGCCTCAATGAGCAACCTTATAACCTTACTTTCACTAACAAGTTTAGTAAACAAACAATAAATGTAGTCATTAATAAAACTATAATGGGAACATGATGTGTTGAATGAGCGGGAATGCCAATTTTGCCACTTTAGCTTGCTGGTCCATGTGCCATGCAGCAAAGATATCGCAAGTGGGGATATTTGTGTGTTTGTGCTGTGATCTGAACATTGTTGTTGTTGTTGGTTTATTTATTGACATTGTACCAGGTAATGCCCAGGATATCCATGTCTTATGTCAGAGAAAGTGAGAAAAGTACAAAAACATGGTAATGTATCATCTTGGATATGAGTTCTTCCTGGGATTATAGTTATATTTTACATTTGTGGAGAAATCTAAGGGGATGTGGTGCTATATGTTGGATGTCTGAACATTTTAAATGTGTGAGAATTTCTGTTAACTATTATGAACCTCTGGGAGTCAACACACAACTGCCAACTTGAAGAATTTTGCATTAATGGACATAATTACAGCATATGATCTCTCTTAATTGGTATTCCGTGGCCAAAAACATTTTTGTGGCCCTCATGGATAATTTCTTTTTGTCTGCTTCTTAACACGAATGTTTATTGCAGCGATGAGTGGTGAAAAAATTTGCTAAGCGCGCACGCGCGCGCCAACACGAACACGAACACACTGAAATAATCATGCCACAGAAGTTAGAGGAAGAGAATTATTCAAAAAATTACCTAGAGAAATAAAGAACATAAACCTGCCAAATGTAATGATGAAAATAATAAAGAAATACTTAATAGAAAATGAATTTTATAGTATAGATGAATTTAGACATGGTAAAGCAATGTAAAGTGAAAATGATATTTAAGGTAAACTTAATGTACATGCAATGTAAAAGAAGTAATGTAAAATTATAAGCTGTACTTGTTAAATTATTTTATATTTGTAATTGGACAAGTCATTTAAATGTATTTAAAAGGATGAAAAATAAATAAAAAATAAATAAAAGTCAGAATTTTGTTGTGATAAGCTATTTTAAACTATCCTTAATGTTTTTAATTCAGATATGGGTGACTGACAAACTGCACAAGCTGTTACACCTGGTCACACATTCACTACTATTATAGAGAACAATAAACAAGTGACATGCTGCTACTACTCAATAAGCAAAGCAAGAATAACATCAGCAGTTATCCATTTATACCAAATGTCAGCATGCAGATAGCAGGGGTATCTGTTGCTGGAGTCGCGCACAAAGCACATGGTATAATGCGATAGGGCTTGGTAACCAAGGTATAGCATATAGGTTGCTATGACAATTTTCTTTTGATTGGTAGATTACTGGTTGCTTGGTGACTATAATGAAATGTTTATCCCTTCTCTTGTTTTCTGCAGCTCATTACCATGTGGCTGGGAAATAACAATTACCAACTTAGGATGTACCCAAAATCAATATAATTGCTTATTTTCTGTACAGGGTGCAATGAAGTTTTAAATATACAACTAATTCCTAAATTCCTACTTAGGTCATATTTATGCATGCGATTTTGTGTCATACTGCAAGGAATGATGCGAAGCGACATAATTTTTAGTGGTCTATTTATGCATGCAGTGTGCCCCACTGCATATTTTTGGGAATATCAATTCTACCAGCCCCTTTTCACATTTGGTTTCACAGCAAGTATGGATCCTGTGTGTTGTACTATTGCTATAAACTCTGAACTTTATAAAAAAAAAAAGTACATCTAATTAACAATACAGTAGACCCTCGTTTAGCCAAATTCCAAGGGACCGAAAAACAGCCAATTCGGTTTAATGAAGTTTGAATTAACGAGGTTTTGTAAAAATAGTCCCGTGTTATCTGAAATGGTAAAACATGACTGTTGAGTTCACTTTCTCTCTTGTTATGTGTACCAACAGATGAGGGTGTTCCACTTCTAAGAAACAGTAAAAATAACTATTATATACAGTATATGTGGCATTTGTTTAGTTGAGAACATATACTGTCAAATGCTTATAATTTTTTTTAAACAGTACTATTTGGAACAATATTCTACTCATTAATTCGTGAGTTGTATAATACAACAAACGACAACCTTAAGAAACACTTTACATACACCATTCTTTTAACACTAAGTTTTAATCGGAACACGTGTTTTAGTTAAAACTCTTATCCATTACACATTTTAGTTCTATAATTTGAAAAAATCATTAACTGTTGTTGGTGGATCATGGGTTCGTAATATTATGACACTCTCTGAAGATACCTCATCCAGGGCAGCCTGAAATGACATCAGAAGTGGCAGAAATCTCTTGAGAACAGAAATTGCAGCTGTAAATTCAGTGCGGGGTCACTGTGTCGTATCTTCATGTTCCACATCAGAAGATGACAGTAAAGAATTATCATTCTCTTCTGCATCATCAGCAAATGACTGGTTCTTCAGCAGCACAAGTGTTATTCACCTACACCAACCAGGTGTAGTCATGTAGAAGAGCATTATCAGAATACCAATTGTATCCACATTATAAGTTCAGATGTGGATCATCGGTTTCCTGTTCAGTTTCAGCAGCGTTATCAGTTGCTGTCCAGGCCTTCTTAAAACAGTTATGGTGTCTGTTGTAACTTCATCCCAAGCAGCTGATAGCTTGCAGTACATTCCAATGTGGAACAGTTTCTTGTAGTTCTATTGCACTGATAGCAGCTTTAACCAATTGACAACTGTAATTATGCTTCATTGAAGCGATTATTTCTTGATCCAATGGTTGCAGATGGCTCGTAGTGTTAGCTAGTAGGAAAACTTCTATGTTCGGAAGTTCCAGGTCATCAAACTGATGTACCAAGCAGTGGTCCAAAGTTAGCAAAATGTTCCGTTTCTCGCAGCCATTTGTTGTTGAACCTTAAAGAGATTTGGTCATTCAAGCTTTACTATTATTCTTGTACTGACTTGGCTGATGGAATAGGTTGACCTTTTTAAAACAATGCGGATTTTTGTATTTTCCAATCACTAATGGTTTGAGCTTCTCAGAACCATCTGAATTACAACACAGCACCACCGTCAGTCTCTCCTTGCTGCATTTTCTCTATGGCATTTTCTGCCCTTGGCATGTAGTGTTTTTTCAGGCATCAAGTTATAGAAAATGCTTGCTTCACCCATATTAAACACATTTCTTGGGTGATGATGGGGGAGCTTAGATTGAAACTCCTGCGCCCACTCATTGGCATCTTTCTCGTTTACTCTATGTGCCTCCCCACAGACACTGACAGCACTGATTTTATGCCTCTTCTGAAAACCCCATAGCCATCCCTCAGAAGACACAAACTCAGAAATTCCTTCTTTCTTGGGGATTTCTCGAGCCTTCTTTTGAAGCATGGGGCTGGACAGTGAAAAAGAAATTTAAGTAAAATTATGTGAAATGTGTAACGGCAAATACCGTAGTGCATATTCGGTTTAAATGAAGAATAACGTATGGAATATGCAATGAGCTGACCAAATTTTAGTTTGTAGTACAAGTTATCCAAAATTTGGTTTAAGCGGTAGATTTTTCTATGTAAATCGGCAGGGACCAAGCAGCTACTATGGATTAACTGAGTTTTCGGTTTATCCAATGTACAAGGTTTGTGGACAGTATGTTTAGGAACTTGTATGGGAAATTACCTCTTCTTGCCATGATCCTTGTAATTTTCTGATGCAAAATCTCAAATTGAGCTCCTAATATGAATTTCTCCTATAAAATGTACCATATTTCTAATTGATAAAAGTCTGAACAATGAAAATCAGATCACTGTAGCAACACGTGAAAGCACAAACTCTATGATAACACCATGAAGAAAAATAAAACAAAAAATCAGAAATGTTCATAATTTTATCAAATTTCAGATACATTACCTTAATGCCTTCTCATACATTTCTTGCATATGCAGTGTGTTTTGGGGGGGGGGGGGGAATGCAGGGGGGAAGGGCACAGCCCCCCAAATATTTGGGGTAGATTTTTTTTAAGTCTATTTCCTCATAATTTACTATAAAAATATTGCCGAATACATTAGTAATAGTTTCTTTATTGCAATGCCTTTAAAAGCTGTCGTAATTAGTATGTAACACTTATATATGGTTAGTATGGAAAGTCAGTAGATGGCTTTAGCCTTTAATCAAAGAATCTGGAAGAGGTAAATTTTATTGGAAGTAAACATGTTGCTAGCAGTATAACAGTCAATGACAGCCAACATAACTAACATATTCTTTCCGTTGCAATATGCTATGGTGATAAGATGTAGGGCCACAGTTGGCTTTACAGTGCATATGCTAATGAATGCTGAGACAAAATTATTGCTCAGAAGAAGTGTTACTTCCACATTGGCTGTAAATTACGATTTATCAGCGTTAAACTTTGCAATCATGAGTCTAATGAAGTGGCTGATGAAGAGGCGCCCTTTAGAAGAGTTACAAATGATGTAAATAAGAGGGAATGTGATGATTTTAAAACCACCATTCCATTTGGTTCTGAATTTGAATGTTCAAGCTTAAAGTTAAGAATGAAAATGATATAACTTCGGCAAGTAACAAAACTTCTGTTATTCATGATTGTTGATCTCAAGGTACCAGTATTTATTTATATATATTTTAGGTGTTTTGAATTCTTATGTTTTTCTCTTATTACCAAATATATAATTTTATTTCCTTACGATCTTCTTGCTTCTTCATGAAAAGTTTACATCTACAGCTGAGTAGTAACGACTGAATTATAAATTCTTTATTCTGTTATTTTTATAATGTCTTTATTACTTTATTTGAAGTTGCTAAAACAAACTTCCCTTAACGTTCAGCTTTAATACAAAAAGTTTTTGATATTATTTTAACTCCTAAGTATTTTATTGCATCATCTTTTCAGGTATTTTACTGACAAAAATCCATGGCTTAGAATAAAATACACATTTCTCGGATGCGTGTTCTCTGAAGTTAGTGCAGTTGGTATAGATACAAAAAAGGGTGCTGGTATTAAATTTGCAAAAAAGTGGATTCAATCTAAGATTGGCAGTAAAGCCGATACTAGTGATGGGCCTAAAGCTAAAAAACAAACTGCTTTAAGGAACAAAATTCACAAACACAAAATTTCTCAGTTACACACAGCCATTGGAGCAATACAAAAGAAAGAAGGTACTTGAAAATAATGTTGCTAATATGAGTGCAAAGTATGAAGAAACAACTGTTAAGATTTTTCATACTGCTTATAAGATTGCTAGGCAGAATACGCCATACATGGATTTCCCTGTAGATATAGAACTGCAAGAGCTTAATCGCAAACTTTGGGCAGAGTATTACAGTCCAATCACAATTGTGCTAACATAATCATTTCTCAAGGGATTATGAGTAAAATTGCTGCAGCAATAATACAAAATAATAGTAAAATAAGTCTTTTTACTGATGAGTCCACTATTTTAGCCCAGAAATCAATATTGTGATTTGGTTGAAATGTAGCATTTTGGATGAGGATGAGCCAGTATCACTTTTTTGGGATTTAGTGGAGCTCAATGACACCACTGCTGCACTTATAAAATATTGTCTATTAAACAACTTAAAAACATTGTGGCATAGATGAAGCTTTCGTAAAGAAATGTTTATTTCTTTCGCTTGTGATGGAGCATCAGTTATACTTGGAAGGAAAGCAGGAATTGCAGCAGAATTGAAGATTTGGTAGTATGGCACTGTTGCAATCACTGCTTCGAGTCTTGGTAGTTAATGATTTTAAAAAATGATGAGCAAGGCATTAATCATTTTCAATCCTTTTTTGACACATTATATTCATTGTTCAGTCTGTCACCGAAGAATCAGGAGTTGCTTTTCAAATGCTAATCTGTTAGACTAGAAATTGAAGAAGATTGGGAAGAAATTTGCCATTAGAGGGATATCTTCTAGCCTGAAAACTGTTAAAGCTGTGTGGGATAGTTATTCTGCTTTAGCCACACATTTCATTTAAGCTCGAGATGACATGGCAAGGGGCCCAAGTGAAAGGGCCAAATATGGACATTTAACAACATTTCAGCTTGTGATGAACTTGAACATTGTTGTGATGCTTTGTCTGAGATAAGTGAACTCTCTCTCCAGCTTCAAAGGAGAGATATGACCTTGCATGAGTTCACGTACAGGAACAGCTGTCCCATTCGGAGAGTGTCACAAGAAAATTCTGAAACACTCTCCGAGTATTATCCTGCGACATAACATCTTTGCAGCTCTCTTTTGGTTCATCTTCTCCCTCAGAACTTACTTTTCGTCTTTCTTTTCTTCCAAAATTTTATATTTCTTCATTGTCTTATATGCATCAATGCAAAACACCCTTTATTAAGGCTAACAACTGCATCGTGAAAGAGCAAATATGTCCTTGGACATAATTATAGTAGCATTAATTATTATTTAGTTGTATTGCATTTGCTTATTGCATTGCAGTAATTATTTAGTTCTGTTACATTTGTTTACTGCTACGCGATAATTATTTAGTTTTATTATATTCGTTTAGTGTGTCACGGTAATTATTCAGTTCTGTTACATTTGTTTACTGCTACGCGGTAATTATTTAGTTATATTACATTTGCTTACTGTTGCACGGCAATCATTCAGTTGAAACATTTAATTGAATTCTATTTATGGACGCTCTTTAACTGCTGTGACCTTAGCGTCCCATTCTATATTGGACGTGAAAGACAGGTAATTTGGCTCAGAGGGTCTGTTTATCAGGCTTGAGGTTCCTTACATTTATTTAGAAGTGCATGAGCGCCAATGGTCATTACTAAATGCCATGCATTTGACAATAACAATAATATATGTAATAGACATTTTTTTTTGTTAGTGAACCATTTTCGAGATATTGCTTGTTATTCCCTTAAATTTTTCAATACTTATTTTCTCAAATGGGAAATCACTATTCAATTTTTTGTCTTGGATATGCAAAGAGTATTAATCTGTGGCAAAGAGAATGGTGCCGCACATAGCAACCAGGTATTAAGAGATATGTCCATGCTTAAAGGCTACTGTATTTCTATATTGCCCTTGCAAATACAAAACAAGGGGAACATAGTAGGCCTTAAGCCATTGCCAAATATTCTTAGAACTGGTCACTATGTGGAAAATGTAATTCTCTTTGCATGTCAAAAGATCGTTTCTGCAAATGTTAATCTCAATTAATATGAAATAGATGGAGAATAAGAGTTTAAAAAAGTAGTTTGTACAAGAGTAGAGAAAATCATGTGAATGTAACACATCAGATATTTTTAATATATAAGCTTAGGTTTCTGATTTACTTATATATATATATATATATACAGAGTGTTTCAGAAATACTTTTACAAACTTCGGGTATGGGTTCCTTACGCCACAAGAAGGAAAAACGTTCATACGAACATGTCCCATAATCCTTTGTTTTCTTGTTAGGTGTTCAACACAGTGGTACACTTATAACACACAAAACTCATAATAAATGCTAGAAATGTCCTCCTGTTGCTTCTATGCATGCCTGTACTCGTCGAATCATGGAATGTCGCACCCTGTCAAAAACTCTGGGATGGTGTCGAATGGTTTCGTAGGCTTCCATGACACGTCGATGAAGCATTTTTGCATCCAGGATGGCTGCTCTATAAAGCAATGATTTAATATGACCCCAGAGGTAAAAATCCATAGGATTGAGGTCGGGAGAACGTGCAGGCCATGGAACTGGTCTTCCTCTGGCTATCCATCAGTCATGGTAGATACCAGTCAGTGCATCTCGAACAATGCAACTAAAATGTGCCGGAGCCAGGCATTTATCACATTTATCAGCAAGGTGACGATAAACAGCAACAAAGGTTCGATGACTCGGTTGTTTACAGCCTGGAAAATCCATCTGATAGAGCCATGCAGCATCGTGTCCATTACCATTCGCGCGACCATACATAAAAATCATTTCTGCCTCTTCACGAAATGAATATCCAGCAATGGTGGAATGAAACACGTGCAGTTAACTCACTACATGTACACAATTGAAATGTTGAAGACAAGACTAATGACAAATGACAAACGTGAACAAGTCTCCATGGCAACACTTTGCCATCTACCGTATGTAGTACAATGGGTCAATGCCTTCTATGAATGCATAGAGAAATGAAGTTTTGAGATGGGACCCTGAAGGCTGTTGAACTCACACTTTCACTGTGACAGGAATAATGTGAAAACTAAGGACTATACGACATATGTTGATATGAACTTTTTTCCTTCTTTTGGTGTGAGGAACCCATACCCGAAGTTTGTAAAAGTATTTCTGAAACACCTGTGTGTGTATATATATATAAAAAAACCTTGTTTTAATTTGTTACCAGTGGTCACATCAAAGCGAGCGTGCGTTCCTAAGCTTAGGTTTCTGATTCACGGGAGGTTAGGTTAGGTTTAATTGTTTTTATATATAAGCTTACATTTCTGAATTCACGGAAGGTTAGCCCTAGGTTAGGGTATGTTTATGTAGGGTTATTATGCAGAACTACAGCCGCTCGAAGAAAACAACGAATTCCGGTGTTAATGGTAGATTCTTTTATGCTGATTACGATTTTACCAATTTTGTTTGTCGGAAAGGTTCTGTAATGGTATTACATGCTAATTTATTGCATGCGCGTAGCGATGCTTATTTGCGGATATTTATTAAGAATGCTGGCTAGAAGGAGCAGGATATGGATAAAGAAGCTTTATGACACATTTGAGATGTAAACATATAGTTAATATTAATTTGTAGTACTTAAAACCTGGGTTTCATTGTCGGAGGAAGACGAATGTTATGCTCTGCAACAACAGCATATGTCGCTTGAGCCTGGCTACTATACCACGGGTTGCTCTACGTTAACAGCTGTTCAGTGAAGCGAGTAGGGCGTACTTTGGTTGATTTCTTGCAAGACATTAAATGAAACATTACATTAGCTTAAGTATAGCTCCTTTTAATTTTGTTGTTGTACTGGTACGAGCATGTTCCAGACTGTGCTGTGGAAAGAGTATGTAATTCTATTTATAAAACCTAGGATTTTTGATTCACAGGAGGTTAGGTTAGGTTTAGTTCTTTTTTAAAAACTTAGGTTAATTAGCATTCAGTAGCTACCTAAAAGCATGCGAGTGATGCGACTGTGCATTCCTTAACGATGGTTATGATTACCTATTTATAAAACCTAAGGTTTGTGATTTTCGGGAGGTTAGGTTTAGTTTTTTTTATAAAAACTTAGGTTAATTAGCAGTCAGTAGCTATCCTCAAACGTTGGTTATGATAAGCTTAAGTTTCTGAATTCACGGAAGGTTGCCTTAGGTTAGCTTTTTTTATATAAGCTTAGGTTCCTGAATTCTCGGAAGGTTAGCCTTAGGTTAGTTTTTTATATAAGCTTAAGTTTCTGCATTCATGGATGGTTACCGTTAGGTTAGTTTTTTTATATAACCTTAAGTTTCTGAATTCACGGAATGCTACCATTAGGTTAGTTTTTTTTATATAAGCTTAGGTTTCTGAATTCATGGATGGTTAGCCTTAGGTTATTTTTTTTATATAAGCTTAAGTTTCTGCATTCACGGATGGTTACCGTTAGGTTAGTTTTTTTATATAAGCTTAAGTTTCTGAATTCACAGAATGTTACCGTTAGGTTAGTTTTTTTATATAAGCTTATGTTTCTGAATTCACAGAAGGTTAGCGTTAGGTTAGCTTTTTTTTATATAAGCTTAGGTTTCTGAATTCACGGAATGTTACCGTTAGGTTAGTTTTTTTTATATAAGCTTACGATTCTGAGTTCACGGAAGGTTACCCATAGTTTAGTTTTTTATATAAGCTTAAGTTTCTGAATTGACGGAACATTAGCCTTAGGTTAGTTTTTTTTTTGTATATAAGCTTAGGTTTCTGAATTCACGGAAGGTTAGCGTTAGGTTAGTTTTATATATATATAAGGTTAGGTTTCTGAATTCCCGGAAGGTTAGCCTTAGGTTAGTATTTTTATATAAGCCTAGGTTTCTGAATTCATGGAAGGTTAGTTTTTTTTTATATAAGCTTAGGTTTCTGAATTCACGGAAGTTTAGCGTTAGGTTAGCTTTTTTTTTTATATAAGCTTAAGTTTCTGAATTCACGGAAGGTTAGCGCTAGACTAATTTTTGTTTATACTTAAAGTTTGAAAATGTTGACTATAAATAACAGATTGAAGGATCATTCAAAAGATGGGATTCACTGACAAGTTGTAACAGATTTGTTAAGTCTTGGAAGTTGTTGGCAAAAATATTTGCTCTGTTTTCCATATTTAATGCGAGGTTAGCATTAAGGTTAGTGTGTGTATATGAACTGGTGGTACCAAGTGTGTTTGTAAGAAGTTCGAAAACTCGCTATTTTTGCGGGTTCCACTAGTATTGATGGGTTGGCACTTTCTTTCGCGCATCTGTGGTTAAACATTGACATTTAGTGATCTATTTCTTACACAAGAATGTATAGTAAAAGTGGGAGGCAGGTGGTTTACAGGCTTTGTAATTATTATGCCAAATTTTAAACTGTGTAATATAAGCTTCGACTTTGTGCCTGAAACTTACCTTTTACAAATAGTATGGAGGATACAGCTGCCAGCCGCTTTGAAGAATGTATGGAGTCGGTGGCGGTGGTCTGGATAGGCTTGCTTGAACATAAATTCAGTGAGGTACCTGCTGTAGTGCATCTTTTTACGGCCGTACAGGGGAACTTTGGATCGTACCTCCCTCCAGGTGCGTTCAGTGTTTTGTGTGTGTGCCCCGGTATCAGGATCCACAAAATTAATGCTGTGGTTAACTGTGTAGTGCAGAAAACCTTCGTCTGTAAGGCAGTTGTAGGCTTTCCAGCAATCGCTTACTATTGTGCTGCCTGGTAGAATGTATTCCTTAATTGCAGCTAAAAGAGAGGCACTGTTGCGTTTTTCTACGGGCACCACAAAAATGTTTAGTGGATTTCCGCATTCTACCCCTCCGAAAATCCACTGCCCCTCAATTACACGGCCTCAATTGTATTTCCTTTTGCCCAAATTTGCTCGTCGATCTCCACAGTAATACCGACTCCCCCAATTTGCTTTTTGTTTCTGAAGCACCAGTCTAAGCAACTTTCCCTGAAGACCAGTCCACCACGGTGTGTGCAGATACACCTAGTTCACGCTCCAAGTAAGTTTGTTGTGGTGGATCTCGGGATAGCCAATACACTACGAATAAGCACACATTTTCTAGTGTTAAATGTACATGGGAGAAGAAGGTTTTGTCATAAACAGAGGCCTTGAAGCTGCACTCTTTCCTCTTCTTTTTGCCGGCGCTAGCTTTCTTCTTGCATCTTTTTGTGTTCCAGTTTGCACTTAAAGGAGCACCACAGTTTTTACAACTACGGGTATTTGATAACACTCCGTGATTAATAAGAAATGACCACAGTTTTTCTGTATTCGGTACACTTTGTATGAACGTAGTTGCTTTAACTACACACCCGTTACAGGAATTGAAGCCAAATCCTTCCGAAGTGCTCAGTTCCATTTTACAAATGCTACTGGCATGTGTCACCTGTCAGGAGCTTCACGTTTGGTCAATCACATGTTGCCCTTTGACCTTATGACGTATGGAGTTGTCCTGAATATGGAGTGTTAGCGAACAGAGGATAAAACAAATCGACGATTTCAGTAACTCATCGAAGCGATAAGGAAGTAAAATTACGATTTTATGATCTGAAATTTCGTGAATAAAGGAAAGGAAGTGAAAATTAAAGCTGGAAGTAAAATACAATTTTATTATTTCGTAGTTCTTGTCATGTAAACTATTGAATGAGCAATTTGGCATGAAGCCTTCGCAGTGCAAACGTGTTGGATTGTAAAGTTGGAGTTACTCAGATCGAGTCCTCTAGAGAAAAGTTGAATTGCAAAATAATATATGTACATGTGTAATTGTGTAAGATAGTGTTAAAAGGGTAAGAAAGGAGAGGACAAAAAGGAGGAAAGAAGATAAGATGGGGGGAAAAAGGGAGAAATTGAGAAAGTAGGAGTTACTTTTTGTTATGACAGTTCCCCACCCAAAACCTCTCAGTCCCACGGCTGTCCCGTTAGTGTGCAAAACAGACGTAAGTCGCGGTAGAAAATGCTGGCGGCCCTAGTTCTGCATAATTACTTGCGTTAACTATCTACCACTGTTACAGTAAAGGAACTTCCTTATTTAATGGAAATAACATATTAATATAACAAACATTCACAAAAAGAATAGAAAAATTACAATTTTGGTGGATAGTCTTTGCTACTATGAACGCGTTGCGTTTTTGTCAGTGGCAACACTAAACAAAGAAGAAAAAGAAGAAGAAGAAATTCTAATAATTACACATCGCATATTTAGCGGATTTCACTTTTTATTTAGGTTGGCAGTTCACATTTTGCATGTACTTAAGCAACAACATGGTTACGTTTAATGCGTTCATAACGCGATTTCCCTATAAAAGTAAATCACCTAAAAAGGGCGGGCAGGTGGTCACCAGATATTGGAGAGAACACATCCGCTTCTGAACTCACTCCTAAAGTAATTTATTCGCTTTCCTTTTGGTTTCATAAGCATTTTCAATGAGGATACACTAAAAGCAGATTGGCCAATGTTTTTTTACTGCTTCGCGGTTATTATTAATTTTATTGTACATATTTACCGTTTCGCAGTTAATATTCAGCTTTATTGCATTCATTCGCTATTTCGCGCTTTTCTATTACGACAGCGTACAACAGTTCACAACAATAACAAACTATTTCCGGCTTTACTAACGCGACAGTGTTTTTTCGCTTTTGCGGTTGGTATCTGACATTGCTCATTTACATCGTACGCCATGACACGTCGACCTCTGGAGCAACATTACCCAGCATTTTTCTTCAGTGGCCTTTTATGATTTAAGGATAAAAATTCACCCTTGCTATGTTTTTAAAGCTTTTGCTATGTTTGAACCTATTAAATAAGGCATACCTTATATATTATACTTATAACCTACGCGAAGTTTTATTGGCTTCGTGATTCTGCATTTAAGATAAATAAGAAGATTAGTTTCAATCAAATTATGTCGAAATTACTGATATCTCCTACCTGTGAAAGCGCAGCACTTATATCTCTTGTTATTTCTTGCACTGCTGCTTAATTTATCTTTCTTTTTGGGTGCACATTTTAAAAAACCACTGGCAGCTACAAGGTCGCCACAGAACACAGATCCAGTGTTGCCAACTCTTGGTGATAAAAAGTGGCTAAAAGTGACTGTAAAAAAGGCCATAAATGGCGTATGGGATAGTTTATAATCATATGAACGCAATTCAGATTAAATATTAACTAAAGACATGGCAGGAATTTTCCACCCCTTTAAAATAATTTTTCTGGCTTGTCAAAGGAATTTATTTCTTTCAGAAATGCTTTCTGACTTCTCATCTCAAAATGCTCACGAATAGTATGGTCACGCTAGACAAACAGTCAAGAGAAATGAAACATTGGGATTGAGCACACGCCGGTCACAAATTTCATGTGACATGCCACATATAAACAGTAATTGTCCACACAAATATGAACTTGAAGCTTGCAAATGTCTGTAGGCTGCGCCCTAACTGTCCCCACTCCTCCAACACAGACATAAAAGTGTGGAAAATTACAAATGAAATATTGTGAATCAGATGTTTTACCTGGTCGAAATCAATTTTTCATTAACGCATATATTATATATGTATATTACTCATTGATACTTTGTTGACTTTAATTTAAAAATTAGACAATAGAAACTGAAAAATAGCTAGAAATGGATGAATATTTAGAAAAATAGCTACACTTGGCTCACTGATTATATAATATGGCTGGAAATGGCTTTAGTGGCTTTTTGCCAAACTAACGGCAAACAGGCTCTTCAAAAAGACTAGATTTAGCCATAAAAAGGCTAATTTGGCATCGCCGTAGGTAGTGTTCGGTCTGATATACATCTACAAGTTTACGTCTTTCCCCTCTCCTTTTCTCACAGAACAAACGAAAATATAAACATGAATTGGAACCATCGAGTTACTGCAACACAGTTCAGTTTTAAATTACATGGGGAGTAACCGCGGTGAATAATAGCAAGTCAACAATAAAAGTCAAACATAATACGATGGCATATTATCTAAATGCTAATATTTACTTTATGTTTTGTAAATATTTTGATGACTTGCAGTGACTCATGGTAGGAATATAATACAGATACACAGGTAGTGGGGATTCACCCTAATTATTTTTCCTTTGCATAGCTAAAGCACACATGAAACTTTACTATTTAGGCTAGATTTTGGCTAAGGGATTTGTTAAGTAGCCTAAATCGCAGGCTATAAGCATTTTACGATTTTATTTAGCTAAACACTACTGTGAAAATGCTAGATTTAGCCATTAAATGGCTAAGTTGGCAAAACTATTTAATACATCGGTGGTAGTGATAGAGGTCTCGGAGGACTCGGAGTCGTTTCAAAAGAATGCTTTCTACTTTGTAACTCAAGAAAAACTGAAGTCAAGCAAGTATGTACCAGACTGGCGTATGTTACACGCAAGAGAAACCTTCTCGGGAGGTATAAAGAGCAACACACCACTACCAAACAGCTACAAAGAATCAGTAAAAACAGTTGCTTACCTGATATGGTGGACATCGATCAAAAACAGTTTGCACTGACTGGAGGGCGGTTTCTAACTTACGTCATTTGTACGTTCTGGATTGTGGTGTTTGGTACCGTGTTGTGTGTGCTAAGTGGTACGAGGAGTCAAATTCAACCCTCGTCCAATTTCCTTATAATCCCCTTTTTATTCTCTTCCTTCTACCTCGTTTTCTTTACTTTCTTTTTTTCTTTCTTTCATATAGTGTCTCATCTTCAGCTCGAGAAGTTCCACGTCAGTGGAAAAATTTTTTAATAAGCACCTCGACATCCTTCGATGATGAAGGAGGATCATTCACACCCACCAAAGATTCCGCCGGGGCCCTCATTGCCCACTGATAGGTGTTTGAATACACATCTGGGGACCCTGTGAGGTTCATATTATACCATCGCAAGAGAAACGGAAATCTTTGAATTTCGTGGCGGTGCATAAGTTTTTAAAGGGATTCTTCTCATTCGACCGTAAGGTGATAATTACATTTGTGAACGGTGTTATGGCGAATAACTTGTTGCAATCTAAGTTGCTCGCAGAACACCATCTAAAGGATTTTATCCCCTTCAACCTCTTATTAAGCAGGGCATTGTCGATAAAGAATGCTCGGAGTCGGATCTCTTGATGAAACTGCAGGTGCAAAGACTTTCCCGGCAAGTCTGGTTCGGCGTTTAAACAGAAAAGCTTTGGTGGATGGTTCTGCGTAACATTTGCAATTCGCATCTCTTGTGGTTACTTAGCGGGCGTCTCCTCCCCTTGAGAAGGTCTATTTGTATTATTGCTCCCATTTACCGACCTTGTGCTGCTGTACTAATTGTGTGCGATATGGACACACCGACGGTATGCGGTAGTAAGTCTTGGTGTGTGCGTTGTGGCAGTATTTCGTTGAACTCCTGTACGTCTACTACTCTTAGTTGTCTACATTGCAGGGGTTCTCATGAAGCCAATGCGGCGAACTGTTCTAAAAGGATGCGTCAAATTCAGATACAGACGATTGTTTGCTCAAAATTGTAAATTTTTGCAAGCAGTTCAAATGCTCGCAATAGTGCTGTTACACATTCTGCGCGTTCCGCTGCCTTGACCCATCGGAACGGGTAGCGGTCTCTGCGCTGGGTAGCCTGCGTGCAGTTGCACCCTCCCGCGAACGACTTTCCCCTACTTCTGCTCCGGTGAACATTTCCTTTACATCTACTAAAAACGTAAAGCTAATGCAATTCAGCGGGGTTCCCATAAGTATCTTAAGTCCTATGCGGATGCTCTTTATGCTCCAGCAGGTAGATACCCTTCGGTTTCTCGCACTACTGTGTTTCCCTCTGAAGGGAGTGTAGGAACCTACCATTATCGGGGGGCGGTATCCCTGACCTGTCCACCTCTTCGCCTATGGCTGTTATATCTATACCCACAGGCCGGCATTGCATATGTCTGAGCGTTTGAGTCGTGAAATTGGACTCCAGTTGACAGACACCAAAATGAAACAAATTCTTGCTTAGGCTCGGAAGCTGCTTACGGATTTTAAGTGTGGTCCCACCTGTAACTCCGTATCTTTGGACTCTACAGTATCAGATCATGCTTAACTTCTCGCAGTGGGTCCCTTGAAGCATAGCTTCTCTAAGCTGACATATAATTTACGTAAACATAACATACACTTAGGAGCCCTCTGTGAAACATGGCTGCGGCCGGGTGTACATTTCACTCTTTCACCCTACCGTGTCGCCCGTTCTGATCGCGTGGGTAGTTATGGTGTTTTAATACACCAGGTTCTGTCATATACGGAGCTAGCGTGCTCCTTCACTCCGCCACATAAGCAATCATTTGGAGTAGTTATAGGTCCCCTCGCTCTTGTAGCAGTATATAATCCGCCCACATTCTCGCCCTACTGAGGCGCAATGGGAACATTTTCTTCGACAATTTCGAGCACCTTTTGTTCTGGGAGATTTTAATTTCCGACTTTATTTCTGAGGAGATTCTCTCGGTACGCAAGAAGGAGCCATTCTCGCAAGTTGCTTAATTCAACATGCTATCGTTTGTTTGAATCATGCGATTCCTGCACTTTCTCCTGTTCCTGGCACGGCTACCTCTATGCCAGATTTATCATTGGATAGTAATGGATAATCGTCTCTTTGGGCTTGGGCCGTTTTAACAGATTCTTGGTGCAGTGACCATTATCCTGTTTTCTACAGCACCGACACTTTCTTCCCATTGTGTGACACCGCTTCCGTTGTCGCGTTGTAATTTTTCTAATTTTATATCTATACTCGCATTTGAGTTTTTTGATATACCCCCTGCGTTTTTGGACACCATTTATCCGCCTTCTCTACCTCGCGATTTGTTTGGAATATCGCCCGTGATTGTGACTCGTCTCCCTATATTTACTTTTTACTCGAGCCTATTTAGGTGTATCGGTTAAGTTATGTAACCTTTTCTTTCAGGTTTTTGAGGATCACCGTAATACTGTACGTTCTGGGAATACTGAGATTGGTCCTCGGAATGCCAATTAAGGCCTGCCTCAGGGTTCTTGCCTTAGCCCGTTCTTATTTCTGATTTACATCTCTGAATCGGAGGAAGTGTTATTTCCAATGCCCGTCTCTTGGTGTTCGCGGTTTATACTGTCATATACGCGCCTGGTGGCACTGTAGCTAATCCTCGTGATTCCTTGAATAATGCCGTAATTGCTCGGAAGAAGTGGGCGGACGCCATAGCCTCACGATGAACATCGAGTTAGCCACTACTCCTCGTTTTCCTCGTACCCGAGGAGAGATTTATCCTCCTCCAGTACGCTGTGGTTCACTCCAGGCACGTGAGGTTACCTCTTTTCATTTTCTGGGATTAACTTTTGATCGCCGCATTAATTGGAGAGCGCATATTTTTGGGCTACGATATACATCTTTGTTCATGTACATATCTTTAATATATGGTATTTTAATCGTTAAGAACCATCTTGAGTATATAAAAATTTTGAAAAAGCTTTATGTGTAAAGGGTAATTGAAGAAAGGAGATTTTCTGAAAATCTCCATGTCGCATCAGTTGAAGATACTGAAAATAAATATCTAGTTTCTATCCATTCAATTTTTCGTTTTTGAGTTATGATGTTCACAGACATACTCCTGAACCTTTGCTTAAAGTGCGCTTAGGTATTCAGGAGACCTCAAAACACGCATTTCCCGAAAATTTCGGTATCAATTTTTTGGTACTCTACCTGCTATGTGTGTAGTAAAGAAAGTAAAAGGTAGGGTTAATGCTGTATCAGCTTCCCTTGCCTTTTACCCGTTGTCACTGCTGCACCATTAAATGGCTTAATTAAAGAATTTTATTTTTGGTTTTGCTACTTCAGTTAATATGTAATCCTCACATAGAGATTCCTGCCACTGACTATACATTTTTTGCTTAAAAACTATCTGTTTGAGCCAGGTTTAAAACCACGACGGGACTATCCCTACAGAGTGCTGGCAAATACAAGGTCCTCACTAACAATCGCCAGTCCTCCGTGGTGTAGTGGTTACCATGATAACCTCTAGTTCCCGAGGTCGCGGGTTCAAACACAGCGGAGGGCGATTGCTTTTTTCGGGCGTAAAACTCCTTAGGGAAGTAAAGCCAGTGGTCCCGTGTCATAGATTTACGGCACGTAAAAGAACCTCAAGCCTAATAAAGAGCAAAAGTACCGGTATTTCACACCCAATATAGAATGGGACGCTAAGGAGCACAGCAGTTAAAGAGCGATAAACAAAACTCAATTTAATTTTTATTCCCGATGCAGCAACCTCCACCAATGACTTCTGTTAGGCGTACGGGCTACGAACCGTCTCGGGTGAAACTCTACTCGTGACTGAGGAAGCTTATCTGGAGTTGACCCTTGGCAGGAGCAGGTTTACAAATGAGGGTGTTCGTTGCCGCAATCACCGAGAACGTTATCCTGGGCCTGGACGCTCGTTCTTCGATGCAGGTGGACGTCGATTGCCGCATATTGCACCTGGGTCGCAACGAGATCCTTAGCTGTAATATGACCACGGTAGTGATTCAGAACAAGCAGGTTCTTTGAGTTACGTAACGCTCCTGAGCGACGCTACAAGAGACGCAGAACTTGCTTGCCAAGCAAGATGAGCGAAACTTCGGCACTATTAGGTTGAAGTCGGCTTGCCTCGCCAGTTTAAATGCACTCACTTGAAGACTAGCTAGCTACACTTTCTCGTGCTAGACAATGAGCTTGTAAAATTTCATCGAAAGTATTAAAATGCGGTTTCCAGTACATTTAGTACACAAAACAAAGTTAATGCATTTAAGCCACCTGTAAGACAGAAAACAAAACACTGGCAACATAGGCAAGCATGTAAGGGCCAAGAACTTTACACGTTACACCGCTGAACACAACAGTAAAATAAAACATATTATGTTAATGTTATTAAGATGCAGGACAATTTACATAAAAGCCTATCCCCCAATCTGCACCTGCATGTTTTTACTTTCTCTACTACGTATAGTAAATAGGGGAAGTATTGTATTCCAACCAAAATTTCGGTACCGAGATTTCACTGGAAATACATGTTTTGAGACCCCCTGAATCCAAAAAAGTATTTTGAAAACATGTCAGTGTGTCTGTCTGTGTGTGTGTCTGTCTGTGAACAGCATAACTCAGAAAGGAACGGTCGGATAAACACCAAGCTTGGTATTTAGGTTCAGTATCTTCCAGAGATGCGACACGAAGGTTTTCAAGAAAATACCCCCACCCCAGATTACCCTTTACATGGAAGATTTTTCGAAAATTTTAATTTTCTCAATAATGGCCCTAAAAATTTTGATTAAAATATCATATGTTTAAGATATTTTTATGGCAAATAAAATGTATATCCTGAATTTTCTGGGAATGTCTCCAAAAGTATTCTTCATTGTGAACAACTTTTGCTAAACTGGTAAACCATAAGATAGACAAAAGTTTACTACACAAAAAATGTAGATCGCGTTAAAACACACAATTTATGTCATATACATTTTTTTCAATACTTATTTTCGCAAATGGGAATTCCTTATTCATTTTTTACTTTCTCTACTACGTACAGTAAGTAGGGGAAGTATTGTATTCCACCCAAAAATTCGATACCAAGATTTCACCGAAAATACATGTTTTGAGACCCCCTGAATCCAAAAAAAGTATTTTTGGAAACATGTCCGTGTGTATGTCTGTGTGTCTGTCTATCTGTGTATGTCTCTCTGTGAACAGCTTAACTCAGAAACGAACGGTCGGATAAACACCAAACTTGGTATTTAGGTTCAGTATCTTCCAGAGATGCGAAACATGGGAATGTTTCCAAAAGTATTCTTTATTGTGAACGACCTTTGCTAAAGTGGTAAACCATAAGAGATAGACAAAAGTTTGCTACACAAAAAATGTAGATCGCGTTAAAATACACAATTTATGTCATATATAGCTTTTTTTTGTTTAGTGAACCATTTTCGAGATATTGCTTGATATTCCCTTAAATTTTTCAATACTTATTTTCTCAAATGGGAATACGTTATTCATTTTTTTGTCTTGGATATGCAAAGAGTATTAAACTGTGGCAAAGGGAATGGCGCTGCTTCTAGCAACCAGGTATTAAGAGATATGTATGTGCTTAAAGGCTACTGTATTTCTATATTGCCCTTGTAAATATGTATTCCCCTTACATCTACAAGAAAATTAGCAATAAGATAGAGTCTGCAAATATTTATCTCGATTAACAGAAAGTAGATGGAGAATAAGCGTTTGTAAAAATAGTTTGTACAAGAGTAGAGAAAATCATGTGAGTGCAGCACATCAGATTTTTACTTTCTCTACTGCGTATAGCAATTAGTTGAAGTATTGTATTCCACCCAAAAATTCAATACCGAGATTTCACCGGAAATACATGTTTTGAGACCCCCTGAATCCAAAAAAAGCATTCTTGGAAACATGTCCGTGTGTGTCTGTCTGTGTGTGTCTGTTTGTGTGTGTGCCTGTGAACAGCATAACTCAGAAACGAACTGTCGGATAAACACCAAACTTGGTATTTAGGTTCAGTATCTTGCATGGATGCGACACGAAGGTTTTCAAGAAAATCCCCCAACCCAGAGTACCCTTTACATGGAAGATTTTTCGAAAATTTTAATTTTCTCAAAAATGGCTCTAACGATTTTGATAAAATATCATATGTTTAAGACATTTTTATGACAAATAAAATGTATATCTTGAAGTTCCTGGGAATGTTTCCAAAAGTATTCTTTATTGTGAACGACTTTTGCATAACTGGTAAACCATAAGAGATAGACAAAATTTTACTACACAAAAAATGTAGACCGCGTTAAAATACACAATTTATGTCATATACATTTTTTTGAATGAATCATTTTCGAGATATTACTTGCTATTCCCTTATATTTTTCAATACTTGTTTTCTCAAATGGGAATTCGTTATTCATTTTTTTGTCTGGATATGCAAATAATTATAATGTGTGCCAAAGGGAATGGTGCTGCACCTAGCAGCCAGCTATTAAGTGATATGTATGTGCTTAAAGGCCATGTTTCTCTATATTGCCCTTGTAAATATATTTTCCCCTTACATCTACAAGAAAATTAGCACTAAGATAGAGTCTGCAAATTTTATCTCGATTAACATGAAGTAGATGGAGAATAAGCGTTTGTAAAAATAATTTGTACAAGAGTAGAGAAAGTCATGTGAGTGTAACACATCAGATTTTTTTGTCTTGGATATGCAAAGAGCATTAATCTGTGGCTAGGAGTATGGTGCTGCACCTTGCAACCAGCTATTAAGATATATGTCGATGCTTAAAGGCTACTGTATTTCTATATTGCCCTTGCAAATACAAATCAAGGAGAACTTAGTAGGCTTTAAGCCATAGTCAAATATTTTTAGAACTGGTCACTATGTTTAAAATGTAATTTTCTTTGCATGTCAAAGGTCGTTTCTGCAAATGTTTATCTCGATTAATATGAAATAGATGGAGAATAAGAGTTTGCAAAAATAGTTTGTACAAGAGTAGAGAAAGTCTTGTGAGTGAAAACAATCAGATTTTTTCATAAACGACTCTAACGATTTTGAATAAATACCATAAGTTTAAGACATTTTTATGGCAAATGAATTCTATATCTTGAATTTTCTGGGAATGTCTCCAAAAGTATTCTTCAGTGTGAGCGACGTTTGCATAACCAATAAACCATAAGAGATAGACAAAATTTTACTACACAAAAAATGTAGATCGCGTTAGAATACACAATTTATATCATATACATGTTTTTTTGTTGAGTGAACCATATTCGAGATATTGCTTGTTATCCCCTTAAATTTTCCAAGAGTTATACTTTTTCTCAAACGGGAATTAATTATTCATTTTTTTGTCCTGGTAATGCAAAGAGAATGGAATATTCCACATAGTAACCAGCTCTTTAAATATTTGACTACCGCTTAAAGACTACCAATTCCCCTTTCATCTACAAGAAAATTAGCAATAAGATTAACATCTCGATATCTCGAATAACATGAAGCATATGGAGAATAAGCGTTTGTAAAAATAGTTTGTACAAGTGTAGAGAAAGTCATGTGAGTGTAATGCAGAAGGTTTTTAATATATAAGGCGGTATTTGCTGCTGTTGAAATAGAAAACATGTGGAGGGGCTAAGCTTCATCAGCCCCTTAAAAGAAATCGCCCCTGGTTGTGGATTTCACAAGGGAGACAGAAAGCAGAATCGATAATCATACGCCTGCATATGCTGTCCTTGAAGTTGCATATTTGTTTACAGGACATTCCAAGAAACAACTCAATAGTGGCAACCTAAAAATGATAGAGGGCTGAAAAATTCAAACCACTAACAACAGATATCTATCATATGATGACACAGAGAAACTTATTTGAAATACAGTCTGTGTTTTAAAGAGATCTGCATATTTGCGTATCTTATATAGTTGACTCGCTCTACGAATTTACATAAGACTTTACAGGCTGTTCCAAGAACATTCAAGATAAACATTTTATTTGTCATGTAAATATTTTAAATTTATGCTATTTTAATAAAAATAGTTAGAATACTTTATGGGAAGATTAAAAATATGAAAATCGATCATTATAAAGGGTATTTTAGAGTGGGGGATATTCTTGAAAATCTTCGTGTAGCATCTTTGAAGGATACTGAACCTAAATACCAAGTTTCGTTTTTATTGGATTTTTAGTTTTTGAGGCATGCTGTTCACAGTCGCGCGCTCGGACCATTTTTTAAGAATTTGTCTCTTTTTAATTTAGGGAGCCTCAAAACAACATTTTTCGGTGAAATATCAACATGGAATCTTGGGGTACAATACTTCTACTTAATATAAGTACGTAATAGAGAAAGTATAATAATAATGTAGTAAGAATACTGGAAACCAAATAAACATTAAAAAACACAATTAATATGCACGGAATATGTTTACGCCAAAGCATGAATGTGAAAGACACGAATATTTAAAGTCAAACAAGCGTATTGTACAAATAAATATTACAAATTATATGATAACACACAAACTGAAAAGCTTTCTTGGCATACAGATTTGTACATGAACTCGTACAGGTATGATCAAACAACACCGTTACAATCGCCTGTTTGGTACAAGTTGAAGAAGTATTTCAAATAGCTCCACTTGTGGACGCCAATTTGAAGTAGATGGTATGTTACGTTATTTATTAGCACCACGCTTTGGGCGTCAATTTGAAGTAGTTTGTTATATTGTTGTAGGAGTTGTATTATATTTCAACTGTTGGGGATCCGAACTTGTAGTATTTGCAACCGCACATATAGTACACAGTTTCTGGTAGCCTTCGCACCAAATGTATTTTCAGGTGGCCTTTGCCCCTAGTTTAAAAAAAAATAACTTTGTAATTTGATTGTTTCTTTAAGTATTAAATATTTATGTTTGCCTCGGCTGCGTCAGAATTATTGTTAGAGACATAGAACTCTTGGCAGGGCGTGAGGCGACAAGAATGTCGGCTTACGCAGACTATTATTTTACTTCACTCCTTTTTATTAATCCTTGACACAAATTAAATAGCACTTCACTGATATCGAGAGCTCTGAGATTCTTTTATTTAATACTTGACCTTTTTAACAAGTATAGTATTTTCGTCTCACACGAATACGTAATTAATTTCTCGAGGACACATCTCGCGTCTGGTTATGAGCACTGTTTGGAGGCAACTAAATTGATTTCAACCGTCTAAACTTGTAAATTTCTGTATTTCAAGTCTCTGATTGACTAATCCTAGTCCAATAGAATTCCTTCTTTAACTAAAGCTTTTTCTGGTTGTTGATTGTCTATTTTTAAACTGTCTCAAAATTTACATTATTGCTACTCTAATAATGACTAGTAGCATTTAAACTTCCTTACTCATAATTGCCTCAGGTTACCTCATTGTTAGCAACGTTTAACTTATTATTCTCACAGCTCCTACATTATTAAATTACGTAATATATTCACATAACATTATTACACATGGATACAATAATATAAGCATATGCAATGATTATTACATACATATATTGCTTCAAGGTTAATGAATTTACTTATTATATAATTTGATTGTAATCATTTAAGTGTCAAAAACACTGCCTCAAAGTAATTAATATGCCATATGGTGTATGTTGTAGTGAAGAAGAGCAGGTTAAGACTAAGGACAAAGTTAATCAATGCTCCAAAGTGATTTCCTACAAAAACAAAATAATAAACAAGCTGAGGTAAGAAAATGTGTTAAAAGAAAGTCGATTTGAGACACAGTGGACTAGTCAAACATTTCTATGACTGTGACAAAGATAATTTTAAAAAACATCACTCGTGAAACCAAAGGGAGTCAATACACAGAGCATGATAAAATAGAGCATTGGCGTTGTATTATTGTTCTTCGAAATGCTACATTTGTGTCATCTCTTCGAAAGTGGCTGCAAAATTTACAAGCCGGTCTTGGATTTAATGAAAAGTTAGACCCCTCAGAACGTCTGGTGTCCATTGTTCTAGATGAAATGTCACTTAAAGAAAATGTGACCTACAGTGCTTGGGGTGATATTTTTATGGCTTTGTAGATTTTTGTGAGATGAGTTGTTCCTTGTTCCTAAACACCAGCTCGAGCACGCAAATAAGACTATTGTAATTTTAGCTAGAGGCTTAAAGTTAAATTTCCAGCTAGTGATTGGGTATTTTCTAAGTAAGGATCAGGGATCAAATAATCTAAAAATGAGGTTATTGCTGGGTATACATCAGCAATGTCCATTCATTCAAGTAAATTTCATTGAAGTTTCACATCTGCATAACTCACTGAGCAATAAGTTTTAAAATATGATTTTGTCCCTAATGATGGTCATTGTTCATGGACACATAAGTTGATTTCTACAATCAAGATAAAGTTAGGGTGCCTAGGGTGGCTCTTCAGCTGAAACGGAAGCATATAGACCTGCCACCCTTCTCCCATTTGCATATTTGTCTAGGTACTTGTGTATTTAGCCATTCTATCAGCAGAGGAACCATGAAAATTGTTTGAGAAATGCTATGTCGTTAGACGCTCTACCTACAGTGCTTTTTTTTAGATGAAATTCACAAGGTCCTTGACATTTTCAGTTCAGGTAAAAATTATGTCAATGAACTTTCTTGTAGATTCATTGATGAGCAAAAGGAAATAGATTGCATACGATCTTTGAGGGATTATTTTTCCAGTATAAGAGTCTGTAACAAAAGAAATCTTCAGCCACATTGTGTTAGGGGTTGTAGTGGCTGGAGTGAGAACATTTCATCCCTGCAAATGCTTTGGAATGATCCAGAAAACGAATTTGGGTTTCAATATCTCTTAACTAGGAGATTAGCACAAGATTGCCTAGAGAATGTTTTTTCAGTAATAAGGAGTAAAGGTGGGAATAATGTGACTTCTATTGTTCTGATTTGAAGTCTACAATGAGGTTAGTAATGACTAACTAGTTACTAGATCCATTTGAAAAGAGTAATGGTGCTCTTGATGCACGTAAATACTTGCTAGCGAGATCATATTTTAGTAATGCCCCTCCTTTGGGTATACATACATGTACTGTAAGGAACAAGATGAACCTGAGCAATGTTCAAGTTCACATTTTGTAGGATGGTTATGAAAACTTTACCTCATGAGAAATGCCGTTTTTTTAATTTTTTATTTTTGGGTTTTCAGGATTAGGTTAAGATTAGGCGTGGGTTAGAAAGGAGAAGTTAGGAGGGGTATTGGGGTTCCGCTGCTGCACCCCCGTTAGTGCGCGGTAGGGTACCTGCCAGCTTACTGCGCTGGCAGTGGAGTGAGGGAATGTCCGGGTGACGACCATGACCTGGTCGCCACACGCGGGGAGAATGCTTTGAAAGTAAATATGAGATGAGTAATGTCTGTAATATATATATTGTTTAACGAGCATGGTGATTGTAATATGAAATTTCCTAATACAAGTGCCATGAGTATGAATCAGTTGCCCGTGCTTTTAACTCCAATTTTTTAGAATAATTGTCTCACAGCAAAAAGGCAATTGGACAGAAAACCTGAGCAAGTATGCAGTTACCACCTACAATGGATGTGTGTAATGGGTGTACCAATATATTTACTATCAAGTGTCTCAATGTGCTGACAAAGTGTTTCTTACAACAAAATGAAAAGAAACATGTTGGCCATAATCCTAAAGACCCCCAAAAAGGAAATCGTGCATAATAAGGTTTTACTTCATTTTTGTTTTAGAACATAAATGTGTTAGTCATAATTCTAAAGCCAACGAAATATCCATGCATGAGTAGATTTATTCATTTATTTTGTGAAAGAGCCAACTGAAACAAGTTAGCCACAATCCTGAAGTAAAAATACATATATTAGTTGAGTTTTTATTTTATTATGATATTATGCTTTGCATATCTCTTTTCTAAGGCATTCAAATGCTAATTAATTACTAGTAGGTTTACCATTACTATGTTTATAGGTTAAACTACACTTAACCCTATTTTAATGAAGGGTCATAAGAATTTTACGTATAGGTTTGTACTTATCTTTAGTTCAAGAATGTGCAAACACCAATGACGCCTATTTTATTGATTTTGCGCTACCCTAAAAGCTTTCCTATTTTGAATTCCTGCTTCTTCTCCAGGTCGGCCCGTTAGGACCGCTGTATGCAACAAGTCTACTCAAGAAGCACATGAATCAAGAGAATATGGCTGTCTTCCCCTCTAAAGTTCTTGTGTAAAGTAACCTTTCCACTATTCCGAATTGTTACGTCCTTACTTCCAACCAGTGCCAACTCCACTGGAGTACTTCCACAACAATTTTACTTCCACTCCTCCAGAGTATTTCCAACACATTTATTTCCAACGGAGTTGGAATTACTTCCAACAATTTTACTTCCACCCAGCCGGAGTAGTTTTAAGACATTTACTTCGAACTCCGTCGAAATTACTTTCACTTGCATCATTCATTCAATTTCATTGCAATTCAGACCCCTAATCAGTACTCAGAGGGGTCTCTTCTCGACTCTCGTGCTTTTTCACTCGAATGCAATTGTCGTCATACGTAAGGTTCGTTACTGCTCTATCACGGCCTATATGCATCTTCGGGTCTGAGTTAGACGGCGTTTAACTTGATTTTACGTTTCTGTAGGCCACTCTAAAATTATGAAATCTGTGGCTTATGTATTCTGCTAACGTCACATTATTATATTACAATCAACATAGTATTATTAAAATTGGTATGGGGTAAATATAAAGATGCGATTTTATCCTTGCATTTACATTTAAATCATTTCTCATTATACCTATTTGTGTTAATCGACTTAACATTTTATTAAATAATCTTCAAGTACTGTTAAAGGTATCAAATAGCCCTTCGAATGTTAGTTTGTATTACACGCTTAACCAATATGGATAACATGTTCCTTATTTTCCTAAAAATGTTTTAAATTAATATTAATTGTGAGTGAATTGAATCTGATATAGGTGCATAAACTTGCACTGCCGCAGAACAATATTCTTTTTCTCTGTCAGCATATAAAATGCATATGGTGGTTTTGTTTATTAGAAGTTAATATTTTAAAACTGCGACTCTGAATTTAATCTGACACAGGTGCATACACATACTTGTACATCCACCACAAAACAATATTGTTTATGGTTACACGCTTATAAAAACTTACTGACTGTGTGTCAATTAGCTTTAGTAGCAAGCTGGAAGTGCAAGCTTATTGGTATCTTGTAAAGCGCAGTGTGCATATGTTTGTGTGCTCAAAATGAGCAACATTTCGAGAAACAATGTTAAGTGTTCAGTGGCACAATCCTCTAATATAGTAATAAAAATGCCTGGGGTTATATACCACAAGCTCTCTAGATATCACAAATGATGGGTGTGTTTTCTCGAGTAAACGGAGTGATAAATTCAATTCTGATAATGCTTGAGTGTGTTCAGTACATTTTCGCACAACGTACTATGAACGTGACTTAGAAGTGAGTTGTTTGGTTTACCATCAAGAAAAATATAGCGTGCTGATGCAGTTCCACGCTTATCAATTCCTAACCGGCATGCAGCTTCTCTGCCGATTCGACTTCAAACAGCAGCAGTGTCAGAAACCTAAACCAGCCAGTGTGTGCGCGTGCGTGCGTGTGTGTGCGTGTATTCTTGATGGTAAACTAAACAACTCATTACTTTCTCTACTACGTATAGTAAGTAGGGGAAGTACTGTATTCCACCCAAAAATTCGATACCGAGATTTCACCGAAAATACATGTTTTGAGAACCCCTGAATCGAAAAGAAAGCATTTTTGGAAACATGTCCATGTGTGTGTCTGTCTGTGAACAGCATAACTCAGAAACGAACAGTCGGATAAACACCAAACTTGGTATTTAGGTTCAGTATCTTCCAGAGATGCGACACGAAGGTTTTCAAGAAATTCCCCCTAACCCAGATTACCCTTTACATGGAACATTTTTAATTTTCTCAAAAATGGCTCTAACGGTTTTGATTAAAATATCATATGTTTAAGATATTTTCAAGACAAGTGAAATGTATATCTTGAATTATCTGGGAATGTCTCCAAACGTATTCTTCATTGTGAATGACTTTTGCATAACTGGTAAACCATAAGAGATAGACAAAATTTTACTATACGAAAAATGTAGATCGCGTTAAAATACATAATTTATGTCATATACATTTTTTGTTGAGTGTACCATTTTCGAGATATTGCCTGTTATTCCCTTAAATTTTTCAATACTTATTTTTTAAAATGGGAATTCGTTATTCATTTTTACTTTCTCTACTACGTATAGTAAGTAGGAGAAGTATTGTATTCCACCCAAAAACTCGATACCGAGATTTCACCGGAAATATATGTTTAGAGACCCCCTGAATCCAAAAAAGCATTTTTGGAAACATGTCCGTGTGTGTCTGTGTGTCCGTCTGTGTGTGTGTGTGTCTGTGAACAGCATAACTCAGAAACGAACAGTCGGATAAACACCAAACTTGGTATTCAGGTTCAGAATCTTCCAAGGATGCGACACGAAGGTTTTCAAGAAAATTCCCCAACCCCAGAGTACCCTTTACATGGAAGATTTTTCGAAAAGTTTAATTTTCTCAAAAATGGCTCTAACGATTTTGAATAAAATATCATATGTTTAAGATATTTTTATGACAAATAAAATGTATATCTTGAATTTCCTGGGAATGTCCCCAAAAGCATTCTTTTTTGTGAACGACTTTTGCATAACTGGTAAACCATAAGAGATAGACAAAATTTTACTACACAAGAAATGTAGATCGCGTTAAAATACACAATTTATGGCATATGCATTTTTTTTGTTGAATGAACCATTTTCGAGATATTACTAGTTATTCCCTTAAATTTTTCAATACTTATTTTCTAAATGGGAATTCGTTATTCATTTTTACTTTCTCTACTACGTATAGTAAGTAGGGGAAGTATTGCATTCCACCCAAAAATTCGATACCGAGATTTCACCGGAAATACATGTTTTGAGACCTGCTGAATCGAAAAAAATCTGATGTGTTGCACTCACATGACTTTCTCTACTCTTGTACAATCTAATTTTACAAACGCCTGTTCTCCACATGCTTCATGTTAATCGAGATATCGATATGTCAATCTTATTGGTAATATTCATGTAGATGCAAGGGGAATATGGTAGCTTTTAAGCGATAGTCAAATATTTTAACGCTGGTTGCTATGTGGCGCATTCCATTCTCTTTGCATGTCCAGGACATAAAAAAAATCTGATGTGTTACACTCACATGACTTTCTCTACTCTTGTACAATCTAATTTTACAAACGCTTATTCTCCATATGCTTCATGTTAATCGAGATATCGAGATGTCAATCTTATTGGTAATTTTCTTGTAGATGCAAGGGAAATATGGTAGCTTTTAAGCGATAGTCAAATATTTTAACGGTGGTTGCTATGTGGCGCATTCCATTCTCTTTGCATGTCCAGAACATAAAAAAAATGAATAACGAATTTGAGAAAAAGTATAAGTATTGTAAAATTTAAGGCAATAACAAGCAATATCTCAAAAACGGTTCACTCAACAAAAGAAATGTATATGACATAAGTTGTGTATTTTAACGCGATCTACATTTTTTGTGTAGTAAAATTTTGTCTATCTCTTATGGTTTACCAGTTATGCAAAAGTCGTTCACAATGAAGAATACTTTTGGAGACATTCCCAGGAAATTCAAGATATACATTTCATTTCTCATGACATTATCTTAAACATATGATATTTTAATCAAAATCGTTAGAGCCATTTTTGAGAAAATTAAAATTTTCGAAAAATCTTCCATGTAAAGGGTAGTCTGGGGTGGGGGGATTTTCTTGAAAACCTTCGTGTCGCATCTCTGGAAGATACTGAACCTAAATACCAAGTTTGGTGCTTATCCGATTGTTCGTTTTTGAGTTATGCTGTTCACAGACACACACACACACAGACACACACACACACACAGACACACACACGGACATGTTTCTAAAAATGCTTTTTTTGGATTCAGGAGGTCTCAAAACGTGTATTTCCGGTGAAATCTCGGTATCGAATTTTTGGGTGGAATGCAATACTTCCCCTACTTACTATACGTAGTAGAGAAAGTAAAAATCTGATGTGTTACACTCACATGACTTTCTCTACTCTTGTACAATCTATTTTTACAAACGCCTATTCTCCATATGCTTCATGTTAATCGAGATATCGAGATGTCAATCTTATTGATAATGTACATGTAGATGCAAGGGGAATATGGTAGCTTTTAAGCGATAGTCAAATATTTTAACGCTGGTTGCTATGTGGGGCATTCCATTCTCTTTGCATGTCCAGAACATAAAAAAATGAATAACGAATTTGAGAAAAAGTATAAGTATTGGAAAATTTAAGGGAATAACAAGCAATATCTCGCAAACGGTTCACTCAACAAAAGAAATGTATATGACATAAATTGTGTATTTTAACGCGATCTACATTTTTCGTGTAGTAAAATTTTGTCTGTCTCTTATGGTTTACCAGTTATGAAAAAGTCGTTCATAATGAAGAATACTTTTGGAGACATTCCCAGAAAATTCGAGATATACATTTTATTTGTCATGACAATATCTTAAACATATGATATTTTAATCAAAATCGTTAGAGCCGTTTTTGAGAAAATTAAAATTTTCGAAAAATGTTCCATGTAAAGGGTAGTCTGGGGTAGGGGGATTTTCTTGAAAACCTTCGTGTCGCATCTCTGGAAGATACTGAACCTAAATACCAAGTTGGGTGCTTATCCGATTGTTCGTTTTTGAGTTATGCTGTTCACAGACACACACACAGACACACACACACACAGACACACACACACAGACACACACACGGACATGTTTCTAAAAATGCTTTTTTTGGATTCAGGAGGTCTCAAAACGTGTATTTCTGGTGAAATCTCGGTATCGAATTTTTGGGTGGAATGCAATACTTCCCCTACTTACTATACGTAGTAGAGAAAGTAAAATGAATAACGAATTTGAGAAAAAGTATAAGTATTGGAAAATTTAAGGAAATAACAAGCAATATCTCGAAAACGGTTCACTCAACAAAAGAAATGTATATGATATAAGTTGTGTATTTTAACGCGATCTACATTTTTTGTGTAGTAACATTTTGTCTATCTCTTATGGTTTACCAGTTATGCAAAAGTCTTTCACAATGAAGAATACTTTTGGAGACATTCCCAGAAAATTCGAGATATACATTTCATTTCTCATGACATTATCTTAAACATATGATTTTTCATCAAAATCGTTAGAGCCATTTTTGAGAAAATAAACATTTTCGAAAATCTTCCATGTAAAGGGTAGTCTGGAGTAGGGGGATTTTCTTGAAAACCTTCGTGTCGCATCTCTGGAAGATACTGAACCTAAATACCAAGTTTGGTGCTTATCCGACTGTTCGTTTTTGAGTTATGCTGTTCACAGACACACACACACAGACACACACACGGACATGTTTCCAAAAATGCTTTTTTTTGGATTCAGGAGGTCTCAAAACATGTATTTCCGGTGAAATCTCGGTATCGAATTTTTGTGTGGAATGCAATACTTCCCCTACTTACTATACGTAGTAGAGAAAGTAATAAATAACGTATTTGAGAAAAATTATAAGTATTGGAAAATTTAAGGAAATAACAAGCAATATCTCGAAAACGGTTCACTCAACAAAAGAAATGTATATGACATAAGTTGTGTATTTTAACGCGATCTACATTTTTTGTGTAGTAAAATTTTGTCTACCTCTTATGGTTTACCAGTTATGCAAAAGTCGTTCACAATGAAGAATACTTTTGGAGACATTCCCAGAAAATTCGAGATATACATTTCATTTGTCATGAAAATATCTTAAACATATGATATTTTCATCAAAATCGTTAGAGCCATTTTTGAGAAAATTAAAATTTTCGAAAAATGTTCCATGTAAAGGGTAGTCTGGGGTGGGGGATTTTCTTGAAAACCTTCGTGTCGCATCTCTGGAAGATACTGAACCTAAATACCAAGTTTGGTGCTTATCCGACTGTTCGTTCTTGAGTTATGCTGTTCACAGCCACACACACACACACACACACACACACGGACATGTTTCCAAAAATGCTTTTTTTGGATTCAGGAGGTCTCAAAACATGTATTTCCGGCGAAATCTCGGTATCGAATTTTTGGTTGGAATGCAATACTTCCCCTACTTACTATACGTAGTAGAGAAAGTAAAAAATAAATAGAACTATATTCTCACAGTGGTATCAATGCTTGTCGCTGCGTAGTAGCAAACATAACTAAATAAATAAAGTATCATGTTTTCCCTCTAATTCAAACTACAATTGGTTAATATACCTTTACTAACATATTGCTGATCATAGGAATACAACAGGATTTAGACAAAAATATAACCCAATTTTATTGCCATACTATGCATATCATATTAGGTAAAACATATACAGATACACATTTTTCTCTAGCTTCTAAATATGATCAGTCAATTATAACAAGAGTAATTTGCATTTAGTAAACAAATATCATCATCTGCGGATGTTTTACGGGGAATGCCCACTTTCTGACGATATGTAGACCGTTTTCCCCACTTTCCTGAAATATTTTATCCAGTAGTTTACTATAAAAACACTTTTATGCGCTACCGTTGCAATTGCTGTAACAGAGCGACCAGCCTTCCACATACCCACGATATGTCCACGAGTAACTTCGCTAGTATACGGCATGACTGTTTCTGAGACAAACATGTTTTGGTTTCAATAACACAAAGAAAAGCAAAGGCATCAACCTCCCCTCTTTTCCCCCTTACTGCTGTGTTAAGTCTCCACGCTCTGCGATAGGTAAGGTGAAGGACACGCCTCAAAAATCCCCAGAAAAGGTACAAAAACCGCCAAAGATTTTCTTCGGTGCTGTTTGTACAGGTCGCGACACGGATTTTGGCATGTGAAAATCTTAATGGAGAGCTACGATGCGAGTCATTTACCGTATAGATGTATGACACATACGGGGCTGCAGCTCGAAGAATGGTGCAAGTTGAGACGGGAGTTGTATACGGTGGAAGGAACTGGACCACAACTGGACAGAAGGAACCACGTGCTACTTGCAAGGGAGTTATTGAAACATCAGAGGGCTGGCTGACTGGGCTAGCCCTGAAGGTCATATGCCAATATCCCTGGCGAGACCTTATACCTGGCCGAATCTGTCTTACCGTTGCTATGCTCGCTTCAGCATGTTATTATCGGTGATGTATCATGGTAACAGCCGAGAGTTCTAGATACTGGGCGCTTCTTAGGTAATGGTTTCAAAGCTATGGGCGAAATTGGATATGATACCCGGTTGTAAGTGTCTCTGAAGGTAATTGTCAAATACTGTTCCAAACCAGATTATAGTTGTACTAAATGAAACCCAGGCAACTATTTTGATAAATTCCAACCAATGTGTGAAGTGTTAATTTATCAAAGATTATGAGTGAATATAAGAAGAATTATGTCATTTTTTCATGGTTATCATTGTGTGAAATTATTGAACATAAATGCCATGTATATTGTAAATGAGTAAAAGATTTATACGGTAAATACATCCGCTGACTTGTACCTTGTCGTTTTTGCCCATACAGACCTCATATGATGCCTCCTTTTACTAAATATATTAGAATTATTTTCTGAAAGGGGAGGCGGCAGTGCAGGCATTGTGGATAAACTAAAACGACACGTAATAAAGAAACGAGAAGAACTTAATGCAGAAAGCTCTATTAGCCTCTTGAACGTAATTAAAAGCTGTCAAAATGGGACGAGTTCTTAGAGGTATTGAAACCTGTCTGGACTGGTATCAGTTATGGGGATGCAGCGGCGGAACAAATGTGAACATGATTTATTTATTCCAGAATAAAGAAGCGTTTTTAATGTCCCTTGGCACATTCACAAAACAACTGGTTCGCGATCTTAAAAATATTTCTGGCCTGTAAAGAAAGTTCAAGAAATGCAGCAAGGTACCATGAGCAGGTCAAAATTATGTAAATCCTGAGAGGTAAACCGTCTGTGGCGAAGACAGTACAGTGCGGTGATTAAAGGGGACTGAATCATTCAACTGGCTGAAAAAAATTAACAGTATTGGAATATTGCGATACAAGTGGTAAGTGCATCATTGCAGAACGAGGAAGGGTTTGAAGATACGAGACGAAGTGAGATTTTTTACTTCCGAGATTCTCCAATGCACTTAACGCATGTGTGTTCCATGCTATTTTTTCGGTGACAGAGAAAGTAAAATTAGTTTTTAACAGTGACCAACATGATTTCAGTAGCAAGGTCATCAACATTAATTGGCGATCGATTATCCACGCTAGTTGTTGACCTTGCAAAAATACCTTGCAGCTCATGCTTAGCCGCTGTATGAATAAAGTCGTACTAAATATTAAAAAATCTGATGTGTTACACTCACATGACTTTCTCTACTCTTGTACAATCTAATTTTACAAACGCTTATTCTCCATATGCTTCATGTTAATCGAGATATCGAGATGTCATTCTTATTGGTAATTTTCTTGTAGATGCAAGGGGAATATGGTAGCTTTTAAGCGATAGTCAAATATTTTATCGCTGGTTGCTATGTGGCGCATTCCATTCTCTTTGCATGTCCAGAACATAAAAAAATGAATAACGAATTTGAGAAAATGTATAAGTATTGGAAAATTTAAGGGAATAACAAGCAATATCTCGCAAACGGTTCACTCAACAAAAGAAATGTATATGACATAAATTGTGTATTTTAACGCGATCTACATTTTTCATGTAGTAAAATTTTGTCTATCTCTTATGGTTTACCAGTTATGAAAAAGTCGTTCATAATGAAGAATACTTTTGGAGACATTCCCAGAAAATTCGAGATATACATTTTATTTGTCATGACAATATCTTAAACATATGATATTTTAATCAAAATCGTTAGAGCCGTTTTTGAGAAAATTAAAATTTTCGAAAAATGTTCCATGTAAAGGGTAGTCTGGGGTGTGGGGATTTTCTTGAAAACCTTCGTGTCGCATCTCTGGAAGATACTGAACCTAAATACCAAGTTTGGTGCTTATCCGATTGTTCGTTTTTGAGTTATGCTGTTCACAGACACACAGACACACACACACAGACACACACACACACACACACGGACATGTTTCTAAAAATGCTTTTTTTGGATTCAGGAGGTCTCAAAACGTGTATTTCCGGTGAAATCTCGGTATCGAATTTTTGGGTGGAATGCAATACTTCCCCTACTTACTATACGTAGTAGAGAAAGTAAAAAGCATTTTTGGAAACATGTCCGTGTGTGTGTCTGTGTGTCTGTGTGTGTGTCTGTGAACAGCATAACTCAAAAACAAACAGTCGGATAAGCACCAAACTTGGTATTTAGGTTCAGTATCTTCCAGAGATGCGACACGAACGTTTTCAAGAAAATCCCCCCACCCCAGACTACCCTTTACATGGAAGATTTTTCGAACATTTTAATTTTCTCAAAAATGGCTCTAACGATTTTGATGAAAATATCATATGTTTAAGATAATGTCATGAGAAATGAAATGTATATCTCGAATTTTCTGGGAATGTCTCCAAAAGTATTCTTCATTGTGAACGACTTTTGCATAACTGGTAAACCATAAGAGATAGACAAAATGTTACTACACAAAAAATGTAGATCGCGTTAAAATACACAACTTATGTCATATACATTTCTTTTGTTGAGTGAACCGTTTTCGAGATATTGCTTGTTATTTCCTTAAATTTTACAATACTTATACTTTTTCTCAAATTCGTTATTCATTTTTACTTTCTCTACTACGTATAGTAAGTAGGGGAAGTATTGCATTCCACCCAAAAATTCGATACCGAGATTTCACCGGAAATATATGTTTTGAGACCCACTGAATCCAAAAAAAGCATTTTTGGAAACATGTCCGTGTGTGTGTCTGTGTGTGTGTGTGTGTGTGTGTCTGTGTGTGTGTGTGTGTGTCTGTGAACAGCATAACTCAAAAACGAACAGTCGGATAAACACCAAACTTGGTATTTAGGTTCAGTATCTTCCAGAGATGCGACACGAAGGTTTTCAAGAAACCCCCCCCACCCCAGACTACCCTTTACATGGAACATTTTTCGAAAATTTTAATTTTCTCAAAAATGGCTCTAACGATTTTGATTAAAATATCATATGTTTAAGATAATGTCATGAGAAATGAAATGTATATCTCGAATTTTCTGGGAATGTCTCCAAAAGTATTCTTCATTGTGAACGACTTTTGCATAACTGGTAAACCGTAAGAGATAGACAGAATTTTACTACACAAAAAATGTAGATCGCGTTAAAATACACAACTTATGTCATATACATTTATTTTGTTGAGTGAACCGTTTTCGAGATATTGCTTGTTATTTCCTTAAATATTTCAATACTTATACTTTTTCTCAAATTCGTTATTCATTTTTTTATGTCCTGGACTTGCAAAGAGAATGGAATGCGCCGCATAGCAACCAGCGTTAAAATATTTGACCATCGCTTAAAAGCTACCATATTCCCCTTGCATCTACAAGAAAATTAGCAATAAGATTGACATCTCGATATCTCGATTAACATAAAGCATATGGAGAATAGGCGTTTGTAAAAATAGATTGTACAAGAGTAGAGAAAGTCATGTGAGTGTAACACATCAGATTTTTTTATGTCCTGGACATGCAAAGAGAATGGAATGCGCCACATAGCAACCAGCGTTAAAATATTTGACTATCGCTTAAAAGCTACCATATATTACCAATAAAATTGACATCTCGATATCTCGATTAACATGAAGCATATGGAGAATAAGCGTTTGTAAAATTACATTGTACAGGAGTAGAGAAAGTCATGTGAGTGTAACACATCAGATTTTTTGTCTTGGATATGCAAAGGATATTAATCTGTGGCAAAGCGAATGGTGCGGCACCTAGCAACCAGCTAATAAGAGATATGTATGTGCTTAAAGGCTACTGTATTTCTATATTGCCCTTGTAAGTATATATTCCTCTTACATATACAAGAATATTAGCAATAACATAGAGTCTGCAAATGTTTATCTCGATTAACATGAAGTAGATGGAGAATAAGCGTTTGTAAAATAGTTTGTACAGGAGTAGAGAAAGTCATGTGAGTGTATTACATGAGATTTTGTTTAAGTCACGTTCATAGTACTTTGTGCGAAAATGCACTGAGCACACTCCAGCATTATTAGAAGTGAATATCACTCCGTCTACACGAGAAATCTACATGTAGGTAGGTAGGTAGGTAAGTATGTGTGTGTTACTTTTTAATGATATGGTGTTTTAATTGTAAAGTGTTAAAGCATCTTTCTCAAAGTTTTTCTTTCCTTATCTGATGAATATTTGCAATTCACGTGATATGTTAAGCGTTCTGAGAATGTTATTTTCTTACAGGTTCCCAGCGAAAGGAAACAGCGACATGAATTGAGGGAAATAGGGAAAAGGGCAATGTCAGCTTTTGAAGCACTGTCCCCCAAAAAGAAAGCTTCACCAATCAGCCAATACGGGCTTAAATAATGCCGGCAAAGACGATGAAGTTCTTCAGCTAAAGAAACAAGTTGAAAATATGAGTAGACAAAGTATAACTTTGAAAAAATGTGCAAGGGTCTCCAAAAAGTGGAGGTGAGATATGCCGTGAAGATAAGGGCGTCGTCTACAGAGAAATTAAAGGAAGTGCTTTTACTAACAGAATGAACCGCATACTTTCAAGATGCTTCACACGAAGCCAAATTAGATGCCTCTTACGCAACGATAAGCGTGTCAAGTGGTTGTCGGTGGATATAGCTCATGCTTTAACATTGATATCACTTTAAAAAAAGCTTTCAATTACTTAAGTGGTCATAAAATAACGCTTCTAGGCCATTCAACGTTGCACAACTGGATCCAGAATTACAGACGTGAACCCGGAATTTTGCATGAAGCTATGGCGAAAGCAAGCTATTAGATTTTCAAGATCATGAAAAATATGGGGTGTTGCTGTTTAATGAGATGAATATAGACAGCCGAATTTGATATAGTTCTTCATATGTCCGTATTTTAGGACCTCATAATAACGTTCCAGGTGGGATCCTGCGAGGACTGTTGCACCATGGAAACAGCCTATCTATTATGACTTTGATGTAACTATGACCACGGATCTCCTGAATCACGCGATTTTTTAATTAGAAGATCGTGGCATCCGGGTAGTGGCAGAAATATGCGATATGGTTGGGGAAAATGCTAATGTGTGGAAACAACTAGAAAATGCACTTTTCACAAACCCCCAAAATAACGAGAGGTAGGTGTGAGTCTTTTTTTATGTTCCTCATTTGTTGAAGTCACTTCCAAACCATTTCTTAAACGATAGAATGCAGTTGACAAATGGTATCTACTTAATAAAAATCTGATGTGTTACACTCACATGACTTTCTCTACTCTTGTACAATCTGATTTTACAAACGCTTATTCTCCATATGCTTCATGTTAATCGAGATATCAATCTTATTGGTAATTTTCTTGTTGATGCAAGGGAAATATGGTAGCTTTTAAGCGATAGTCAAATATTTTAACGCCGGTTGCTATGTGGCGCATTCCATTCTCTTTGCATGTCCAGGACATAAAAAAATTGAATAACGAATTTGAGAAAAAGTATAAGTATTGGAAAATTTAAGGAAATAACAAGCAATATCTCGAAAACGGTTCACTCTACAAAAGAAATGTATATGACATAAGTTGTGTATTTTAACGCGATCTACATTTTTTGTGTAGTAACATTTTGTCTAACTCTTATGGTTTACCAGTTATGCAAAAGTCGTTCACAATGAAGAATACTTTTGGAGACATTCCCAGAAAATTCGAGATAAACATTTCATTTCTCATGACATTGTCTTAAACATAGGATATTTTCATCAAAATCGTTAGAGCCATTTTTGAGAAAATTAAAATTTTCGAAAAATCTTCCATGTAAAGGGTAGTCTGGGGTGGGGGGATTTTCTTGGAAACCTTCGTGTCGCATCTCTGGAAGATTCTGAACCTAAATACCAAGTTTGGTGTTTATTCGACTGTTCGTTTTTGAGTTATGCTGTTCACAGACACACACACACACAGACACACACACACAGACACACACACGGACATGTTTCCAAAAATGCTTTTTTTGGATTCAGGAGGTCTCAAAACATGTATTTCCGGCGAAATCTCGGTATCGAATTTTTGGGTGGAATGCAATACTTCCCCTACTTACTATACGTAGTAGAGAAAGTAAAAAAGAATGTTATAGAAGATCTATTGTAACTGCAAATAGGAATCTGTCCATTAGCCACCCATCACTGCAGCACACATAAGCTTAGCAGGTAGATGAAGGCAAAATGTGAGAATGGCTGCTCAGTTATTTTCAAGAAGAGCGGTACAGGAAATTAGGTATTGTCTTAATAAGGAGAGAGAGAGCATTCTTTTACAGTTAGTTAATGATGCTTTTGACGTGCATAACTCGAATTTCAAAAGATGAAATAATACGGCTAATATATGCCATTGAAGAAATGAGAGTAGTGAAAAATAAAGGATTAGTTCACTTTCAGAAGGGCTTCATTATATCTAGTCGCTGTAAGGACTTTTTGCGGAAGTGAAAAAAATGAAACACGATCTAGATACTAACAAGTTTAAACCAAGACGTTTTAGTAAACCTTTTCCTTCCTATTCGAGGTTGGGCATCATGGTTGAAGTACAGAACAGAATTCGTCTCTTGTTACTTACAGGCGCAATAAATCCTTATTTCAGGCGGATCATCAGTAGAAACGGTTTACAAAAACCAAAATTGTGAGTGAACTACTTCAAAACACATGTGACGCGGAATTCCTAAATTTCATTTCCGTCGATTTATGCATTGATGCTGCCGAAGACCTACCAGTACCTACCGAATGCGAGGATGCTATACTCCAAGAAGACATTTAAATGAACACTTTAATATGGTTGCTGTGAAGTACCTCGCTGGTTATATTGCGCTTAAATACGTGTTATTGATAGTACTTTGTGCAACAACAATGCCACATGTGATATACGCGAAAAAGTGAACCACAGACTGGACCGTCCTCCTCCATGGTGTAGTGGTTAACATGCTAGCCTCTAATTCTCGAGGTCGCTGGTTCAGGGCAATGTATTTTTTCGGGCGTAAAAATCCTTAGCATGGCTTCCTTCGGAAGTGGAGTAAAGCCTTTGGTCCCGTATCGTAGATTTACGGCATGTAAAAGAACCTCGAGCACGATAAAGAGGTCTCAGCAGAATTACCGGTCTTTCAGTCCAATATAGAATGGGACGCTAACGACCACAGGAATTAAAAAACTTCAATAAATAAAACACAATTTAATTTTTACAGACAGGATCACAGGTATTTCCAAAGGGGTTTCACTCGGCCAGCTTAACAACGTTGTCAGAAAGATAACGAAGTGGAAGTAATATTTGCCGGTTTCCATGTATTTGCCTTATCGAGGTGCCAAAGAGTTATGAAAACACAGACATAATTCAGCAAAAATTCCCTAAACTAGATGAAATAGTTGTTTCCCTGTACGTCAGGACGCGCACCTTCATTAGAATACACCATCTCAACAAGAAATGAAAATTGTTGCTATAGAGAAACAAAGTTCCAAGAAAATTTGTTAGTGGTAACATTAAGCTTTTCTATGAGCATGAATGATCACTTCTAAATTTAAGCCAAGTTTGTCTTACAGAAAAACGTATTTCACGTTATATTAGCAGTACCTAAAACATTAGTTGTGATAGCTAAGTTGCCTGTAATCAGCATAAAAGTTGACAAAAACGACCCAGGCATTTTCACGGAAAATGACGTTTTTTCAATGCATTTTATTTTCCACGGTATAATTAAGTAATTTTTAAGCACCCATTTACATATTACCCACAAATTCCTGTGCGTGCGTCGTATTGGCAGGTTAAGGGCAACCCGATGGTGTGTTAGGCGTGTACCTGCCCTAATTAGGGCTTAACCACGCAGTGACGGGATATGTGGGTTACAGGATGTCGGTTGGTGTTTAGGCAGGGGAGTGCTTTGAAATGCACGGCTTTACGTATTCACTTTCAATTGTCAGTCGAAGAGCGCGCGCGACCAGCCTTCCACATCACGTATTTGACGGCAGCCAATGAGAGCAAAAGGTGCCGGAACGAATTACCTTAACTATTCCACATACCTTGTTGAGTACTGCGTATTGCATATTATTTAAAAGTCGCCATAGCGATGGATATTATTTTCTTTGCGGTAAACGAGCTTCAGCCTTCTTCATTCCAATTTAAGTCAATAATTCTGGCTCAAGTATTGATTGATTCGAGTTTGTAATTTATAATAACTGAGGTTAAATGTCCTATTGGACAATCGGCAAATGCAACGAATGCTTAGTTTGAACGTTAATACAGAATTTAAAAACCTATGCATAAGCTTGGTTTTACTGATGTATTAGTTTAATGCCAATCATGCTTATATGAGAAAAGACAAATTTTTAATTATGTTTCATATACTCCTACTTTCACGTCATGTAGTAGTTATATTAAAAAGAGAATATTGCAGTAAGTTGAATGTTAAATCCAGAATTCCAAAAATGCGTAGAAGCTTGTTTTTCTGATGTAATCGTTTAACGCCGATTATACTTCTATGAGAATATCCCAATTTCTAGTTATATTTCCATATGTTCTTACTTCCCACCTTATGTAACAGTAATATTAGTAAGGGAATATTACAGTATGTCTGTAGACAAAGCAACCTGCGACATTTAGCCTTAAAATTAAACGAATCCTTTACTGAGCAACACAACTTATGCATAAATAACCATGCAGAAATATAGTTTTAATTTATTAAATTGCCACTGTAAGCAAGAAAACTTTGTGAAAGCAGGAAAACCATTAAAGCAAATAATGAGCGATACAAAGCTACAATAACGTTTAATTACGAATTGCCATACGTCACATAACATATTTTAAACAGCTGAAGTTGATAAATGTAACTTCCAGCTTCGCCAACATATTTCCTGTTGAAAACGTCGGTATTTTACATTCCGGACCTTCCTTATCCGCTTCGCTGTTGGGTATATGCCATGAGGTAGATAGTACTCCTTAACAGCAAAATAGCTTTAATCCTGTAATTGCAGTTGTAACTAAGACGAACTATTTGTAATTTGCATTATTCTATATCCAAGTTTGAACAATACCTTAAGAATTGGCTACTAAACCGTCTAAAAGGCAGTAAATGTTATCTTGTACACGTGTAGTTCAGAAATGTAAAATAAAAGTAAATCTAGTATGCCATTGTTTATTAAATTCCCAAAATGTTCCACTTCACGATAACATAAAAATCAGCTTCTAGAGATTATGAGTATATTTAACGTTATTTCCAAGGGAATGTTTTTATATTTGCTGAAATCACATTTAATGTAAAAATAATTATCTCCAAGTTGGAATTAATCGTTCTTCTACACAAACTATGAGTTGGACAAGGTTGAAAAAAGTAGAATCAGACGACTGAAAAATTCAGTGCTAAAGCCGATGGTTCAAATCCCGGCTACGGCATTGAATTTTAAGTCGTCTGATTCTACGTTTCTTACCTTCATGTTAATAACCTAAACGTTTAACACGCAATAAAGCAATATTTTACGAAGTATCTAGGCGTAAGCTTCACTTAAATTCGTAGTGTGATTTGTATTTGCTTTACAGCAAATGTCATTATAACTTATTCATGTATACATAGGGTATACATCACTGCATGTGATACTACTAATATTACTTTGTGGTTTCTTATACGACGGGGATAAAGGCATAGTATACCAGAAGAAAACTGGAAGCCATTAAGTCACAAATACTTGTTTATGCGACAGCAGACATTAATTCTGTAGTGCGGCATCCCATTGAATATCATTTGCTTTAAAATGGCAATGCCTCATGCCATTACAATTTGTAATACCTCCTGTTTATTGGGTACAGGAAATCATTCAGACAGCACTCCCAGATAAACCACTGGAAGACCTTTCACCATTACTCCAGAGCGAAAATTTTATGTATTTTCAATAGAACTAGCTTCAAGAAGGACTGGAAGAACTTCCAATGGAACTCGTTCCACCAAAATTCGAGACTACTTTTTTAGAGTGGAACTGGAACTACGTCCTTGAAACGACTCTGACTGGGGAGTGGAATTACTTTCGGCAAAATAACTTGCTGAACCCATCACAAGGTAGTAGGTGTGAAAACAAAACACGGTAGTAGGCCGTAAGAACAAAGAGCGTTTTGCAGTTTCATCCCTATGCGTATTATGACTCGAAATAAAGTCGTACAAATCGAAATGGAAAAGCATACCAGAACGGAGGGAAACTGAAAGGACCTGTAGTGTAAACCTGATACAACTGAGACAGAAAGACAGCAGTCTGCAGAATGTAAACGGCAAGTAAAGAAAATCCGGTATATATCCCCTACGCAATCACATATACACATATTGGATTCCCGACGGTGGATTCGATGTAAACACGCCGGGGTCAAAGCCACATTTAATAAGGCGGGAAAGTAATACGAATAGTTAGTTTTACGGAGAGAGGTTTATGAGAAATAAAGTTAAACAAGTGGGCACGACAATACTCTGGGCAGTATGTCGAGAGGTGGTGCTACATACGACGTCCGCAGCAATGTCAAAGGAGATGTAAACATGTTTAGCGGTGATGGAAAGAGCAAAAGTTGCAGTCCTAGCGGCAAAGTAAACGATGTCATTTTCCGTCCGATATACCGACATGGCTGGGTATTAAAATACGATGAAAGGAAACAGTACAACTGAGCTGGTGGAGTAAATTAAGGATAAAGATCTCATATATTTGGCATTTGATATATTAATAAGAATGGCAAAGGCCAAAAAAACTAATACAACTCCAAAAATAGTTGCGTGCGAAGTTGGTTGCCGTTGAACGAATTTCAATGTCTTATCCAGCAAATAGCTTGTGAAAAAAGCGACAGGTGTGAGTTTCCTTCGTACACACACATTGTGTCACAAATGAGAACACCAGTTACTACAAAAGACACACTTTATTTCACCAGGAACACAGAGTAATACAAACGTTACACTTGAGTCACTTCTACACGCACTGGAATACAACACAATTATAACTGATCCGTAGAATCACAATGGAATTGCTGAACTGCACTGTCCACTAGTACTGTCACTTCCATCCGAACTCAGCACTGTTTCAATTAAGCACAGTCTCGTCCTGCCACCAGCAGTTCCTTATATAAGCCTCGCATACAAAGTGGAACATTCGTGAATGAGAACCTTGCCGAGAGGCCTAAAAGGAATCCTCTGGATGGCGGAAGTGGTACACAATGACTATTGTTCAAGCGCCAATTGCCAAACAAATAAATTAAATAAAGTAATTGAGTCTCTATGGTCACTCTTTAGCTAATGTGGTTCTTAGCGTTTCATTCTATATTGGGCGTGAAAGACCAGGAGTTTGCTCAGAGGACTCTTTATCAGGCTTGAGATTCTTTTTTAAGTGCCGTAAATCTACGACACGGAACCACCGGTTTTACTTTCCTTCTGAAGAAAGTCATGCTAAGGAGAATCGCTCTCCGTCGAGTTTGAACACGTGACCGTGTTCCGATGTTCTGGTATAAAGTTACATTTCTGAATCTCCTGGACACAACGGGATGTCTGACACTCCAGGTTCTTAAAGCTCAATAGCCAGGTGAGGGCGGAGTGATCAGACCTCAGGTGCAATGGTTGTCCGTAGATGTGCATATGGAAGTGTTACAGCGCCATCACAATTGCCAAGAGCTCCCGTCGAGTAACGCAGTGGCTCTTCTGCATTCGAGAGGGCCTTGCTGAAGTATGCTCCTGCTTATTCTGGACATGGGATGTCGTCCTCTGTGGTGTAGTTGTCAAACTAGCCTCCAGTTCCCTAGGTCGTGTGTTAAAATACGGCTGAGGGCGATGGATTTTCTTCGGGCGTAAAAACCCTTAGCATGGCTTCCTTCGGAAGGGAAGTAAGGCCGCTGGTCCCGTGTTGTAGAGTTACGGCACGTAAAGGAACCTCAAGTCCGATAAAGAGGCCTGAGCAAAATTACCGGCGTTTCAGGCCCAATATAGAATGTTTCGTTAAGGACCACAGTAGTTACAAAGCGTCCATAAATAAAACTCAATTTAATCTTTTGGATCTGAGATAGCAGCCTTCCAACACCACTGTCGCTGGCGTCGGTGTCCACGATAAAGTCGTCTCCCGGTTGTGGAAGTCCCAAAACAGGCGCGGTTAAAAGGGCTGACTTGAGCGTCTGGAACGCAATCTTGGTCTCCTCTGTCCACACGTAAGGACGGTGTTATTCCGTCAAACGAGCGAGGGGCTTCGCGATGTTGGAGAAGGCTCTGACAAACGGCCGGTAGTAGCTGCATAGACCCAGAAAACTGCAACTCTCGTCTATCTTTCGGGCGAGCTCTCACATCCCAAGAATTCTCGGTGACCGTTGTCACCCCAGTTGGTGAGACTATATTGCTCTATTAGTTAACCTTCTTGTAGAAAATTTGGCACTTCCTCGTATTCAGTTTTAGGTTAGCTGCTGGCAGTCTCTGCAATATTTCGGCCAGGTTCTCTAGATGATCTTCAAAAGTGCTGCCAATGACGATGATGTCTAAGTGTAGCCGGCAGGCGTCGTAAATCAATCCTCTCATCACGGATTTCATCAGGCGCTGGAAAGTGGCTGGTGCGTTACGGAGACCAAAGGCAAAACCGTAAACTGCCAAAGTCCTTGGCCTCTCTAGAATGCTGTTTTTTCCTTTTCTATGTGGTGAAGGGCCACTTGCCAATATTCCAATTTCAGCTACGAGGTCGAACTACATTGGGCAGCAGCAAGATTGTCCAGAGTAAAGTCAACTCGGGTACGGGAAAACAGTCATTTCGGGTAACACGTCTACACTGAAGCGTAGTAACACAATTTTGCTATGACAAATAGAAATTTATATACTCAATTTATACTTTGCACTTTACTAACATTACTATAAAGGCATTTGAATGCTTACACGCCCCTGCCGTTTGAAAAAGTTCTGTCGATAGATATTGTGTTAAATCCCTAAGTTATACAATTCCTGTGTGCTTAACCATTGCCTACAAAGTTTTTAAGAGTGATACTTTTATGGTGAATGTTTGCTTTTCTTTCGGAACTGGTGTGAAAATACAAGATCATTTATATTTAAGTTCATAATATGTTACATTTGATATAGGGTTTCCCATAGATTTTAATATGCGTTACCATTACTGACGTCAGCAAACGCACGAATTTCTGTTCGTGCAAATTAAAAAGGGTTCCTCGAATATAATAAAGAGTAGGTCTCTAGATATTTAATAATTGATATAATTTTGCTTCTCAGTATACATTACAGGACTTTGCTAACAAACAGTCATTAAACGACTGATCAGAAATGAAATAATAATGGTGTATTGTTGCATTCCATTTTGTAAAATCGCAGACACAAAGAGATTAGCGTCACACTTAATAAATTTCCATCAAAACACTAAAAGCTATACCACGGCAGGGAGCAGAAAAGAAACAGCATTTGGAAGCCTTTCAAGAGTCGGTAGAATGCAGCCAGCATTTTGACGATAGCTGTTTTAGTATTCCGACTAAAAATAGAAGACCCTTTTATCCATTCTATCCCAACAAGTGTGTCCGAGGATATCCAACATATAAGCAAACAAAAAGTGAATATCCACACAGAAAATGAATTACCGCAAAGCTTCCTTTGAGTTTCATGAAAGTAGCCTCGGACTTTACCCCTCACTGCACCTGATGAGTCAATAGAAACTGCAGCTGACATTTTTCCGTCAAAGTAGAGGCGGGAGTTCAGGCAGAATTTGAATACTTGTTGACTACCATAAATGTAAGAGGGTCGCTCCAGCACTATTTTAAGTCAAGGTTCGCGAAAGAGCTTACATGTTCTAAATGCGACAATGAGATAATCTGACTTGTTTTGCTAACAAAACTGTGTAGCGATATTTCCGCCTCATAACACATACACAAAAAGGAACTCTGTAATAATTATAATTTAGGAAGTATTATTAAATTAACATGCAGTTTGATAATTTTCCATAATTTTAAAGTAAACGGATTCAAAACTGCATCAATCGAAAGCGCTTCCAAAGCTGTAAATATGCTTTAAGTTTCAATAATATTTTTAAATAAATAAAGGCGTAATTGCCTAAGAAAAACTACAAGATTTAGGCAAAATAGGAGTAGCTTCGTTTAGACTGTCTATTATGTTTTCCGAGCGTGGGGGCCATAAAATTCGAAAGCTTCTTTTGTACTTGGTGGGGATGAGGCAAGTTTTAAGAGTAAACAGACGCTATGAGGCAACGGAATTTTCTTACAGTTAGGCTTTGAAGTTTCAACTAGGGAACCAATAAATGCAGAGGATAAGCATTGGAACCAATGGAAAGATAGGAAGACGCAGTGACATGTACAAACTTTGGAGGCGAGCATTGACTGATATAGGTAAACGCGAGTGTGGAATTAGGACAGTTTGTCATGATTCTTCGTTAAGGTAACACGTAGCACTCCGGGTCAGAAAAGGACGCTGAGTTCCGAAATTTGCTAAGCGCCGCGTAATTATGCAATTATAAAGTGATGTGGGTGAAACATTTATATAATATGCTAACCGTATTATTCGATATAATAATATCCAAGCTCATAAACCAGTTAATGTTAGGTAAGTGAGTACTTTAATTTCGCGCGGATCTATAGAACGGTGATAGAGCACCGAGATATTAAATAACCAGCAGGAGCAAACGTTAGTCGGAAGACAGTGCTAAAAGAACCACACGTGTTAAGGAATACCAAGAATCTTGCAGGATTTCTAGCATAAAGGATGAGAAAAGTGAAAACAGTGTTTGTTTGAAGACAATATCCCAGTGTCACCACTCCCGCAATCCTACCCTGACAATAACAGTAGGGAATTTCGTGGACAGTTGACCCTGAATTGCTACGACGATAAGTGCTTCCTGACTGATATCGGCGATTTCGAGTCCTGAAGACTACACATACGACGACGCAGGTAAGATACCCACAACGAAGTAGCGGGGGAAAACGCTACAACTGTTGAACCCACTTTAGGATATCGTTGCAAGAAAAGTGATAAGAAAGCACCATTTGGCAAAATGACTGAATTATAAGCCTTCAAGTAGGAAAGTCTTGAAGCTCTAAACGCGCAGGCGAGTATTGCACATTCTTTCCATTCACTAAGTTACGTTTCCTAACTTTAATTATATTATACAGATGTTTAAGAAAAGTAATTAAAACGAAAGTCCAGATACACCAGTAAAGAAAATTACATATTATGATATACATAATATAATTTATAAATATAAAATATAATTGTCTAAGGGTATATTTGACGTCAATTGTTCTAGAATACATATAAACAACCTGCACACTTTTACTGTTATGTCTCTTTTTTCGAAATAAAGTAAAGAATCCAGTACTATGGCATTTAAAGCATAATAAAGTACAGGGATATATAATAACATCTAGTATCAGTGTGTCAAGCATTGGCGAGGTGCTAGTTACGGTTCCAAAAAGAAACTCCGAAGGCTTTATGTATCTTGAAGGCAACGTTATAACCATGGAGGCTGAGTAGTTACTGGAGAGAAAGTTAAACAGACTTCTTGTGAATGAAATCAAACCGGTGTCTACAAATGACAATGGTGAACATGTAGATTCCACTGTGGAGAGAGATGATTGTAGTGTATTTTAATGGAATTTAAGGTCAATTCATACAAATACACTGTGTTGTGTATGCTTGTAATAACACCCAAAGGTCTGAGGAGAAAAGCATAAGTTTTCACAGGTACGTAATCACCACAGTTTCTGCATCTTTTAAATTGGCATACGCTTCACTGTATCAGTATAAATTTATATAATTAATTTGAAACATGATACACGCATATTTAGCAGATTGTATGCAATTTTAATATTTAAGTAGGTTTAAATGCGAGACTGTGTATTAGATAAGTGGATTAAAGCTGTTCGAATGGAGAGCGTCGTCATCCTCCGTGGTATAGGGGTACCATCTGTTCCACAGGTCGTGGGTTCAAACTCAGCGGAGGATAATGGATTTTTTTCAGGGATAAAAATCTTTAGCATGGCTTCCTTCGGAAAGAAAGCAAAGCCAGTGGACCCGTGTCGTAGATTTATGGCGTGTGAAAAACCTCCAGGTCTAACACCGAGCAAAATTTCCAAAATTAAATTCTATTTATGGACGCTCCATAAATGCTGTGGTCCTTAGCGTCCCATTTTATATTGGGCGTGAAAGACCGGTAATTTTGCTCATAGGCCTCTTAATTAGGCTTGAGGTTCTTTTACGTGCCGTAAATCTACGACACGGGACCACCCACTTTACTTCCCTTCCGAAGAAAGCCATGCTAAGGATTTTTACTCCCGAAAAAAATCCATTGCCCTCCGGAACCCGCCACCTCGGGAACTAGAAGCATGGTAAGCACCATATGATTTCCAGTTTTTCACACCCAATATACGTGGGATGCTACGAAGTAGTTAGAGAGCGTCCATAAATGAAACTCAATTTATTTTTCGAAGGGAAAACTGGAAATCCTGAAGATACAGTAGCCTTTATAAGTCATTTTATAAATGACTACTACACGCTGAGACCTAGGGAAGAAAATATAAAGTTCTTAAACGAAAGTGAACTTCCCTTCTATACTCAACTTCCCTCCTCAACTAGTTGAAAAAATTATGAGATATATTCACTCGATGTTATGCTGTTCACACGCACACAAATAACAGACCTTGTTCTAAAAATGTGATGTTTTGGATTCAAGACGTCCATCAGCTGGAGGATTATGCTTTCTCGCATTATTTTTCTTTTTCTATTTCAAATGTTACGCAATGAGAGTTTTGTTTACACATAAATGGGCCTGGCGTGACCATACGTTGTCAGATAGCATGACGAGATTTGAATTAAATCGTAAAACCTGAGCTTCCACATGTGAACAGCGGTGTCAGCCATCTTCCGCGTGACGTCATCAGCAGATAGCTCGAGCAAGCAGTGAATGCGCGGAAAGAGGCTCTCCCTGCAGCTTGCATTCTGGTACAAGGTAAGCGATCCAGCTGTAATATAAATCCGTGATTATAATAGCCATGATAGCAACACTGCACTTACTAAACATATGCCCATATGTACAATACCTTGAAGTAGGGAATCAATAATATGAAAGGGTTTACTTATAACGTATAATACTGAAAGTGCAAACACTCTTAATTTAAAAAAAAAATATTTTTCAGTATGAGGGAAAAACACTCCTTACCATACTGCGACTGCAACTCATGAATGTACACTACGTGATCAAAAGTATTCGGACACCTGGCTGAAAATGACGTACAAGTTCGTCGGTAATGCTGGAAGTCAATATGGTGTTGGCCCACACTTAGTCTTGATGACAGCGTTCACTCCCGCAGGCATACTTTCAATCAAATGCTTGGGGAATGGAAGCCTATTCTTCACAGAGTGCGGATCTGAGGAGAGGTATCGATGTAGGTCGGTGAGGCCTGGCACGAAGTCGGCGTTCCAAAACATCCCAAAGGTGTTCTATAGGATTTAAGTCAGGACTCTGTGCAGGGCAGTCCATTGCAGGGATGTTATTGTCGTGTAACCACTCCGCCACAGCCCGTGCAGTATGAACATGTGCTCGATCATGTTGAAAGATGCAATCGCCATCCCCGAATTGCTCAACAGTGGGAAGCAAGGTGCTTAAAATATTATTGTAGGTCTGCGCTGTGATCGTGACACGCAAAACAAGGGTTCTAGCCCCCTCCAGGAAAAACACGACCACGCCATAACACCACCACCTCCGAATTTCACTGTTGGCACTACACACGCTGGCAGATGACGCTCACCGGGCATGCGCCATACCCACACCCAGCTGCCATCGGATCGCCACATTGTGTACCGTGATTCGTCACTCCACAAACGTTTGCCACTGTTCAATCGTGTAATGCTGATGCTCCTTACACCAAGCTAGGCGTCGTTTGGGATTTTCCTGCATGATGTGTGGCTTATGAGCAGCCGTTCGACCATGGAATCCAAGGTTTCTCACCTTACGTCTGTCATAGTATTTGGAGTGGATCCTGATGCAGTTTGGAATTCCTGTGTGATGGTCTGGATATATGTCTACCTATTAGTCTTTACGACCCTGTTCAAATGTCGGCGGTCTCTGTCAGTCAACAGACGAGGTGAACGTGTACGCTTTTGTACTGTACATGTCCCTTCACTATCACATCAGAAACAGTGGACCTAGAGATGTATAGGAGTGTGGAAATCTCGTGTACAGACTTCAGACACAAGTAACACCCAATCACCTGACCACGTTCGAAGTCCGTGAGTTCCACAGAGTGTCCCATTCTGCTATTTCACGATGTCTAATGACTACTGAGGTCGCGAATGAGTACTACACAGTAGGTGGAAGCTCAGTGCACCTAAGATGAAAAACGTATGTTTTGTGGGGATTTCCGGCTACTTTTGATTACATAGTGTATATTATAACAGCTGTGATCTCAACTTACTACAAAAAGGTACCTATGCAAAATAACACACAGTACCAATACAGGAAACTTGATAAAAAAAAGCTTAGACAGGGAATACTAATGTTCCTAGCTCAGCTAGCCGTGTAGAGAGTTAGGTGTTCAGGTTTTCTTTGTAGAATTTTAAGCAATGAGATCTTCAAGGAGGGGAAGGTGTGTGCAGTATTTTATTACTAGAAGTATGGTTGGAAAAGGAATGGTGTTTTACTTTCGATTTCCTCAAGGTAAGTACAGTCATAAAGCATATGACAAGTGCATGCCCATGAGGTTACATTTCCTTAGATTTACAAATAGAAAAGTATACAATGAAAATAAAGCAAATAAATAAAAAATCATGTACACATATCCTCATTAATAAAACAATCTTCATTTTTCAAGAAGGGGTGAAATTATGCCAATATGTTAAATCTTATTTCTTATCATACATACAATAATATAGGGTGACTCATATTTACATTAATGAGGTTTTATGTTAATTATTTTGTCTTCAAACAATTTCTGAATTTCTTTCCTGCCAGATAATTGTCTTTATTCCATCTCACATTGTGCCACAGACATATGAGGATCGAAATCTTTTGTGCACTCAGAAACTTACCTTTCAGTGGTGCTGGTGTATATCTGAAAATCTCCAAACAGTTTCTGAACAACATAGTTAAACAAAACTTGTTTACACGAAACTAAATGGAAATTATCAGGCAAGTTTGTTTATGCATTCTGTCAGGTTCAAAAATGGATGAAAGCCTTACAGCATTTTAATTCAGGAACGTTTGCAGGGTGCTGAGAAGCAGAGTAAAGTAAAATCTCATAGTCTTGTATTTTAAGTGTGGCTTGAATAATACAGTTCTATTTCAGCTTTTCTAAGCTTTTGCAGATTCTCTGGATTAAAGTTAGCTTTTCTCTGAAATACGCATTGACTTCTTCGTATTCATATTTTCAGCGCAAAGCAATTTTTAAAATTAATCTCATTCAGCAGCGCCAGTAAACATATGAATGATCTTACATTGAGCTTCAAAGGATATCTTATAATTAATAATTGGAGTTGATACTCTCCACACTAATATAGGTCTAAATATAAACAAATATGGTTATATAATTGGAGTTGATACTCTCCACACTAATATAGGTCTAAATATAAACAAATATGGTTATAAACCATGTTAGTTAATGGTTTACCTCTATAAACACTAATGTATGCTAATGTAAACAATTATATTGTATGGACTGTAAGGGTTAATTCAATCCAAATGGCTTATAAAGTCTTGCATCCTTGTTTGTGACTTGCACTGAAAGCAAAACACATAAATTGGCATATTAGATTCACTTTTAATAGCAATCACGAGTGTCATGATATCACATCTGTTATTTTAAATCAGCTGATGTGTGTAGCCCAGGCAGCTATTCTAGGTGGTGACACTGCCGTATGTAGTCAGCTATTCCTATGTTTAATTATCCGAGTTTCCTATATTGGTACTGTATAATATTTGTCGATATGTATAAAATCTTGCAGTAGAGAATCAATAATATGAAAGCATTTAGTTATAACATATAATATCAAAATGCAACAACTCTCTAAGTCTTAAAGTACACATTTTTCAGTATGAGGGAAAAGCACCTCCTGAGTAATTTATATGGCTTAGAAAGGGTATATTAACGCTAATTATTTATGTACATATTAGGGAATGTATGTATGTGTATGTTATTTACGATTTTGTGTAAATTAATAATTCACTGACAAGGGTTTTACCATTTTCTAGAGTTAAGATACGTTTTACACTTATGTATCATTCTGAGACTTCCCCTAGCAATGCCAATGTTTTTACTGAATCGGCAGTGATTTAAACTTGTCAGTTTTATTATCAATCAAACTGTTGAGAAAACAACACATCAAAAAACTATAACCACCTTGTTAACTTGGATAAGTCGTAGGAAATACATCTAATAAGAAGATATTAATCAATTCCAAGATTTGTCTTGCTTTGAATATAGGATAGAAAAGATGCATTTGTCAAGAGATTTAAGTGAATTTTAAGGAATACTGGAATGTAATTTTGATTGCAATTTATTATTTAGGGGGGAAAAAAAATCCAGGAATTACACAAAAAACATAGAGAGTATCTGTTTTGACACCTACTGCAATTATTATAACAAATATTTTAAAACAATATTATAGGAATTCAATGCTTTGTTTGGTGAATATATAATTATATGTGTTTAGACATTATTACATTTGAACATAATGAATATACAAGAAAAATATCATGATAGTGCCAATTCAGAATTTAGACCTCATTGCCTTCAGCATATTAGTGTATTAAAAATAAAATAAACATATCTCTGTCGCACTTACACACAAATATTGTCCCATTAATATTAATATGACTTTTAATGGATTATTGAGAAATAAAATTAAGTTTGCAAGATTAATGTTTAGTTTACAACAATTAGGAATGGCTAGGTACACATTGTACTAAATTTTATTATAACCTATAAAACAGATAGTGTTACATGTGATAATTATCAATTATAAATGAGACATTTTAATAAAATGCAGCTTTAAAACATATTTGTAGCATTGTTCCTGTATTTCTTTCCATGTGTAGAAATACTATGATTATTTGGTTCAAGATTATTTTTGGACTTAGATAATTGTGCTGCACTAATTGCTAATGTGGGAGCTTAGCATGTAAATGCCATTATTCTGTAGTGATTAGTTGTTTCGATCTTGTAGGTAATTAAGTTTTGTTCTTTATTTTCTTCTGGGTTTTATATAGCACCCTGGGTAAGTAACCCAGCTTTGACCTACAAGGTATGGGTATCCAGCAACCTTTGAAATCCAATGTATATTCTATTTGGCCATTTTGAGAATACAGAACGCTGCATATTTCTTGGCTGTTGTAACCCTTGTTTTGTAACTTGGATAAATTGATTTATAGTATTAAATTTGTAAGGCCATTTAGGGCAAACTTCCATACAGCTACATAGTGAGATAGATATCCCGGCTTTTGAGTTTCCACTCGACTGTTTTATGGACAGAATCCACTTCCATCTGTGTATGTTCCCTTTCTAAAAAACTTTTGATTACAGTTACATTCTTGTTATATTCCAGTATTGAGTATGCAGTCTAACCTAATAAACATTCAATAATGTTCTTTCACTACATTTAAAATAACTGTTGAGTCTAGAGAAGACTTTATGTAAGAAATTACTCCTGATAAAAAAAATCGTGATTAATTTCTGTGGCTCACAGACACATACCTTATAGGGAAAAGTTTGGGTGCAGGTGTATATGGCTATCTCAAAGAACAAACATTACTATAAGCTTTGGGAAATATTGCAATTTTTCAGGCAGAAGTATTTACTGTCACTGCGCTCTAAGAGGATTTGAAGAAGGTAATCATGATAAATGAATTTTCATCCTCACAGACAGTCAAAGTGCTTTAAAAGCACTCTCTTCATACCAGATAAAAGAAAAACCAGTTTGGAATGCCTAAAGCCTTGATTGCCCTATCATCTCGCAACAGGCTTGAAATATGGTGGGTGAGGAGTATTAGGGAATCTATGGAAATGAAAAAGTTTATCAACTTGCTAGAAAGGGTACTGATATATTGTTTGTTGGACTGGAATCAGCATTGGGGACTACACATGTACACAAAACCTCAGTAAAACCATGCATTAAGGAAAAACACCAACTGAAGTGGCAAACTGTCCAAGGCAGGAAAGTGGTCTTAGATCCATCCATCTCATCTCCCCCAAAATGAAATTGGATAGAACAGAAATACGAAAAGTAATAGCATTAATTTCTTAACATGGTCGCTTTAGGAAGCCTCTATGTAAAGCAGGGCTCTACAGAATGAACCGACTTGTAGAATGTGAACTGTGCATTCTCTGACTGCTCATTTCTGCCAAGAAAGAGCCATAACCAAAGTTGATCTTTAGGTTGCACAATAAGGATTTTAGGCAGACGTGCGGGAGGTTGATAAAACTTAAAAAAAACATCAGCTAACCCAATCTTTACATTCTTGTTTGTGAATAACAAACGGAGAGCATTAGACAGTACTGTTATTATGTGCTGGTAGCCACAGTTATCATTGTAAATGTTGATTTTATAAGTTGTTTTTAGTGTTATTGTAAATATTTGGTCAGGAAATAAATTAGGAATAACGTAAACTCAGATGCATCCAACCCACCTTCTTCCTCAAGTCACAAATAACACATCATGTCTTCAGTAGCAACATTGACCAGTGTAAAGTTGTGAACACAATTTTATTTTTAAATATATGGATGCTTTAGCATTGGAGCAAGCTTTACACTTTGAGCATTCATTGTAAAAGTTTATTCTCCTAAGAACACTAGTACTTTTTTTTTGGGCATTCTCTTTACATGACTGGTGTTTATTATATACATCATTATCCAAACCATGACAATTACAGATATTACACAACTTTTTTCGGTTTAAATAGTGAAAGATTACGCTTGTGAAATTCTGCCCTGAAAATAGGCACGAATAGGCATTGAACACTGGCATCACTATATTTCCTTTCATATTAAAACATCTGATGTGCTATATTCACATGACTTTCTCTACTCTACAATTTATTAGTGGGTATACAAATTATTCTTCCAAAAGTTTATTTTCTTATCCATTAAATTTTAATCAAGATAAATCTTTCCGGAAATAGCTGCATTACACATTTTGTTATAGATGCAAAGGGAACAGCAATAGTCAATTTTACAAATGACAATTGAGTCTGCTCTTCTGACACATTTCATACATCTAATGCTTTTTAGAAGACGTATCAAATTATGCTGTTTCAAACTTGGCAAAAGAGTTAATGTCCTCTTACAAAATTTCACCCTTGTATCAGATTATGCCTTTTTAAATGTGAGAACTGAGCAAAGATTTTCTCTGAAATTTTACACTTGTATAATGTTTTGCCTTCATGTGTCAAGTTATGGAATTTTAAAGACAGTAAATGAGGAAACCTCTTCTCATGAATTCCATACTTGAGGCATTTTACCCTGTATAATTATGTATTTTTTAAGATAATAAATAAGTAAAGCTGTCACAAAATTTCACACTTAATAGGTTTTTACCCTCATATATCAAATTATGCTTTTTACTTTCATGTATTAATTTATGCAATTTCAAATATAATAAAACGGTCAAGCTTTTCCAACAAATTTCACACTTGAGACTTTTTACCCTCATGTGTCAAATTATGCGCTTTCAATTATGATAAATGAGTAAAGCACTTCTCACACATTCCCCACTTGGGCTATTTATCCTCATGTATCAAATTATGCATTTTCAAATGTCACAACCCAGTAAATCTCTTTGGACAGATATCACACCAGTGAGGCTTTATACCTCATGTATCACATTATGATTTTCAAATGTGACATTCGAGTAACGCCCTTCTCACGGAATTTACACATGTGAGGCCTTTTACCAGTGTATTACATTATGACTGTAAATGACATCTAAGTAAAGATCTTCTGACAAATTTCACACTGGTGAGCCAATACCAAATTATGCAATTTTAAATTCGACAGAAGAGTAAAGCTCTTCTTACAAATGCCACAGTTGTAAGGCCTTTTATGGTTATGTAAAAAATGTGCTTTTTCAAAATTGACAACTCAGTAATGTGCTTCTCAGAGATTTCACTTCTGAAGTCTTTTACCGCCATTATCATATTATGACTTTTCAAATTTGACATCCGAGTAAAGCTCTTCTCACAAATTTCATACTTTACTCTTCTGTATCACATTATGCAATTAAAATATGCTATTTGAGTAAAGCTCTTATATTACACATATATAAGGCTTTTTACTATTATGTATCAAATTATGATTTTTCGAACTTGAAAATCAGAGCTCTTCTCATAGGTTTTACACTAGTAAGGCTTTTTGCTCTGATGTATCATATTATGACTTTTCAAATGTGACATCCGAGTAAAGTGCTTCTTACAAACTTCGCATTTGTGAGGCTTTTTGCTCGTGTCAGATTATGGAATTTCAAACGACATCTGAGTAAAGCTCTTCTCGCAAATTTCACACTAGCGAGGCCTTTTCTCCTGATGTACCAAATTGTGCTTTGTCAAACTTGACAACTCAGTAAAGCTCATATTATTTCTTCTCACAGATTTCACACTTGTGAGGCTTTTTAACTTCATGTATCATATTATGCCTTTTCAAATTTGACGTTTGAGTAAAGCTCTTCCCAAATTTCACACTTGTAATGCTTTTTACTTTGATGTATCAAAATATGCCTTTTCAAGTTTGACATCCGAGTAAAGTTCTTCCCACAGATTTCACACTTGTAAGGCTTTATACCCCGATGTATCAAAATATGGTTTTTGAAGCTTGACATCTGAGGAAAGCTCTTCTCACAAATTTCACACTTGTAAGGCTTTATACCCTGATGTATCAAAATATGCTTTTTCAAGCTTTTCATCTGAGTAAAGTTCTTCTCACAGATTTCACACTTGTGAGGCTTTTTACCATCATGTATCATATTATGACTTTTCAAATCTGACATCCGAGTAAAGTTCTTCCCACAGATTTCACACTGGTGAGGCTTTTTACCTTCATGTATCATATTATGCTCTTTCAAATTTGTCATCCAAGTAAAGTTCTTCCCACAGATTTCACACTTGTGAGGCTTTTTACCTTCATGTATCATATTATGCTCTTTCAAATTTGACATCCGAGTAAAGTTCTTCCCACAGATTTCACACTTGTGAGGCTTACCTTCATGTATCATATTATGACTTTTCAAATCTGACATCCGAGTAAAGTTCTTCCCACAGATTTCACACTGGTGAGGCTTTTTACCTTCATGTATCATATTATGCTCTTTCAAATTTGACATCCGAGTAAAGTTCTTCCCACAGATTTCACACTTGTGAGGCTTTTTACCTTCATGTATCATATTATGTCTTTTCAAATTTGACATATGAGTAAAGCTCTTCTTACAAATTTCACACTTGTAAGGCTTTATACCCTGATGTATCAAAATATGGCTTTTCAAGCTTGACATCCGAGTAAAGTTCTTCTCACAGATTTCACACTGGTGAGGCTTTTTACCTTCATGCATCATATTATGCTCTTTCAAATTTGACATCTGAGTAAAGTTCTTCCCACAGATCTCACACTTGTGAGGCTTTTTGCCTTCATGTATCATATAATGACTTTTCAAATGTGACATTCGAGTAAAGTTCTTCTCACAAATTTCACACTTGTAGGGCTTTATACCCTGATGTATCCAATTATGTGTTTTAAAAGCTGACAACACAGTAAAGTTCTTCTCACAGATTTCACACTTGTGAGGCTTTTTACCTTCATGTATCATATTATGACTTTTCAAATTTGACATCTGAGTAAAGCTCTTCTCACAAATTTCACACTTGTAAGCCTCTTTACCCTCCTGTATATTATCCGTTTTCATATTTGACAACTGAACAGAGGTGTTCTTACAAATTTTACACTTGTGAAGCATTTTACCCTCATGTATTATATTATGGCTTTTCAAATGTAACATCTGAGTAAAGCTCTTCTCACAAATGTGACATTTAAGAGGTTTTTTACTCTCATGTATCAAATTTTGAAAATTCAAAGCTGACAACTCATTGAAGCCCTTATTATGAATGTTGAACTCTTGTGACCTCTCTCCCTTATGAATCAAGAAACCTGTGCTGTCAATTCTTTCCATATCACTACATTTACCAGATTTTTGTGAGTGAACATCTATTTCTACAGGTAGTATTTTTGGGACATTTCTTTCCGGAGTTTCACATTCAAGCTCTTCTCCATAACTGAAGCTTGTGTCTTTCCATGAGGGTTCAGCAGAGAGCAATGGTGAATTGCAACAGCTATTGCCAGAAACTGCTTCTGTGTGTAATCTGAAATGTTGGAGAATTTAGAGTTAGGTACAAAAACCAAAGAGTGAAAGGAATTAAATCTGAAAAGGGAATATGTCTTTCTTACTAATTGTCAAATGTAGATAAAAATGCTTCAAGTAGAGCAACCGCATTGTTTATTACAGTCAAAATGACTTTGTTAATTTGCTATATTTTTAAGTAATAAATAAAATCCTTCAAATGAAAAGCATGTTAATGGTGCTTTTAATTGGTAAGAATAATGAATGTTATGAATTTGTGTACAATACAGGAAAATCAAAATGGGAGGTAAAAAATTCTTGTCCAATTTAAAGGAAATAGGCGAAAATAACTTGTGACTCAAAACCAAGAAGTGTAAGTAAATGATTATACAAACGTAAATTCACAAAGTTTCGTTCCTTGTATGCATAACGCTGTATCAGACAACTGTAAACACAAAGCTTATAAGATCTTATACCAAAGCATTGTAAATATGCAGCAACATAATTTATTGTGAACCTGGTCTTAAGGCAGAGAAAATAAAAGTAAAATATCATGAAAATTGCACCTTAGGTTCTAGCTTTTGAGGTAAAAGACATAGATAGAAGTGGGTGGCAATTTATGATCAAAACAAAGAAACTCATTAAAATATACATCATATATGAAAATACTGTAAATCTGAACTACTCATGTAACTAATCAACTTTATAATTCTTGAAAATTCTCCAATAAGCTAAAGTGGGCTGTAGTTAGACCAACATATAAGAAAAAGATTCAAAACTTGCAATGGAAAATCACAAACCAATTTATGCTTGACTTTATCCAAAATAAAATGTGGATTTTCTTAAAACAGCTATGGTATTTATGCAGATAATTTCAAATTCTTTCAGAATAACAGATTGGGTAAAAATAAAGTCAATACAACAATCTACAAAGGATACATTATAAATGCAATAGGCAGAAAAGAACATGTGGTAGCAATTTTCCTCAATCTCTGTAAACTGTGTGATTGCATAAACATTGAAACACTGTCAGCAAAACTTGAAAATTGTGGTAATAAACATTGAAGTGGTTAAGCTCAAATTTATAAAACGGAGAATAATGCCTGGAAATAAATACAGATAGAAATATATAACCAATATCACATAATCTTTTAACAGAGTAACACAACATGCAGTGCCACAAAGATAAAAATTAGGACCATACTTATTCCTACTACATCAACAGCTTATTTATACAAATTAAAGATTTGAGGGGAATAGCTGTTGGTTATGCAGAAGACGCTGACTGTTGTTACAGGTAAGACAGAAATAGACGTACAAAAAGAGAGCAAATTCACCACAAAATCAGCAGACAGCAACCTAAGCATGGAACAAAATAAAAATAAAACAGAGTGGAAGAAACAGAACACATGCCAAAATTAAGTTACATTTGATTCTATCTCCCCAACCTTGTCCAAGAACGGTTAGTGTGGAAGAACAATTAATCTCATTTCTAGGGTTAATCATAGACCATAATTTAAAAAGGAACCAACATTTGAGAGTGCACTAATAAAAGTTAGCGCGCACAGAGAGTGGCTGATTTTAAGGTAAAGCCACAGACTGGCTATGTGCGCTAAATACACCACTTATAGCAAGTTCAGTACTCATTATAATGCATATTACTATCACTTGTGAGTAAGTAATGCAGGAGTTATGCAACAAAAAACCCCCAGTGTAATAAGACAGTGTGTGGAATACACCTATGCAATCCATAAATTACAACTCTGTATACATATATGAAATACTAAATTTACATAAAAATCCATAATCACAACAAAAACATGAATCCAATGCGGGAAGAACTTAATACAGTGAAACCATTATTAAGCATTTAAGATTTTGAATTGGTTGACTCAACACCTATGATTTTCATTTACACATAATTAATGGAGGAACGTGTTTTCATAGCACCTTTTCTATATCAATAAACCAGTTGACAGCAGCAGATGATGTAGAGAAGATACTATGAAAACATTTTCCTGCATTAATTATGTGTCAGTGAAACCCATCAATGTTAAGTAGACCAATTCAAAAGCTTAAAAGCCAGTACACTAGGACAAAGCACAGTTATTTCATAAATAGATAAATGGAAACTCCAAATCGCAAAAGCATAGAAAATAACAGCAAAATTATGTGCAAATCATGAACCTTCACAAAGAAAGTTAACAAACGAAACAATCAAACCAAAAACAATCAAGTCCTATCTGATAACAATCTAAATGGAAAGTCAAAGCCTTTTTCAAAAGTATCTTCTTTTATAATTCAATGTGTGTGTATTCTAGCACATAGGCTTTATAAATTCTTTCTTAGTGTTCTACATACATATGAATTCTCCTTACAATTACAATCAATTTCTCATAATCAACTTAGCATTTGCAGAGAAGACATAAAAATAAGGGTATGCATATTTACATAAAATCTAACATTAACTTTATAAAGGTTTAAAGGTTAGTGCGCTTGAGCACTTAAAGTGGAATACAATTTTGAAGCTAATATTGTAGAATTAGTAGATCATAAGGTGGTCATGATTTGTATTCACAGAAATCCAGGTAGCAATTTGCAAATATTATTTCAAAACTTTGAAATCATTCTTGAATATTATAAATCTAAGACTCAAGTTACAATAACAGGACATTTTAATATAAACTTTTTTTAAAGACAGTAGTGAAAATAAATAGCTTCATATTCCGCAAGAGGAATATGAATTCAGCTTGCTGAAATAAATGAACCTACTAGAGTGCAAAACAAGACTAGAACTGCAATAGATCAAATAATTATAAATATGCATATATTTTGGTATACAACATTAGTGATGAGGACATGGTTTTTCAGATCATTTTGGGTAGTTAATCCACTTATATCATAATTTTGGTAATTTTAATGAAGTTAAATACAGATGTTTATGTAGGAGTTAGGATTGTTAATAATGAAAACATAAATATGTTTAGCTTTGTTGTCAAGAGTAATTTGGGAAAATGTGCATATGATGAGTTTATGAAATCCATTACTTGCCGTTTAAATAATAACTCTATTACAGCAAGATTATTAAAAAGCAAGTTAAAGATTGAGATTCTTAAATAAATGTGTTATGGAGAGTAATACAACTCAGAAACTTTTTAGAATTATGACTCCCCCCCAAAAAAATAAAATCTAACAATAAATCTAAATCTAATTGGCAATGTTGAAACTCGAAGGTGGTTGAGTTCCACAATATTGAAGTAATAGGTGCAATGGTAAATTAGTCTCAGATCCAAATGCTGCTTTAATACTTTTAATACACATTTTAATGATATAACAAAATGTGCTGCAAAACCAATGATAAAATGAACATTAGAATTACCATAGTTTCCATATTCATTTTTCCTTTTGCCTACTGATTTTAATAAGGTCAGTGCTGTAATTAAGAGCCTCAGTAATAAAAAAAGCATGTGCTGAAGATCACCTTTCAAGTTATTATAATTAAAAAATGTAGTGTGCACATTAGTGAGTTGTTAAAATGTTTTACAAATCTGGGAGGAGATTCTTCATCAGAGATGGGTAATGAAAGAAATGCTGAGCCACCGCAGAAGAGATCGCCGCTGACCCTTTGGCACCTGTCGAAGGGGCCATCGCCATGCCATCCACTGCTGAAGCTACTCCAGGATTCGCCACTGCTGAATAGCCAGCCGCTCCCCTGGCATATGCTGGGAACGGTGCCTCACCGCTGCTGGTGACCAGGCCTTCTTGTGCAACAGCCACTGCTTTGACCCAGCACTAGCAACATCTCTCTTGCCCAGTCAACACCGCACCTCACCTTCCACTGCAACAGTTGACTCCACCAGCCTTACACAATATCATCACAACTCAACACCCCACGCAGCAGCCAGCACCACCACCTACTTCACCACCGCCACTGTCATCGTGATACAGTGCTGTGATATCTGGAGTACCTGGGATCTTCCTTCAAGATACGTCTTCACTGCCACTCAACACTGGTGGCCTTCAACCTTTAAAGCCACAAGAATCATGACATCCCGGGGACCTACAACACTAATTTGCCTGGAATTCGCTGAATCGGCCGACTGTGTGGCTGCCATGAGGCCCGGCCTGCCCTTGTTAGGGCAGGTTTTTCATGCTGAGGCAAGCCGAGCGGAAGGCCACCAGCCATGCCGCCAATGCTGGTGCTATGGGCACGACACCATAACCTGTGCTGCACATCCGAGGTGCCACTACTGCAGTGCACCGACCTTGACTGCACAATGCACCAGCCACAACCTCTGCCGATGCCACCAATACTGTGCCTCCTGCAATGGCCATGGCCACTTCACTGGGCAGGTGCAGTGCCGTCTCTATCCGAGAAGCTGTCGATCTAATCCGGCCTTAACTATACTCGCAGCTTCAGCTCCTCCGACGTCAACACCTCCATCACCAGCCGCAACAGACAACACTCTGCGAGATGCGGCCTAGGATCTCCATACAGAGGTCCTCATCATAGGCTCCCGCATCTCTCAGCAAGATGAAATGTTATCTTTGTTCATCACCGCCGTCAACTCTGCCAACGCAAAGCACCATCTCCACCGACTTGGCACTATAGAATCAGTAATACAAGATCTTCATGCCATCACCACTGCCTTCACCACCAGCTGCATGCAGCAATTAGACAACAGACACCACAATCAGTGGCCTGGGACAAGTCATCGACAGCCTGCCAGTGAACTCGCCACTGCCTGCTCCAAGAGCTCACCTGGAAGAGTTTAGGCTCATGTTAACAAATCTTGTGGACCTCGTGAAAGTCCTAATCACCACAACGACCAAATTGACTCCAGTTCTCAGTGACTTGAAGGGTGGTCAGGAAAGACTGCGCATCTCATGTTGACCAACCTAAGTGCTCCTTTCAAAGAGTGCACAAGTACTCAAAATACATCAATAAAGATGAATAAAAATCACCTCCAATCCCGATCCACTCCCCAGGGGCCAATCAGGGCCCTGGCACGGTCATGGCTTCTCCTTCACCACCTGCCAGCGCAATAAGCTGCCAGATACCTTCCACACTATCGGATGCTCAGCGGAACCCCAATACCTTACCTCACTTCTCCTTCCAATTCCTGTCCTTAACTTCACCTACCTATTCCCATCACTTTCCCCCCAAAAAATACAAATCTGTCACTAAGTATCTTTAAATCCTTAATATATGGCTGCTTTTTAAAAAAGAGTTAAGGAAAGATGTGGATAGTTATAGACCGATTTCGCTATTACCAGTATTTTCAGTTATGAAAAAAGTTGGAAAATACTAATACCAAATATGTAGCACATACAAAATTTATAGGCAACTGAATAAAGCATAATTTGGAATGGACTGTTCACAGAGATAATTTGAATAAAAAATTAAGTTAGCTTTGTTATAATTCACTTATATAACATAAGTCACCACATATTTGCCACTCAAAGTTGTGGTACTTAATTTTCTCAAGAACAAGCTTCAGTTTCAGAAGACCCTTAGGTTTGTAGAGTGTGCAAGTGGTATTGAAGCTAACTTGTTGCCATTATGAAATAACACTGCCTTAAGACTTCGTTTGGAAGAATCAATAAAAAAGATGCCAGTTACTTGGCTCACATGCTTCCCTGTCCAACTGTTGAATAAGATTACACACATCCACACACAACACAAGTTGATCTTCTGCGTAGTACTTATGAAACTGTATTTTGCAATTCCTATGCTACGAAAATGTAATGCCAGGTGGTAACAAATTCTTCTCCTGTAGTCTTGAGCTCAGTAATTCACTTTTTTGTTTTGTGAGGCCTAAACCCCTCACTAAATCATTTAACTGAAATTGATTATACTGTTGTGGTGAATTGATAAATTCTTCTGGATCAGAAACCAACTTATTGTCGGAAGTCACGGAGCTGCTTTCAGATTCACTGAAGTTGACGTCACTAGTGGTATAGGTATGGGTAGTTTGGGGCTATGAGGAATAGGCATGTAGCCAAGTTCAGATTTGGATATTTAATTCCTGTTTCACTTTTGTTGTAGTCAGTGCTTTGCATATGCAAAAGTAACAATCGTCATGGTGATTCTGCTGCTCTTCCCATATCACTGATTTTGGCAAATGGCATTGCTTTCTGCTTTCCTTCATACCAATAACATAATTGCTCAACACAAATGTTATATGCAATATAAGACACAAACGATTTTTCCTGGTCACCAACGTTCTGTTTGAAATATGAGTAATATAGTTTCTTTGTTTGTGAGTCTACTTTATGTACCTTCCCATCAAAAATGTAACACCCAAAATGTAACAAAACGTCTGAGGACTTTGTAGACACTGTCTCCTGCATAATCTTGATGTAGAAGTCATACTCAAACTTTTATTTTAGTTTAATTTAAAGGTGAGTCGGAATTGTTACACTAACATCACTTAAGTTTACTCACTTAACATGTTTCGGGAAACGGTTGTTCCCATCCTCAGAAGTTAAATCGACTGGCCCGTGTTTTTGGTGTTTCCGTTTTTTGGACTGGATCCTGTGGTGGCATCTTGTGGTGGAGAAATGTACTTCCAGATGTACTATGTTTGACGACATCTTCGCTGTTGTCCCTAATAGGTTCATACAAGACTCCTTAGCCTTACTAAACCTACAGAACCAATCAATAAAATTCACCATAGAAATAGAAAAAAGAAGGCATGCTACCATTTTTAGACCTAAAAATCATCAGAGAACAAAAGAACCTAACCTTTGGCATATACAGGAAGCCAACACACTCTACTAATTACATAAAAAATAAGAGTTTCAATCCAACCACACACAAACATGCAGTACTAAACAGCCTAACACATAGACTGGTATATACCCCCTTAAATAAAAAAGAATACCAGTTAGAATACCAGCATATAGTAGACACAGCAATACATAATGGGTACAACAAAGCAACTATTGACAAAAAATTGCAAAATTCAAACGACAGATGCACATCAGAAACACAACAAATCTCAGCCAGCAAGATAAAGAGCTAAAGTTCAAGAAATTCACATACCACCCAGGAACATTTCACAAATTTAAGAAGATTTTCATGAAACATAACATCAGCCTAGCTACACAGAACAAATTTAACATAGAGAAATTACTTTGTAACAAGTTAAAAGACCCCATTGCACAAGACAAAAAAGCTGGAATCTATAAAATCAATTGTTCAGATTGCAATAAAGTATACATAGGTAAGACAAAAAGAAACCTAGAAACTAGGCTAAAGGAGCACATGAGATGTATTAAATACAAACAAATGGACAAATCTGCAGTTTCACACCATTTTTGTATCACTAATCACAACATCAAACCCAATATTACATTAGTCAAACCAGCCAAATTTGCAGCCGAATTAGATGCATGGAAGAAGAGCACCAATCTAAAACACAACACACATCTAATGAATTTTGATTTGCCGCCACCAAATCCTCTCTGGAAGTACATTTCTCCACCACAAGATGCCACCACAGGATCCAGTCCAAAAAACGGAAACACCAACAACACGGGCCAGTCGATTTAACTTCTGAGGATGGGAACAACCGTTTCCCGAAACATGTTAAGTGAGTAAACTTAAGTGATGTTAGTGTAACAATTCCGACTCACCTTTAAATTAAATTCAATACACATCACTGTTTCTAGCTTCTTTTCATTACAATATCAACATAATTTTATTTTAGTATTACATATATAGCAGATGAATATGCATATTAATACAAGTTTTCAGCTCAATTGAAGTTGAGATCTATGATAGCTGTAAATATAAAGATAAATACCTCTCAAGAAGACAGACCTGACACACAGAATAAAACTGATAAGTGCTGGGAATACAAACATTAACATCTGGGCAATAAGGGAGGATGGAAGTGAGCCGATTAGGAAGAAACTGAACAACAGATTTACAATAATATAATGAAACGTAGCAGTAAGCAGTATAAACTGAATGAATTTAGCGCCATAGACATGTATGCACCTAATCATAAGAACTAGATGCGATAGCCAAAAGCAGACTTCATTTTTTAAATCAAGACACTGATTTCCATTAAAGTCCCATATTTTCCTTTATACCACAGAATCAATGTTGATCAGTGTAGTTGACTGAACATGTATTAAACATTCTTTCTATTTTTTTGCTCAATAACATGGCAATAACTAAAATGGAAAGAATGAATAAAGGAATAATATTATTAAAATATATTAATACTGTGGGCAAAAAAGCATGATACAATTGGCCAGATCATCAACAAAGGCTTCGAGTGCGAGAGAATTGAGAAAGTAAACCCGTATGGTACAATTGGGAAAGCAATGGAAGAGGCTTTGGCTGGGTTTACCCAGAAAGTTTACCATCCCCATTCTGGTAAAATTTTGAACATTATGTTTATGTTGCTCTAGCAATAAGGGATTATAAAAAGACAGCAGAAAATAAAATATTAATTAGTTTGGAGATATTTACAAGTGAATTATGAGGAATTTGTAAGTCAAAGCTGCAAAGCTTTTTGCATATTTTGTATAATACCTGAAGTATGTTATGACCTAACAGTGTTTTTATTTGTCACAGTAGATATTAGTTGAGCAATTATGGATGTTACACTGGGCATTATTTTCTGTTTTGTGTGTGTATACAATTTATTTTTTCAGTACACAGTGGTAATGAAACTGATTACAACATATAATGCAGCAAAACTTACTTAAATAGGATTGTTAGGTTTTGGTATCCAGAAACTTTCGTGCCTACATACAGAATTAAAGCTTATTCAGAAGTTTTGACATTGTTTCATTACACACACCTCTGAAGTATTTCATAAATGGCAATTAATAAAATAAATATGACATAGAATGTGTATCATTACAAACAGGATTGGCTGTCACTTTTTAAGCCTTGTCCTCTGGTTGCTTAAGAATTATATCATGACCATCTATGTATAGGTATTGCTTGGAAGGAAATGTAATTGGGTTTTATTTTTACAGCAATCTCTGTGGAATAGCAGCAACTAACCAGCTTTTGTTTCTACACACATCTTCTCTGGAGGTAACTATTTTCTACTCCATGGTATTTTCAATGAAAGCTGTGTAAATCCTTTTAGTCTTTTACTAACTTATGCATTGAAATTACAAGGTGTTTTATAGCTCAAGTCCAGCAGAAAGAATTGGGCTTTTCAATGATGAAATTATTACAAAAATTGGAGCTTGGCTTTTGAGATTACCCTATATACACATGCCCACATATATACATACAAGTTTTCTCTCTTTATAGTATTAGTATAAAGAAGCACCAATAAAGGAAAATGTAATACAAGTGTCAGAAGCTTTCTGATGGAAACATTAGCCAAGAGCCAGGTCTTACCTTGGTGATTTTACTTGACTGAAGTCCCCATTCTGTAACAGAATAATGCAAAAGTACAGTTTCACATAATGCCTATATAGTATTAGTTAAATGTTCTGCATCATATAGTTTTTCTTAAAGCAACAAATTTGATTTATTTTTAAATTTAGTATATGACATTAGCAGTTATGCAGAAACAAAGATTCAACATTGCATCATGTAATGGGGTTAAAGGAAACCCAGTATAGACAACAAAGAGCTCGCAAAAGAAATGTTTATCAAAGATAAATCAAAATCTATTATTCACTTAGACCAGTATTAACAAACGTCTCATGTGACACATTCAAATGACTTTCTCCATGTGATGCATTCATACAACTTCCTTTAACAATGATAAATTGATATATGTTAGAATTTATATGAAGAGTTAATTCCCATTGAAAAGAAAAGTAAATATAAATGCAATTCTTAGATGCAAGTCACATAAGACTGCATGCATAGAGAAAGAATTCAGCATTTCTTTCTCCAAGTAGTGCAAGTTTTTGAACAAAGCGAGATCTAAAGCCATCTACCGTACAATCGTGGTACTCATTCATTTGACTATCTCACATCAGACGCTAATCTGTTGTTTGCTTGGTACAGTACTTTATATATCCTATTTATTTATAAAGATTGGATTTGTTATTACTAGTTGCATTATCCAATTTGAAAATTGAGATAGTCTTGAGTTTTACGTATCTAGAAATCTGGGCCAATTTAGTGTTATGCCTATGGTTGCATTCTGAATGCAGCTTTATTCTTCAATCCACATTACATTATAGTAGGTTTTTTCCTAAGATGATTTCAAACTAAGCAAGAAGTTCTTTGTAATTCGGAAGATACATGTCACACATATACCAATTTCACTGAATTAGGTATTTGCCTCAGAACTACAAAAGTAAGCCTATTATAGAAAAAATAAAAGATACAGTAATTGAATTTTATTTATGGATGCTCTTTAACTACTATGGTCCCATTCTATATGGGCGTGAGAGACTGGAAATTTTGCTCAGAGGCCCCTTTTAGGTGCAGTAGATCTATGACACAGGACCACCAGTTTTACTTCCCTTCTGAAGGAAGCCATGCTAAGGATTTTTATGCCCAAAAAAATCCACTGCCATCTGCTGGATTTATACTTGAGACCTTGGGAGCTAGAGACTAGCATAGATAAAAGATACGCACCATAATAGTAAGCCTTTGAGAAATTGTGAAAAACCTAAATTCTAAACCATTAGAATCCCAAAAAGCAGATAAACAAAATTAATTTGTAATCTTGGATAAAGAAGAGTACACCAAAGGATGCAAGAGCTTCTACAATCCTCAGAATATACACAAATAAAAATGATCCTATAAACAAACTCATCTGCATTACAAATGAGAGCAGCAAAAACTCTTTGCAACAAAGATAACAAAAGACTATAAATAGGCAGGACTACAACTACTAAAATGTACAGCTTAACAAAACTTCATAAAACTGGAAAAAAATAAGACCAAACATATCATGTATTGAAATGCCAACAAATAAACTGCAGATTAATTAACCAACAAATTTCAAGAATTCCAAAATTTGAATCATTAAGCATTAAGAATTCCCTTGACCTAATAAAAAAGATAGAGAACATACAGCTTAAAGATGGCATATTAGTTTCATCTAACATATTTTCAGTATTCCCAAATGTGCACAAGGATACAGTTTTAGCAGCATTAAAAATTGGTTCAACTCCATCAACAAGAATGAAATGGAAATTGAAGAGCTTATTAGCTTAACAAAATGGTTAACTGAGCAACCTTTTTTTTTTTCTTTCTTTTTTCAGTTTTGCAGGAAAATACTTAAGCAAAGCATCTAATCATGGGAAATCAACTGTCACCCTTTAAAGCCAAATTATTTACAGTGCTCTAGAGACAAAAGTAGTTATTGGACTTCCATGAGTGTTTAAAACTTGGGTTAAATATGTTGGTGATGCATCACAGTGGTTAAAAGGAAAAGTTCACCAAATGTTCTACAATTATTGAATCTACAAGATAGAAACATAAAATTTACTATGGGAATAAAATCTGACAACCAGCTTCCCTACACCTAGACTTAAAAATTATGAAGAAAAATAATAGGTTGGCTTTTGGAGTATATAGAAAGAACACTCATACAGACAACTATATAAAAACTCATAGTCATTACCTTCATTAGACAAAGTTGCTGTATATGACAGTCTGACCAACAGATTAGTGAAAATTCCTCTCACTCAAAGACAACACAGCTTACAATTCCAGGAAATCTTAGGAACAGCTATGAAAAATTGTTCAAAAAAGAATTGGATAGATTAATTAAATGGCTCCAACACAAAAACATAATATGAGAAAACACATCTGTAAAATGAAATAGGGCACATAGAAATTTTCACAAGATCTTCAAAGAAAAGCAACATTACACTCTGGAAATAAATTCAATACAACATTTCTATTAAAAGTTAACCAAAAGGAATCTACTCCCTGATAAAAAAACTGGTATTTACAGGATAGATTGCAGACTGTGAAAGTGTTTAAGTAGATAAAACGAAATGAGATCTAGGGAACAGCTAATTCATAGAAGAAGAAATATCAGAAGTGATGCATTTTTGGACAAAACGACATGAAATTATGAACTCAGTGACACTAATTAAGCAAGCACAAAAATCCACTGAACTGAAAATATGGGAAACATTATTTTTATAGAAATATTGACTAAGTTTAAGGAACTATGAGATCACAATGGGCCAAAAACTCATACAGCCAGCAACAAGGGCAAGTAGCAAGTCATGATCATCAGGACAAGCTATCCAGCCATAATAAGTTGACAAGAAAGACATTTCTTTAAACTAATTCTGAGTTAAATACCTAATTCAGTGAAATTTGTATATGTGCAACTATATCTATAACTTTAAAGCAAGAAGTGCTTCAATTACATGTGGAAAATAGTATTCAAATGTTTATTCACAGTAACAAATTCTTGCAATGGAAACAAAAGGGAAAAAACCAAGAATTGCAAACTTTAAAACATGTCGAATAGATAAAATTTCAGAAATGTTATACTTGCACATGGAATAATTTGGAAACAGGCAACACTAAAGAGAAATTTACAAATTCTGTTTTGGACAAGCTCTGCATTTTTCCTGTAATTAGGTTTTTCTCTTTTTTTTAATGTTTCTTGTACATAATTCTACAATCTTCAATCAAATAAAGTGTCTTTATAGGCTATTTACAAAATATCCAACATATACATATTATTTGACATGTAACGGTAAAATCAGACTAAAAAAGTCATTGCCATAGCATCAGAACAGTTCAAAAACGTTTCAGAGAGAAGAAAAGATAACGAACAATTTTCTTCCATGGGGTGTGAGGGTTTTGTTGAAAATCATCTTGTTGCAACCTTGGAAAATGATGAATTTAAATAATGAGTATGGCATTTATCCAACTTTTTGTTTACGAGTTATCCTGTTCTCTCTTACTCTCTCATAAATTGGGTTTTTGTAAAACAGTACTGTGCTTGCAAACATGTATTGCAATTGCTTTGCACACATTTTTTAAATTAGATTGACAAATTAATTTTATTCACTCCTCCATTCTTTATGATATTATTGTACAATAATCTGGAAGATTTTTATGGTAATTCCTCTTCTCCTTATCCCTTAAAATTATAATTTCGTACTGCAATGGCTATTCCTAATAAGCCATGAAAAACTCTCCGATATTCATGCAATTAGATGTGAAATATTGGTGAAACGTCTGACTTCAACTTGCTCACAAGTTTTACAAGTTTTGCAAATACCACAAAGCCTAAAAGTACCTGGACAATCAGCAAGTGAAATTTTGCACTTTTATACCTTCTCTTTGGTCTAGTCCTCACATAATACAGAAATTCTTTAAGCATACAACCGAGGTGAAGCTGGTGAATATAAAGATCCCGCATTCCCAGAACACCACGTTAATCAACCTTTTTAGAAAAGACACACAGTCTACAACCATCGAGAAAAATAATCAGTTATTAACTACAAAATTTAAGTTCACTGATTACAAATGTTAACTGGACTCTTCTCTCTTTGTACAACTATTTAACATACCCTGCTAACAAGCTTGAGGACAACACACAAAAAATAAAACAACACTTTTTTACATGAGGGTTATTACAATATTTTCCCTTGGTATCTTACCATTATAAGCAGATTCTTTTTTGTTTTTCTGTGTCTTAGATTTAAATCATGAACATCTATATACAGGATGGAAGATGAACATCCTTGAACAGGATAACCCTTTGTAATGAACAGACCAAAAAATTTTAGTGCAATTTTTAAAATAGTTTTACAGAAAATAGCAAAGATTGCTTTGTATTAACTCTATTTTAAATACGAATTTTAAGAAACTTAAATATTATCTGTATGATTAAATACACTTTGAATTAAGCCAATTCACACTGACTGTTATTAAAGGCTTTTGAAATTTGTTTCAGTTGAATCTACATTGTTGTCCACAGAATACACAACATGACAACACTTAAGATTGAAAGAAACACACTTCAGCCATTTGTTTATAAAGAAATGTACTTCTGCTGTTGTTTACTGTGCTTATGACTTGTTTTTGAAATAATGGATTACCAGTTTACAAAATGCCTCGTTTACCAATGCCAAGTATTCTTGAAATGCTGCTTATTTAAGGTGAAACACATCATAATGTGGCAACTGCAGCAAGAAGTTATCAAAAATCATTTCCAAATAGACAAGCACCACATCATAGGACATTTGTTTTCATCTGTCAAAGAGTTCTAGATACACAGGAAGTATATCTCCTCATGTTGAAGGAGCTGGTTAAAGAAATGTTGCACAAGAAGAAGAAATCCTTCACTTGGTGGAAGAAGATTCTAGAAGCAATAGCCGTAGTATAACTAGCACTAGCGGCATATATCAATGAACTGTTTTGAGAACATTAAAAGAAGAATTGCTATGCCTTTATCATACTCAGTGCATCCAGGATCTCTCTGAAGCACATTATGCACCAAGGGTAGCATTTTCTGAATGGTTTCTTTAATACTCTCCCCTTAAAATTCTTGCAAAGGATGAAGCAATGTTTACCAGAAATGGAATAATTACCATAATGCAACGAGAATCCACACTCAATAAGACAAGACAGCTTTCAGCACAGATTTTCTGTAAATGTTTGGGCAGGAATTATAGGAACATTAATTGGTCCACGGATACTTCCTCGGGTTTTGAAAGGCGCCATCTATTTCTAGTTTCTTTAAGAAACATTACCTCTTCTGCTTGAGGATTTTCCCCTGGCAGTAAGAAATGATGTGGCTATTACAGGATAGTGCACCACCACACATAAGTAGAGCTGTGTGTGGCCATCTGTGCAACATCTATGTACAATAGTGGATCATTCAGAATGGACAATAATATGGCCAACAAGATCGGCAGATCAAAATCCAATCAAGTTTTTTTCTTTGGTGCTATGTGAAAACTCACATATACATTACAAAAGTGCCTGATGAAACATTGCAAGATGGAATACTTCGAGCAGTAGAAGAAATCAAAAAACAAACCATACCTGCTTCGTAGAGTGCAATAGAATTGGAGAAAATGTGAAGCATGTATGTTGACGAGAGGTGCACATTTTGGACAATTTCTATGAGCATTAAAAAGAAATTCTCATTCATTTTCTAGTCTTGTCTTACTTTAATTATTCACAAAGTTTTATAAATCACTAAGAAAGGAAGCATAATCATGTAACTTGGGATTTTCAAACTTTCGTTTACTTTTAGCTGGTAATTTCGCTCAGAGGCCTCTTTATCAGGCTTGAGGTTCTTTTACGTGCCATAAATCTAGGACACGGACTGCTGGCTTTTACTTTCCTTCTGAAGGAAGCCACACCAAGGCCATCGCCCTTCGCCGGGTTTGAACTAGAGGCAAACTCGAGAACTAGAGGCTAGCATGATAGTTATACACCACAGAGGACGACAATACAATCATATATATAGTTTTCTGTTTATTTATATACCGGAAATGTTTACTTGTTTGCTGGCATAGCAGCAGAAGCTGAAAATTTAAAGTTAATCTGTTGAATTGGCTGCATTGTAATACTGTGCAAAATAAAATAGTGATTATATCAAGAACAAAAAGCTTTATGTAAAAAATCTATTAATGAAAACACTCAAAACAATGTGCTCTTTCATAGTTTGAAACAATGACTGCAAGTCCCCTTCCACTCTGCATAGTACTGCCTCCTTTTGCAAGCATTTGTGATAGTGCAGAATTCCCCAAGATGCTAGTAGCAACACAAGGAGTGGGAAAAGTGACAGTTTTGATGAGAGAGAGGAGTGATTTAAGAAAGAGACAGAGATACACGGAATTCACAAATATTTCACCAGAAGGGTGACAGCAGAAATACGGGCAATTGAACTCTCATACAATGTTATGTAAAGCACCAATCAAAATAGTTGTTAAATTATAGGAGCCAATGTGCATATCAGGGCAATCTCATACAAAAGGAGGAATTTTGTTCAGCAGTTCACTTCACTAAATTGAGTTATATTTATTGACGCTCTTTAATGCTATGGTTCTTAGCGTCCCATTCTACATTTGGCGTGGTCCCATGTCATAGATTTACAGCACATAAAAAAACCTCAAAGCCTGGTAAAGAAGCCTCCGAGCAAAATTACCAGTCTTTCACGCCCAATATAGAATGGGATGCTAAGGACCACAGCGGTTAAAGAGCGTCCATACATAAAACTCAATTTAATTTAATTGAAAGACCAGAAATTTTGCTCAGAGGCCTCTTTATTAGGCTTGAAGTCCTTTTATGTGTCATAAATCTATGATATGGGACCACCAGGATTACTTCCCTTCTGAAGGAAACCTGCTATGGATTTTCACACCCAAAAAAATCCATCGCCCTCTGCCAGATTTGAACCCATGGTCTCAGGAGGCTAGCATGGTACCCCCAGACCATGGCAGCAAAAAAAGAAAAAAAAAATATAGATCAGGGAGTGATGCCAGGTAAAGTTCAGGGAGAGATCCTAAGGGAGGAGGGAGATATCATGTGATGACAATGAGTTCCCATAAATTACTAAAAATAGGGTTACCAGGAAAAAAGTTACGAATATAGCATAATTATGTAAAAACGGTAAATAACTCGAAAGCCACTTTTACTTTTTATATCTGGAATAAAATCCAGTTAATAACCAAACATGTGCTTATATCATTGCCTTCACCAACTCCTGACATACAGTCGATAAGAATAGACTTAATTTCTGGGATTTACCAGCACAAGAGAGGAGCCGGAGGACTTCAAACCAGATATCACCAGAAGGCAAGTAAGCATCTATGCTGAAATTAACGTAACCTGAGTAGCAGCCTTCCCGACATATCACAAGTATGAAGAATTATCTTCTACTCCATAGCAAAATCAATGAAAAGTCAAATCTTTCTTTGCAATTATACTCTTTTACAGCTTCAATGAGTTTGTATTGTAGTACAAAGGCTTCATAAATCTCTTTTAGTAACTTATGAATTGAAATTACAAGATGTTTTATATCCGATGTACCTTAGAAAGAATAGGGCTTTTCAATCATGAAAAAATTATCAGAATCAGTTTTGAGTGGTTTTCCAGATCTATCTATCTATCTGTCTGTCTATCTATATATATGTATCTATCTATCTATCTATCTATCTATCTATCTATCTATCTATCTATCTATCTATCTATCTATCTATCTATCTAGCTCGCTCTCTCTCTCACACACAAATATATAAGTTTTCTTTCTTTATATTATTTATGATAAAATAAAAAACATTAAATTCAAATGAGTTTTCAGATAAATAGTTTTGTCCACAATCCAGTCATATCTGAATATATTCATAGAACATTTTATTCCAGTTATACCAAAGAGAGTTAGGATAATTGGACTGTGAAAATGAAATATTGAACTTTTCCAAAATACACATAATAATTAGGTATATGAAACATTATAAAGAGTGTGTGTCTCTCAACAAATTTTGAAGACTCCTTCACCACAGAATCATGTCCTTCCTGCAGGACACACACTAAAAGACATTCTCAAACATTTTAAAATTAGGCAATTAGGATATCTACATATTCATACCCAATTTGCAGTAGTATATATTTATAATGTTTGTGTATGTGTGTTTACTCAACGTGTTGAAGCCATCTTGTGACGTCATTCATTTGTTTGGTTTGTAGCTCCATCTGGTGTTAGCAATTTGCGGCAGTATTAGTTTTTGTTTGAAAGAATTTTACTTTTATTTTTTATTTAATTCTGGTTCACTGTCCTCCGGCTAGCTATTATCTTATTTTGGGTCGAGTACTTCTCTTTATACAGGTTGTGTAAACGGAAAGGAATCTTTTATCCAAATATAACACTGATGAAGAAATTTGTTTTACACTTTTATTGTCGAACACGTTAACTATCACATTTATACATTGATCTTAACACTCGCCAAACTGAAACTGTTAATAACAACTTCTTACTAATCACTTTTAATCCACGTACTTCAACCTTTTGTATAATTAACTTTACCATACTTGAGAATTTTCATAACTCTGTTACGCGTAACCTGCAAATCGATATCCGAAGTGTGCCGTACAAATACTTTCGACGAGCTGATGGGAATGCGACGTGTGGTGTACAAAGAATTTTGATGAACTGCCGGGGTCTACTTCCAACCTACTCTTTTTATACTCATTCACCCAGATATGCCTAAAGATTATAACTGAACTGCATTTGGCTAATAAAACGCGCCTACATTAGCGTCTATTTTAATATGCAATGAAAATTATGAATACATATGCTCTAGGGAAACGTTCCAGAAGATTCTCAAGGAAAAAACGCGCCAACATTACGTAACTTCCTCTTTCCCAATAATGATAAACAGATCACCCCCTCGCTGCATTATAGCGCGCTATTATTGTCAGTTTCAGTAAGGCCGTATAAACTTACTTCTCAACAATAATTACAATCAATAAACATCTCAAATTAATGTCACATAAAAATGCATATTCATATTACAATCATTATTTACATTTAAGTAATTTGTGATACAAATTACTGCATCAAGTTTCATCCTTGTTTTCCCAGATATTAATGTAAGCAGATTTTTTTTTTTGTATCCTTTACTGCAAATAAGGCTAATCTTTCTTTCTTTTTAATTTTTAGGCCTGGCAGTCCTAAAGGGTAAAAGGAGAGACATTAAACCTTATAATGGGGTTGCCTGTATTCTTCCAAAAATTTAAGTTCTGTTTGTACCTTTCAAGTAGGAAGAAAAGTATAGCTGATCATCAATTGCTACAATATCATAGTATTTTTGGTATGACATCAACAAAACATCCCTCAGATATCTTATAATTTTCAAGAACTATCACCAGCATTTCTTTCAACCTTTCAAATGCAACATCTGGCACACACTGTACACATTCATGAAACTATTTATCTTTATTATTTTGTATTACTTAGTTCCAGTACTTTATAAAGTGCATAATAAAAATTCTAACCGCAGTAGATTTCAACAAACTTACCTTAATGTCACCACAAACAGATGAGGTTTCTGTTTCCAGCCACCAAAGTTCTTTTTCAATTTCTACTTTGTTATCCATTTGGTGATCATTGTTGTATTTCTTAACATTCATTACAGGATCTGCTGGAAGAAATTCTCTCTCCTTGTGTGAAACAAAGTCTGAAACCAGAGTCTGCTCCTCATTTTCTGTCTTAATACCTACCTCATAATTGTTGCTGTATGTAATAGTTTCAGACTTAATCTGCTTTACGAGATGTTTGGTAAACAATTCTGTCTCTTTCTGGGAACAAACGTCTGGAAAAGGGCTCTCGGATTTAAAATCTGTTTTGATTGCCACATCACAATCATCATTCAAAGCCCCAGCATCATTGTTTGCCTTCACTTTAACATTTTTGATAAAGAACTCTCTCACATTCTGTGAGGCTATGTCATTCGAGAAAAGATCCCCTTCTTCGATTTCTATTTTGGTATCCATTTTACAGCTGTTGCTGCATCTGATAGTGCTAAATCTGTGGAGAAACAAACACATCATGAATAGCAAAACAATGGCAAGCAATGTGTAGATTACCTGTACAGTTAGGACTACTGTATATAGCTGAGGTGTGTGACTGTTACTGCTCCACTGCCACTATCCTTTCTGCAGTCAATAGCTCATCTCACATGTCCTCAAATACAATAGACTCAACTGTATGTAGTTGTGCCATTACTGTCCCACCTCCACTCCCCTCTCCAAAGTGATTGGGACATCTTATATGTCTTCTAAAACTATACATTCAATAACTAAATGTTCACAAGACAAGACTACTGCATTTTTTACTGCCCTATCTTCACTCCTCTCTGCAATCATTGGCTCATCTTACGTATCTTCTAACACCATACACCCATTATGATCAACTTCTTGTTAATCCAGATAAATTGTTAAAATAGCTTCATTACACATGGGTACAGCAGGCAGAAAAGTCAAATTTTCAGAAATCTTATGTGCTACATTTACAGGCACTATCACTTATTTTTATGTAACTTCTACAAACTACTTTTATGAAAACTTATTACTTTCTGTAATGCTTAACTATAGTAAGTGAGGAATATTGCATTCTACCCAAAAATTTAATACTGTAAAATCAAACATTTGATACTCTAAAATATGTTATGATGACTCCTGAATTAAACAATTATGTTTTATATGTATGTGTTTATGTGCATGCATCATCAGCAAACCAAAACAAACTGGATGAATACCAAACTTGGTATTTAAGATCAGGATCTTTCAGGTATGTGGCATGAGGCTTTCAACAAAATCATCATACCCCAAAGTACCCTTTATATGGAAAAATGTATAGTTTTTTATTTTCTTAAAAAATAGTCTTAACAATTTTGAATAAAATAGCATAATGTATGACAAAATGTATATTTTGAATTTTTTGGATATAGTATGTAAAGTATCCTCATTCTTAAGGACCTTTGTATAATAATCTGTAAGAGACAGACAGTACACAAAAAATGTAGATCTTGTTAAAGGACACAATCTATGTTAAATCAGTTTTTGTGGCATCAGCGCTTTCTAATATATCAGCTTTTATTGATAGGGATTTTCAAATACAGAATACTTTTTACTTCCTCTACTATCCATCCAAAAATTTGACTCTTGAGATTTTATCCAAAATAAATGTTTGAGACTACACAAATAGGAATAAAATAAACAAACATATAAATAAATAAAAAAATTATAGTAAAAACACCTAAAGGTATGTGAGCAGCATAACTGAAAAACAGAAACTTACATACCAACTTGGCATTTAGTAACTGCATCGTCCAAGGATATCACACTAAGAATTTCAAGAAAATCCCTCCACCGTAAACTCTTCTTTATGATGAAAAATGTTCATATTTTATTTTCTCAAGAATGGCACAAATGATTTTGAATAAAATATTGTATTTTTAATATACTTGTATAACTAATTAAACGTAAATGTTGATTTTTGGGAACAGCCTATGGAGTTGTCTGTCTGAATGATTTTTGTAAAATAAAATTATTAAACTGTGAAAGACAAAATCTTACTACACAAAAAATGTAGAGCTCTCTGAAACACTGTATTTCAAATAATCTTATCTGTGGCATTAGGCATATCCTAGATATACATTATACGAGAAGCTTTCAAACATGTAACGCAAGAAATATTCTTAGTCCAAGGTTCATATGACCATGTGCAACCAAACTGATAACAAATGACAACTAGCTCTATTGCGTTTCTTATTGCAGCTAACATGTACAACATTTGTAACAATCGCAAAATCCTATTGCTCGACCACTGCTTTGCATACAAGCAGTCTTACGTCATGACAATAATGGAGTGTTCAGTAAGTGATCAAGGCGTGAGCTTGCCAACAGTATCTGACTGGTTTAGTTACTGTCATGAAGTCTCCCGAGGTTGCAGGTTCAAACCCGTGGAGGACGATGAATTTTTTTGGGCATAAAAATCGTTAGCATGGCTTCCTTCGGAAGGGATGTATGGCCAGTGATACCATGTCATAGATTTACGACATGTAAAAGAACCTCAAGCCTGATAAAGAGACTCTGAGTAAACCTTCCGGTCTTTCACGTCTAACATAGAATGGATGCCAAGAACCATAGCAGTTAAAGAGTGTTCATAAATAAAACTCAATTTCATTTTTTTTTCATGAAGTGTTCATAATCTCCAATGTAACTAAAATGGTGCACAAAGTTAGCTAGTCAGCGTAATTTAAGGACCAAAAAAAGATGGAGGCTGCATTCTTTAAGTGAAACAAGAGGCATCATTTTGCTACATTGCATTCTTTAATATGGTTACATGCAAAGTAAGTAAATAAATAATTATAAACCTTAAGTTATGTTAAGAAGGTATTCTCCAGCATGAAATTAAAATAAAAAGTAGGTCTAAACACATATTAGAGTAAAATGTACTTTGAAAAAATGTGCCATTCACGTTGAAGTTAGAAAAAAATCTCACATCACATGTTGGAAAGTTGAGCCCCAATATTACTAATTGGTTTGAATTTTTCAGCCCTTTATAATTTTTACTTTCTCTACTACGTATAGTAAGTAGGGGAAGCATTGTATTCTACCAAAAATTTGATACCGAGATTTCACTGGAAATATGTTTTCAGATCCCCTGAATCCAAAAAATGCATTTTTGGAAACATGTCCGTGTGTGTGTGTGTGTCTGTGAACAGCATAACTCAGAAACGAACAGTCGGATAAACACCAAACTTGGTATTTAGGTTCAGTATCCTCCAGAGATACGACACGAAGGTTTTCAAGAAAATCCTCCCACCCCAGGTTACCCTTTACATGGAACATTTTTCCAAAATTTTAATTCTCTCAAAAATGGCTCAAACGATTTGGATTAAAATATCATATGTTTAAGATATTTTCATGACAAATAAAATGTATATCCTGAATTTTCTGGGAATCTCTCCAAAAGTATTCTTCATTGTGAACGACTTTTGCATAGCTGGTAAACCATAGGAGATAGACAAAATTTTACTACACAAAAAATGTAGATCGCGTTAAAATACACAATTTATGTCATATACATTTTTTTTGTTGAGTGAACCATTTTCAAGATATTGCTTGTTATTCCCTTAAATTTTTCAATACTTATTTTCTCAAATGGGAATTCGTTATTTGTTTTTTTTTTGTCTTAAATATGCAAAGAGTATTAATCTGTGGCAAGGAGAATGGTGCTGCACATAGCAACCAGCTATTAAGAGATATGTCTGTGCTTATATTGCCCTTGTAAATACAAAACAAGGGGAACATAGTATGCCTTAAGCGATAGTAAAATATTTTTAGAACTGGTCGCTAAGTGTAAAATGTAATTCTCTTTGCATGTCAAAAGATCGTTTCTACAAATGTTTATCTCGATTAATATGAAATAGATGGAGAATAAGAGTTTGTACAAGAGTACAGAAAGCCATGTGAGTGTAACACATCAGATTTTTTTAAAGTGCTGCTGAGATTCAGTTGTTTCTTGCAACATCATGGAAACAGTATGAAGTTTCAAGGCCAGCATATAGAGATGTATGACTCGATTCTGCTTCCTGTATTAACCTTGTACGTACAACAAAATGTGTAATGAAACTATTTTCACAAAAGTTTAATCCATTAACAAGAAGTAGATAGAAAAGTCAGCTTTCTTGGGAATAGTTTGTGGTGGCTATGTAAAAGTAGACAATAGTGTTTAGAGAAACTTATGTGAATGTAACATCTGATATTTTTAAATTCATGATTAATAACCTTCTGGTGGTAATCTGAAATGATCCTTGGACCCTACAGTTTATTTTGAACACATAAATGAAATTTCATCAAGCGATATTATGGCCTCAATGAGCAACCTTATAACCTTACTTTCACTAACAAGTTTAGTAACAAAAAATAAATGTAGTCATTAATGAAACTATAATGGGCACATGATGTGTTGAATGAGCGGGAATGCCAATTTTGCCACTTTAGCTTGCTGGTCCATGTGCCATGCAGCAAAGATATCACAAGTGGGGATATTTGTGTGTTTGTGCTGTGATCTGAACATTGTTGTTGTTGTTGGTTTATTTATTGACATTGTACCCGGTAATGCCCAGGATATCCATGTCTTATGTCAGAGAAAGTGAGAAAAGTACAAAAACATGGTTATGTATCATCTTGGATATGAGTTCTACCTGGGATTATAGTTATATTTTACATTTGTGGAGAAATCTAAGGGGATGTGGTGCTATATGTTGGATGTCTGAACATTTTAAATGTGTGAGAATTTCTGTTAACTATGATGAACCCCTGGGAGTCAATACACAACTGCCAACTTGAAGAATTTTGCATTAATGGACATAATTACAGCATATAATCTCTCTTAATTGGTATTCCGTGGCCAAAAACATTTTTGTGGCCCTCATGGATAATTTCTTTTTGTCTGCTTCTTAACACGAATGTTTATTGCAGCCATGAGTGGTGAAAAAATTTGCTAAGCGCGCGCGCACACACACACATTTGGTTTCACAGCAAGTATGGATCCTGTGTGTTGTACTATTGCTATAAACTCTGAACTTTATAAAAAAAAAGTACATCTAATTAACAATACAGTAGACCCTCGTTTAACCAAATTCCAAGGGACCAAAAAACAGCCAATTCGGTTTAATGAAGTTTGAATTAACAAGGTTTTGTAAAAATAGTCCCGTGTTATCTGAAATGGTAAAACATGACTGTTGAGTTCACGTGTACCAACAGATGAGGGTGTTCCTCTTCTAAGAAAAAGTAAAAATAACTATTGTATACAGTATATGTGGCATTTGTTTAGTTGAGAAAATATACCGTCAAATGCTTGTAATTTTTTTTAAACAGTACTATTTGGAACAATATTCTACTCATTAATTCGTGAGTCGTATAATACAACAAACGACAACCTTAAGAAACACTTTACATACACCATTCTTTTAACCCTAAGTTTTAATCGGAACATGTGTTTAAGTTAAAACTCTTATACACATTTTAGTTCTATAATTTGAAAAACTCATTAACTGTTGTTGGTGGACCATTGGTTCGTAATGTTATGACACTCTCTAAAGATACCTCATCCAGGGCAGCCTGAAATGACATCAGAAGTGGCAGAAATCTCTTGAGAACAGAAATTCCAGCTGTAAATTCAGCGCGGGGTCACTGTGTCGTATCTTCATGTTCCACATCAGAAGATGAGGGTAAAGAGTTATCATTCTCTTCTGCATCATCAGCAAATGACTGGTTCTTCAGCAGCACAAGTGTTATTCACCTACACCAACCAGGTGTAGTCATGTAGAAGAGCATTATCACAATACCAATTGTATCCACACTATAAGTTCAGATGTGGATCATCGGTTTCCTGTTCAGTTTCAGCAGCATTATCAGTTGCTGTCCAGGCCTTCTTAAATCAGTTATGGTGTCTGTTGTAACTTCATCCCAAGCAGCTGATAGCTTGCAGTACATTCCAATGTGGAACTGTTTCTTGTAGTTCTATTGCACTGATGGCAGTTTTAACCAATTGACAACTGTAATTACGCTTCATTGAAGCGATTATTTCTTGATCCAATGGTTTCAGATGGCTCGTAGTGTTAGCTAGTAGGAAAACTTCTATGTTTGGAAGTTCCAGGTCATCAAACTGATGTACCAAGCAGTGGTCCAAAGTTAGCAAAATGTTCCTTTTCTCGCAGCCATTTGTTGTTGAATCTTAAAGAGATTTGGTCATTCAAGCTTTACTATTATTCTTGTACTGACTTGGCTGATTGAATAGGTTGACCTTTTTAAAACAATGCAGATTTTTGTATTTTCCAATCACTAATGGTTTGAGCTTCTCAGAACCATCTGAATTACAACACAGCACCACCGTCAGTCTCTCCTTGCTGCATTTTCTCTTGGCATTTTCTGCCCTTGGCATGTAGTGTTTTTTCAGGCATCAAGTTATAGAAAATGCTTGCTTCACCCATATTAAACACATTTCTTGGGTGATGAAAGGAGAGCTTAGATTCAAACTCCTGCGCCCACTCATTGGCATCTTACTCGTTTACTCTATGTGTCTCCCCACAGACACTGACAGCACTGATTTTATGCCTCTTCTGAAACTGCCATAGCCATCCCTCAGAAGACACAAACTCAGAAATTCCTTCTTTCTTGGGGATTTCCCAAGCCTTCTTTTGAAGCATGGGGCTGGACAGTGAAAAAGAAATTTAAGAAAAATTATGTGAAATGTGTAACGGCAAATACCGTAGTGCATATTCGGTTTAAATGAAGAATAACGTATGGAATATGTAATGAGCTGACTAAATTTTAGTTCGTAGTACAAGTTATCCAAAATTTGGTTTAAGCGGTAGATTTTTCCATGTAATTCGGCAGGGACCGAGCAGCTACTATGGATTAACTGAGTTTTCGGTTTATCCAATTTGGAATTAGCGAGGGTCTACTGTACAAGGTTTGTGGACAGTATGTTTAGGAACTTGTATGCGAAATTACCTCTTCTTGTCATGATCCTTGTAATTTTCTGATGCAACATCTTAAATTTAGCTCCTAATATGAATTTCTCCTATAAAATGTTCCATATTTCTACTTGATAAAAGTCTGAACAATGAAAATCAGATCACTGTAGCAACACGTGAAAGCACAAACTCTATGATAAAACCATGAAGAAAAATAAAACAAAAAATCAGAAATGTTCATAATTTTATCAAATTTCAGATACATTACCTTAATGCCTTCTCATACATTTCTTGCATATGCAGTGTTTTTTGGGGGGGAATGCAGGGGGGAAGGGCACAGCCCCCCCAAATATTTGGGGTAGATTTTTTAAGTCTATTTCCTCATAATTTACTATAAAAATATTGCCGAATACATTAGTAAATAGTTTCTTTATTGCAATGCCTTTAAAAGCTGTCGTAATTAGTATGTAACACTTATATATAGTAGGTATGGAAAGTCAGTAGACGGCTTTAGCCTTTAATCAAAGAATCTGGAAGAGGTAAATTTTATTGGAAGTAAACATGTTGCTAGCAGTGTAACAGTCAATGACAGCCAACATATCTAACATATTCTTTCCGTTGCAATATGCTATGGTGATAAGATGTAGGACCACAGTTGGCTTTACAGTGCATATGCTAATGAATGCTGAGACAAAATTATTGCTCAGAAGAAATGTTACTTCCACATTGGCTGTAAATTACGATTTATCAGCGTTAAACTTTGCAATCATGAGCTTAATGAAGTGGCTGATGAAGAGACGCCCTTTAGAAGAGTTACAAATGCTATAAATAAGAGAGAATGTGATGATTTTAAAACCACCATTCCATGTGGTTCTGAATTTGAATGTTCAAGCTTAAAGTTAAGAATGAAGATGATATAACTTCGGCAAGTAACAAAACTTCTGTTATTTATGATTGTTGATCTCAAGGTACCAGTATTTATTTATATATATTTTAGGTGTTTTAAATTCTTATGTTTTTCTCTTATTACCAAATATATAATTTTATTTCCTTACGATCTTCTTGCTTCTTCATGAAAAGTTTATATCTATAGCTGAGTAGTAACGACTGAATTATAAATTCTTTATTCTGTTATTTTATAATGTCTTTATTACTTTATTTGAAGTTGCTAAAACAAACTTCCCTTAACGTTCAGCTTTAATACAAAAAGTTTTTTATATTATTTTAACTCCTAAGTACTCTATTGCATCATCTTTTCAGGTATTTTATTGACGAAATTCCATGGCTTGAAATAAAATACACATTTCTCAGATGCATGTTTGCTCTGAAGTTAGTGCAGTCGGTATGGGTACAAAAAAGGTGCTGGTATTAAATTTGCAAAAAAGTGAATTCAATGTAAGATTGGCAGTAAAGCCGATACTAGTGATGGGCCTAAAGCTAAAAAACAAACTGCTTTAAGGAAAAAAATTCACAAACACAAAATTTCTCAGTTACACACAGCCATTGGAGCAATACAAAAGAAAGAAGGTACTTGAAAATAATGTTGCTAATATGAGTGCAAAGTATGAAGAAACAACTGTTAAGATTTTTCATACTGCTTATAAGATTGCTAGGCAGAAGAGGCCATACATAGATTTCCCTGTAGATATAGAACTGCAAGAGCTTAATCGCAAACTTTGGGCAGAGTATTACAGTCCAATCACAATTGTGCTAACATAATCATCTCTCAAGGGATTATGAGTAAAATTGCTGCAGCAATAATACAAAATAATAGTAAAATAAATCTTTTTACTGTTGAGTCCACTATTTTAGCCCAGAAATCAATATTGTGATTTGGTTGAAATGTAGCATTTTGGATGAGGATGAGCCAGTATCACTTTTTTGGGATTTATTGGAGCTCAATGACATCACTGCTGCACCTATAAAATATTGTCTATTAAACAACTTAAAAACATTGTGGCATAGATGAAGCTTTCGTAAAGAAATGTTTATTTCTTTCGCTTGTGATGGAGCATCAGTTATACTTGGAAGGAAAGCAGGAATTGCAGCAGAATTTAAAATTTGGTAGTATGGCACTGTTGCAATCACTGCTTCGAGTCTTAGTAGTTAATGATTTTAAAAAATGATGAGCAAGGCATTAATCATTTTCAATCCTTTTTTGACACATTATATTCATTGTTCAGTCTGTCACTGAGGAATCAGGAGTTGCTTTTCAAATGCTAATCTGTTAGACTAGAAATTGAAGAAGATTGGGAAGATATTTGCCATTAGAGGAATATCTTCTAGCCTGAAAACTGTTAAAGCTGTGTGGGATAGTTATTCTGCTTTAGCCACACATTTCATTTAAGCTCGAGAATGACATGGCAAGGGGCCCAAGTGAAAGGGCCAAATATGGACATTTAACAACATTTCAGATTGTGATGAACTTGAACATTGTTGTGATGCTTTGACTGAGATAAGTGAACTCTATCTCCAGCTTCAAAGGAGAGATATGACCTTGCATGAGTTCACGTACAGGAACAGCTGTCCCATTCGGAGAGTGTCACAAGAAAATTCTGAAACACTCTCCGAGTATTATCCTGCGACATAACATCTTTGCAGCTCTCTTTTGGTTCATCTTCTCCCTCAGAACTTCCTTTTCGTCTTTCTTTTCTTCCAAAATTTTATATTTCTTCATTGTCTTATATGCATCAATGCAAAACACCCTTTATTAAGGCTAACAACTGCATTGTGAAAGAGCACATATGTCCTTGGACATAATTATAGTAGCATTAATTATTATTTAGTTGTACTGCATTTGCTTATTGCATTGCAGTAATTATTTAGTTCTGTTACATTTGTTTACTGCTACGCGGTAATTATTTAGTTATATTACATTTGCTTACTGTTGCACGGCAATCATTCAGTTGAAACATTAAATTGAATTTTATTTATGGACGCTCTTTAACTGCTGTGGTCCTTAGCATCCCATTCTATATTGGACGTGAAAGACAGGTAATTTGGCTCAGAGGTCTGTTTATCAGGCTTGAGGTTCCTTACATTTATTTAGAAGTGCACGAGCGCCAATGGTCATTACTAAATGCCATGCATTTGACAATAACAATAATATATGTAATATACATTTTTTTTGTTAGTGAACCATTTTCAAGATATTGCTTGTTATTCCCTTAAATTTTTCAATACTTATTTTCTCAAATGGGAAATCGCTATTCATTTTTTTGTCTTGGATATGCAAAGAGTATTAATCTGTGGCAAAGAGAATGGTGCCGCACATAGCAACCAGGTATTAAGAGATATGTCTATGCTTAAAGGCTACTGTATTTCTATATTGCCCTTGCAAATACAAAACAAGGGGAACATAGTAGGCCTTAAGCCATTGCCAAATATTTTTAGAACTGGTCACTATGTGGAAAATGTAATTCTCTTTGCATGTTAAAAGATCGTTTCTGCAAATGTTTATCTCGATTAATATGAAATAGATGGAGAATAAGAGTTTATAAAAGTAGTTTGTACAAGAGTAGAGAAAATCATGTGAATGTAACTCATCAGATATTTTTAATATATAAGCTTAGGTTTCTGATTTACTTATGTATATATATATATATATATATATATATATATATATATATATATATATATATATATATATATATAAACTTCGCGTATGGGTTCCTTACGCCACAAGAAGGAAAAACGTTCATACGAACATGTCCCATAATCCTTTGTTTTCTTGTTAGGTGTTCAACACAGTGGTACACTTATAACACACAAAACTCATAATAAATGCTAGAAATGTCCTCCTCTTGCTTCCATGCATGCCTGTACTCGTCGAATCATGGAATGTCGCACCCTGTCAAAAACTCTGGGATGGTGTCGAATGGTTTCGTAGGCTTCCATGACACGTCGATGAAGCATTTTTGCATCCGGGATGGCTGCTCTATAAAGCAATGATTTAATATGCCCCCAGAGGTAAAAATCCACAGGATTGAGGTCGGGGGAATGTGCAGGCATGGAACTGGTCTTCCTCTGCCTATCCATCAGTCATGGTAGATACCAGTCAGTGCATCTCGAACAATGCAACTAAAATGTGCCGGAGCCAGGCATTTATCACATTTATCAGCAAGGCGACGATAAACAGCGACAAAGGTTGGATGACTCGGTTGTCTTCAGCCTGGAAAATCCATCTGATAGAGCCGTGCAGCCTCGTGTCCATTACCATTCGCGCGACCATACATAAAAATCAATTTCTGCCTCTTCACGAAATGAATATCAAGCAATGGTGGAATGAAACACGTGCAGTTAACTCACTACATGTACACAATTGAAATGTTGAAGACAAGACTAATGACAAATAACAAACGTAAACAAGTCTCCACGGCAACACTTTGCCATCTACCGTATGTAGTACAATGGGTCAATGCCTTCTATGAATGCATAGAGAAATGAAGTTTTGAGGATGGACCCTGAAGGCTGTTGAACTCACACTTTCACTGTGACAGGAATAATGCGAAAACTAAGGACTATGCGACATATGTTGATATGAACTTTTTTCCTTCTTTTGGTGTGAGGAACCCATACCCAAAGTTTGTAAAAGTATTTCTGAAACACCTGTGTGTGTATATATATAAAAAAAACCTTGTTTTAATTGTTACCAGTGGTCACGTCAAAGCGAGCGTGCGTTCCTAAGCTTAGGTTTTTGATTCACGGGAGGTTAGGTTAGGTTTAATTGTGTTTATATATAAGCTTATATTTTTGAATTCACGGAAGGTTAGCCCTAGGTTATGGTATGTTTATGTAGTGTTATTATGCAGAACTACGGCCGCTCAAAAATAACAACGAATTCCGGTGTTAATGGTAGATTCTTTTATGCTGATTACGATTTTACCAATTTTGTTTGTCGGAAAGGTTCTGTAATGGTGTTACATGCTAATTTATTGCATGCGCGTAGCGATGCTTATTTTCGGATATTTATTAAGAATGCTGGCTAGAAGGAGCAGGATATGGATAGCTTTATGACACATTTGAGATGTAAACATATAGTTAATATTAATTTGTAGTACCTAAAACCTGGGTTTCATTGTCGGAGGAAGACGAATGTTATGCTCTGCAACAATAGCATATGTCACTTGAGCCTGGCTACCGTACCATGGGTTGCGCTACGTTAACAGCTGTTCACTGAAGCAAGTAGGGAGTACTTTGGTTGATTTCTTGCAAGACATTAAATGAAACATTACATTAGCTTAAGTATAGCTCCTTTTTATTTTTTGTTGTTGTACTGGTACGAGCATGTTCCAGACCGTGTGTGGAAAGAGTATGTAATTCTATTTATAAAACCTAGGGTTTTTGATTCACAGGAGGTTAGGTTAGGTTTAGTTCTTTTTTAAAAACTTAGGTTAATTAGCAGTCAGTAGCTACCTAAAAGCATGCGAGCAAAGCGACTGTGCATTCCTTAACGATGGTTATGATTACCTATTTATAAAACCTAAGGTTTGTGATTTTCGGGAGGTTAGGTTAGGTTTAGTTTTTTTTATAAAAACTTAGGTTAATTAGCAGTCAGTAGCTATCCTCAAACGTTGGTTATGATAAGCTTAAGTTTCTGAATTCACGGAAGGTTGCCTTAGGTTAGCTTTTTTTATATAAGCTTAGGTTCCTGAATTCACGGAAGGTTAGCTTAGGTTAGTTTTTTTATATAAGCTTAAGTTTCTGCATTCACGGATTGTTACCGTTAGGTTAGTTTTTTTTATATAAGCTTAAGTTTCTGAATTCACGGAAGGTTACTGTTAGGTTAGTTTTTTTATATAAGCTTATGTTTCTGAATTCACAGAAGGTTAGCGTTAGGTTAGCTTTTTTTTATATAACCTTAGGTTTCTGAATTCACGGTATGTTACCATTAGGTTAGTTTTTTTATATAAGCTTAGGTTTCTGAATTCATGGAAGGTTACCGTTAGGGTAGTTTTTTTATATAAGCTTAGGATTCTGAATTCACGGAAGGTTAGCCTTAGTTTAGTTTTTTATATAAGCTTAAGTTTCTGAATTGATGGAAGATTAGCCTTAGGTTAGTTTTTTTTGTATATACGCTTAGGTTTCTGAATTCATGGAAGATTAGAGTTAGGTTAGTTTTATATATATAAGGTTAGGTTTCTGAATTCACGGAAGGTTAGCCTTAGGTTAGTATTTTTATATAAGCCTAGGTTTCTGAATTCATGGAAGGTTAGTTTTTTTTTATATAAGCTTAGGTTTCTGAATTCACGGAAGGTTAGCATTAGGTTAGCTTTTTTTTTTTTTATATAAGCTTAAGTTTGTGAATTCACGGAAGGTTAGCGCTAGACAAATTTTTGTTTATACTTAAAGTTTGAAAATGTTGACTATAAATAACAGATTGAAGGATCGTTCAAAAGATGGGATTCATTGACAAGTTGTAACAGATTTGTTAAGTCTTGGAAGTTGTTGGCAAAAATATTCGCTCTGTTTTCCATATTTAATGCGAGGTTACCATTAAGGTTAGTGTGTGTATATGAACTGGTGGTACCAAGTGTGTTTGTAAGAAGTTCGAAAACTCGCTATTTTCGTGGGTTCCACTTGTATTGATGGGTTGGCACTTTCTTTTGCGCATCTGTGGTTTTAACAAACATTGACATTTGGTGATCTATTTCTTATACAAGAATGTATAGTAAAAGTGGGAGGCGGGTGGTTTACAGGCTTTCTAATTATTATGCCAAATTTTAAACTGTGTAATATAAGCTTCGACTTTGTGCCTGAAACTTACCTTTTACAAATGGTATGGAGGATACAGCTGTCCAGCCGCTTTGAAGAATGTATGGAGTCGGTGGCGATGGTCTGGATAGGCTTGCTTGAACATAAATTCAGTGAGGTACCTGCTGTAGTGTGTCTTTTTACGGCCGTACAGGGGAACTTTGGATTGTACCTCCCTCCAGGTGCGTTCAATGTTTTGTATGTGTGCCCCGGTATCAGGATCCACAAAATTAACGCTGTGGTTAACTGTGTAGTGCAGAAAACCTTCGTCTGTAAGGCAGTTGTAGGCTTTCCAGGAATCGCTTACTATTGTGCTGCCTGGTACAATCTAATCCTTAATTGCAGCTAAAAGAGAGGCACTGTTGCGTTTTTCTACGGGCACCACAAAAATGTTTAGTGGATTTCCGCGTTCTACCCCTCCGAAAATCCACTGCCCCTCAATTACACGGCCTCAATTGTATTTCCTTTTGCCCACCTTTGCTCGTCGATCTCCACAGTAATAACCGACTCCCCCAATTTGCTTTTTGTTTCTGAAGCACCAGTCTAAGCAAATTTCCCTGAAGACCAGTCCACCACAGTGTGTGCAGATACACCTAGTTCATGCTCCAAGTAAGTTTGTTGTGGTGGATCTCGGGATAGCCAATACACTACGAATAAGCACACATTTTCTAGTGTTAAATGTACGTGGGAGAAGAAGGTGTTGTCATAAACAGAGGCCTTGAAGCTGCACTTTTTCCTCTTCTTTTTGCCGGCGCTAGCTTTCTTCTTGCATCTTTTTGTGTTCCAGTTTGCACTTAAAGGAGCACCACAGTTTTTACAACTACGGGTATTTGATAACACTCCTTGATTAATAAGAAATGACCACAGTTTTTCTGTATTCGGTATGCTTTGTATGAACGTAGTTGCTGTAACTACACACCCGTTACAGGAATTGAAGCCAAATCCTTCCGAAGTGCTCAGTTCCATTTTACAAATGCTACTGGCATGTGTCACCTGTCAGGAGCTTCACGTTTGGTCAATCACATGTTGCCCTTTGACCTTATGACGTATGGAGTGTTAGCGAACAGAGGATAAAACAAATCGACGATTTCAGTAACTCATCAAAGGGATAAGGAAGTAAAATTACAATTTTATGATCTGAAATTTCGTGAATAAAGGAAAGGAAGTGAAAATTAAAGCTGGAAGTAAAATACGATTTTATTATTTCATAGTTCTTGTCATATAAACTATTGAATGAGCAATTTGGCATGAAGCCTTCGCAGTGCAAACATGTTGGATTGTAAAGTTGGAGTTACTCGGATCGAGTCCTCTAGAGAAAAGTTGAATTGTAAAATAATATATGTACATGTGTAATTGTGTAAGATAGTGTTAAAAGGGTAAGAAAGGAGAGGACAAAGAGGAGGAAAGAAGATAAGACGGGGGGGAAAAAGGGAGAAAATGAGAAAGTAGGAGTTACTTTTTGTTATGACAGTTCCCCACCCAAAACCCCTCATTCCCACGGCTGTCCCGTTAGTGTGCAAAACAGACGTAAGTCGCTGTAGAAAATGCTGGCAGCCCTCGTTCTGCATAATTACTTGCGTTAACTATCTACCACTGTTACAGTAAAGGAACTTCCTTATTTAATGGAAATAACATATTAATATAACAAACATTCACAAAAAGAATAGAAAAATTACAATTTTGGTGGATAGTCTTTGTTACTATGAACGCGTTGCGTTTTTGTCAGTGGCAACACTAAACGAAGAAGAAAAAGAAATTCTAATAACACATCGCATATTTAGCGGATTTCACTTTTTATTTAGGTTGGCAGTTCACATTTTGCATGTACTTTAGCAACAACATGGTTACGTTTGTTGCGTTCATAACGCGATTTCCCTATAAAAGTAAATCACCTAAAAAGGGCGGGCAGGTGGTCACCAGATATTGGAGAGAACACATCTACTTCTGAACTCACTCCTAAAGTAATTTATTCGCTTTCCTTTTGCTTTTATAAGCATTTTCAATGAGGATACACTAAAAGCAGATTGGCCAATGTTTTTTACTGCTTCGCGGTTATTATTTTTATTGCACATATTTACCGTTTCGCGGTTAATATTCAGTTTTATTGTATTCATTCGCTATTTCGCGCTTTTCTATTACGACAGCGTACAACAGTTCACAACAATAACAAACTATTTCCGGCATTACTAACGCGACAGCGTTTTTTCTCTTTTGCAGTTGGTATCTGACATTGCGCATTTGCATCGTACACCATGACACGTCGACCTCTGGAGCAACATTACCCAGATTTTTCTTCAGTGGCCTTTTATGATTTAAGGATAAAAATTCACCCTTCCTATGTTTTTAAAGCTTTTGCTATGTTTGAACCTATTAAATAAGGTATACCTTATATATTATACTTATAACCTACGCGAAGTTTTATTGGCTTCGTGATTCTGCATGTAAAGATAAATAGGAAGATTAGTTTCAATGAAATTATGTCGAAATTACTGATATCTATTACCTGTGAAAGCACAGCACTTATACCTCTTGTTATTTCTTACACTGCTGCTTAATATATCTTTCTTTTTGGGTGCACATTTTAAAAAACCACTGGCAGCCATAAGACTTAGATAGAAGGTCGCCACAGAACACACTAGCGCTTGCAGAAAGCCAACCGAAGTTGCCCGACGAAGTTCGAGCGAATGCCGAAAATGAACGAAAGGGAACGATCTTCCAGTTCAAGGGGGGAAGGTGTCGCGACCTCTGCCATGCTGATTGCTGAGGCTTGAAACTAAACTAAGATGGAAGTCAGCTGATAAAATAGCAATGCCGAAAATATAAAAATAAAGCAGAATTTTCGTATCAACGAGCAATTGTGTAAATGTAGGAGTTTATAGTGATACCTTATTTAATATTGAGTACCAAATAACGCGCATTCGATGTTTAAAACTGGAACATGACCTGAAAACCTAGTAAGGTAGAAGACACCTTATGAATCGAAAGTTTAGTTGGTCATTAAAACTATAACTATATATATAGCGAAAACAAGCTAACCTTAAATATAAACTATACTTAGTATGTTAAGGTGTTAAAATGTGTGTTTGTGCTATTTAGTGTTGAAAGGTTTTCAAATTAGGGACTATATTTCGAAAAGTTTATTTTTATGGATTGCACACTAATATCGTAAAACGAACAAGAGAACTCATGCTCAAAGGGTATGTCTGATACCTATTTCAATTTTGAATGTGATTTAATGTTAATATTTTGGGATCCATAGTTTGATTTTGGATGTGTATTACTGTTGTGCTCAAACACTATTTCCTGCTGTTATACCAAATAAATAAATAAATAAATAAATAAATAAATTAGGACATAATGCTCTTTTCATTGCAAAATAACTTAAAGCATTTCATAAACAGAAAATTCTCCATATCTCCTTGGGAATTTTTTTGTCAATCTGGGTAACTCGGTTAAGCGCTGGCCTTGGAAGCACAAATAGTTACATAAAACTTGTGTATTACCACATTATTGCTGAATGATTTCTACATATCGAAATGTCAGCTACCATATTTATGACAAAACACCTAACTTAAATTATATAAATGTGTAATATGTATTGCATGGCAAAATATCTGCTGAAATAGTTATTCTTTTTTAAGTATCTACTTTATTTACATACACCTCATTTGTGAAGTCATAGTGGGAGCTGGCTTGTAAAACAACTTCTTGGTTTCATTACTTGATAGTATTGAGTAATGCTATCTCTGTTTTAAATGTTGTCTCATATTCACACTTCTAATTGGGCAGCACTATGGCCTCTCACAAAAAAGCCTGGATTCAATCCTAGGGATTAGAGGCGGGATTTTGTGGTAGATAAAATGGCACATAGAATGAATGTTCTCTGGTTTTCCCCACCATAATTCCATCAATTGCACCATCTTCATCCCCCCTCCCACCAGTCTCCAATCTCTGTAAACCTGTGAAGTTAAAAGGGACATTAAAATTAAAAATACTATGGAGGACAGAGAGCAATACTAATGAAGGAGTGTCTCATCCAGCCCCCAAATTTATAAACCAGCATGTGCTGTTACATTCTTTCTGCAGTCAACATATGAAAAAACAATTAATACTGGCACACTAAACGACATGTTAAAGTGATTGACAATTATGAAGAGTGGGTGTGATATGGTTAAACACAAAGAGACATTGTTATTATTTAGAGACATTGCATTCACATTCATATTTAATAATACTGTATAACACATTTGTATGGTATTTTAAGGAACATGTGCCTACATTAATATACATTTGAATGGCCTAACCAATTAAAATGTTCGTTAAATTCTAACCTCTTGAATGTCTGTTATTACAATCTATTGGAATGATCTTATAGGTAATTGCACTTAAGTCACTTATGCATACACAAAGCCAGTTCTAGTTAATAAAACTTACAGTTATTGAATAGAAAATACACTTTGATTCCTTTTCCTGGGAAAGGTTCTATATATAACATTTGATATAACACAGTGGAGGTCCTACAGCACATGGGAACCTTAAATTTATTGACAGGTCATATGGGAAAAAAGCAAATTGAGCCCATACAGTGATGTTTGTTTGTGTTTGTTCATTTGGTTCCACTGTGAGCAATGCTCAAGGGAAATTGAACACATCATACAATTATGAAGTATGCAGAGTAAGTGGGAATATACCCAATGCCGAGAACAGCCTTTGGGGGGGATGTTCCCCTCCCCATCATGTCTTATCTAAGAGAGAAAAATTTGTAAACCATCACCATTTCAACAGTAAACTTCTCAACACGCATTACAGTAGGACAACAATAGCAAATAAGTGTTAAACACCATCACATGCAATCTGCCCTACATAAAGTGCTTACATGAGGTTGATACTATTATGATGATGAATTCACTTTGAATAAGCTCCAAATTATAACTTTAAACTTTGTTATGCTTAAATTTCAATTTCCCATGTAATTTCTATTACCTTGAAGACATCACTTGAAACGAGAAATTCTCATTATTACTGCATGGGTATTATTTGGGAGGACGGTATACAGGGTGGAAGGTACTGCTTGAACCGTACGTTAATCATGGATTCTATATAATGAGTAGTGCAAATATGTCCAATACAATTTTTGTCATTAAACCTACAAAAATGAAACACAGTGTTTTATGTTCCTTGTGCCTGTGTCTATTAGCCATTTTATTACAGTTCAAGCAATATCTTTTACCCTGTATAAGAAAACATTTAGAAGATGGTGGAGTTTGCATATGCATAAAACATTATAACATATAAAACTGGGATGCAACAGATCCATCTATCCCATTGACATTTTTGGTGTAGCCCATTTTCCTCTGTTGCTTAAATTTACCAGTTACACAAGAGTATACAAAATTCCTTCCGAATGAAGAGGACTTCACAAGCTGTTCCCAGAAAATTAAAAATAAACATTTTACTTTTCATGTAAATATGTTGAATACAATGGCATTTTAATCAAAATCGTTTGAGTCATTTTTCAGAAAAAAAAATCGAGAATTCTTCCGTGTAAACGGTTATTTTGGGTGGGGAATTTTCTTAAAAATCTCTGTGTCACATCTTTGGAAGGTACTGAACTTAAACCGATTTGTACTATGTATGTACAAATTCCTACTTTGAAACGCATGGCTTTATGTATTCACTTTCAATTTCCAGTCGAAATGCGCGCGCCAACGTTCCACGTTACGTATTTGACCACAGCCAATGGGAGCAAAATGTGCCGGAATGGACTACCTTCCCCCTTGAACTGGAAGATCGTTCCCTTTCGTTTATTTTCGGCATTCGCTCGAACTTCGTCGGGCAACTTTGGTTGGCTTTCTCCAAGCGCTAGTACAGAACACAGGTCCAGTGTTGCCAACTCTTGGTGATAAAAAGTGGCTAAAAGTGACTGTAAAAAAAGGCCATAAATGGCTAGGTATGGGATAGTTTATAGTCATATGAACGCAATTCAGATTAGATATTAACTAAAGACATGGCAGGAATTTTCCACCCCTTTAAAATAATTTTTCTGGCTTGTCAAAGGAATTTATTTCTTTCAGAAATGCTTTCTGACTTCTCATCTCAAAATGCTCACGAATAGCGGTCACGCTAAACAGTCTAGAGAAATGAAACATTGGGATTGAGCACTCGCCGGTCACAAATTTCATGTGACATGCCACATATAAACAGTAATTGTCCACACAAATATGAACTTGAAGCTTGCAAATGTCTGTAGGCTGCGCCCTACCTGTCCCCACTCCTCCAACACAAACATAAAAGTGTGGAAAATTACAAATGAAATATTGTGAATCAGATGTTTTACCTGGTCGAAATCAATTTTTCATTAACGCATATATTATATATGTATATTACTCATTGATACTTTGTTGATTTTAATTTAAAAATTAGACAATAGAAACTGAAAAATAGCTAGAAATGGTTGAATATATAGAAAAATAGCTACACTTGGCTCACTGATTATATAATATGGCTTTAGTGGCTTTTTGCCAAACTAACGGCAAACAGGCTCTTCAAAAAGACTAGATTTAGCCATAAAAAGACTAAATTGGCATCCCCGTAGGTAGTGTTCGGTCTGGTATACATCTACAAGCTTACATCTTTCCCCTCTCCTTTTCTCACAGAACAAACGAAAATATAAACATGAATTGGATCCATCGAGTTACTGCAACACAGTTCAGTTTTAAATTACATGGGGAGTAACCGCGGTGAATAATAGCAAGTCAACAATAAAAGTCAAACATAATACGATGGCATATTATCTAAATGCTAATATTTACTTTATGTTTTGTAAATATTTTGAAGACTTGCAATGACTCATGGTAGGAATATAATACAGCTAGACAGGTAGTGGGGATTCACCCTAATTATTTTTCCTTTGCATAGCTAAAGCACACATGAAATTTTACTATTTAGACTAGATTTTGGCTAAGGGATTTGTCAAGTAGGCTAAATCGCAGGCTATAAGCATTTTACGATTTTATTTGGCTAAACTTTACTGTGAAAATGCTAGATTTAGCCATTACATGGCTAAGTTTGCAACACTATTTAATACATCGGTGGTAGTGAAAGAGGTCTCGGAGGACTCGGAGTCGTTTCAAAGGAATGCTTTCTACTTTGTAACTCAAGCAAAACTGAAGTCAAGCAAGCATGTACCAGACTGGCGTATGTTACACGCAAGAGAAACCTTCTCGGGAGATATAAAGAGAAACACACCACTACCAAACAGCGAAAAAGAAGCAGTAAAAACAGTTGCTTACCTGATATGGTTGGACATCGATCAAAAACAGTTTGCACTGACTGGAGGGCGGTTTCTAACTTACGTCATTTGTATATTCGGGAGTGTGGTGTTTGGTACCGTGTTGTGTGTGCTAAGTGGTACGAGGAGTCAAATTCAACCCTCGTCCAATTTCCTTATAATCCCCTTTTTATTTTATTCCTTCTACCTCGTTTTCTTTACTTTCTTTTTTTCTTTCTTTCATATAGTGTCTCATCTTCAGTTCGAGAAGTTCCACGTCAGTGGAAAATTTTTTTAATAAGCACCTCGACGTCCTTCGATGATGGAGGATCATTCACACCCACCAAAGGATCCGCCGGGGCCCTCATTGCCCACTGATAGGTGTTTGAATACTCATCTGGGGACCCTGTGAGGTTCATATTATACCATCGCAAGAGAAACGGAAATCTTTGAATTTCGTGGCGGTGCATAAGTTTTTTCATACACATTCCTTTAAAGGGATTCTTCTAATTCGACCGTAAGGTGATAATTACATTTGTGGACGGTGTAATGGCGAATAACTTGTTGCAATTTAAGTTGCTCGCAGAACATCATTTAAAGGATTTTGTCCCCTTCAACCTCTTATATAAGCAGGACATTGTCGATAAAGAATGCTCGGAGTCGGATCTCTTGATGAAACTGCAGGTGCAAAGACTTTCCCGGCAAGTCAGGTTCGGCGTTTGAACAGAAAAGTTTTGGTGGATGGTTCTGCGTAACATTTGCCAATCGCATCTATTGTGATTACTTAGCGGGCGTCTCCTCCACTTGAGAAGGTCTATTTGTATTATTGCTCCCATTTACCGACCTTGTGCTGCTGTACTAATTGTGTGCGATATGGTCACACCGGCGGTATGCGGTAGTAAGTCTTGGTGTGTGCGTTGTGGCAGTATTTCGTTGAACTCCTGTACGTCTACTACTCTTAGTTGTCTATATTGCAGAGGTTGTCATGAAGCCAATGCGGCGAACTGTTCTGAAAGGATGCGTCAAATTCAGATACAGACGATTGTTTGCTCAAAATTGTAAATTTTTGCAAGCAGTTCAAATGCTCGCAATAGTCCTGTAACACAATCTGCGCGTTCCGCTGCCTTGACCCATCGGAACGGGTAGCGGATTCTGCGCTGGGTAGCCTGCGTGCAGTTGCACCCTCCCGCGAACGACTTTCCCCTACTTCTGCTCCGGTGAACATTTCCTTTACATCTACTAAAAACGTAAAGCTAATGCCATTCAGCGGGGTTCCCATAAGTATCTTAAGTCCTATGCCGATGCTCTTTATGCTCCAGCAGGTAGATACCCTTCGGTTTCTCGCACTAATGTGTTTCCCTCTGAAGGGAGTGTAGGAACCTACCATTATCGGGGGGGCGGTATCCCTGACCTGTCCACCTCTTCGCCTATGGCTGTTATATCTATACCCACAGGCCGGCATTGCTTATGTCTGAGCGTTTCAGTCGTGAAATTGGGCTCCAGTTGACTGACACCAAAATGAAACAAATTCTTGCTTAGGCTCGGAAGCTGCTTACGGATTTTAAGTGTGGTTCCACTTGTAACTCCGTATCTTTGGACTCTACAGTATCAGACCATGCTTAACTTCTCGCAGTGGGTCGCTTGAAGCATAGCTTCTATAAGCTGACATATAATTTACGTAAACATAACATACACTTAGGAGCCCTCTGTAAAACATGGCTGCGGCCGGGTGTACACTTCACTCTTTCACCCTATCGTGTCGCCCGTTCTGATCGCGTGGGTAGTTATGGTGTTTTAATACACCAGGTTCTGTCATATACGGAGCTAGCGTGCTCCTTCACTCCGCCACATAAGCAATCATTTAGGGTAGTTATAGGTCCCCTCGCTCTTGTAGCAGTATATAATCCGCCCACATTCTCGCCCTACTGAGGCACAATGGGAAAATTTTCTTCGACAATTTCGAGCACCTTTTGTTCTGGGAGATTTTAATTTCCGACATTATTTCTGAGGAGATTCTCTCGGTACGCGAGGAGCCATTCTCGCAAGCTGCTTAATTCAACATGCTGTCGTTTGTTTGAATCATGCGATTCCTGTACTTTCTCCTGTTCCTGGCACAGCTACCTCTATGCCAGATTTATCATTGGATAGTAATGGATAATCTTCTCTTTGGGCTTGGGCCGTTTTAACCGATTCTTGGTGCAGTGACCATTATCCTGTTTTTCTACAGCACCGACACTTTCTTCCCACTGTGTGACACCGCTTCCGTAGTCGCGTTGTAATTTTTCTAATTTTATATCTATACTCGCATTTGAGTTTGTTGATATACCCCCTGCGTTTTTGGACACCATTTATCCGCCTTCTCTACCTCGCGATTTGTTTGGAATATCGCCCGTGATTGTGACTCGTCTCCGTATATTTACTTTTTACTCGAGCCTATTTAGGTGTATCGGTTAAGTTATGTAACCTTTTCTTTCAGGTTTTTGAGGATCACCGTAATACTGTACGTTCTGGGAATACTGAGATTGGTCCTCGGAATGCCAATTAAGGCCTGCCTCAGGGTTCTTGCCTTAGCCCGCTCTTATTTCTGATTTACATCTCTGAATCGGAGGAAGTGGTATTTTCAATGCCCGTCTCTTGGTGTTCGCGGATGATACTGTCATATACGCGCCTGGTGGCACTGTAGCTAATCCTCGTGATTCCTTGAATAACGCCGTAACTGCTCGGAAGAAGTAGGCGGACGCCATAGCCTCACGATGAACCCCGAGTTAGCCACTACTCTTCGTTTTTCTCGTACCCGAGGAGAGAATTGTCCTCCTCCAGTACGCTGTGGTTCACTCCAGGCACGTGAGGTTACCTCTTTTCATTTTCTGGGATTAACTTTTGATCGCCACATTAAATGGAGAGCGCATATTTTTGGGCTACGATATACATCTTTGTTCATGTACATATCTTTAATATATGGTATTTTAATCGTTAAGAACCATCTTGAGTATATAAAAAATTTGAAAAAGCTTTATGTGTAAAGGGTAATTGAAGAAAGGAGATTTTCTGAAAATCTCCATGTCGCATCTGTTGAAGATACTGAAAATAAATATCTAGTTTCTATCCATTCAATTTTTCGTGTTTGAGTTATGATGTTCACAGACATACTCCTGAACCTTTGCTTAAAGTGCGCTAAGGTATTCAGGAGACCTCAAAACACGCATTTCCCGAAAATTTCGGTATCAATTTTTTGGTACTCTACCTGCTATGTGTGTAGTAAAGAAAGTAAAAGGTAGGGTTAATGCTGTATCAGCTTCCCTCGCCTTTTACCCGTTGTCACTGCTGCACCATTAAATGGCTTAATTAAAAAATTTTATTTTTGGTTTTGCTACTTCAGTTAATATGTAATCCTCACATAGAGATTCCTGCCACGGACTATACATTTTTTGCTTAAAAACTATCTATTTGAGCCAGGTTTAAAACCACGACGGGACTATCCCTACAGAGTGCTGGCAAATACAAGGTCCTCACTAACATTTGACACTCCTCCGTGGTGTAGTGCTTACCACCCAAAAATTCGATACCAAGATTTCACCGAAAATACATGTTTTGAGACCCCCTGAATCCAAAAAAGGTATTTTTGGAAACATGTCCGTGTGTATGTCTGTGTGTCTGTCTATCTGTGTATGTCTCTCTGTGAAAAGCTTAACTCAGAAACGAACGGTCGGATAAACACCAAACTTGGTATTTAGGTTCAGTATCTTCCAGAGATGCGAAACAAAGTTTTTCAAGAAAATCCCCCTACCCATAATTACCCTTTACATGGAAGATTTTTCGAAAATTTTAATGTTCTCAAAAATGGCCCTAACGATTTTGATTAAAATATCATATGTTTAAGATATTTTCATGACAAATAAAATGTATACCATAAGATAGACAAAATTTTACTATACAAAAAATGTAGATCGCGTTAAAATACACAATTTATGTCATATACCTTTTTTTGTTTAGTGAACCATTTTCGAGATATTGCTTGATATTCCCTTAAATTTTTCAATACTTATTTTCTCAAATGGGAATACGTTATTCATTTTTTTGTCTTGGATATGCAAAGAGTATTAATCTGTGGCAAAGGGAATGGTGCTGCTTCTAGCAACCAGTTATTAAGAGATATGTATGTGCTTAAAGGCTACTGTATTTCTATATTGCCCTTGTAAATATGTATTCCCCTTACATCTACAAGAAAATTAGCAATAAGATAGAGTGCAAATATTTATCTCGATTAACAGAAAGTAGATGGAGAATAAGCGTTTGTAAAAATAGTTTGTACAAGAGTAGAGAAAATCATGGGATTGTAACACATCAGATTTTTACTTTCTCTACTGCGTATAGCAAGTAGTTGAAGTATTGTATTCCACCCAAAAATTCGATACCAAGATTTCACCGTAAATACATGTTTTGAGACCCCCTGAATCCAAAAAAAGCATTCTTGGAAACATGTCCGGGTGTGTGTGTCTGTCTGTGTGTGTCTGTCTGCGTGTGTCTGTGAACAGCATAACTCACAAACGAAGAGTCGGATAAACACCAAACTTGGTATTTAGGTTCAGAATCTTTCAAGGATGCGACACGAAGGTATTCAAGAAAATTCTCCAACCCCAGAGTACCCTTTACATGGAAACTTTTTCGAAAAGTTTAATTTTCTCAAAAGTGGCTCCAACGATTTTGTACAAAATATCATATGTTTAACATATTTTGATGACAAATAAAATGTATATCTTGAATTTCCTGGGAATGTCCCCAAAAGTATTCTTTATTGTGAACAACTTTTGCATAACTGGTAAACCATAAGAGATAGACAAAAGTTTACTACACAAGAAATGTAGATCGCGTTAAAATACACAATTTATGTCATATACATTTTTTTGAGTGAACAATTTTCGAGATATTACTTGTTATTCCCTTAAATTTTTCAACACTTACTTTCTAAATGGGAATTCGTTATTCATTTTTTGTCTTGGATATGCAAAGGATATTAATCTGTGGCAAAGCGAATGGTGCTGCATCTAGCAACCAGCTAATAAGAGATATGTATGTGCTTAAAGGCTACTGTATTTCTACATTGCCCTTGTAAGTATATATTCCTCTTACATCTACAAGAATATTAGCAATACGATAGAATCTGCAAATGTTTATCTCGATTAACATGAAGTAGATGGAGAATAAGCGTTTGTAAAAACAGTTTGTATCAGAGTAGAGAAAGTCACGTGAGTGTAACACATCAGATTTTTTGTCTTGGATATGCAAAGAGTTATAATCTATGGCAAAGGGAATGGTGCTGCACCTAGCAACTAGCTATTAAAAGATAGGTATGTGCTTAAAGGCTACTGTATTTCTATATTGCCCTTGCAAATATATATTCCCTTTACATCTAGAAGAAAATTAGCAATAAGATAGAGTCTGCAAATGTTTATCTCGATTAACATGAAGTAGATGGAGAATAAGCGTTTGTAAAATAGTTTGTACAGGAGTAGAGAAAGCCATGTGAGTGTATCACATGAGATTTGTTTTTAAGTCACGTTCATAGTACTTTGTACGAGAATGCACTGAGCACACTCCAGCATTATCAGAAGTGAATATCACTCAGTCTACACGAGAAATCTACATGTAGGTAGGTGGGTAGGTAGGTAGGTAGGTAGGTAGGTAGGTAGGTAGGTAGGTAGGTAGGTAGGTAGGTAGGTAGGTAGGTAGGTAGGTAGGTAGGTAGGTAGGTGTGTGTGTGTTACTTTTTAATGATATAGTGTTTTAATTCTAAATTGTTAAAGCATCTTTCTCAAAGTTTTTCTTTCCTTGTCTGATGAATATTTGCAATTCACGTGATATGTTAAGCGTTCTGAGAATGTTATTTTCTTACAGGTTCCCAGCGAAAGGAAACAGCGACATGAATTGAGGGAAATAGGGAAAAGGGCAATGTCAGCCTTTGAAGCACTGTCCCCCCAAAAGAAAGCTTGACCAATCAGCCAATACGGGCTTAAATAATGCCGGCAAAGACGATGAAGTTCTTCAGCTAAAGAAACAAGTTAAAAATATGAGAAGACAAAGTATAACTTTGAAAAAATGTGCAAGGGTCTTCAAAAAGTGGAGGTGAGATATGCCGTAAAGATAAGGGCGTCGTCTAGAGAGAAATTAAAGGAAGTGCTTGTTACTAACAGAATGAACCGCATACTTTCAAGATGCTTCACACCAAGCCAAATTAGATGCCTCTTACGCAACGATAAGTGTTTTAAGTGGTTGTCGGTGGATATAGCTCATGCTTTAACATTGATATCACTTTAAAAAAAGGATTTCAATTACTTAAGTGGTCATAACATACCGTTTCTAGGCCATTCAACGTTGCACAACTGGATCCAGAATTACAGACGTGAACCGGGAATTTTGCATGAAGCTATGGCGAAAGCAAGCTATTAGATTTTCAAGATCATGAAAAATATGGGGTGTTGCTGTTTAATGGGATGAATATAGACAGCCGAATTTGATATAGTTCTTCAAATGTCCGTATTTTAGGACCTCATAATAACGTCCAGGTGGGATCCTGCGAGGACTGTTGCACCATGGAAACAGCCTATCTATTATGACTTTGATGTAACTATGACCACGGATCTCCTGAATCACGCGATTTTTTAATTAGAAGATCGTGGCATCCGGGTAGTGGCAGAAATATGCGATATGGGTGGGGAAAATGCTAATGTGTGGAAACAACTAGAAAATGCACTTTTCACAAACCCCCAAAATAACGACAGGTAGGTGTGAGTCTTTTTTTTATGTTCCTCATTTGTTGAAGTCACTTCCAAACCATTTCTTAAACGATAGAATGCAGTTGACAAATGGTATCTACTTAATAAAAAAGAATGTTATAGAATATCTATTGCAACTGCAAATAGGGAATCTGTCCATTAGCTACCCATCACTGCAGCACACATAAGCTTAGCAGGTAGATGAAGGCAAAATGTGAGAATGGCTGCTCAGTTATTTTCAAGAAGAGCGGTATAGGAAATTAGGTATTGTCTTAATAAGGAGAGAGAGAACAGTCTTTTACAGTTAGTTAATGATGCTTTTGACGTGGATAACTCGAATTTCAAAAGATGAAATAATACGGCTAATATATGACATTGAAGAAATGAGAGTAGTGAAAAATAAAGCATTAGTTCACTTTCAGAAGGGCTTCATTATATCGAGTCGCTGTAAGGACTTTTTGCGGAAGTGAAAAAAATGAAACACGATCTATATACTAACAAGTTTAAACCAAGACGTTTTAGTAAACCTTTTCCTTCCTATTCGAGGTTGGGCAACATAGTTGAAGTACAGAACAGAATTCGTCTCTTGTTACTTACAGGCGCAATAAATCCTTATTTCAAGCGGATCATCAGTAGAAACGGTTTCCAAAAACCAAAATTGTGAGTGAACTACTTCAAAACACATGTGACGCGGAATTCCTAAATTTCATTTCCGTCGGTTTATGCATTGATGCTGCCGAAGACCTACCAGTACCTACCGAATGCGAGGAGGCTATACTCCAAGAAGACATTTAAATGAACACTTTAATATGGTTGCTGTGAAGTACCTCGCTGGTTATATTGCGCTTAAATACGTGTTATTGATAGTACTTTGTGCAACAACAATGCAACATGTGATATACGCGAAAAAGTGAACCAGACTGAACCGTCCTCCTCCATGGTGTAGTGGTTAACATGCTAGCCTCTAATTCTCGAGGTCTCGGGTTCAGGACAATGTATTTTTTCGGGCATAAAAATCCTTAGCATGGCTTCCTTCGGAAGTGGAGTAAAGCCTTTGGTCCCGTATCGTAGTTTTACGGCATGTAAAAGAACCTCGAGCACGATAAAGAAATCTCTGAGCAAAATTACCGGTCTTTCACGTCCAATATAGAATGGGACGCTAACGACCACAGGAATTAAAAAACTTCAATAAATAAAACACAATTTAATTTTTACAGACTGGATCACAGGTATTTCCAAAGGGGGTTCACTCGGCCAGCATAACAACGTTCTCAAAAAGATAACGAAATGGAAGTAATATTCGCCGGTTGCCATGTATTTGCCTTATCGAGGTGCCAAAGAGTTATGAAAACACAGACATAATTCAGCAAAAATTCCCTAAACTAGATGAAATAGTTGTTTACCTGTACGTCAGGATGCGCACCTTCGTTAGAATACACCATCTCAACAAGAAATGAAAACTGTTGCTATAGAGAAACAATGCTCCAAGAAAATTTGTTAGTGGTAACATCAAGCTTTCCTATGAGCATGAATGATCACGTCTAAATTTAAGTCAAGTTTGTCTTACAAAAAAAATGTATTTCACGTTATATTAGCAGTACCTAAAATATTAGTTGTGATAGCTAAGTTGCCTGTAATCAGCATAAAAGTTGACAAAACAACCCAGACATTTTCACGGAAAATGACGTTTTTTCAATGCATTTTATTTTCCACGTTATAATTAAGTAATTTTTAAGCATCCATTTACATATTACCCACAAATTCCTGTGCATGCGTCGTATTGGCAGGTTAAGGGCAACCCGATGCTGTGTTAGGCGTGTACCTGCCCTAATTAGGGCTTAAGCACGCAGTGACGGGATATGGGGGTTACAGGATGTCGGTTGGTGTTTAGGTAGGGGAGTGCTTTGAAATGCACGGCTTTACGTATACACTTTCAATTGTCAGTCGAAGATCGCGCGCGACCAGCCTTCCACATCACGTATTTGACGGCAGCCAATGAGAGCAAAAGGTGCCGGAACGGATTACCTTAACTATTCCACATACCTTATTGAGTACTGCGTATTGCATAAAATTTAAAAGTCGCCATAGCGATGGATATTATTTTCTTTGCGGTAAATGAGCTGACATCAATGCAGCCTTCTTCATTCCAATTTAAGTCAATAATTCTGGCTCAAGTATTGATTAATTCGAGTTTGTAATTTATAATAACTGAGGTTAAATGTCCTATTGGACAATCGGCAAATTCAACGAATGCTTAGTTTGAATGTTAATACAGAATTTAAAAACCTATGCATAAGCTTGGTTTTACTGATGTATTAGTTTAATGCCAATCATGCTTATATGAGAAAAGACAAATTTTTAATTATGTTTCATATACTCCTACTTTCACGTCATGTAGTAGTTATATTAAAAAGAGAATATTGCAGTAAGTTGAATGTTAAATCCAGAATTCCAAAAATGCGTAGAAGCTTGTTTTTCTGATGTAATCGTTTAACGCCGATTATACTTCTATGAGAATATCCCAATTTCTAATTATATTTCCATATGTTCTTACTTCCCACCTTATGTAACAGTAATATTAGTAAGGGAATATTACAGTATGTCTGTAGACAAAGCAACCTGCGACATTTAGCCTTAAAATTAGACGAATCCTTTACTGAGCAACACAACTTATGCATAAATAACCATTAAGAAATATAGTTTTAATTTATTAAATTGCCACTGTAAGCAAGAAAACTTTGTGAAAGCAGCAAAACCATTAAAGCAAATAATGAGCGATACAAAGCTACAATAACGTTTAATTACGAATTGCCATACGTCACATAACATATTTTAAACAGCTGAAGTTGATAAATGTTACTTCCAGCTTCGCCAACATATTTCCTGTTGAAAACGTCGGGATTTTACATTCCACACCTTCCTTATCCGCTTCGTTGTTGGGTATCCGCCATGAGGTAGATAGTACTCCTTAACAGCAAAATAGCTTTAATCCTGTAATTGCAGTTGTAACTAAGACGAACTATTTGTAATTTGCATTATTCTATATCCAAGTTTGAGAAATACCTTAAAAATTGGCTACTAAACCGTCTAAAAGGCAGTAAATGTTATCTTGTACACGTGTAGTTCAGAAATGTAAAATAAAAGTAAATCTGAGAATGCCATTGTTTATTAAATTCCCAAAATGTTCCACTTCACGATAACATAAAAATCAGCTACTAGAGATTATGAGTATATTTAATGTTATTTCCAAGAGAATGTTTTTATATTTGCTGAAATCACATTTAATGTAAAAACAATTGTCTCCAAGTTGGAATTAATCGCTCTTCTACACAAGCTATGAGTTGGACAAGGTTGAAAAGTAGAATCAGACGACTGAAAAATTCAGTGCTAAAGCCGATGTTTCAAATCCCGGCTACGGCATTGAATTTTTCAGTCATCTGATTCTACGTTTCTTACCTTCATTTTAATAACCTAAACGTTTAACACGCAATAAAGCAATATTTTACGAAGTATCTAGGCGTAAGCTTCACTTAAATTCGTAGTGTGATTTGTATTTGCTTTACAGCAAATGGCATTATAACTTATTCATGTATACATAGGGTATACATCACTGCATGTGATACTACTAATATTACTTTGTGGTTTCTTATACGACGGGGATAAAGGTATAGTATACCAGTAGAAAACTGGAAGCCATTAAATCACAAATACTTGTTTATGCGACAGCAGACATTAATTGTATATTGCGGCATCCCATTGAATATCATTTGCTTTAAAATGGCAATGCCTCATGCCATTGCAATTTGTAATACCTCCTATTTATGGGGTACAGGAAATCATTCAGACAGCACTCCCAGATAAACCACTGGAAGCCCTTTCACCATTACTCCAGAGCGAAAATTTTATGTATTTTCAATAGAACTAGCTTCAAGAAGGACTGGAAGAACTTCCAATGGAACTCGTTCCACCAAAATTCGAGACTACTTTTTTAGTAGAACTGGAACTACGTCCTTGAAACGACTCTGACTGGGGAGTGGAAGTACTTTCGGCAAAATAACTTGCTGAACCCATCGCAAGGTAGTAGGTGTGAAAACAAAACACGGTAGTAGGCCGTAACAACAAAGAGCGTTTTGCAGTTTCATCCCTATGCGTATGATGAATCGAAATAAAGTCGTACAAATCGAAATGGTAAAGCATACCAGAACGGAGGGAAACTGAAAGGACCTACAGTGTAAACCTGATACAACTGAGACAGAAAGACAGCAGTCTGCAGAATGTAAACGGCAAGTAAAGAAAAGCCGCTGTATATCCCCTACGCAGTAACATATACACATATTGGATATCCGACGGTGGATTCGATGTAAACACGCCGGGGTCAAAGCCACATTTAATAAGGCGGTAAAGTAATACGAATAGTTAGGTTTACGGAGAGGTTTATGAGAAATAAAGTTAAACAAGTGGGCACGACAATAATCTGGGCAGTATGTCGAGAGGTGGTGCTACATACGACGTCCGCAGCAATGTCAAAGGAGATGTAAACATGTTTAGCGGTGATGGAAAGAGCAAAAGTTGCAGTCCTAGCGGCAAAGTAAACGATGTCATTTTCCGTCCGATATACCGACATGGCTGGGTATTAAAATACGACGAAAGGAAACAGTACAACTGAGCTGGTGGAGTAAATTCAGGATAAAGATCTCATATATTTGGCATTTGATATATTAATACGAATGGCAAAGGCCAAAAAAGACTAATACAACTCCAAAAATAGTTACGTGCGAAGTTGGTTGCCGTTGAACGAATTTCAATGTCTTATCCAGCAAATAGCTTGTGAAAAAAGCGACAGGTGTGAGTTTCCTTCGTACACACACATTGTGTCACAAATGAGAACACCAGTTACTACAAAAGAAACACTTTATTTCACCAGGAACACAGAGTAATACAAACGTTACACTTGAGTCACTTCTACACGCACTGGAATACAACACAATTATAACTGATCCGTAGAATCACAATGGAATTGCTGAACTGCACTGTCCACTAGTACTGTCACTTCCATCCGAACTCAGCACTGTTTCAATTAAGCACAGTCTCGTCCTGCCACCAGCAGTACCTTATATATGCCTCGCATACAAAGTGGAACATTCGTGAATGAGAACCTTGCCGAGAGGCCTAAAAGGAATCCTATGGATGGCGGAAGTGGTACACAATGACTATTGTTCAAGCGCCAATTGCCAAACAAATAAATTAAATAAAGTAATTGAGTCTCTATGGTCGCTCTTTAACTAATGTGGTTCTTAGCGTTTCATTCTATATTGGGCGTGAAAGACCAGGAGTTTGCTCAGAGGCCTCTTTATCAGGCTTGAGATTCTTTTTACGTGCCGTAAATCTATGACACGGAACCACCGGTTTTACTTTCCTTCTGAAGAAAGTCATGCTAAGGAGAATCGCTCTCCGTCGAGTTTGAACACGTGACCGTGTTCCGATGTTCCGGTATAAAGTTACATTTCTGAATCCCCTGGACACAACGGGATGTCTGGCACTCCAGGTTCTTAAAGCTCAATAGCCAGGTGAGGGCGGAGTGATCAGACCTCAGGTGCAACGGCTGACCGTAGATGTGCATATGGAAGTGTTACAGCGCCATCACAATTGCCAAGAGCTCCCTTCGAGTAACGCAGTAGCTCTTCTGCATTCGAGAGCGCCTTGCTGAAGTATGCTCTTGCTTATCCTGGACCTGGGATGTTGTCCTCTGTGGTGTAGTGGTTGTCATACTAGCCTCTAGTTCCCTAGGTCGTGTGTTAAAATCCGGCTGAGGGCGATGGATTTTCTTCGGGTGTAAAAATCCTTAGCATGGCTTCCTTCGGAAGGGAAGTAAGGCCGCTGGTCCCGTGTTGTAGATTTACGGCACGTAAAGCAACCTCAAGTCCGATAAAGAGGCCTGAGCAAAATTACCGGCGTTTCAGGCCCAATATAGAATGTTTCGTTAAGGACCACAGTAGTTACAAAGCGTCCATAAATAAAACTCAATTTATTTTTTTTGGATCTGAGATAGCAGCCTTCCAACACCACTGTCGCTGGCGTCGGTGTCCACGATAAAGTCGTCTCCTGGTTGTGGAAATCCCAAAACAGGCGCAGTTCAAAGGGCTGACTTGAGCGTCTGGAACGCAATCTTGGTCTCCTCTGTCCACACGCAAGGCCGGTGTTATTCCGTCAAACGAGCGAGGGGCTTCGCGATGTTGGAGAAGGCTCTGACAAACGGCCGGTAGTAGCTGCATAGACCCAGAAAACTGTGCAACTCTCGTCTATCTTTCGGGCGAGCTCTCACATCCCAAGAATTCTCGGTGACCGTTGTCACCCCAGTTGGTGAGACTATATTGCTCTAGTAGTTAACCTTCTTGTAGAAGATTTGGCACTTCCTCGTATTCAGTTTTAGGTTAGCTGCTGGCAGTCTCTGCAATATTTCGGTCAGGTTCTCTAGATGATCTTCGAAAGTGCTGCCAATGACGATGATGTCTAAGTGTAGCCGGCAGGCGTCGTAAATCAATTCTCTCATCACGGATTTCATCAGGCGCTGGAAAATGGCTGCTGCGTTACGGAGACCAAAGGCAAAACCGTAAACTGCCAAACTCCTTGGCCTCTCTAGAATGCTGTATTTTCCTTTTCTAAGTGCTAAAGGGCCACTTGCCAATATTCCAATTTCAGCTACGAGGTCGAGATACACTGGGCAGCAGCAAGACTGTCCAGAGTAAAGTCAATTCGGGTACGGGAAAACAGTCATTTCGGGTAACACGTCTACACTGAAGCGTAGTAACACAATTTTGCTATGACAAATAGAAATTTATATACTCAATTTATACTTTGCACTTTACTAACATTACTATAAAGGCATTTGAATGCTTACACGCCCCTGCCGTTTGAAAAAGTTCTGTCGATAGATATTATGTTAAATCCCTAAGTTATACAATTCCTGTGTGCTTAACCATTGCCTACAAAGTTTTTAAGAGTGATACTTTTGTGGTGAATGTTTGCTTTTCTTTCGAAACTGGTGTGAAAATACAAGATCATTTATATTTAAGTTCATAATATGTTACATTTGATATAGGGTTTCCCATAGATTTTAATATGCGTTACCATTACTGTCGTCAGCAAACGCACGAATTTCTGTTCGTGCAAATTAAAAAGGGTTCCTCGAATATAATAAAGAGTACGTCTCTAGATATTTAATAGTTGATATAATTTTGCTTCTCAGTATTCATTACAGGACTTTGCTAACAAACAGTTATTAAACGGCTGATCAGAAAAGAAATAATAATGTTGTATTGTTGCATTCCATTTTGTAAAATCGTAGACACAAAGAGATTAGCGTCACACTTAATAAATTTCCATCAAAACACTAACAGCTACACCACGGCAGGGAGCATAAAAGAAAACAGCATTTGGAAGCCTTTCAAGAGTCGGTAGAATACAGCCAACATTTGGACGATAGCTGTTTTAGTATTCCGACTAAAAATAGAAGACTCTTTCTCCATTCTATCCCAACAATTGTGTCCGAGGATATCCAACATATAAGCAAACAAAAAGTGAAAATCCACACAGAAAATGAATTACCGCAAAGTTTCCTTTGAGTTTCATGAAAGTAGCCACGGATTTTACCCCTCACTGCACCTGATGAGTCAATAGAAACTGCAGCTGACATTTTTCCGTCAAAGTAGAGGCGGGAGTTCAGGCAGAATTTGAATACTTGTTGACTAACATAAATGTAAGAGGGTCGCTCCAGCACTATTTTAAGTCAAGGTTCACGAAAGAGCTTACGTGTTCTAAATGCGACAATGAGATAATCTGACTTGTTTTGCTAACAAAACTGTGTAGCGATATTTCCGCCTCATTACACATACACTAATAGGAACCTGTAATAATTATAATTTAGGAAGTATTGTTAAATTAACACGCAGTTTGATATTTTTCCATAATTTTAAAGTAATCGGATTCAAAACTGCATCAATCGAAAGCGCTTCTGAAGCTGGTAATATGCTTTAAGTTTCAATAATATTTTTAAATAAATAAAGGCGTAATTGCCTAAGAAAAACTACAAGATTTAGGCAAAATAGGAGTAGCTTCGTTTAGACTGTCTATTATGTTTTCCGAGCGTGGGGGCCATAAAATTCGAAAGCTTCTTTTGTACTTGGTGGGGATGAGGCAAGTTTTATGAGTAAACAGACGCTATGAGGCAACGGAATTTTCTTACAGTTAGGCTTTGAAGTTTCAACTAGGGAACCAATAAATGTAGAGGATAAGCATTGGAACCAATGGAAAGATAGGAAGACGCAGTGACATGTACAAACTTTGGAGGCGAGCATTGACTGATATAGGTAAACGCGAGTGTGGAATTAGGACAGTTTGTCATGATTCTTCGTTAAGGTAACACGTAGCACTCCGGGTCAGAAAAGGACGCTGAGTTCCGAAATTTGCTAAGCGCCGCGTAATTATGCAATTATAAAGTGATGTGGGTGAAACATTTATATAATATGCTAACCGTATTATTCGATATAATAATATCCAAGCTCATAAACGAGTTAATGTTAGGTAAGTGAGTACTTTAATTTCGCGCGGATCTAAAGAACAGTGATGGAGCACCGAGATATTAAATAACCAGCAGGAGCAAACGTTAGTCGGAAGACAGTGCTAAAAGAACCACACGTGTTAAGGAATACCAAGAATCTTGCAGGATTTCTAGCATAAAGGATGAGAAAAGTGAAAACAGTGTTTGTTTGAAGACAATATCCCAGTGTCACCACTCCCGCAATCCTACCCTGACAATAACAGTAGGGAATTTCGTGGACAGTTGACCCTGAATTGCTACGACGATAAGTGCTTCCTGACTGATATCGGCGATTTCGAGTCCTGAAGACTACACATACAACGACGCAGGTAAGATACCCACAACGAAGTAGCGGGGGAAAACGCTACAACTGTTGAACCCACTTTAGGATATCGTTGCAAGAAAAGTGATAAGAAAGCACCATTTGGCAAAATGACTGAATTATAAGCCTTTAAGTAGGAAAGTCTTGAAGCTCTAAACGCGCAGGCGAGTATTGCACATTCCTTCCATTCACAAAGTTACGTTTCCTAACTTTAATTATATTATACAGATATTTAAGAAAAGGAAGTAATTAAAACGAAAGTCCAGATACACCAGTAAAGAAAATTACATATTATGATATACATAATATAATTTATAAATATAAAATATAATTGTCTAAGGGTATATTTGACGTCAATTGTTCTAGAATACATATAAGCAACCTGCACACTTTTACTGTTATGTCTCTTTTTTCGAAATAAAGTAAAGAATCCAGTACTATGGCATTTAAAGCATAATAAAGTACAGGGATATATAATAACATCTAGTATCAGTGTGTCAAGCATTGACGAGGTGCTAGTTACGGTTCCAAAAAGAAACTCCGAAGGCTTTATGTATCTTGAAGGCAACGTTATAACCATGGAGGCTGAGTAGTTATTGGAGAGAAAGTTAAACAGACTTCTTGTGAATGAAATCAAACCGGTGTCTACAAATAGCCATGGAGAACATGTAGATTCCACTGTGGAGAGATATGATTGTAGTGTATTTTAATGGAATATTAGGTCAAATCATACAAATACACTGTGTTGTGTATGCTTGTAATAACACCCAAAGGTCTGAGGAGAAAAGCATAAGTTTTCACAGGTACGTAAACACCACAGATTCTGCATCTTTTAAATTGGCATACGCTTCGCTGTATCAGTATAGCTTTAAATAATTAATTTGAAACATGATACACGCATATTTAGCAGAATGTATGCAATTTTAATATTTAAATAGGTTTAAATGCAAGACTGTATATTAGATAAGTGGATTAAAGCTGTTCGAAGGGAGAGCGTCGTCGTCCTCCGTGGTCTAGGGGTACCATCTTGTTTTAGAGGTCGTGGGTTCAAATCCAGCAGAGGATGTTGGATTTTTTTTCAGGGATAAAAATCTTTAGCAAGGCTTCCTTAGGAAAGAAAGCAAAGCCAGTGGTCCCGTGTTGTAGATTTATGGCGTGTGAAAAACCTTCAGGTCTGACACCGAGCAAAATTTCCAAAATTAAATTAAATTTTATTTATGGACGCTCTTTAACTGCTGTGGTCCTTAGCATCCCATTTTATATTGGGCGTGAAAGACCGGTAATTTTGCTCATAGGCCTCTTTATTAGGTTTGAGGTTCTTTTTTACGTGTCGTAAATCTACGATACGGAACCACCGGCTTTACTTTCCTTACGAAGAAAGTCATGCTAAGAGAATCGCTCTCCGTTGAGTTTGAACACGTGATCCCGGAATTCAGAGGCTACGATGGTACCTCTAGACCAAGGAGGACGACCACCTATTGTTCTAAAGAGAGACAGGCCTCTAGCCTAACCTGAGCCAGGTCGGAAGGCGCCTGCACATAGTATGAACTTAGAGCGCCCATTCACACTGCTCCCTCCTCAGAGCTGCTCGTCTCGAACAGCCCTGACGTAACAGGCTAGATGGCCTAGGTGTACCACCAGCATCTTCTGGATGCAATAGACTACATCCTGATCCTCCTCACCACGCAGTACGGTCCTTGGCATGGCTGTTGGGGCTTGGGACAGCGCCCTTTGTTCCGGGTAGAGCGATACACCCGCAGCAAGTTACCCTGCTGGAAACCTTGGATGTTGACCTAGCGTTCGAAACAGGTGTTAATTTGGTCAAGCGCTACCTGGAAGTGTTGAATGACCATTTCGTGCATGACATGAAGACGATCCAGAGTTTCTCCATAGTCAATTGCTGGTTGTTCCGCTGGTGAGCTCCCAATCAACAGATCGCATGGAAGTCGCAGCTCTCTGCCGAGGACTAAGCTAGCTGGTGTCAAATCAGTGGTGTCGTGAATCGACGAGCAGTAGGCCAGCAAGAAAAGCGGTACCCTAATATTCCAGTCCTTCTGTAATTGTCCACGACCTTCCTCATTTGCTCTTCTGGAGTCCTAATGTACCTCTCAACCATGCCGCCGGGCCGCGGAAGGTGAGGCATTGTACGCGTTTTGTGCACTCCAAATATCTCCAGTATTTCGCTCATCAGGTTCGACTCGAAGTTTGTGTCCTGATCGCTGTGCAGCTTTAACAGTACCCCAAACCGGCAGAACACTTCTTCCACTAGGCAGTCCACGATCGTTTTGGCCTCCTGGTAAGGAATGAGGTACATCCCCAAACACTTGGTGTAGTCCATGACCAACAGGTACTTGTTTTCCCTGTCGGATACAGGGAATAAATAGATGGCGACGAGTTAGAATGGTGTTCCCACGTTGTACTGCTGCAGGAGACCCCGGCTTCTATTTTATGGGTCATGACTTGCCGCACACACATGAGATTGGTGGCGTCACCTCTCAGTGTTCGCCCGTAGTCTTAACAAATAGTACCTTTTACGAAGCTTGTCATTAGTTCGGTTGGGTCCAAGATGTCCTCCCAAAGCTCCCGCATGTACCTGCTCCAGAACTTCCGACACCTTACATCGAGGAAGTACCAATTCCTATCTCCTGGTCGTCACATCAGGTGACTCCCATACTCTGAATACACCCTCCTCGGTTTTCTCTGAGTCACAATGAACACAGTAGGACCTATGCCTACTACTTCTGAATGAGATGTACTCCCAGCTCGGCCTAGTCCCTGCCTGCACTTCTCTCAGGAGCGGTCCCAAGTCGGTGTCCGACAGCTGCCCCCTCATCAGGCCTGTGCTATATCATCCATCCGCAGGCACCACCGAAATGACAGGAAAAGCTGCAGCACACTGCTTCTCCTTCACTCTAGTGCAATAACCGCACTCTTCCGGGCAGGGTCTTCTTGACAGAAAATCCGCATTGGAGTGGCTCCTTCTCCTCCGATGTTCCGATATAAAGTTACATTTCTGAATCCCCTGGACACAACGGGATGTCTGGCACTCCAGGTTCTTAAAGCTCAATAGCCTGGTGAGGTCGGAGTGATCAGGTGCAATGGCTGACCGTAGATGTGCATATGGAAGTGTTACAGCGCCGTCACAATTGCCAAGAGCTCCCGTCGAGTAACGCAGTAGCTCTTTTCTGCATTCGAGAGCGCCTTGCTGCAGTATGCTCCTGCTTATCCTGGACCTGGGATGTTGTCCTCTGTGGTGTAGTGGTTGTCAACCTAGCCTCTAGTTCCCTAGGTCTTGTGTTAAAATCCGGCTGAGGGCGATGGATTTTCTTCGGGCGTAAAAACAGTAAGCATGGCTTCCTTTGGAAGGGAAGTAAGGCCGCTGGTTTCGTGTTGTAGATTTACGACACGTAAAAGAACCTCAAGTCTGATAAAGTGGCCTCTGAGCAAAATTACCGGCGTTTCAGGCCCAATATAGAATATTTCGCTAAGGACCACAGTAGTTACAAAGCGTCCATAAATAAAACTCAATTTAATTTTTTGGATCTGAGATAGCAGCCTTCCAACACCACTGTCGCTGGCGTCGGTGTCCACGATAAAGTCGTCTCCCGGTTGTGGAAATCCCAAAACAGGCGCAGTTCAAAGGGCTGACTTGAGCGTCTGGAACGCAACCTTGGTCTCCTCTGTCCACACGTAAGGCCGGTGTTCTTCCGTCAAACAAGCGAGGGGCTTCGCGATGTTGGACAAGACTCTGACAAACGGCCGGTAGTAGCTGCATAGACGCAGAAAACTGCGCAACTCTCGTTTAGCTTTCGGGCGAGCTCTCATCCCGAGATTTCTGGGTGTCCGTGGTCACCCCAGTTGGTGAGACTATGTTGCTCTAGTAGTCAACATTCTTGCAGAAGATTTGGCACTTCCTCGTATTCAGTTTTAGGTTAGCTGCTGGCAGTCTCTGCAATACTACGGTCAGGTTCTCTAGATGATCTTCGAAAGTGCTGCCAATGACGATGATGTCTAAGTGCAGCCGGCAGGCCTCGTAAATCAATCCTCTCATCACGGATTTCATCAGGCGCTGGAAAGTGGCTGGTGCGTTACGGAGACCAAAGGCAAAACCGTAAACTGCCAAAGCCCTTGGCCTCTCTAGAATGCGGTCTTTTCCTTTCCTAAGTGGTAATGGGCCACTTGCCAATATTCCAATTTCAGCTACGAGGTCGAGAACCACTGGGCAGCAGCAAGACTGTCCAGAGTAAAGTCAATTCGGATAAGGGAAAACAGTCATTTCGGGTAACACGTCTACACTGAAGCGTAGTAATACAACTATGATAAATAGAAATTTATATACTCAATCTATATTTTGCATTTTACTAACATTATTATAAAGGCATTTGAATGCCTACACGCCTCTTAAGTTTGTCAAAGTTCTGCCGATACATATTATGTTAGGTTCCTAGTTATACAATTCCTGTGTGCTTAACCATTGCCTACAAAGTTTTTAGGAGTGATAATTTTTGTGGTGAATGTTTGCTTTTCTTTCGGAACTGGCGTGAAAATACAGGATCATTTATATTTAAGTTCATAATATGTTACATTTGATTTAGGGTTTCCCATAGATTTTAATATGCGTTACCATTACTGTCGTCAGCAAACGTAGGAATTTCTGTTCGTGCAAATTAAAAAGGGTTCCCCGTATATAATAAAGAGTACGTCTCTAGATATTTAATAATTTGAGTTTTTTATTCTTCGCGGAGTGATATAATTTTGCTTCTCAGTATTCATTACAGGACTTTGCTAACAAACAGTCATTAAACGACTGAGCAGAAAAGAAATAATAATGGTGTGTTGTTGCATTCCATTTTGTAAAATCACAGACACATAGTGATTAGCGTCACACTTAATAAATTTACATCAAAACACTAAAAGCTATACCACGGCAGGGAGAAGAAAAGAAAAGAGCATTTGGAAGCCTTTCAAGAGACGATAGAATGCAGCCAGCATTTTGAGGATAGCTGTTTTAGTATTCCGACTAAAAATAGAAGTCTACTTCTCTATTCTATCCCAACAATTTTGTCCCAGGATATCCAACATATAAGCAAACAAAAAGTGAAAATCCACACAGAAAATAAATTACCGCAAAGCTTCCTTTGAGTAGCCTCGGACTTTACCCCTCACTGCACCTGATAAGTCAATAGAAACTGCAGCTGACGTTTTTCCGTCAAAGTAGAGGCGGGAGTTCAGGCAGAATTTGAATACTTGTTGACTAACATGAATGTAAGAGGGTCGCTCCAGCACTATTTTAAGTCAAGGTTCGCGAAAGAGCTTACGTGTTCTAAATGCGACAATGAGATAATCTGACTTGTTTAGTTAACAAAACTGTGTAGCGATATTTCCGCCTCATTACAATACACAAAAAGGAACTCTGTAATAATTATAATTTAGGAATCATGGTTAAATTAACATGCAGTTCGATAATTTTCCATAATTTTAAAGTAATCGGATTCAAAACTGCATCAATCAAAAGCGCTTCTGAAGCTGTAAATATGCTTTATATTTCAATAATATTTTTAAATAAATAAAGGCGTAATTGCCTAAGAAAAACTACAAGATTTAGGCAAAATAGGAGTAGCTTCGTTTAGACTGTCCATTATGTTTTCCGAGCGTGGGGGCCATAAAATTCGAAAGCTTCTTTTGTACTTCGTGGGGATGAGGTAAGTTTTAAGAGTAAACAGACGCTATGAGGCAATGGACGTTTCTTACTGTTAGGCTTTGAAATTTCAACTAGGGAACCAATAAATGTAGAGGATAAGCATTGGAACCAATGGAAAGATAGGAAGACGCAGTGACATGTACAAAATTTGGAGGCGAGCATTGACTGATATAGGTTAACGCGAGTGTGGATTTAGGACAGTCTGTCCTGATTCTTCGTTAAGGTAACACGTAGCACTCCGGGTCAGAAAAGGACGCTAAGTTCCGAAATTTGCTAAGCGCCGCGTAATTATGCAATTATAAAGTGATGTGGGTGAAACATTTATAATATATGCTAACCGTATTATTCGATATAATAATATCCAAGCTCTAAAACGAGTTAATGTTAGGTAAGTGAGTACTCTAAGTTCGCGCGGATCTAAAGAACGGTGATAGAACACCGAGATATTAAATAACTAGTCGGAGCAAACGTTAGTGGGAAGACAGTGCTAAAAGAACCACACATGTTAAGGAATACCAAGAATTTTGCAGGATTTCTACCATAAAGAATGAAAAAAGTGAAAACAGTGTTTGTTTGAAGACAATATCCCAGTGTCACCACTGCCGCAATCCTACCCTGACAATAACAGTAGGGAATTTCGTGGACAGTTGACCCAGAATTGCTACGACGATAAGTGCTTCCTGAATGATATCGGCGATTTCGAGTCCTGAAGACTACACATACAACGACACAGGTAAGATACCCACAACGAAGTAGCGGGGGAAAACGCTACAACTGTTGAACCCACTTTTGGATAGCGTTGCAAGAAAAGTGATAAGAAAGCACCATTAGGCAAAATGACTGAATTATAAGCCTTTATGTAGGAAAGTCTTGAAGCTCTAAACGCGCAGGCGAGTACTGCACATTCTTTCCATTCACAAAGTTACGTTTCCTAACGTTCATTATATTATTCAGATATTTAAGAAAAGTAATTAAAACGAAAGTCCAGATGCACTAGTAATGAAAATTCCATATTATGATATATATAATATAATTTATAAATATATAATGTAATTTTCTAAGGGTATATTTGACGTCAATTATTCTAGAATACATATAAAGAACCTGCACACTTTCACTGTTATGTCTCTTTTTTCGAAATAAAGTAAAGAATCCAGTACTATGGCATTTAAAGCACAATAAAGTACAGGGATATATAATAACATCCAGTATCAGTGTGGCAACTATTGGCGAGGTGCTAGTTACGGTTCCAAAAAGAAACTCCGAAGGCTTTATGTATCTTGAAGGCAACGTTATAACCATGGAGGCTGAGTAGTTACTGGAGAGAAAGTTAAACAGACTTCTTGTGAATGAAATCAAACCGGTGTCTACAAATGACAATGGTGAACATGTAAGATTCCACTGTGGAGAGAGATGATTGTAGTGTATTTTAATGGAATTTAAGGTCAAATCATACAAATACACTGTGTTGTGTATGCTTGTAATAACACCCAAAGGTCTGAGGAGAAAAGCATAAGTTTTCACAGGTACGTAAACACCAGAGTTTCTGCATCTTTTAAATTGGCATACGCTTCACTGTATCAGTATAAATTTATATAATTAATTTGAAACATGATACACGCATATTTAGCAGATTGTATGCAATTTTAATATTTAAGTAGGTTTAAATGCGAGACTGTGTATTAGATAAGTGGATTAAAGCTGTTCGAAGGGAGAGCGTCGTCGTCCTCCGTGGTCTAGGGGTACCATCCTGTTCCACAGGTCGTGGGTTCAAACTCAGCGGAGGATAATGGATTTTTTTCAGGGATAAAAATCTTTAGCATGGCTTCCTTTGAAAAGAAAGCGAAGCCAGTGGACCCGTGTCGTAGATTTATGGCGTGTGAAAAACCTCCAGGTCTAACACCGAGTAAAATTTCCAAAATTAAATTTTATTTATGGACGCTCCATAAATGCTGTGGTCCTTAGCGTCCCATTTTATATTGGGCGTGAAAGACCGGTAATTTTGCTCATAGGCCTCTTAATTAGGCTTGAGGTTCTTTTACGTGCCGTAAATCTACGACACGGGACCACCCACTTTACTTCCCTTCCGAAGAAAGCCATGCTAAGGATTTTTACTCCCGAAAAAAATCCATTGCCCTCCGGAACCCGCGACCTCGGGAACTAGAAGCATGGTAAGCACCATATGATTTCCAGTTTTTCACACCCAATATACGTGGGATGCTACGAAGTAGTTAGAGAGCGTCCATAAATGAAACTCAATTTATTTTTCGAAGGGATAACTGGAAATCCTGAAGATACAGTAGCCTTTATAAGTCATTTTATAAATGACTACTACACGCTGAGACCTAGGGAAGAAAATATAAAGTTCTTAAACGAAAGTGAACTTCCCTTCTATACTCAACTTCCCTCCTCAACCAGTTGAAAAAATTATGAGATATATTCACTCGATGTTATGATGTTCACACGCACACAAATAACAGACCTTGTTCTAAAAATGTGATGTTTTGGATTCAAGACGTCCATCAGCTGGAGGATTATGCTTTCTCGCATTATTTTTCTTTTTCTATTTCAAATGTTACGCAATGAGAGTTTTGTTTACACATAAATGGGCCTGGTGTGACCATACATTGTCAGATAGCATGACGAGATTTGAATTAAATCGTAAAACCTGAGCTTGCACATGTGAACAGCGGTGTCAGCCATCTTCCGCGTGACGTCATCAGCAGATAGCTCGAGCAAGCAATGAATGCGCGGAGAGAGGCTCTGTCTGCGGCTTGCATTCTGGTACAAGGTAAGCGATCCAGCTGTAATATAAATCTGTGATTATAATAGCCATGATAGCAACACTGCACTTACTAAATATATGCCTATATGTACAATACCTTGAAGTAGGGAATCAATAATATGAAAGGGTTTACTTATAACGTATAATACTGAAAGTGCAAACACTCTTAATTTAAAAAAAATATTTTTCAGTATGAGGGAAAAACACTCCTTACCATACTGTGACTGCAACTCATGAATGTACACTACGTGATCAAAAGTATTCGGACACCTGGCTGAAAATGACGTACAAGTTCGTCGGTAATGCTGGAAGTCAATATGGTGTTGGCCCACCCTTAGTCTTGATGACAGCGTTCACTCTCGCATGCATACTTTCAATCAAATGCTTGGGGAATGGAAGCCTATTCTTCACAGAGTGCGGATCTGAGGAGAGGTATCGATGTAGGTCGGTGAGGCCTGGCACGAAGTCGGCGTTCCAAAACATCCCAAAGGTGTTCTATAGGATTTAAGTCAGGACTCTGTGCATGGCAGTCCATTGCAGGGATGTTATTGTCGTGTAACCACTCCGCCACAGCCCGTGCAGTATGAACATGTGCTCGATCATGTTGAAAGATGCAATCACGATCCCCGAATTGCTCTTCAACAGTGGGAAGCAAGGTGCTTAAAATATAATTGTAGGTCTGCGCTGTGATCGTGACACGCAAAACAACAAGGGTTCAAGCCCCCTCCAGGAAAAACACGACCACGCCATAACACCACCACCTCCGAATTTCACTGTTGGCACTACACACGCTGGCAGATGACGCTCACCAGGCATGCGCCATACCCACACCCAGCTACCATCGGATCGCCACATTGTGTACCGTGATTCGTCACTCCACAAACGTTTTGCCACTGTTCAATCATGTAATGCTGATGCTCCTTACACCAAGCGAGGCGTCATTTGGGATTTTCCTGCGTGATGTGTGGCTTATGAGCAGCCGTTCGACCATGGAATCCAAGGTTTCTCACCTTACGTCTGTCATAGTATTTGGAGTGGATCCTGATGCAGTTTGGAATTCCTGTGTGATGGTCTGGATATATGTGTACCTATTAGTCTTTACGACCCTGTTCAAATGTCGGCGGTCTCTGTCAGTCAACAGACGAGGTGAACGTGTACGCTTTTGTACTGTACATGTCCCTTCACTATCACATCAGAAACAGTGGACCTAGAGATGTATAGGAGTGTGGAAATCTCGTGTACAGACTTCAGACACAAGTGACACCCAATCACCTGACCATGTTCGAAGTCCGTGAGTTCCACAGAGTGTCCCATTCTGCTGTTTCACGATGTCTAATGACTACTGAGGTCGCGAATGAGTACTACACAGTAGGTGGCAGCTCAGTGCACCTAAGATGAAAAACGTATGTTTTGTGGGGATTTCCGACTACTTTTGATTACATAGTGTATATTATAACAGCTGTGATCTCAACTTACTACAAAAAGATACCTATGCAAAATAACATACAGCACCAATACAGGAAACTTGATAAAAAAAAAAGCTTAGACAGGGAATACTAATGTTCCTAGCACAGCTAGCTGTGTAGAGAATTAGGTGTTCAGGTTTTCTTTGTAGAATTTTAAGCAATGAGATCTTCAAGGAGGGGAAGGTGTGTGCAGTATTTTATTACTAGAAGTATGGTTGGAAAAGGAATGGTGTTTTTCTTTCGATTTCCTCAAGGTAAGTACAGTCATAAAGCATATGACAAGTGCATGCCCATGAGGTTACATTTCCTTAGATTTACAAATAGAAAAGCATACAATGAAAATAAAGCAAATAAATAAAAAATCATGTACACACATCCTCATTAATAAAACAATCTTCATTTTTCAAGAAGGGGTGAAATTATGCCAATATGTTGAATCTTATTTCTTATCATACATACAATAATATAGGGTGACTCATATTTACATTCATGAGGTTTTATGTTAATTATTTTGTCTTCAAACAACTTCTGAATTTCTTTCCTGCCAGATAATTGTCTTTATTCCATCTCACATTGTGCCACAGACATACGAGGATCGAAATCTTTTGTGCACTCAGAAACTTAACTTTCAGTGGTGCTGGTGTATATCTGAAAATCTCAAAACAGTTTCTGAACAACATAGTTAAACAAAACTTGTTTACACGAAACTAAATGGAAATTATCAGGCAAGTTTGTTTATGCATTCTGTCAGGTTCAAAAATGGATGAAAGCCTTACAGCATTTTAATTCAGGAACGTTTGCAGGGTGCTGAGAAGCAGAGTAAAGTAAAATCTCATAGTCTTGTATTTTAAGTGTGGCTTGAATAATACAGTTCTATTTCAGCCTTTCTAAGCTTTTGCAGATTCTCTGGATTAAAGTTAGCTTTTCTCTGAAATACGCATTGACACTTCTTCGTATTCATATTTTCAGCGCAAAGCAATTTTTAAAATTAATGTCATTCAGCAGCGCCAGTAAACATATGAATGATCTTACATTGAGCTTCAAAGGATATCTTATAATTAATAATTGGAGTTGATACTCTCCACACTACTATAGGTCTAAATATAAACAAATATGGTTATAAACCATGTTAGTTAATGGTTTACCTCTATAAACACTAATGTATGCTAATGTAAACAATTATATTGTATGGACTGTAAGGGTTAATTCAATCCAAATGGCTGTTAAAGTCTTGCATCCTCGTTTGTGACTTGCAATGAAAGCAAAACACATAAATTGGCATACTAGATTCACTTTTAATAGCAATCACGAGTGTCATGATATCACATCTGTTATTTTAAATCAGCTGATGTGTGTAGCCCAGGCAGCTATTCTAGGTGGTGACACTGCCGTATGTTGTCAGCTATTCCTATGTTTAATTATCTGAGTTTCCTATATTGGTACTGTATGATATTTGTCGATATGTATAAAATCTTGCAGTAGAGAATCAATAATATGAAAGCATTTAGTTATAACATATAATATCAAAATGCAACAACTCTTTAAGTCTTAAAGTACACATTTTTCAGTATGAGGGAAAAGCACCTCCTGAGTAATTTATATGGCTTAGAAAGGGTATATTAACGCAATAATTTATGTACATATTAGGGAATGTATGTATGTGTATGTTATTTATGATTTTGTGTAAATTAATAATTCACTGACAAGGGTTTTACCATTTTCTAGAGTTAAGATACGTTTTACACTTATGTATCATTCTGAAATTTCCCCTAGCAATGCCAATGTTTTTACTGAATCGGCAGTGATTTAAACTTGTCAGTTTTATTATCAATCAAACTGTTGAGAAAACAACACATTAAAAAACTATAACCACCTTGTTAACTTGGATAAGTCGCAGGAAATACATCTAATAAGAAGATATTAATCAATTCCAAGATTTGTCTTGCTTTGGATATAGGATAGAAAAGATGCATTTGTCAAGAGATTTAAGTGAATTTTAAGGAATACTGGAATGTAATTTTGATTGCAATTTATTATTTAGGGGGGAAAAAAATCCAGGAATTACACAAAAAAACAGAGTATCTGTTTTGACACCTACTGCAATTATTATAACAAATATTTTAAAACAATATTATAGGAATTCAATGCTTTGTTTGGTGAATATATAATTATATGTGTTTAGACATTATTACATTTGAACATAATGAATATACAAGAAAAATATCATGATAGTGCCAATTCAGAATTTAGAACTCATTGCCTTCAGCATATTAGTGTATTAAAAATAAAATAAACATATCTTTGTCGCACTTACACACAAATATTGTCCCATTAATATTAATATGACTTTTAATGGATTATTGAGAAATAAAATTAAGTTTGCAAGAATAATGTTTAGTTTACAACAATTAGGAATGGCTAGGTACACATTGTACTAAATTTTATTATAACCTATAAAACAGATAGTGTTACATGTGATAATTATCAATTATAAATGAGACATTTTAATAAAATGCAGCTTTAAAACATATTTGTAGCATTGTTCCTGTATTTCTTTCCATGTGTAGAAATACTATGATTATTTGGTTCAAGATTATTTTGGGACTTAGATAATTGTGCTGCACTAATTGCTAATGTGGGAGCTTAGCATGTAAATGCCATTATTCTGTAGTGATTAGTTGTTTTGATCTTGTAGGTAATTAAGTTTTGTTCTTTATTTTCTAGTGGGTTTTATATAGCACCCTGGGTAAGTAACCCAGCTTTCACCTACAAGGTATGGGTATCCAGCAACCTTTGAAATCCAATGTATATTCTATTTGGCCATTTTGGGAATACAGAATGCTGCATATTTCTTGGCTGTTATAACCCTTGTTTTAAAACTTGGATAAATTGATTTATAGTATTAAATTTGTAAGGCCATTTAGGGCAAACTTCCATACAGCTACATAGTGAGATAGATATCCCGGCTTTTGAGTTGCCACTCGATTGTTTTATGGACAGAATCCACTTCCATCTGTGTATGTTCCCTTTCTAAGAAACTTTTGATTACAGTTACATTCTTGTTATATTCCAGTATTGAGTAATAAACACTCAATAATGTTGTTTCACTACATTTAAGATAACTGTTGAGTCTCGAGAAGACTTTATGGAAGAAATTACTCCTGATAAAAAAAATCGTGATTAATTTCTGTGGCTCACAGACACATACCTTATAGGGAAAAGTTTGGGTGCAGGTGTATATGGCTATCTCAAAGAACAAACATTACTATAAGCTTTGGGAAATATTGCAATTTTTCAGGCAGAAGTATTTACTGTCACTGCGCTCTAAGAGGATTTGAAGAAGGTAATCATGATAAATGAATTTTCATCCTCACAGACAGTCAAAGTGCTTTAAAAGCACTCTCTTCATACCAGATAAAAGAAAAACCAGTTTGGAATGCCTAAAGCCTTGATTGCCCTATCATCTCGCAACAGGCTTGAAATATGGTGGGTGAGGAGTATTAGGGAATCTATGGAAATTAAAAAGTTTATCAACTTGCTAGAAAGGGTACTGATATATTGTTTGTTGGACCGGAATCAGCATTGGGGACTACACATGTACACAAAACCTCAGTAAAACCATGGATTAAGGAAAAACACCAACTGAAGTGGCAAACTGTCCAAGGCAGGAAAGTGGTCTTAGATCCATCCATCTCAACTCCCCCAAAATGAAATTGGATAGAACAGAAATACGAAAAGTAATAGCATTAATTTCTTATCATGGTCGCTTTAGGAAGCCTCTATGTAAAGCAGGGCTCTACAGAATGAACCGACTTGTAGAATGTGAACTGTGCATTCTCTTTGACTGCTCATTTCTGCCAAGAAAGAGCCATAACCAAAGATGATCTTTAGGTTGCACAATAAGGATTTTAGGCAGATGTGCGGGAGGTTGATAAAACTTAAAAAAACATCAGCTAACCCAATCTTTACATTCTTGTTTGTGCATAACAAACGGAGAGCATTAGACAGTACTGTTATTATGTGCTGGTAGCCACAGTTATCATTGTAAATGTTGATTTTATAAGCTGATTTTAGTGATATTGTACATATTTGGTCAGGAAATAACTTAGGAATAACGTAAACTCAGATGCATCCAACCCACCTTCTTCCTCAAGTCACAAATAACACATCATGTCTTCAGTAGCAACATTGACCAGTGTAAAGTTGTGAACACAATTTTATTTTTAAATATATGGATGCTTTAGCATTGGAGCAAGCATTACACCTTGAGCATTCATTGTGAAAGTTTATTTTCCTAAGAACACTAGTATATTTTTCTTTTTGGGCATTCTCTTTACATGACTGGTGTTTATTATATACATCATTATCCAAACCATGACAATTACAGATATTACACAACTTTTTTCGGTTTAAATAGTGAAAGATTGCGCTTGTGAAATTCTGCTCTGAAAATTGGCACGAATAGGCATTGAACACTGGCATCACTATATTTCCTTTCATATTAAAACATCTGATGTGCTATATTCACATGACTTTCTCTACTCTACAATTTATTAGTGGGTATACAAATTATTCTTCCAAAAGTTTATTTTCTTATCCATTAAATTTACAAATGACAATTGAGTCTGCTCTTCTGACACATTTCATACATCTAATGCTTTTTAGAAGACGTATCAAATTATGCTGTTTCAAACTTGGCAAAGAGTTAATGTCCTCTTACAAAATTTCACCCTTGTATCAGATTATGCCTTTTTAAATGTGAGAACTGAGCAAAGATTTTCTCTGAAATTTTACACTTGTATAATGTTTTGCCTTCATGTGTCAAGTTATGGAATTTTAAAGACAGTAAATGAGGAAACCTCTTCTCATGAATTCCATACTTGAGGCATTTTACCCTGTATAATTATGTATTTTTTAAGATAATAAATAAGTAAAGCTGTCACAAAATTTCACACTTAATAGGTTTTTACCCTCATATATCAAATTATGCTTTTTACTTTCATGTATTAATTTATGCAATTTCAAATATAATAAAACGGTCAAGCTTTTCCGACAAATTTCACACTTGAGACTTTTTACCCTCATGTGTCAAATTATGCGCTTTCAATTATGATAAATGAGTAAAGCACTTTTTCAAATTATGCATTTTCAAATGTCACAACCCAGTAAATCTCTTCTGACAGATATCACACCAGTGAGGCTTTATACCTCATGTATCACATTATGATTTTCAAATGTGACATTCGAGTAAAGCCCTTCTCACGGATTTTACACATGTGAGGCCTTTTACCAGTGTATTACATTATGACTGTAAATATGACATCTAAGTAAAGATCTTCTGACAAATTTCACACTGGTGAGCCAATACAAAATTATGCAATTTTAAATTCGACAGAAGAGTAAAGCTCTTCTTACAAATGCCACACTTGTAAGGCCTTTTATGGTTATGTAAAAAATGTGCCTTTTCAAAATTGACAACTCAGTAATGTGCTTCTCAGAGATTTCACTTCTGAAGTCTTTTACCGCCATTATCATATTATGACTTTTCAAATTTGACATCCGAGTAAAGCTCTTTCACAAATTTCATACTTTACTCTTCTGTATCACATTATGCAATTAAAATATGCTATTTGAGTAAAGCTCTTATATTACACATATATAAGGCTTTTTACTCCTATGTATCAAATTATGATTTTTTGAACTTGAAAATCAGTGCTCTTCTCATAGGTTTTACACTAGTGAGGCTCTTTACCCTGATGTATCATATGAGTATTCAAATGTGACATCCGAGTAAAGTGCTTCTTACAAACTTCGAATTTGTGAGGCTTTTTGCTCGTGTCAGATTATGGAATTTCAAATGACACATGAGTAAAGCTCTTCTCGCAAATTTCACACTTGCGAGGCCTTTTCTCCTGATGTACCAAATTGTGCTTTCTCAAACTTGACAACTCAGTAAAGCTCATCTTATTTCTTCTCAGATTTCACACTCGTGAGGCTTTTTACCTTCATGTATCATATTATGCCTTTCAAGTTTGACATCTGAGTAAAGTTCTTCTCACAGATTTCACATTTGTGAGGCTTTTTACCTTCATATATATTATGACTTTTCAAATGTGACATTCAAGTAAAGTTCTTGTCACAAATTTCACACTTGTGAGGCTTTGTACCCTGATGTAACAAATTATGTTTTTTTCAAATCTGACAACAAAGTAAAGTTCTTCTTACAGATTTGACGCTTGTGAGGCTTTATACCCTGATGTATCAAATTATGTGTTTTAAAATTTGACAACACAGTAAAGTTCTTCTCACAGATTTCACACTAGTAAGGCTTTTTACCTTCATGTATCATATTATGACTTTTCCAATCTGACTTCTGAGTAAAGCTCTTCTCACAAATTTCACACTTGTAAGGCTTTATACCCTGATGTATCAAAATATGCCTTTTCAAGATTGACATCTGAGTAAAGTTCTTCTCACAGATATCACACTTGTGAGGCTTTTTACCTTCATGTATCATATTATGACTTTTCCAATGTGACTTCTGAATAAAGCTCTTCTCACAAATTTCACACTTGTAAGGCTTTATACCCTGATGTATCAAAATATGCTTTTTCAAGCTTGACATCTGAGTAAAGTTCTTCTCACAGATTTCACACTTGTGAGGCTTTTTACCTTCATGTATCATATTATGACTTTTCAAATGTGACATTCGAGTAAAGTTCTTCTCACAAATTTCACACTTGTAAGGCTTTATACCCTGATGTATCAAAATATGCTTTTTCAAGCTTGACATCTGAGTAAAGTTCTTCTCACAGATTTCACACTTGTGAGGCTTTTTACCTTCATGTATCATATTATGACTTTTCAAATTTGACATCCACGTAAAGCTCTTCTTACAAATTTCACACTTGTAAGGCTTTATACCCTGATGTATCAAAATATGGCTTTTCAAGCTTGACATCCAAGTAAAGTTCTTCTCACAGATTTCACACTTGTGAGGCTTTTTACCTTCATGTATCATATTATGACTTTTCAAATTTGACATCTGAGTAAAGTTCTTCTCACAGATTTCACACTTGTGAGGCTTTTTACCTTCATGTATCATATTATGACTTTTCCAATGTGACTTCCGAATAAAGCTCTTCTCACAAATTTCACACTTGTAAGGCTTTATACCCTGATGTATCAAAATATGGTATTTCAAGCTTGACATCTGAGGAAAGCTCTTCTCACAAATTTCACACTTGTAAGGCTTTATACCCTGATGTATCAAAATATGCTTTTTCAAGTTTGACATCTGAGTAAAGTTCTTCTCACAGATATCACACTTGTGAGGCCTTTTACTTTCATGTATCGTATTATGACTTTTCAAATGTGACATCCACGTAAAGCTCTTCTCACAAATTTCACACTTGTAAGCCTCTTTACCCTCCTGTATATTATCCGTTTTCATATTTGACAACTGAACAGAGGTGTTCTTACAAATTTTACACTTGTGAGGCATTTTACACTCATGTATTATATTATGGCTTTTCAAATGTAACATCTGAGTAAAGCTCTTCTCACAAATTTGACATTTAAGAGGTTTTTTACCCTCATGTATCAAATTTTGAAAATTCAAAGCTGACAACTCATTGAAGCCCTTATTATGAATGTGAAACTCTTGTGACCTCTCTCCCTTATGAATGAAGAAACCTGTGCTGTCAATTCTTTCCATATCACTACATTTACCTGATTTTTGTGAGTGAACATCTATTTCTACAGGTAGTATTTTTGGGACATTTCTTTCCGGAGTTTCACATTCAAGCTCTTCTCCATAACTGAAGCTTGTGTCTTTCCATGAGGGTTCAGCAGAGAGCAATGGTGAATTGCAACAGCTATTGCCAGAAACTGCTTCTGTGTCTAATCTGAAATGTTGGAGAATTTAGAATTAGGTACAAAAACCAAAGAGTGAAAGGAATTAAATCTGAAAAGGGAATATGTCTTTCTTACTAATTGTCAAATGTAGATAAAAATGCTTCAAGTAGAGCAACCGCTTTGTTTATTACAGTCAAAATGACTTTGTTAATTTGCTATATTTTTAAGTAATAAATAAAATCCTTCAAATGAAAAGCATGTTAATGGTGCTTATAATTGGTAAGAATAATGAATGTTATGAATTTGTGTACAATACAGGAAAATCAAAACGGTAGGTAAAAAATTCTTGTCCAATTTAAAGGAAATAGGCGAAAATAACTTGTGACTCAAAACCAAGAAGTGTAAGTAAATGATTATACAAACGTAAATTCACAAAGTTTCGTTCCTTGTATGCATAACACTGTATCAGACAACTGTAAATACAAAGCTTATAAGATCTTATACCAAAGCATTGTAAATATGCAGCAACATAATTTATTGTGAACCTGGTCTTAAGGCAGAGAAAATAAAAGTAAAATATCATGAAAATTGCACCTTACGTTCTAGCTTTTGAGGTAAAAGACATAGAAGTGGGTGGCAATTTATGATCAAAACAAACAAACTCATTAAAATATAAATCAGATATGAAAATACTGTAAATCTGAACTACGCATCTAACTAATCAACTTTATAATTCTTGAAAATTCTCGAATAAGCTAAAGTGGGCTGTAGTTAGACCAACATATAAGAAAAAGATTCAAAACTTGCAATGGAAAATCACAAACCAATTTATGCTTGACTTTATCCAAAATAAAATATGGATTTTCTTAGAACAGCTATGGTATTTATGCAGATAATTTCGAATTCTTTCAGAATAACAGATTGGGTAAAAATAAAGTCAATACAACAATCTACAAAGGATACATTATAAATGCAATAGGCAGAAAAGAACATGTGGTAGCAATTTTCCTCAATCTCTGTAAACTGTGTGATTGCATAAGCATTGAAACACTGTCAGCAAAACTTGAAAATTGTGGTAATAAACATTGAAGTGGTTAAGCTCAAATTTATAAAACAGAGAATAATGCCTGGAAATAAATACAGATGGAAATATATAACCAATATCACATAATCTTTTAACAGAGTAACACAACATGTAGTGCCACAAAGATAAAAATTAGGACCATACTTATTCCTACTACATGAACAGCTTATTTATACAAATTAAAGATTTGAGGGGAATAGCTGTTGGTTATGCAGAAGACGCTGACTGTTGTTACAGGTAAGACAGAAATAGATGTACAAAAAGAGCAAATTCACCACAAAATCAGCAGACAGCAACCTAAGCATGGTACAAAATGAAAATAAAACAGAGTGGAAGTAACAGAACACATGCCAAAATTAACTTACATTTGATTCTACCTCTCCAACCTTGTTCAAGAACGGTTTATGTGGAAGAACAATTAATCTCATTTCTAGGGTTAATCATAGACCATAATTTAAAAAGGAACCAACATTTGAGAGTGCACTAATAAAAGTTAGCGCGCACAGAGAGTGGCTGTTTTTAAGACAAAGCCACAGACTGGCTATGTGCGCTAAATACACCACTTATAGCAAGTTCAGTACTCATTCTAATGCATATTACTATCACTTGTGAGTAAGTAATGCAGGAGTTATGTAACAAAAAACCCCCAGTGTAATAAGACAGTGTGTGGAATATACCTATGCAATCCATAAATTACAACTCTGTATACATATATGAAATACTAAATTTACATAAAAATCCATAATCACAACAAAAACATGAATCCAATGCGGGAAGAACTTAATACAGTGAAACCAATATTAAATGTTTAAGATTTTGAATTGGTTGACTCAACACCTATGATTTTCATTTACACATAATTAATGGAGGAACGTGTTTTCATAGCACCTTTTCTATATCAATAAACCAGTTGACAGCAGCAGATGATGTAGAGAAGATACTATGAAAACATTTTCCTGCATCAATTATGTGTCAGTGAAACCCATCAATGTTAAGTAGACCAATTCAAAACCTTAAAAGCCACTACACTAGGACAAAGCACAGTTATTTCATAAATAGATAAATGGAAACTCCAAATCGCAAAAGCATAGAAAATAACAGCAAAATTATGTGCAAATCATGAACCTTCACAAAGAAAGTTAACAAACGAAACAATCAAACCAAAAACAATCAAGTCCTATCTGATAACAATCTAAATGGAAAGTCAAAGCCTTTTTCAAAAGTATCTTCTTTTATAATTCAATGTGTGTGTATTCTACCACATAGGCTTTATAAATTCTTTCTTAGTGTTCTACATACATATGAATTCTCCTTACAATTACAATCAATTTCTCATAATCAACTTAGCATTTGCAGAGAAGACATAAAAATAAGGGTATGCATATTTACATAAAATCTAACATTAACTTTATAAAGGTTTAAAGGTTAGTGCGCTTGAGCACTTAAAGTGGAATACAATTTTGAAGCTAATATTGTAGAATTAGTAGATCATAAGGTGGTCATGATTTGTATTCACAGAAATCCAGGTAGCAATTTGCAAATATTATTTCAAAACTTTGAAATCATTCTTGAATATTATAAATCTAAGACTCAAGTTACAATAACAGGACATTTTAATATAAACGTTTTTTAAAGACAGTAGTGAAAATAAATAGCTTCATATTCCGCAAGAGGAATATGAATTCAGCTTGCTGAAATAAATGAACCTACTAGAGTGCAAAACAAGGCTAGAACTGCAATAGATCAAATAATTATAAATATGCATATATTTTGGTATACAACATTAGTGATGAGGACATGGTTTTTCAGATCATTTTGGGTAGTTAATCCACTTATATCATAATTTTGGTAATTTTAATGAAGTTAAATACAGATGTTTATGTAGGGGTTAGGATTGTTAATAATGAAAACATAAAATTGTTTAGCTTTGTTGTCAAGAGTAATTTGGGAAAATGTGCATATGATGAGTTTATGAAATCCATTACTTGCCGTTTAAATAATAACTCTATTACAGCAAGATTATTAAAAAGCAAGTTAAAGATTGAGATTCTTAAATAAATGTGTTATGGAGAGTAATATAACTCAGAAACTTTTTAGAATTATTACTCCCCCCCCAAAAATAAAATCTAACAATAAATGTAAATCTAATTGGCAATGTTGAAACTCGTAGGTGGTTGAGTTCCACAATATTGAAGTAATAGGTGTAATGGTAAATTAGTCTCAGATCCAAATGCTACTTTAATACTTTTAATACACATTTTAATGATATAACAAAATGTGCTGCAAAACCAATGATAAAATGAACATACGAATTACCATAGTTTCCATATTCATTTTTCCTTTTGCCTACTGATTTTAATAAGGTCAGTGCTGTAATTAAGAGCCTCAGTAATAAAAAAAGTATGTGGTGAAGATCACCTTTCAAGTTATTATAATTAAAAAATGTAGTGTGCACATTAGTGAGTTGTTAAAATGTTTTACAAATCTGGGAGGAGATTCTTCATCAGAGATGGGTAATGAAAGAAATGCTGAGCCACCGCAGAAGAGATCGCCGCTGACCCTTTGGCAGCTGTCGAAGGGGCCGTCGCCATGCCATCTACTGCTGAAGCTACTCCAGGATTCGCCACTGCTGAATAGCCAGCCGCTCCCCTGGCATATGCTGGGAACGGTGCCTCACCGCTGCTGGTGACCAGGCCTTCTTGTGCAACAGCCACTGCTTTGACCCAGCACTAGCAACATCTCTCATGCCCAGTCAACACCGCACCTCACCTTCCACTGCAACAGTTGACTCCATCAGCCTTACACAATATCATCACAACTCAACACCCCACGCAGCAGCCGGCACCACCACCTACTTCACCACCGCCACTGTCATCGTGATACAGTGCTGTGATATCTGGAGTACCTGGGATCTTCCTTCAAGATACGTCTTCACTGCCACTCAACACTGGTGGCCTTCAACCTTTAAAGCCACAAGAATCATGACATCCCGGGGACCTACAACACTAATTTGCCTGGAATTCGCTGAATCGGCCGACTGTGAGGCTGCCATGAGGCCCGGCCTGCCCTTGTTAGGGCAGGTTTTTCGTGCTGAGGCAAGCCGAGCGGAAGGCCACCAGCCATGCCGCCAATGCTGGTGCTATGGGCACAACACCATAACCTGTGCTGCACATCCGAGGTGCCACTACTGCAGTGCACCGACCTTGACTGCACAATGCACCAGCCACAAACTCTGCCGATGCCACCAATACTGTGCCTCCTGCAATGGCCATGGCCACTTCACTGGGCAGGTGCAGTGCCGTCTCTATCCGAGAAGCTGTCGATCTACTCCGGCCTCAACTATACTCGCAGCTTCAGCTCCTCCGACGTCGCATCTCATGTTGACCAACCTAAGCGCTCCTTTCAAAGAGTGCACAAGTACTCAAAATACATCAATAAAGATGAATAAAAATCACCTCCACTCCCCAGGGGCCAATCAGGGCCCTGGCACGGTCATGGCTTCTCCTTCACCACCTGCCAGCACAATAAGCTGCCAGATACCTTCCACACTATCGGATGCTCAGCGGAACCCCAATACCTTACCTCACTTCTCCTTCCAATTCTTGTCCTTAACTTCACCTACCTATTCCCATCACTATCCCCCCAAAAAATACAAATCTGTCACTAAGTATCTTTAAATCCTTAATATATGGCTGCTTTTTAAAAAAGAGTTAACGGAAGATGTGGATAGTTATAGCCCGATTTCACTATTACCAGTATTTTCAGTTATAAAAAAAGTTATCTATAAAAGATTAATGTCTTTTTTGATAAGCATGATTGTATATTTATGTTTATACTTATCTAAAGCATCTGACCTGGTCAAAGATGATTTATTACATAAATAACATTCATATGGTATTAATAACTTTTAATAAGGAATTATTTAAGTGTTTTGCATTATGTTTAAAAGATAGAAAACAGTGGAACTAGAATTTATTGATCCAAAATGAAATATAAAATGTGAGGTTCGTCTGGGTTATCTTTTTTTGGGTCCTCTCTTGCATTTAATTTGTATAAATGACCCAATTATTGTTGCCAATGAGAATATTAGCTCACAAACTTTGCAGATAACACTAATAAACTTGTTACAGGATATAATAATGATATTGTCCAAAATGTATATAAAACAAAGGAAGCCATTTTGCCATGGTTTAAGAAGAACAGATGAATCATAAACAACGAAAAGACATTAGCATTGTGGCATAAAGCAAATAAAACTATGTCTCCTCAGTACATCAAATTGGAAAATACTAATACCAAATATGTAGCACATACAAAATTTATAGGCAACTGAATAAATCATAATTTGGAATGGACTATTCACAGAGATAATTTGAATAAAAAATTAAGTTAGCTTTGTTATAATTCACTTATATAACATAAGTCACCACATATTTGCCACTCAAAGTTGTGGTACTTAATTTTCTGAAGAACAAGCTTCAGTTTCATAAGACTCTTAGGTTTGTAGAGTGTGCAAGTGGTATTGAAGCTAACTTGTTGCCATTATGAAATAACACTGCCTTAAGACTTCGTTTGGAAGAATCAATAAAAAAGATGCCAGTTACTTGGCTCACATGCTTCCCTGTCCAACTGTTGAATAAGATTACACACATCCACACACAACACAAGTTGATCTTCTGCGTAGTACTTATGAAACTGTATTTTGCAATTCCTATGCTACGAAAATGTAATGCCAGGTGGTAACAAATTCTTCTCCTGTAGTCTTGAGCTCAGTAATTCACTTTTTTGTTTTGTGAGGCCTAAACCCCTCACTAAATCATTTAACTGAAATTGATTAAACTGTTGTGGTGAATTGTTTAATTCTTCTGGATCAGAAACCAACTTATTGTCGGAAGTCACGGAGCTGCTTTCAGATTCACTGAAATTGACGTCACTAGTGGTATAGGTATGGGTAGTTTGGGGCTATGAGGAATAGGCATGTAGCCAAGTTCAGATTTGGATATTTAATTCCTGTTTCACTTTTGTTGTAGTCAGTGTTTTGCATATGCAAAAGTAACAATCGTCATGGTGATTCTGCTGCTCTCCCCATATCACTGATTTTGACAAATGGCATTGCTTTCTGCTTTCCTTCATACCAATAACATAATTGCTCAACACAAGTGTTATATGCAATATAAGACACAAACGATTTTTCCTGATCACTAACTTTCTGTTTGAAATATGAGTAATATAGTTTCTTTGTTTGTGAGTCTACTTTATGTACCTTCCCATCAAACATGTAACACCCAAAATGTAACAAAACGTCTGAGGACTTTGTAGACACTGTCTCCTGCATAATCTTGATGTAGAAGTCATACTCAAACTTTTATTTTAGTTTAATTTAAAGGTGAGTCAGAATTGTTACACTAACATCACTTAAGTTTACTCACTTAACATGTTTCGGGAAACGGTTGTTCCCATCCTCAGAAGTTAAATCGACTGGCCTGTGTTTTTGGTGTTTCAGTTTTTTGGACTGGATCCTGTGGTGGCATCTTGTGTTGGAGAAATGTACTTCCAGATGTACTATGTTTGACGACATCTTCGCTGTTGTCCCTAATAGGTTCATACAAGACTCGTTAGCCTTACTAAACCTACAGAACCAATCAATAAAATTCACCATAGAAATAGAAAAAAGAAGGCATGCTACCATTTTTAGACCTAAAAATCATCAGAGAACAAAAGAACCTAACCTTTGGCATATACAGGAAGCCAACACACTCTACTAATTACATAAAAAATAAGAGTTTCAATCCAACCACACACAAACATGCAGTACTAAACAGCCTAACACATAGACTGGTATATACCCCCTTAAATAAAAAAGAATACAAGTTAGAATACCAGCATATAGTAGACACAGCAATACATAATGGGTACAACAAAGCAACTATTGACAAAAAATTGCAAAATTCAAACGACAGATGCACATCAGAAACACAACAAATCTCAGCCAGCAAGATAAAGAGCTAAAGTTCAAGAAATTCACATACCACCCAGGAACATTTCACAAATTTAAGAAGATTTTCATGAAACATAACATCAGCCTAGCTACACAGAACAAATTTAACATAGAGAAATTACTTTGTAACAAGTTAAAAGACCCCATTCCACAAGACAAAAAAGCTGGAATCTATAAAATCAATTGTTCAGATTGCAATAAAGTATACATAGGTAAGACAAAAAGAAACCTAGAAACTAGCCTAAAGGAGCACATGAGATGTATTAAATACAAACAAATGGACAAATCTGCAGTTTCACACCATTTTTGGATCACTAATCACATCAAACCCAATATTACATTAGTCAAACCAGCCAAATTTGCAGCCAAATTAGATGCATGGGAGAAGATCACCATTCTAAAACACAACACACATCTAATGAATTTTGATTTGCCGCCACCAAATCCTCTCTGGAAGTACATTTCTCCACCACAAGATGCCACCACAGGATCCAGTCCAAAAAACGGAAACACCAACAACACGGGCCAGTCGATTTAACTTCTGAGGATGGGAACAACCGTTTCCCGAAATATGTTAAGTGAGTAAACTTAAGTGATGTTAGTGTAACAATTCCGACTCACCTTTAAATTAAATTCAATACACATCACTGTTTCTAGCTTCTTTTCATTACAATATCAACGTAATTTTATTTTAGTATTACACATATAGCAGATGAATATGCATATTAATACAAGTTTTCAGCTCAATTGAAGTTGAGATCTATGATAGCTGTAAATATAAAGATAAATACCTCTCAAGAAGACAGACCTGACACACAGAATAAAACTGATAAGTGCTGGGAATACAAACATTAACATCTGGGCAATAAGGGAGGATGGAAGTGAGCCGATTAGGAAGAAACTGAACAACAGATTTACAATAATATAATGAAACGTAGCAGTAAGCAGTATAAACTGAATGAATTTAGCGCCATAGACATGTATGCACCTAATCATAAGAACTAGATGCGATAGCCAAAAGCAGACTTCATTTTTTAAATCAAGACACTGATTTCCATTAAAGTCCCATATTTTCCTTTATACCACAGAATCAATGTTGATCAGTGTAGTTGACTGAACATGTATTAAACATTCTTTCTATTTTTTTGCTCAATAACATGGCAATAACTAAAATGGAAAGAATGAATAAAGGAATAATATTATTAAAATATATTAATACTGAGGGCAAAAAAGCATGATACAATTGGCCAGATCATCAACGAAGGCTTCGAGTGCGAGAGAATTGAGAAAGTAAACCCGTATGGTACAATTGGGAAAGCAATGGAAGAGGCTTTGGCTGGGTTTACCCAGAAAGTTTACCATCCCCATTCTGGTAAAATTTTGAACATTATATTTATGTTGCTCTAGCAATAAGGGATTATAAAAAGACAGTAGAAAATAAAATATTAATTAGTTTGGAGATATTTACAAGTGAATTATGAGGAATTTGTAAGTCAAAGCTGCAAAGCTTTTTGCATATTTTGTATAATAGCTGAAGTATGTTATGACCTAACAGTGTTTTTATTTGTCACAGTAGATATTAGTTGAGCAATTATGGATGTTACACTGGGCATTATTTTGTGTTTTGTGTGTGTATACAATTTATTTTTTCAGTACACAGTGGTAATGAAACTGATTACAACATATAATGCAGCAAAACTTACTTAAATAGGATTGTTAGGTTTTGGAATCCAGAAACATTCGTGCCTACATACAGAATTAAAGCTTATTCAGAAGTTTTGACATTGTTTCATTACACACACCTCTGAAGTATTTCATAAATGGCAATTAATAAAATAAATATGACATAGAATGTGTATCATTACAAACAGGATTGGCTGTCACTTTTTAAGCCTTGTCCTCTGGTTGCTTAAGAATTATATCATGACCATCTATGTATAGGTATTGCTTGGAAGGAAATGTAATTGGGTTTTATTTTTACAGCAATCTCTGTGGAATAGCAGCAACTAACCAACTTTTGTTTCTACACACATCTTCTCTGGAGGTAACTATTTTCTACTCCATGGTATTTTCAATGAAAGCTGTGTAAATCCTTTTAGTCTTTTACTAACTTATGCATTGAAATTACAAGGTGTTTTATAGCTCAAGTCCAGCAGAAAGAATTGGGCTTTTCAATGATGAAATTATTACAAAAATTGGAGCTTGGCTTTTGAGATTACCCTATATACACATGCCCACATATATACATACAAGTTTTCTCTCTTTATAGTATTAGTATAAAGAAGCACCAATAAAGGAAAATGTAATACAAGTGTCAGAAGCTTTCTGATGGAAACATTAGCCAAGAGCCTGGTCTTACCTTGGTGATTTTACTGGACTGAAGTCCCCATCCTGTAACAGAATAATGCAAAAGTACAGTTTCACACAATCCTATATAGTATTAGTTAAATGTTCTGCATCATATAGTTTTTCTTAAAGCAACAAATTTGATTTATTTTTAAATTTAGTATATGACATTAGCAGTTATGCAGAAACAAAGATTCAACATTGCATCATGTAATGGGGTTAAAGGAAACACAGTATAGACAACAAAGAGCTCGCAAAAGAAATGTTTATCAAAGATAAATCAAAATCTATTATTCACTTAGACCAGTATTAACAAACGTCTCATGTGACACATTCAAATGACTTTCTCCATGTGATGCATTCATTCAACTTCCTTTAACAATGATAAATTCATATATTTTAGAATTTATAGGAAGAGTTAATTCCCATTGAAAAGAAAAGTAAATATAAATGCAATTCTTTACATGCAAGTCACATAAGACTGCATGCATAGAGAAAGAATTCAGCATTTCTTTCTCCAAGTAGTGCAAGTTTTTGAACAAAGCGAGATCTAAAGCCATCTACCGTACAATCGTGGTACTCATTCATTTGACTATCTCACATCAGACGCTAATCTGTTGTTTGCTTGGTACAGTACTTTATATATCCTATTTATTTATAAAGATTGGATTTGTTATTACTAGTTACATTATCCAATTTGAAAATTGAGATAGTCTTGAGTTTTACGTATCTAGAAATCTGGGCCAATTTAGTGTTATGCCTATGGTTGCATTCTGAATGCAGCTTTATTCTTCAATCCACATTACATTATAGTAGGTTTTTTCCTAAGATGATTTTAAACTAAGCAAGAAGTTCTTTGTAATTCCGAAGATACATATCACACATATACCAATTTCACTGAATTAGGTATTTGCCTCAGAACTACAAAAGTAAGCCTATTATAGAAAAAATAAAAGATACAGTAATTGAATCTTATTTATGGATGCTCTTTAACTACTATGGTCCCATTCTATATGGGCGTGAGAGACTGGAAATATTGCTCAGAGGCTTGAGCCTCTTTTAGGTGCAGTAGATCTATGACACAGGACCACCAGTTTTACTTCCCTTCTGAGGGAAGCCATGCTAAGGATTTTTATGCCCAAAAAAATCCACTGCCCTCTGGTGGATTTATACTTGAGACCTTGGGAGCTAGAGGCTAGCATAGATAAAAGATACACACCATAATAGTAAGCCTTTGAGAAATTGTGAAAAACCTAAATTCTAAACCATTAGAATCCCAAAAAGCAGATAAACGAAATTAATTTGTAATCTTGGATAAAGAAGAGTACACCAAAGGATGCAAGAGCTTCTACAATCCTCAGAATATACACAAATAAAAATGATCCTATAAACAAACTCATCTGCATTACAAATGAGAGCAGCAAAAACTCTTTGCAACAAAGATAACAAAAGACTATAAATAGGCAGGACTACAACTACTAAAATGTATAGCTTACCAAAACTCCGTAAAACTGGAAAATAAATAAGACCAAACATATCATGTATTGAAATGCCAACAAATAAACTGCAGATTAATTAACCAACAAATTTCAAGAATTCCAAAATTTGAATCATTAAGCATTAAGAATTCCCTTGACCTAATAAAAAAAGATAGAGAACATACAGCTTAAAGATGACATATTAGTTTCATCTAACATATTTTCAGTATTCCCAAATGTGCACAAGGATACAGTTTTAGCAGCATTAAAAATTGGTTCATCTCCATCAACAAGATGGAAATGGAAATTGAAGAGCTCATTAGCTTAACAAAATGGTTAACTGAGCAAACCTTTTTTTTCCTTTCTTTTTACAGTTTTGCAGGAAAACACTTAAGCAAAATATGATTGTAATCATGGGAAATCAACTGTCACCCTTCAAAGCCAAATTATTTACAGTGCTCTAGAGACAAAAGTAGTTAATGAATTTCCATGAATGTTTAAAACTTGGGTTAGATATGTTGGTGATGCATCACAGTGGTTAAAAGGAAACGTTCACCAAATGTTCAACAATTATTGAATCTGCAAGATAGAAACATAAAATTTACTATGGGAATAAAATCTGACAACCAGCTTCCCTACACCTAGGCTTAAAAATTATGAAGAAAAATAATAGGTTGGCTTTTGGAGTATATAGAAAGAACACTCATACAGACAACTATATAAAAACTCATAGTCTTTACCTTCATTAGACAAAGTTGCTGTATATGACAGTCTGACCAACAGATTAGTGAAACTTCCTCTCACTCAAAGACAACACAGCTTACAATTCCAGGAAATCTTAGGAACAGCTATGAAAAATTGTTCAAAAAAGAATTGGACAGATTAATTAAACGGTTCCAACACAAAAACATAATATGAGAAAACACATCTGTAAAATGAAATAGGGCACATAGAAAATTTCACAAGATCTTCAAAGAAAAGCAACATTACACTCTGGAAATAAATTCAATACAACATTTCTATTAAAAGCTAACCAAAAGGAATCTACTCCCTGATAAAAAAAACTGGTATTTACAGGATAGATTGCAAAGACTGTGAAAGTGTTTAAGTAGATAAAACGAAATGAGATCTAGGGAACAGCTAATTCATAGAAGAAGAAATATAAGAAGTGATGCATTTTTGGACAAAACGACATGAAATTATGAACTCAGTGACACTAATTAAGCAAGCACAAAAATCCACTGAACTGAAAATATGGGAAACATTATTTTTATAGAAATATTGACTAAGTTTAAGGAACTATGAGATCACAATGGGCCAAAAACTCATACAGCCAGCAACAAGGGCAAGTAGCAAGTCATGATCATCAGGACAAGCTATCCAGCCATAATAAGTTGACAAGAAAAACACTTCTTTAAACTAATTCTGAGTTAAATACCTAATTCAGTGAAATTTGTATATGTGCAACTATATCTATAACTTTTAAGCAAGAAGTGCTTCAATTACAGGATGGAAGATGAACATCCTTGAACAGGATAACCCTTTGTAATGAACAGAACAAAAAATTTTAGTGCAATTTTTAAAATAGTTTTACAGAAAATAGCAAAGATTGCTTTGTATTAACTCTATTTTAAATAAGAATTTTAAGAAACTTAAATATTATCTGTATGATTAAATACACTTTGAATTAAGCCAATTCACACTGACTGTTATTAAAGGCTTTTGAAATTTGTTTCAGTTGAATCTACATTGTTGTCCACAGAATACACAACATGACAACACTTAAGATTGAAAGAAACACACTTCAGCCATTTGTTTATAAAGAAATGTACTTCTGCTGCTGTTTACTGTGCTTTTGGCTTGTTTTTGAAATAATGGATTACCAGTTTACAAAATGACTTGTTTACCAATGCCAAGTATTCTTGAAATGCTGCTTATTTAAGGTGAAACACATCATAATGTGGCAACTGCAGCAAGAAGTTATCAAAAATCATTTCCAAATAGACAAGCACCACATCATAGGACATTTGTTTTCATCTGTCAAAGAGTTCTAGATACACAGGAAGTATATCTCCTCATGTTGAAGGAGCTGGTTAAAGAAATGTTGCACAAGAAGAAGAAATCCTTCACTTGGTGGAAGAAGATTCTAGAAGCAATAGCCGTAGTATAACTAGCACTAGCGGCATATATCAATGAACTGTTTTGAGAACATTAAAAGAAGAATTGCTATGCCTTTATCATACTCAGTGCATCCAGGATCTCTCTGAAGCACATTATGCGCCAAGGGTAGCATTTTCTGAATGGTTTCTTTAACACTCTCCCCTTAAAATTCTTGCAAAGGATGAAGCAATGTTTACCAGAAATGGAATAATTACCATAATGCAACATCACGGCATACGAGAATCCACACTCAATAAGACAAGACAGTTTTCAGCACAGATTTTCTGTAAATGTTTGGGCAGGAATTAAAGGAACATTAATTGGTCCACGGATACTTACTCGGGTTTTAAAAGGCGCCATCTATTTCTAGTTTCTTCAAGAAACATTACCTCTTCTGCTTGAGGATATTCCCCTGGCAGTAAGAAATGATGTGGCTATTACAGGATAATGCACCACCATACATAAGTAGAGCTGTGTGTGGCCATCTGTGCAACACCTAAGTACAATAGTGGATCACTCAGAATGAACAATAATATGGCCAACAAGATCGGCAGATCAAAATCCAATCAAGTTTTTTTCTTTGGGGCTATGTGAAAACTCACATATACATTACAAAAGTGCCTGATGAAACATTGCAAGATGGAATACTTTGAGCAGTAGAAGAAATCAAAAAACAAACCATACCTGCTTCGTAGAGTGCAATAGAATTGGAGAAAATGTGAAGCATGTATGTTGACGAGAGGTGCACATTTTGGACAATTTCTATGAACATTAAAAAGAAATTCTCATTCATTTTCTATTCTTGTCTTACTTTAATTATTCACAAAGTTTTATAAATCACTAAGAAAGGAAGCATAATCATGTAACTTGGGATTTTCAAACTTTCGTTTACCTTTAGCTGGTAATTTTGCTCAGAGGCCTCTTTATCAGGCTTGAGGTTCTTTTACATGCCATAAATCTAGGACACGGACTGCTGGCTTTTACTTTCCTTCTGAAGGAAGCCATACCAAGGCCATCGCCCTTCGCCGGGTTTGAACACGCGACCTCAAGAACTAGAGGCTAGCATGATAGTTATACACCACAGAGGACGACAATACAATCATATATATAGTTTTCTGTTTATTTATATACCGGAAATGTTTACTTGTTTGCTGGCATAGCAGCAGAAGCTGAAAATTTAAAGTTAATCTGTTAAATTGGCTGCATTGTAATACTGTGCAAAATAAAATAGTAATTATATCAGTAAAAAATCTATTAAGGAAAACACTCAAAACAATGTGCTCTTTCATAGTTTGAAACAATGACTGCAAGTCCCCTTCCACTCTGCATAGTACTGCCTCCTTTTACAAGCATTTGTGATAGTGCAGAATTCCCCAAGATGCTAGTAGCAACACAAGGAGTTGGAAAAGTGACAGTTTTGATGAGAGAGAGGAGTGATTTAAGAAAGAGACAGAGATACACGGAATTCACAAATATTTCACCAGAAGGGTGACAGCAGAAATACGGGCAATTGAACTCTCATACAATGTTATGTAAAGCACCAATCAAAATAGTTGTTACAATTATTGGAGCCAATGTGCATATCAGGGCAATCTCATACAATAGGAGGAATTTTGTTCAGCAGTTCACTTCACTAAATTGAGTTATATTTATTGACGCTCTTTAATTCTATGGTTCTTAGCGTCCCATTCTACATTTGGCGTGGTCCCATGTCATAGAATTACAGCACATAAAAAAACCTCAAAGCCTGGTAAAGAAGCCTCCGAGCAAAATTACCAGTCTTTCACGCCCAATATAGAATGGGATGCTAAGGACCACAGCGGTTAAAGAGCGTCCATACATAAAACTCAATTTAATTTAATTGAAAGACCAGAAATTTTGCTCAGAGGCCTCTTTATTAGGCTTGAAGTTCTTTTATGTGGCATAAATCTATGATATGGGACCACCCGGATTACTTCCCTTCTGAAGGAAACCTGCTATGGATTTTTACACCCAAAAAAATCCATCGCTCTCTGCCAGATTTGAACCCATGGTCTCAGGAGGCTAGCATGGTACCCCCAGACCATGGGAGCAAAAAAAGAAAAAAAAATATAGATCAGGGAGTGATGCCAGGTAAAGTTCAGGGGGAGATCCTAAGGGAGGAGGGAGATATCATGTGATGACAATGAGTTCCCATAAATTACTAAAAATAGGGTTACCAGGAAAAAAATTTACGAATACAGCATAATTATGTAAAAACGGTAAATAACTCGAAAGCCACTTTTACTTTTTATATCTGGAATAAAATCCAGTTAATAACCAAACATGTGCTTATATCATTGCCTTCACCAACTCCTGATATAGTCGATAAGAATAGACTTAATTTCTGGGATTTACCAGCACAAGAGAGGAGCCGGAGGACTTCAAACCAGATATCACCAGAAGGCAAGTAAGCATCTATGCTGAAATTAACGTAACCTGAGTAGCAGCCTTCCCGACCTATCACAAGTATGAACAATTATTTTCTACTCCATAGCAAAATCAATGAAAAGTCAAATCTTTCTTTGCAATTATACTCTTTTACAGCTTCAATGAGTTTGTGTTGTAGTATAAAGGCTTCATAAATCTCTTTTAGTAACTTATGAATTGAAATTACAAGATGTTTTATATCCGATATACCTTAGAAAGAATAGGGCTTTTCAATCATGAAAAAATTATCAGAATCAGTTTTGAGTGGTTTTCCAGATCTATCTGTCTGTCTCTCTATCTGTCTGTCTGTCTGTCTGTCTGTCTGTCTGTCTATCTATCTATCTATCTATCTATCTATCTATCTATCTATCTATCTATCTATCTATCTATCTATCTATCTATCTATCTATCTATCTATCTAGCTCTCTCTCTCTCTCATACACAAATATATAAGTTTTCTTTCTTTATATTATTTATAATAAAATAAAAAACATTAAATTCAAATGAGTTTTCAGGTAAATAGTTTTGTCCACAATCCAGTCATATCTGAATATATTCATAGAACATTTTATTCCAGTTATACCAAAGAGAGTTAGGATAATTGGACTGTGAAAATGAAATACTGAACTTTTCCAAAATACACATAATAATTAGGTATATGAAACATTATAAAGAGTGTGTGTCTCTCAACAAATTTTGAAGACTCCTTCACTACAGAATCATGTCCTTCCTGCAGGAAGCACACTAAAAGACATTCTCAAACATTTTAAAATTAGGCAATTAGGATATCTACATATTCATACCCAGTTTCATCCTAGTTTTCGCAGATATTAATGTAAGCAGATTTTTTTTTTTTCCTTTACTGCAAATAAGGCTAATCTTTCTTTCTTTTTAATTTTTAGGCCTTGCAGTCCTAAGGGGTAAAAGGAGAGACATTAAACCTTATAATGGGGTTGTCTGTATTCTTCCAAAAATTTAAGTTCTCTTTGTACTTTCCAAGTAGGAAAAAAAGTATAGCTTATCATCAATTGCTACAATATCATAGTATTTTTGGTATGACATCAACAAAACATCCCTCAGATATCTTATAATTTTCAAGAACTATCACCAGTATTTCTTTCAACCTTTCAAATGCAACATCTGGCACACACTTATACACATTCATAAAACTATTTATGTTTATTATTTTGTATTACTTAGTTCCAGTACTTTATAAAGTGCATAATAAAAATTCTAACTGCAGTAGATTTCAACAAAGTTACCTTAATGTCACCACAAACAGATGAGGTTTCTTTTTCCAGCCACCAAAGTTCTTTTTCAATTTCTACGTTGTTATCCATTTGGTGATCATTGCTGTATTTAACATTCATTACAGGATCTGCTGGAAGAAATTCTCTCTCCTTGTGTGAAACAAAGTCTGAAACCAGAGTCTGCTCCTCATTTTCTGTCTTAATACCTACCTCATAATTGTTGCTGTATGTAATAGTTTCAGACTTAATCTGCTTTACGAGATGTTTGGTAAACAATTCTGTCTCTTTCTGGGAACAAACGTCTGGAAAAGGGCTCTCGGATTTAAAATCTGTTTTGATTGCCACATCACAATCATCATTCAAAGTCCCAGGATCATTGTTTGCCTTCACTGTAACATTTTTGATAAAGAACTCTATGTCATTCTGTGAGGCTATGTCATTCGAGAAAAGATCCCCTTCTTCGATTTCTATTTTGGTATCCATTTTACAGCTGTTGCTGCATCTGATAGTGCTAAATCTGTGGAGAAACAAACACATCATGAATAGCAAAACAATGGCAAGCAATGTGTAGATTACCTGTACAGTTAGGACTACTGTATATAGTTGAGGTATGTGACTGTTACTGCTCCACTGCCACTATCCTTTCTGCAGTCATTAGCTCATCTCACATGTCCTCAAATACAATACACTCAACTGTATGTAGTTGTGCCAGTTACTGTCCCACCTCCACTCCCCTCTCCAAAGTCATTGGGACATCTTATATGTCTTCTAAAACTATACATTCAATAACTAAATGTTCACAAGACAAGACTACTGCATTTTTTACTGCCCTATCTTCACTCCTCTCTGCAATCATTGGCTCATCTCACATGTTCTTAAATATAATACACTCAACTGTATGTAGTTGTGCCAGTTACTGTCCCACCTCCACTCCCCCCTCCAAAGTCATTGCGACATCTCACATGTCTTCTAAAACTATACATTCAATAACTAAATGTTCACAAGACAAGACTACTGCATTTTTTACTGCCCTATCTTCACTCCTCTCTGCAATCATTGGCTCATCTTACGTATCTTCTAACACCATACACCCATTATGATCAACTTCTTGTTAATCCAGATAAATTGTTAAAATAGCTTCATTACACATGGGTACAGCAGGCAGAAAAGTCAAATTTTCAGAAATCTTATGTGCTACATTTACATGCACTATCACTTATTTTTATGTAACTTCTACAAACTACTTTTGTGAAAACTTATTACTTTCTGTAATGCTTCACTATGGTAAGTGAGGAATATTGCATTCTACCCAAAAATTTAATACTGTAAAATCAAACATTTGATACTTTAAAATATGTTATGAGGGCTACTGAATTAAAAAATTACGTTTTGCATATGTATGTGTTTATGTGCATGCATCGTCAGCAAACCAAAAGAACAAACTCTATGAATACCAAACTTGGTATTTAAAGTCAGGATTTTTCAGGTATATGGCATGATGCTTTCAACAAAATCACCCTACCCCAAAGTACCCTTTATATGGAAAAATGGTCTTCACAATTTTGAATAAAATAGCATAATCGATGACAAAATGTATATTTTGAATTTTTTGGATATAGTATGTAAAGTCATCCTCATTCTTAATGACCTTTGTATAATAAACTGTAAGAGACAGACAGTACACAAAAAATGTAGATCTTGTTACAGGACACAATCTATGTTAAATCAGTTTTTGTGGCATCAGCGCTTTCTAAGATATCAGCTTTTATTGATAGGGATTTTCAAATATAGAATACTTTTCACTTCCTCTACTATCCATCCAAAAATTTGACTCTTGAGATTTTATGCAAAATAAATGTTTGAGACTACACAAATAGGAATAAAATAAACAAACATATAAATAAATAAAAAAATATAGTAAAAACACTTAAAGGTATGTGAGCAGCATAACTGAAACTTACATACCAACTTGGTATTTAGCAACTGCATCTTCCAAGGATATCACACTAAGAATTTCAAGAAGATCCCTCCACTGTAAACTCTTGTTTATGATGAAAAATGTTCATATTTTATTTTCTCAAGAATGGCACAAATGATTTTGAATAAAATATTGTATTTCTAATATACTTGTATAATTAAACGTAAATGTTGATTTTTGGGAACAGCCTATGGAGTTGTCTGTCTAAATGATTTTTGTATAATAAAATTATTAAACTGTGAAAGACAAAATCTTACTACACAAAAAATGTAGATCTCTCTGAAACACACCTTATTTCAAATAACCTTATCTGTGACATCAGGCATATCCTAGATATACATTATACGAGAAGCTTTCAAACATGTAACGCAAGAAATATTCTTAGTCCAAGGTTCATATGACCATGTGCAACCAAACTGATAACAAATAACAACTAGCTCTATTTTGTTTCTAATTGCAGCTAACATGTCCAACATTTGTAACAATCGCAAAATCCTATTGCTCGTCCACTGCTTTGCATACAAGCAGTCTTACGTCATGACAATAATGGAGTGTTCAGTAAGTGATCAATGCGTGAGCTTGCCAACAGTATCTGACTGGTTTAGTTACTGTCATGAAGTGTCCCGAGGTTGCAGGTTCAAACCCGGTGGAGGACGATGAATTTTTTTGGGCATAAAAATTGTTAGCATGGCTTCCTTCGGAAGGGATGTATTGCCAGTGATACCATGTCATAGATTTACGACATGTAAAAGAACCTCAAGCCTGATAAAGAGACTCTGAGTAAACCTTCCGGTCTTTCACGTCTAACACAGAATGGATGCCAAGAACCATAGCAGTTAAAGAGTGTCCATAAATAAAACTCAATTTCATTTTTTTTTTCATGAAGTGTTCATAATCTCCAATGTAACTAAAATGGTGCACAAAGATAGCTAGTCAGCGTAATTTAAGGACAAAAAAAAGATGGAGGCTGCATTCTATAAGTGAAGCAAGAGGCATCATTTTGCTACATTGCATTCTTTAATATGGTTACATGCAAAGTAAGTAAATAAATAATTATAAACCTTAAGTTATGTTAAGAAGATATTTTCCAGCATGAAATTAAACTAAAAAGTAAGTCTAAACACATATTAGACTAAAATGTACTTCGAAAAAATGTGCCATTCACGTTGGAGTTAGAAAAAAATCTCACATCACATAATGGAAAGTTGAGTCCCAATATTAATAATTGGTTTGAATTTTTCAGCCCTTTATAATTTTTACTTTCTCTACTATGTATAGTACGTAGGGGAAGCATTGTATTCCACCAAAAATTTGATACCGAGATTTCACTGGAAATATGTTTTGAGATCCCCTGAATCCAAAAAATGCACTTTTGGAAACATGTCCGTGTGTGTCTCTCTCTGTGTGTGTGTGTGTGTGTCTCTGTGAACAGCATAACTCAGAAACAAACAGTCGGATAAACACCAAACTTGGTATTTGGGTTCAGTATCCTCCAGAGATGCGACACGAAGGTTTTGAAGAAAATCCCCCCACCCCAGGTTACCCGTTACATGGAACATTTTTCCAAAATTTTAATTCTCTCAAAAATGGCTGTAACGATTATGATTAAAATATCATATGTTTAAGATATTTTTATGACAAATAAAATGTATATCCTGAATTTTCTGGGAATCTCTCCAAAAGTATTCATCATTGTGAACGACTTTTGCATAACTGGTAAACCATAGGAGATAGACAAAATTTTACTACACAAAAAATGTAGATCGCATTAAAATACACAATTTATGTCATATACATTTTTTTTATTGAGTGAACCATTTTCAAGATATTGCTTGTTATTCCCTTAAATTTTTCAATACTTATTTTCTCAAATGGGAATTCGTTATTTGTTTTTTTTTTGTCTTGGATATGCAAAGAGTATTAATCTGTGGCAAGGAGAAAGGTGCTGCACATAGCAACCAGCTATTAAGAGATATGTCTGTGCTTATATTGCCCCTGTAAATACAAAACAAGGGGAACATAGTATGCCTTAAGCGATAGTAAAATATTTTTAGAACTGGTCGCTAAGTGTAAAATGTAATTCTCTTTGCATGTCAAAAGATCGTTTCTGAAAATGTTTATCTCGATTAATATGAAATAGATGGAGAATAAGAGTTTGTACAAGAGTAGAGAAAGCCAGGTGAGTGTATCACATCAGATTTTTTTAAAGTGCTGCTGAGATTCAGTTGTTTCTTGCAACATCATGGAAACAGTATGAAGTTTCAAGGCCAGCATATAGAGATGTATGACTCGATTCTGCTTCCTGTATTAACCTTGTACGTACAACAAAATGTGTAATGAAACTATTTTCACAAAAGTTTAATCCATTAACAAGAAGTAGATAGAAAAGTCAGCTTTCTTGGGAATAGTTTGTGGTGGCTATGTAAAAGTAGACAATAGTGTTTAGAGAAACTTATGTGAATGTAACATCTGATATTTTTAAATTCATGATTAATAACCTTCTGGTGGTAATCTGAAATGATCCTTGGACCCTACAGTTTATTTTGAATAATATAAATGAAATATTCATCAAGCGATATTATGGCCTCAATGAGCAACCTTATAACCTTACTTTCACTAACAAGTTTAGTAAACAAAAAATAAATGTAGTCATTAATGAAACTATAATGGGCACATGATGTGTTGAATGAGCGGGAATGCCTATTTTGCCACTTTAGCTTGCTGGTCCATGTGCCATGCAGCAAAGATATCGCAAGTGGGGATATTTGTGTGTTTGTGCTGTGATCTGAACATTGTTGTTGTTGTTGGTTTATTTATTGACATTGTACCAGGTAATGCCCAGGATATCCATGTCTTATGTCAGAGAAAGTGAGAAAAGTACAAAAACATGGTAATGTATCATCTTGGATATGAGTTCTACCTGGGATTATAGTTATATTTTACATTTGTGGAGAAATCTAAGGGGATGTGGTGCTATATGTTGGATGTCTGAACATTTTAAATGTGTGAGAATTTCTGTTAACTATGATGAACCTCTGGGAGTCAACACACAACTGGCGCACGCACGCACGCACACACACACACACACACTGAAATAATCATGCCATAGAAGTTAGAGGAAGAGAATTATTCAAAAAATTACCTAGAGAAATAAAGAACATAAACCAGCCAAATGTAATGATGAAAATAATAAAGAAATACTTAATAGAAAATGAATTTTATAGTATAGATGAATTTAGACATGGTAAAGCAATGTAAAGTGAAAATGATATTTAAGGTAAACTTAATGTACATGCAATGTAAAAGAAGTAATGTAAAATTATATGCTGTACTTGTTAAATTATTTTATATTTGTAATTGGACAAGTCCTTTAAATGTATTTAAAAGGATGAAAAATAAATAAAAGTCAGAATTTTGTTATGATAAGCTATTTTAAACTATCCTTAATGTTTTTAATTCAGATATGGATGACTGACAAACTGCACAAGCTGTTACACCTGGTCACACATTCACTACTATTATAGAGAACAATAAACAAGTGACATGCTGCTACTACTCAATAAGCAAAGCAAGAATAACATCAGCAGTTATCCATTTATACCAAATGTCAGCATACAGATAGCAGAGGTATCTGTTGCTGGAGTCACGCACAAAGCACATGGTATAATGTGATAGGGCTTGGTAACCAAGGTATAGCATATAGGTTGCTATGACAATTTTCTTTTGATTGGTAGATTACTGGTTGCTTGGTGACTATAATGACATGTTTATCCCTTCTCTTGTTTTCTGCAGCTCATTACGATGTGGCTGGGAAATAACAATTACCAACTTAGGATGTACCCAATATCAATATAATTGCTTATTTTCTGTAGAGGGTGCAATGATGTTTTAAATATACAACTAATTCCTAAATTCCTACTTAGGCCATATATATGCATGCAATGTCATACTACAAAGAATGATGCGAAGCAGCATAATTTTTAGTGGTCTATTTATGCATGCAGTGTGCCTCACTGCATATTTTTGGGAATATCAATTCTACCAGCCCCTTTTTACATTTGGTTTCACAGCAAGTATTGATCCTGTGTGTTGTACTATTGCTATAAACTCTGAACTTTATAAAAAAAAAAAGTACATCTAATAAACAATACAGTAGACCCTCGTTTAACCAAATTCCAAGGGACCGAAAAACAGCCAATTCGGTTTAATGAAGTTTGAATTAACGAGGTTTTGTAAAAATAGTCCCGTGTTATCTGAAATGGTAAAACATGACTGTTGAGTTCACTTTCTCTCTTGTTATGTGTACCAACAGATGAGGTTGTTCCACTTCTAAGAAAAAGTAAAAATAACTATTGTATACAGTATATGTGGCATTTGTTTAGTTGAGAAAATATACTGTCAAATGCTTGTAATTTTTTTTAAACAGTACTATTTGGAACAATATTCTACTCATTAATTCGTGAGTCGTATAATACAACAAACGACAACCTTAAGAAACACTTTACATACACCATTCTTTTAACACTAAGTTTTAATCGGAACATGTGTTTAAGTTAAAACTCTTATCCATTACACATTTTAGTTCTATAATTTGAAAAAATAATTAACTGTCGTTGGTGGACCATTGGTTCGTAATATTATGACAATCTCTGAAGATACCTCATCCAGGGCAGCCTGAAATGACATCAGAAGTGGCAGAAATCTCTTGGGAACAGAAATTGCAGCTGTAAATTCAGTGCGGGGTCACTGTGTCGTATCTTCATGTTCCACATCAGAAGATCACAGTAAAGAATTATCATTCTCTTCTGCATCATCAGCAAATGACTGGTTCTTCAGCAGCACAAGTGTTATTCACCTACACCAACCAAGCGTAGTCATGTAGAAGAGGATTATCAGAATACCAATTGTATCCACATTACAAGTTCAGATGTGGATCATCGGTTTCCTGTTCAGTTTCAGCAGCGTTATCAGTTGCTGTCCAGGCCTTCTTAAAACAGTTATGGTGTCTGTTGTAACTTCATCCCAAGCAGCGGATAGTTTGAGGTACATTCCAATGTGGAACTGTTTCTTGTAGTTCTATTGCACTGATGGCAGTTTTAACCAATTGACATCTGTAATTACGCTTCATTGAAGCGATTATTTCTTGATCCAATGGTTGCAGATGGCTCGTAGTGTTAGCTAGTAGGAAAACTTCTATGTTCGGAAGTTCCAGGTCATCAAACTGATGTACCAAGCAGTGGTCCAAAGCTAGCAAAGTGTTCCGTTTCTCGCAGCCATTTGTTGTTGAACCTTAAAGAGATTTGGTCATTCAAGCTTTACTATTATTCTTGTACTGACTTGGCTGATTGAATAGGTTGACCTTTTTAAAACAATGCGGATTTTTGTATTTTCCAATCACTAATGGTTTCAGCTTCTCAGAACCATCTGAATTACAACACAGCACCACCGTCAGTCTCTCCTTGCTGCATTTTCTCTATGGCATTTTCTGCCCTTGGCATGTAGTGTTTTTTCAGGCATCAAGTTATAGAAAATGCTTGCTTCACCCATATTGAACACATTTCTTGGGTGATGATGGGAGAGCTTAGAGTGAAACTCCTGCGCCCACTCATTGGCAGCTTTCTCGTTTACTCTATGTGCCTCCCCACAGACACTGACAGCACTGATTTTATGCCTCTTCTGAAACTGCCATAGCCAACCCTCAGAAGACACAAAGTCAGAAATTCCTTCTTTCTTGGGGATTTCCCGAGCCTTCTTTTGAAGCATGGGGCTGGACAGTGAAAATGAAATTTAAGAAAAATTATGTGAAATGTGTAACGGCAAATACCGTAGTGCATATTCGGTTTAAATGAAGAATAACGTATGGAATATGTAATGAGCTGACCAAATTTTAGTTCATAGTACAAGTTATCCAAAATTTGGTTTAAGCAGTAGATTTTTCCATGTAATTCGGCAGAGACCAAGCAGCTACTATGGATTAACTGAGTTTTCGGTTTATCCAATGTACAAGGTTTGTGGACAATGTGTTTAGGAACTTGTATGGGAAATTACCTCTTCTTGTCATGATCCTTGTAATTTTCTGATGCAAAATCTCAAATTGAGCTCCTAATATGAATTTCTCCTATAAAATGTTCCATATTTCTACTTGATAAAAGTCTGAACAATGAAAATCAGATCACTGTAGCAACACGTGAAAGCACAAACTCTATGATAAAACCATGAAGAAAAATAAAACAAAAAATCAGAAATGTTCATAATTTTATCAAATTTCAGATACATTACCTTAATGCCTTCTCATACATTTCTTGCATATGCAGTGTGTTTTGGGGGGGAATGCAGGGGGGAAGGGCACAGCCCCCCAAATATTTGGGGTAGATTTTTTTTAAGTCTATTTCCTCATAATTTACTATAAAAATATTGCCGAATACATTAGTAATAGTTTCTTTATTGCAATGCCTTTAAAAGCTGTCGTAATTAGTATGTAACACTTATATATAGTTAGTATGGAAAGTCAGTAGACTGCTTTAGCCTTTAATCAAAGAATCTGGAAGAGGTAAATTTTATTGGAAGTAAACATGTTGCTAGCAGTGTAACAGTCAATGACAGCCAACATAACTAACATATTCTTTCCGTTGCAATATGCTATGGTGATAAGATGTAGGGCCACAGTTGGCTTTACAGTGCATATGCTAATGAATGCTGAGACAAAATTATTGCTCAGAAGAAGTGTTACTTCCACATTGGCTGTAAATTACGATTTATCAGCGTTAAACTTTGCAATCATGAGCTTAATGAAGTGGCTGATGAAGAGACGCCCTTTAGAAGAGTTACAAATGATGTAAATAAGAGGGAATGTGATGATTTTAAAACCACCATTCCATGTGGTTCTGAATTTGAATGTTCAAGCTTAAAGTTAAGAATGAAGATGATATAACTTCGGCAAGTAACAAAACTTCTGTTATTCATGATTGTTGATCTCAAGGTACCAGTATTTATTTATATATATTATAGGTGTTTTAAATTCTTATGTTTTTCTCTTATTACCGAATATATAATTTTATTTCCTTACGATCTTCTTGCTTCTTCATGAAAAGTTTATATCTACAGCTGAGTAGTAACGACTGAATTATAAATTCTTTATTCTGTTATTTTTATAATGTCTTTATTACTTTATTTGAAGTTGCTAAAACAAACTTCCCTTAACGTTCAGCTTTAATACAAAAAGTTTTTGATATTATTTTAACTCCTTAGTATTTAATTGCATCATCTTTTCAGGTATTTTATTGACTAAAATCCATGGCTTAGAATAAAATACACATTTCTCGGATGCGTGAACTCTGAAGTTAGTGCAGTTGGTATAGATACAAAAAAGGGTGCTGGTATTAAATTTGCAAAAAAGTGGATTCAATGTAAGATTGGCAGTAAAGCCGATACTAGTGATGGGCCTAAAGCTAAAAAACAAACTGCTTTAAGGAAAAAAATTCACAAACACAAAATTTCTCAGTTACACACAGCCATTGGAGCAATACAAAAGAAAGAAGGTACTTGAAAATAATGTTGCTAATATGAGTGCAAAGTATGAAGAAACAACTGTTAAGATTTTTCATACTGCTTATAAGATTGCTAAGCAGAATACGCCATACATGGATTTCCCTGTAGATATAGAACTGCAAGAGCTTAATCGCAAACTTTGGGCAGAGTATTACAGTCCAATCACAATTGTGCTAACATAATCATATCTCAAGGGATTATGAGTAAAATTGCTGCAGCAATAATACAAAATAATAGTAAAATAAGTCTTTTTACTGATGAGTCCACTATTTTAGCCCAGAAATCAATGATTGTGATTTGTTTTAAATGTAGCATTTGGATGAGGATGAGCCAGTATCACTTTTTTGGGATTTAGTGGAGCTCAATGACACCACTGCTGCACCTATAAAATATTGTCTATTAAACAACTTAAAAACATTGTGGCATAGATGAAGCTCTCTTAAGAAATGTTTATTTCTTTCGCTTGTGATGGAGCATCAGTTATACTTGGAGGGAAAGCAGGAATTGCAGCAGAATTGAAGATTTGGTAGTATGGCACTGTTGCAATCACTGCTTCGAGTCTTGGTAGTTAATGATTTTAAAAAATGATGAGCAAGGCATTAATCATTTTCAATCCTTTTTTGACACATTATATTCATTGTTCAGTCTGTCACCGAAGAATCAGGAGTTGCTTTTCAAATGCTAATCTGTTAGACTAGAAATTGAAGAAGATTGGGAAGATATTTGCCATTAGAGGGATATCTTCTAGCCTGAAAACTGTTAAAGCTGTGTGGGATAGTTATTCTGCTTTAGCCACACATTTCATTTAAGCTCGAGATGACATGGCAAGGGGCCCAAGTGAAAGGGCCAAATATGGACATTTAACAACATTTCAGCTTGTGATGAACTTGGACATTGTTGTGATGCTTTGACTGAGATAAGTGAACTCTATCTCCAGTTTCAAAGGAGAGATATGACCTTGCATGAGTTCACGTACAGGAACAGCTGTCCCATTCGGAGAGTGTCACAAGAAAATTCTGAAACACTCTTCGAGTATTATCCTGCGACATAACATCTTTGCAGCTCTCTTTTGGTTCATCTTCTCCCTCAGAACTTCCTTTTCGTCTTTCTTTTCTTCCAAAATTTTATATTTCTTCATTGTCTTATATGCATCAATGCAAAACACCCTTTATTAAGGCTAACAACTGCATCGTGAAAGAGCAATTATGTCCTTGGACATAATTATAGTAGCATTAATTATTATTTAGTTGTATTGCATTTGCTTATTGCATTGCAGTAATTATTTAGTTCTGTTACATTTGTTTACTGCTACGCGATAATTATTTAGTTCTATTACATTCGTTTAGTGTGTCACGGTAATTATTCAGTTCTGTTACATTTGTTTACTGCTATGCGGTAATTATTTAGTTATATTACATTTGCTTACTGTTGCACGGCAATCATTCAGTTGAAACATTAAATTAAATTTTATTTATGGACGCTCTTTAACTGCTGTGGTCCTTAGCGTCCCATTCTATATTGGACGTGAAAGACAGGTAATTTGGCTCAGAGGTCTGTTTTTCAGGCTTGAGGTTCCTTACATTTATTTAGCAATGCACGAGCGCCAATGGTCATTACTAAATGCCATGCATTAGACAATAACAATAATATATGTAATATACATTTTTTTTGTTAGTGAACCATTTTCAAGATATTGCTTGTTATTCCCTTAAATATTTCAATACTTATTTTCTCAAATGGGAAATCGCTATTCATTTTTTTGTCTTGGATATGCAAAGAGTATTAATCTGTGGCAAAGAGAATGGTGCTGCACATAGCAACCAGGTATTAAGAGATATGTCTATGCTTAAAGGCTACTGTATTTCTATATTGCCCTTGCAAATACTAAACAAGGGGAACATAGTAGGCCTAAACCATTGCCAAATATTTTTAGAACTGGTCACTATGTGGAAAATGTAATTCTCTTTGCATGTTAAAAGATCGTTTCTGCAAATGTTTATCTCGATTAATATGAAATAGATGGAGAATAAGAGTTTATAAAAGTAGTTTGTACAAGAGTAGAGAAAATCATGTGAATGTAACACATCAGATATTTTTAATATATAAGCTTAGGTTTCTGATTTACTTATATTTACTTATATATATACACAGGGTGTTTCAGAAATACTTTTACAAACTTCGGGTATGGGTTCCTTACGCCAGAAGAAGGAAAAACGTTCATACGAACATGTCCCATAATCCTTTGTTTTCTTGTTAGGTGTTCAACACAGTGGTACACTTATAACACACAAAACTCATAATAAATGCTAGAAATGTCCTCCTCTTGCTTCTATGCATGAGTGTACTCGTCAAATCATGGAATGTCGCACCCTGTCAAAAACTCTGGGATGGTGTCGAATGATTTCGTAGGCTTCCATGACACGTCGATGAAGCATTTTTGCATCCGGGATGGCTGCTCTATAAAGCAATGATTTAATATGCCCCCAGAGGTAAAAATCCACAGGATTGAGGTCGGGAGAATGTGCAGGCCATGGAACTGGTCTTCCTCTGGTCCTCCTCATGGTAGATACCAGTCAGTGCATCTCGAACAATGCAACTAAAATGTGCCGCAGCCAGGCATTTATCACATTTATCAGCAAGGCGACGATAAACAGCGACAAAGGTTGGATGACTCGGTTGTCTTCAGCCTGGAAAATCCATCTGATAGAGCCGTGCAGCCTCGTGTCCATTACCATTCGCGCGACCATACATAAAAATCATTTCTGCCTCTTCACGAAATGAATATCCAGCAATGGTGGAATGAAACACGTGCAGTTAACTCACTACATGTACACAATTGAAACGTTGAAGACAAGACTAATGACAAATGACAAATGTAAACAAGTCTCCAAGGCAACACTTTGCCATCTACCATATGTAGTACAATGGGTCAATGCCTTCTATGAATGCATAGAGAAATGAAGTTTTGAGGTTGGACCCTGAAGGCTGTTGAACTCACACTTTCACTGTGACAGGAATAATGCGAAAACTAAGGACTATGCGACATATGTTGATATGAACTTTTTTCCTTCTTTTGGTGTGAGGAACCCATACCCGAAGTTTGTAAAAGTATTTCTGAAACACCTGTGTGTGTATATATATAAAAAAACCTTGTAATTTGTTACCAGTGGTCACATCAAAGCGAGCGTGCGTTCCTAAGCTTAGGTTTCTGATTCACAGGAGGTTAGGTTAGGTTTAATTGTTTTTACATATAAGCTTACATTTCTGAATTCACGGAAGGTTAGCCCTAGGTTAGAGTATGTTTATGTAGGGTTATTATGCAGAACTACGGCCGCTCGAAAAAAACAACGAATTCCGGTGTTAGTGGTAGATTCTTTTATGCCGATTACGTTTTTACCAATTTTGTTTGTCGAAAAGGTTCTGTAATGGTGTTACATGCTAATTTATTGCATGCGCGTAGCGATGCTTATTTGCGGATGTTTATTAAGAATGCTGGCTAGAAGGAGCAGGATATGGATAAAGAAGCTTTATGACACATTTGAGATGTAAACGTATAGTTAATATTAATTTGTAGTACCTAAAACCTGGGTTTCATTGTCGGAGGAAGACGAATGTTATGCTCTGCAACAACAGCATATGTCGCTTGAGCCTGGCTACCGTACCACGGGTTGCTCTACGTTAACAGCTGTTCAGTGAAGCGAGTAGGGCGTACTTTGGTTGATTTCTTGCAAGACATTAAATGATACATTACATTAGCTTAAGTATAGCTCCTTTTTATTTTTTTTTTGTTGTACTGGTACGAGCATGTTCCAGACCGTGCTGTGGAAAGAGTATGTAATTCTATTTATAAAACCTAGGGTTTTTGATTCACAGGAGGATAGGTTAGGTTTAGTTCTTTTTTAAAAACTTAGGTTAATTAGCAGTCGGTAACTACCTAAAAGCATGCGAGCGAAGCGAGCATGCATTCCTTAACGATGGTTATGATTACCTATTTATAAAACCTAAGGTTTGTGATTTTCGGGAGATTAGGTTAGGTTTAGTTTTTTTTATAAAAACTTAGTTTAATTAGCAGACCGTAGCTATCCTCAAACGTTGGTTATGATAAGCTTAAGTTTCTGAATTCACAGAAGGTTGCCTTAGGTTAGCTTTTTTTATATAAGCTTAGGTTCCTGAATTCACGGAAGGTTAGCCTTAGGTTAGTTTTTTTATATAAGCTTAAGTTTCTGCATTCACGGATGGTTACCATTAGGTTAGTTTTTTTATATAAGCTGAAGTTTCTGAATTCACGGAAGGTTACTGTTAGGTTAGTTTTTTTTATATAAGCTTAAGTTTCTGAATTCACAGAAGGTTACCGTTAGGTTAGTTTTTTTATATAAGCTTATGTTTCTGAATTCACAGAAAGTTAGCGTTAGGCTAGCTTTTTTTTATATAACCTTAGGTTTCTGAATTCACGGAATGTTACCATTAGGTTAGTTTTTTTATATAAGCTTAGGTTTCTGAATTCATGGAAGGTTACCGTTAGGTTAGTTTTTTTTATATAAGCTTAGGATTCTGAATTCACGGAAGGTTAGCCTTAGTTTAGTTTTTTATATAAGTTTAAGTTTCTGAATTGACGGAAGATTAGCCTTAGGTTAGTTTTTTTTTTGTATATAAGCTTAGGTTTCTGAATTCACGGAAGATTAGCGTTAGGTTAGTTTTATATATAAAAGGTTAGGTTTCTGAATTCACGGAAGGTTAGCCTTAGGTTAGTATTTTTATATAAGCCTAGGTTTCTGAATTCATGGAAGGTTAGTTTTTTTTTATATAAACTTAGGTTTCTGAATTCACGGAAGGTTAGCGTTAGGTTAGCTTTTTTTTTTTAAAATAATCTTAAGCTTCTTTATTCATGGAAGGTTAGTGCTAGACTAATTTTTGTTTCTACTTAAAGTTTGAAAATGTTGACTATAAATAACAGATTGAAGGATCATTCAAAAGATGGGATTCATTGACAAGTTGTAACAGATTTGTAAAGTCTTGGAAGTTGTTGGCAAAAATATTTGCTCTGTTTTCCATATTTAATGCGAGGTTAGCATTAAGGTTAATGTGTGTATATGAACTGGTGGTACCAAGTGTGTTTGTAAGAAGTTCGAAAACTCGCTATTTTTGCAGGTTCCACTAGTATTGATGGGTTGGCACTTTCTTTCGCACATCTGTGGTGTTAACAAACATTGACATTTAGTGATCTATTTCTTATACAAGAATGTATAGTAAAAGTGGGAGGCAGGTGGTTTACAGGCTTTGTAATTATTATGCCAAATTTTAAACTGTGTAATATAAGCTTCGACTTTGTGCCTGAAACTTACCTTTTACAAATGGTATGGAGGATACAGCTGTCAAGCCGCTTTGAAGAATGTATGGAGTCTGTGGCGGTGGTCTGGATAGGCTTGCTTTAACATAAATTCAGCGAGGTACATGCTGTAGTGCGTCTTTTTACGGCCGTACAAGGGAACTATGGATCGTACCTCCCTCCAGGTGCATTCAATGTTTTGTGTGTGTGCCCCGGTATCAGGATCCACAAAATTAACGCTGTGGTTAACTGTGTAGTGCAGAAAACCTTCGTCTGTAAGGCAGTTGTAGGCTTTCCAGGAATCGCTTACTATTGTGCTGCCTGGTACAATCTAATCCTTAATTGCAGCTAAAAGAGAGGTACTGTTGCGTTTTTCTACGGGTACCATAAAAATGTTTAGTGGATTTCCGCGTTCTACCCCTCCGAAAATCCACTGCCCCTCAATTACACGGCCTCAATTGTATTTCGTTTTGCCCACCTTTGGTCGTCGATCTCCACAGTAATACCGACTCCCCCAATTTGCTTTTTGTTTCTAAAGCACCAGTCTAAGCAAATTTCCCTGAAGACCAGTCCACCACGGCGTGTGCAGATACACCTAGTTCACGCTCCAAGTAAGTTTGTTGTGGTGGATCTCGGGATAGCCAATACACTACAAATAAGCACACAGTTTCTAGTGTTAAATGTACGTGGGAGAAGAAGGTGTTGTCATAAACAGAGGCCTTGAAGCTGCACTCTTTCCTCTTCTTTTTGCTGGCGCTAGCTTTCTTCTTGCATCTTTTTGTGTTCCAGTTTGCACTTAAAGGAGCACCACAGTTTTTACAACTACGGGTATTTGATAACACTCCGTGATTAATAAGAAATGACCACAGTTTTTCTGTATTCGGTACGCTTTGTATGAACGTAGTTGCTGTAACTACACACCCGTTACAGGAATTGAAGCCAAATCCTTCCGAAATGCTCAGTTCCATTTTACAAACGCTACTGGCATGTGTCACCTGTCAGGAGCTTCACGTTTGGTCAATCACATGTTGCCCTTTGACCTTATGACGTATGGAGTTGTCCTGAATATGGAGTGTTAGCGAACAGAGGATAAAACAAATCGACAATTTCAGTAACTCATCGAAGCGATAAGGAAGTAAAATTACAATTTTATGATCTGAAATTTCGTGAATAAAGGAAAGGAAGTGAAAATTAAAGCTGGAAGTAAAATACGATTTTATTATTTCGTAGTTCTTGTCATGTAAACTATTGAATGAGCAATTTAGCATGAAGCCTTCGCAGTGCAAACATGTTGGATTGTAAAGTTGGATTGTAAAGTTGGAGTTACTTGGATCGAGTCCTCTAGAGAAAAGTTGAATTGTAAAATAATATACGTACATGTGTAATTGTGTAAGATAGTGTTAAAAGGGTAAGAAAGGAGAGGCCAAAGAGGAGGAAAGAAGATAAGACGGGGGGGAAAAGGGAGAAAATGAGAAAGTAGGAGTTACTTTTTGTTATGACAGTTCCATACCCAAAACCTCTCATTCCCACGGCTGTCCCGTTAGTGTGCAAAACAGACGTAAGTCGCGGTAGAAAATGCTGGTGGCCCTAGTTCTGCATAATTACTTGCGTTAACTATCTACCACTGTTACAGTAAAGGAACTTCCTTATTTAATGGAAATAACATATTAATATAACAAACATTCACAAAAAGAATAGAAAAATTACAATTTTGGTGGATAGTCTTTGTTACTATGAACGCGTTGCGTTTTTGTCAGTGGCAACACTAAACGAAGAAGAAAAAGAAGAAGAAGAAATTCTAATAATTACACATCGCATATTTAGCGGATTTCACTTTTTATTTAGGTTGGCAGTTCACATTTTGCATGTACTTAAGCAACAACATGGTTACGTTTGTTGCGTTCATAACGCGATTTCCCTATAAAAGTAAATCACCTAAAAAGGGCGGGCAGGTGGTCACCAGATATTGGAGAGAACACATCCGCTTCTGAACTCACTCCTAAAGTAATTTATTCGCTTTCCTTTTGGTTTCATAAGCATTTTCAATGAGGATACACTAAAAGCAGATTGGCCAATGATTTTTTACTGCTTCGCGGTTATTATTAATTTTATTGCACATATTTACCGTTTCGCGGTTAATATTCAGTTTTATTGCATTCATTCGCTATTTCGCGCTTTTCTATTACGACAGCGTACAACAGTTCACAACAATAACCAACTATTTCCGGCTTTACTAACGCGACAGCGTTTTTTCCCTTTTGCGGTTGGTATTTGACATTGCTCATTTACATCGTACGCCATGACACGTCCACCTCTGGAGCAACATTACCCAGCATTTTTCTTCAGTGGCCTTTTATGATTTAAGGATAAAAATTCACCCTTCCTATGTTTTTAAAGCTTTTGCTATGTTTGAACCTATTAAATAAGGCATACCTTATATATTATACTTATAACCTACCCGAAGTTTTATTGGCTTCGTGATTCTGCATGTAAAGATAAATAAGAAGATTAGTTTCAATCAAATTATGTCGAAATTACTGATATCTCCTACCTGTGAAAGCGCAGCACTTATATCTCTTGTTATTTCTTGCACTGCTGCTTAATTTATCTTTCTTTTTGGGTGCACATTTTAAAAAACCACTGGCAGCCATAAGACTTAGCTACAAGGTCGCCACAGAACACACTAGCGCTTGCAGAAAGCCAACGGAAGTTGCCCGACGAAGTTCGAGCGAATGCCGAAAATGAACGAAAGGGAACGATCTTCCAGTTCAAGGGGGAAGGTGTCGCGATCTCTGCCATGCGGATTGCTGAGGCTTGAAACTAAACTAAGGTGGAAGTCAGCTGATAAAATAGCAATGCCGAAAATATAAAAATAAACCAGAATTTTCGTATCAACCAGCAATTGTGTAAATGTAGGAGTTTATAGTGATACCTTATTTAATATTGAGTACCAAATAACGCGCATTCGATGTTTAAAACTGGAACATGACCTGAAAACCTAGTAAGGTAGAAGACAGCTTATGAATCGAAAGTTTAGTTGGTTTTAATGAAGAATTGAAATATATATATATATATAGCGAAAACAAGCTAACCTTAAATATAAACTATTCTTAGTATGTTAAGGTGTTAAAATGTGTGTTTGTGCTATTTAGTGTTGAAATGTGTTCAAATTAGGGACTGTATTTCGAAAAGTTTATTTTTATGGATTGCACACTAATATCGTACAAGAGAACTCATGCTCAAAGGGTATGTCTGATACCTATTTCAATTTTGAATGTGATGTAATGATAATATTTTGGGATCCATAGTTTGATTTTGGATGTGTATTAGTGTTGTGCTCAAACACTATTTCCTGCTGTTATACCAAATAAATAAATAAATTAGGACATAATGCTCTTTTCATTGCAAAATAACTTAAAGCATTTCATAAACAGAAAATTCTCCATATGTACTGTATATCCTTGGGAATTTTTTTGTCAATCTGGGTAACTCGGTTAAGCGCTGGCCTTGGAAGCACAAATAGTTACATAAAACTTGTGTATTACCACATTATTGCTGAATGATTTCTACATATCGAAATGTCAGCTACCATATTTATGACAAAACACCCAACTTAAATTATATAAATGTGTAATATGTATTGCATGGCAAAATATCTGCTGAAATAGTTATTCTTTTTTAAGTATCTACTTTATTTACATACACCTCATTTGTGAAGTCATAGTGGGAGCTGGCTTGTAAAACAACTTCTTGGTTTCATGACTTGATAGTATTGAGTAATGCTATCTCTGTTTTAAATGTTGTCTCATATTCACACTTCTAATTGGGCAGCACTATGGCCTCTCACAAAAAAGCCTGGATTCAATCCTAGGGATCAGAGGTGGGATTTTGTGGTAGATAAAATGGCAATTAGAATGAATGTTCTCTGGTTTTCCCCACCATAATTCCATCAATTGCACCATCTTCATCCCCCCCTCCCACCAGTCACCAATCTCTGTAAACCTGTGAAGTTAAAAGGGACATTAAAATTAAAAATACTATGGAGGACAGAGAACAATACTAATGAACGAGTGTCTCATCCAGCCCCCAAATTTATAAACCAGCATGTGCTGTTACTTTCTTTCTGCAGTCAACATATGAAAAAACAATTAATACTGGCACACTAAACGACATGTTAAAGTGATTGACAATTATGAAGAGTGGGTGTGATATGGTTAAACACAAAGAGACATTGTTATTGTTTAGAGTCCTTACATTCACATTCATATTTAATAATACTGTATAATACATTTGTATGGTATTTTAAGGAACATGTGCCTACATTAATATACATTTGAATGGTTAAACACAAAGAGATATTGTTATTATTTAGAGACATTGCATTCACATTCATATTTAATAATACTGTAAAACACATTTGTATGGTATTTTAAGGAACATGTGCCTACATTAATATACATTTGAATGGCCTACCCAATTAAAATGTTCATTAAATTCTAAACTCTTGAATGTCTGTTATTACATCTATTGGAATGATCTTATAGGTAATTGCACTTAAGTCACTTATGCATACACAAAGCCAGTTCTAGTTAATAAAACTTACAGTTATTGAATAGAAAATACACTTTGATTCCTTTTCCTGGGAAAGGTTCTATATATAACATTTGATATAACACAGTGGAGGTCCTACAGCACATGGGAACCTTAAATTTATTGACAGGTGATATGGGAAAAAAGCAAATTGAGCCCATACAGTGATGTTTGTTTGTTTGTTTGTTTGTGTTTGTTCATTTGGTTCCACTGTGAGCAATGCTCAAGGGAAATTGAACACATCATACAATTATGAAGTATGCAGAGTAAGTAGGAATATACCCAATGCCAAGAACAGCCTTTGGGGGGGATGTTCCCCTCCCCATCATGTCTTATCTAAGAGAGAAAAATTTGTAAACCATCACCATTTCAACAGTAAACTTCTCGACATGCATTACAGTAGGACAACAATAGCAAATAAGTGTTAATCACCATCACATGCAATCTGCCCTACATAAAGTGCTTACATGAGGTTGATACTATTATGATGATTAATTCACTTTGAATAAGCTCGAAATTATAACTTTATACTTTGTTATGCTTAAATTTCAATTTCCCATGTAATTTCTATTACCTTGAAGACAAGTTTGAGAAAGACATCACTTGAAACGAAAAATTCTCATTATTACTGCATGGGTATTATTTGAGAGGACAGTATACAGGGTGGAAGGTACTGCTTGAACCGTACATTAATCAGGGATTCTATATAATGAGTAGTGCAAATATGTCCAATACAATTTTTGTCATTAAACCTACAAAAATGAAACACAGTGTTTTATGTTCCTTGTGCCTGTGTCTATTAGCCATTTTGTTACAGTTCAAGCAATATCTTTCACCCTGTATAAGAAAACATTTAGAAGATGGTGGAGTTTGCATATACATAAAACATTATAACATATAAAACTGGGATGCAACAGATCCATCTATCCCATTGACATTTTTTGTGTAGCCCATTTTCCTCTGTTGCTTAAATTTACCAGTTACACAAGAGTATACAAAATTCCTTCCGAATGAAGAGGACTTCACAAGCTGTTCCCAGAAAATTAAAAATAAACATTTTATTTTTCATGTAAATATCTTGAATACAATGGCATTTTAATCAAAATCGTTTGTCATTTTTCAGAAGAAAAAAATCGAGAATTCTTCCGTGTAAAGGGTTATTTTGGGTGGGGAATTTTCTTGAAAATCTTTGTGTCACATCTTTGGAAGATACTGAACTTAAACCGATTTGTACTATGTATGTACAAATTCCTGCTTTGAAACGCATGGCTTTATGTATTCACTTTCAATTGCCAGTCGAAATGCGCGCGCCCACGTTCAACGTTACGTATTTGACCACAGCCAATGGGAGCAAAATGTGCCGGAATGGATTACCTTCCCCCTTGAACTGGAAGATCGTTCCCTTTCGTTCATTTTCGGCATTCGCTCGAACTTCGTCGGGCAACTTCGGTTGGCTTTCTGCAAGCGCTAGTACAGAACACAGATCCAGTGTTGCCAACTCTTGGTGATAAAAAGTGGCTAAAAGTGACTGTAAAAAAGGCCATAAATGGCGTATGGGATAGTTTATAATCATATGAACGCAATTCAGATTAAATATTAACTAAAGACATGGCAGGAATTTTCCACCCCTTTAAAATAATTTTTCTGGCTTGTCAAAGGAATTTATTTCTTTCAGAAATGCTTTCCGACTTCTCATCTCAAAATGCTCACGAATAGTATGGTCACGCTAGACAAACAGTCTAGAGAAATGAAACATTGGGATTGAGCACTCGCCGGTCACAAATTTCATGTGACATGCCACATATAAATGGTAATTGTCCACACAAATATGAACTTGAAGCTTGCAAATGTCTGTAGGCTGCGCCCTACCTGTCCCCACTCCTCCAACACAGACATAAAAGTGTGGAAAATTACAAATGAAATATTGTGAATCAGATGTTTTACCTGGTCGAAATCAATTTTTCATTAACGCATATATTATATATGTATATTACTCATTGATACTTTGTTGACTTTAATTTAAAAATTAGACAATAGAAACTGAAAAATAGCTAGAAATGGTTGAATATTTAGAAAAATAGTTACACTTGGCTCACTGATTATATAATATGGCTGGAAATGGCTTTAGTGGCTTTTTGCCAAACTAACGGCAAACAGGCTCTTCAAAAAGACTAGATTTAGCCATAAAAAGGCTAAATTGGCATCGCCGTAGGTAGTGTTCGGTCTGGTATACATCTACAAGTTTACGTCTTTCCCCTCTCCTTTTCTCACAGAACAAACGAAAATATAAACATGAATTGGAACCATCGAGTTACTGCAACACAGTTCAGTTTTAAATTACATGGGGAGTAACCGCGGTGAATAATAGCAAGTCAACAATAAAAGTCAAACATAATACGATGACATATTATCTAAATGCTAATATTTACTTTATGTTTTGTAAATATTTTGATGACTTGCAATGACTCATGGTATGAATATAATACAGCTACACAGGTAGTGGGGATTCAGACTAATTATTTTTCCTTTGCATAGCTAAAGCACACATGAAATTTTACTATTTAGGCTAGATTTTGGCTAAGGGATTTGTTAAGTAGGCTAAATCGCAGGCTATAAGCATTTTACGATTTTATTTGGCTAAACACTACTGTGAAAATGTTAGATTTAGCCATTAAATGGCTAAGTTGGCAAAACTATTTAATACATCGGTGGTAGTGATAGAGGTCTCGGAGGACTCGGAGTCGTTTCAAAGGAATGCTTTCTACTTTGTAACTCAAGAAAAACTGAAGTCAAGCAAGTATGTACCAGACTGGCGTATGTTACACGCAAGAGAAACCTTCTCGGGAGATATAAAGAGCAACACACCACTACCAAACAGCGACAAAGAATCAGTAAAAACAGTTGCTTACCTGATATGGTGGACATCGATCAAAAACAGTTTGCACTGACTGGAGGGCGGTTTCTAACTTACGTCATTTGTACGTTCTGGATTGTGGTGTTTGGTACCGTGTTGTGTGTGCTAAGTGGTACGAGGAGTCAAATTCAACCCTCGTCCAATTTCCTTATAATCCCCTTTTTATTCTCTTCCTTCTACCTCGTTTTCTTTACTTTCTTTTTTTCTTTCTTTCATATAGTGTCTCATCTTCAGCTCGAGAAGTTCCACGTCAGTGGAAAAATTTTTTAATAAGCACCTCGACATCCTTCGATGATGGAGGATCATTCACACCCACCAAAGGATCCGCCGGGGCCCTCATTGCCCACTGATAGGTGTTTGAATACACATCTGGGGACCCTGTGAGGTTCATATTATACCATCGCAAGAGAAACGGAAATCTTTGAATTTCGTGGCGGTGCATAAGTTTTTAAAGGGATTCTTCTCATTCGACCGTAAGGTGATAATTACATTTGTGAACGGTGTTATGGCGAATAACTTGTTGCAATCTAAGTTGCTCGCAGAACACCATCTAAAGGATTTTATCCCCTTCAACCTCTTATATAAGCAGGGCATTGTCGATAAAGAATGCTCGGAGTCGATCTCTTGATGAAACTGCAGGTGCAAAGACTTTCCCGGCAAGTCTGGTTCGGCGTTTAAACAGAAAAGCTTTGGTGGATGGTTCTGCGTAACATTTGCAAATCGCATCTCTTGTGGTTACTTAGCGGGCGTCTCCTCCCCTTGAGAAGGTCTATTTGTATTATTGCTCCCATTTACCGACCTTGTGCTGCTGTACTAATTGTGTGCGATATGGTCACACCGGTGGTGTGCGGTAGTAAGTCTTGGTGTGTGCGTTGTGGCAGTATTTCGTTGAACTCCTGTACGTCTACTACTCTTAGTTGTCTACATTGCAGGGGTTCTCATGAAGCCAATGCGGCGAACTGTTCTAAAAGGATGCGTCAAATTCAGATACAGACGATTGTTTGCTCAAAATTGTAAATTTTTGCAAGCAGTTCAAATGCTCGGATTGTGCTGTTACACATTCTGCGCGTTCCGCTGCCTTGACCCATCGGAACGGGTAGCGGTCTCTGCGCTGGGTAGCCTGCGTGCAGTTGCACCCTCCCGCGAACGACTTTCCCCTACTTCTGCTCCGGTGAACATTTCCTTTACATCTACTAAAAACGTAAAGCTAATGCAATTCAGCGGGGTTCCCATAAGTATCTTAAGTCCTATGCCGATGCTCTTTATGCTCCAGCAGTTAGATACCCTTCGGTTTCTCGCACTACTGTGTTTCCCTCTGAAGGGAGTGTAGGAACCTACCATTATCGGGGGGCGGTATCCCTGACCTGTCCACCTCTTCGCCTATGGCTGTTATATCTATACCCACAGGCCGGCATTGCATATGTCTGAGCGTTTCAGTCGTGAAATTGGGCTCCAGTTGACTGCCACCAAAACGAAACAAATTCTTGCTTAGGCTCGGAAGCTGCTTACGGATTTTAAGTGTGGTCCCACTTGTAACTCCGTATCCTTGGACTCTACAGTATCAGATCATGCTTAACTTCTCGCAGTGGGTCCCTTGAAGCATAGCTTCTCTAAGCTGACATATAATTTACGTAAACATAACATACACTTAGGAGCCCTCTGTGAAACATGGCTGCGGCCGGGTGTACATTTCACTCTTTCACCCTATCGTGTCGCCCGTTCTGATCGCGTGGGTAGTTATGGTGTTTTAATACACCAGGTTCTGTCATATACGGAGCTAGCGTGCTCCTTCACTCCGCCACATAAGCAATCATTTGGGGTAGTTATAAGTCCCCTCGCTCTTGTAGCAGTATATAATCCGCCCACATTCTCGCCCTACTGAGGCGCAATGGGAACATTTTCTTCGACAATTTCGAGCACCTTTTGTTCTGGGAGATTTTAATTTCCGACTTTATTTCTGAGGAGATTCTCTCGGTACGCAAGAAGGAGCCATTCTCGCAAGCTGCTTAATTCAACATGCTATCGTTTGTTTGAATCATGCGATTCCTGCACTTTCTCCTGTTCCTGGCACAGCTACCTCTATGCCAGATTTATCATTGGATAGTAATGGATAATCGTCTCTTTGGGCTTGGGCCGCTTTAACAGATTCTTGGTGCAGTGACCATTATCCTGTTTTCTACAGCACCGACACTTTCTTCCCATTGTGTGACACCGCTTCCGTTGTCGCGTTGTAATTTTTCTAATTTTATATCTATACTCGCATTTGAGTTTGTTGATATACCCCCTGCGTTTTTGGACACCATTTATCCGCCTTCTTTACCTCGCGATTTGTTTGGAATATCGCCCGTGATTGTGACTCGTCTCCGTATATTTACTTTTTACTCGAGCCTATTTAGGTGTATCGGTTAAGTTATGTAACCTTTTCTTTCAGGTTTTTGAGGATCACCGTAATACTGTACGTTTTGGGAATACTGAGATTGGTCCTCGGAATGCCAATTAAGGCCTGCCTCAAGGTTCTTGCCTTAGCCCGCTCTTATTTCTGTTTTACATCTCTGAATCGGAGGAAGTGGTATTTCCAATGCCCGTCTCTTGGTGTTCGCGGATGATACTGTCATATACGCTCCTGGTGGCACTGTAGCTAATCCTCGTGATTCCTTGAATAACGCCGTAACTGCTCGGAAGAAGTGGGCGGACGCCATAGCCTCACGATGAACATCGAGTTAGCCACTACTCTTCGTTTTTCTCGTACCCGAGGAGAGATTTATCCTCCTCCAGTACGCTGTGGTTCACTCCAGGCACGTGAGGTTACCTCTTTTCATTTTCTGGGATTAACTTTTGATCGCCGCATTAAATGGAGAGCGCATATTTTCGGGACACGATATAATCTTCGTTCATGTACATATCTTTAATATATGGTATTTTAATCGTTAAGAACCATTTTGAGTATATAAAAATTTTCAAAAAGCTTTGTGTGTAAAGGGTAATTGGAGAAGGGAGATTTTTTGAAAATCTCCATGTCGCATCTGTTGAAGATACTGAATATAAATATCCAGTTTCTATCCATTCACTTTTTCGTTTTTGAGTTATGATGTTCACAGACATGCACCTGAACCTTTGCTTAAAGTGCGCTTAGGTATTCAGGAGACCTCAAAACACGCATTTCCCGAAAATCTCTGTATCAATTTTTTGGTACTCTACCTGCTATGTGTGTAGTAAAGAAAGTAAAAGGTAGGGTTAATGCTGTTTCAGCTTCCATCGCCTTTACCCATTGTCACTGCTGCACCATTAAATGGCTCAATTAAAGAATTTGATTTTTGGTTTTGCTACTTCAGTTAATATGTAATCCTCACATAGAGATTCCTGCCAGTGACTACATTTTTTGCTTAAAAATTATCTGTTTGGGCCAGGTTTAAAACCACGACGGGACTATCCCTACTAAGTGTTGGTAAACACAAGGGCCTCACTAACAATCGCCAGTCCTCCGTGGTGTAGTGGTTACCATGATAACCTCTAGTTCCCGAGGTCGAGGGTTCAAACCCAGCGGAGGGCGATTGCTCTTTTCGGGCGTAAAAATCCTTAGGGAACTAAAGCCAGTGGTCCCGTGTCGTAGATTTACGGCACGTAAAAGAACCTCAAGCCTGATAAAGAGGCCTCTGAGCAAAATTACCGGTATTTCACGCCCAATATAGAATGGGACGCTAAGGACCACAGCAGTTAAAGAGCGATAAATAAAACTCAATTTAATTTTTAGTCCCGATGTGGTGCAGGGACCTCCATAATGACTTCTGTTAGGCGTACGGGCTACGAACCGTCTCGGGTGAAACTCTAAACGTGACTGAGGAAGCTTATCTGGAGTTGACCCTTGGCAGGAGCAGGTTTACAAATGAGGGTGTTCGTTGCCGCAATCACCGAGAAAGTTATCCTGGGCCTGGGCGCCCGTTCTTCGATGCAGGTGGACGTCGATTGCTGCATATTGCACCTGGGTCGCAACGAGATCCTACTGAGCCACCCAGAGGAGAGGTTGCCGCCGGTGGGACTCTTACTTGCCGAAAGAGAAATGCTTCCAGCGTGGAGTAAGAGGACGGTGACAGAGCCGGCAGAAAAAACCCATAACATGATGGTGGACGGAGGACTCCTCCGAGATAATATCTATGTCGCAAGCGCACTGCTTGCTGATCGTGAAACCGTACTGGTGAGGATCCTCAATGTCACTGACCGGGACCAAGCGCTGCTTAGGAGGACTGTCTTGGGGAAGTGCGATTCGGTCAACTGTATAACACCTACGGCCAGAGATAACGAGGACCGATCGAACTGGACGAACCTGGATAGTCTTCTAGTACCTACAATTTAATTTTCTAGTACAATTACTATTGTACTACATAGTCTAGTACAATAGCAACCTCGTCCCAGAGGCAGATGAGAATCTCTCGTGAGGAGAGAAGTAGCGCATCCTTATTCTGCTTTCGGATTTCCAGGACATCTTTCGCCTATAAGAAGGTGACTATGGCGGAACCGATTGAGTGATACGTCACATCGACACCGGTGGTGCTCGACTGATTAGACAGCGGCCTCGCTGTGTCCCGCTAGCGAAGTGGAAAGAAATATAAACTGGGGAGCAGGCATGAAAGCCATAGGCATAATTGAGGAATCCGATAGACCATAATCATCACTGGCAATGCTGCTGAAATGAGGTGGAAATCTAGGCTTCTGAATCGACTAGCGAAAGCTGAACGTCGTCGCCCATAAAATCTGCTTCCTTCTGCCACGGATGGACGACGCCCTAGACACCTTGACGGAACCCCAGTGATTTTCCACCCTGGATTTGAAATCGGAGCACTGGCAATGTTATATGAATATGTTTTATTCTGAATAATTCCATTCTAAAGTTTGGGATGGGGGAAAGAAAGTATATTGCACTGGTTTCAATTATCCCTTCTAATGATTTCATTTTTGGAATTAGGTTCATAAAAATACTATTATTGTGTTCAGAAAGTTATAACTACGATGACATTCAAAACTGAACACCAAAAGGTCAGTAACGATGGGACAAATCTACAAACATATATAGTATTGAGCAGTCAAACTGCCAAGAATGTCTCCAAAAACCATTCAACATTTTACAATTTGACATTAGTAAAGTTTTAAGTGTGAACATTGACTCATTCATATTTTAAAATTAAATTAAAAGGTCAGTTGTATTTTGGCAGGAAATAACGTATTACAGTATAAGACATGAATAATTCCACCGTCTCAATTTTAGGAAGAAAAATATGAAAAAAATTGTTTATGCAACTTCATTACATATTCATATAGAAAATAAGAGACAATACTTTTATTCAACATCACTTTTGTCATCTTTCCAAGGAGTGCCTTTGTCAACGTCATGAACTCTTTCCTCCCATAGCATATCACCCTCCCTTCCATCAAGGGAATTCGAAACTCCCTACTTCTAGACTTCTTTCTACCAATGGCACAGAAATTGATTTCCATGCACTTTTCACCCATTTGCAGATCTGTCTCATTTCCAGGTATTTGATTGTACTGATCGAAGGGAGTTGGCCTTTCGTAACTATTCATCTCATATGGGCTTTTTTAATAACACTTTAAATTTTCGATTGATACAGACATCTAATGGTTGGAGAATCCATATAAGTTCTCCAAGAATGACAAACAAGTCAATTCTTCCCTTGTGATCATTAGCTGTAATATGATCATGGTAGCGATTCAGAACAAGCAGGTTCTTTGAGTTACGTAAGGCTCCTGAGCGACGCTACAAGAGACACAGAAGGAAGATGAGCGAAACTTCAGCACTACTAGGTTGAAGTCGACTTGCCTCGCCACACGTTTAAATGCACACGCTTGCTACACTTTCTCGTGCTAGACAGTGAGCTTGGAAAATTTCATCGAAAGTATTAAAATGCGGTATCCAGTACATTTAGTACACAAAACAAAGTTAATGCATTTAAGCCACCTGTAAGACAGAAAACAAAACACTGGCAACATAGGCAAGCATGTAAGGACCAAGAACTTTACACGTTACACCGCTGAACACAACAGTAAAATAAAACATATTATGTTAATGTTATTAAGATACAGGACAATTTACGTAAAAGCCTAACACCTAATCTGCACCTCCATGTTTTTTTACAATATATACCAATTCAATAAATAAAACGTCACCTGTGAAAGCACTAAACACGGCACAAATCAACAGATCCTTTCCATTTATATTCACTTCATGCGACTTGCTCTGCTCCAGGGGTTGACTGATAATGAGCCCCGCAAGGACATAATGTCGCCCTGCAACAGGCGTTTGAGTTTTTTGTTTATGGGCGCTGTTTAACTGCTATGGTCCTTAGCGTCCCATTCTATATTGGGCATGAAAGACCAGAAATGTTTCTCAGAGACCTATGTATCAGGCTTGAGGTTCTTTTACGATCCCTAAATCTATAACACGGGACCACCGGCTTTACTTCCCTTCTGAAGGAAGCCAAGCTAAGAACTTTGACGCCCGAAAAAATTCACCGCTCTCCATCGGGTTTGAACCGCGACCTCGGGAACTAGTGGCTGGCATACCATAGGCGTACAAAACGGTCTTCTACGCATTAATTGAAATGGCAATCTGGCTTTGTGTGACCTCTACCAAACTCATGTCACCCAGTCAAAAACATGCCCATTAACCAGCCCCAATTTGGTAAGACATAGGGTGACACCTTCAACACTCATTAACAAATGGCCTTTTGTTTGAAGGTGATATATGGCAGGAGCTCTCTTCCATCTGCAGTTATACACAGCATAACAGAACATCTTTGTTTTTCACTATTGCCAGTTCTAATTGCCATGTGGGATTCACCCCCTTTATTTAACGTATAGACTTGCGGCATTTCAAAGTGGAAAGGCGTTTGGTCTGATTATCAATATACGACAGTAAATATTTAATTCCTCTAGCATATCTGATGATAAATGTATGGAGCTTCTTTATCCTCACCTTGTAATCAGCAGGGAGCTATCGAGATGCTTGTTTTCCTACGAAAACTGAAGTCATCCATAATGGACCTTAAAACGAGTGTAAGTTGTATTCAGTTCTCTTGCCATTTGTCATAGCTTTCAAGTGGCACATTTCACTTATAACAGCGATTCCAAATATTCTCTTTTCAGCCACATACTAACACAATCTATTCGCCTCTTCTGGAAACTTTGCTTTCTGTCCGCAAAATGCCCACAGGTTTTATTATTTGTCTGCCCAAGAAGAGCTTTATTCTCACCAGTCATGAATATAGCTCTCATCTACGTCATATTTTCGTCCAGCAGCGTGATTGCCTATTTTCTTCTGCCTCTTCAATGAGGCGGAGTTGCTTTTCTGCCCTGAACGGCGTGTAAAAATGTTTCACACCAGCCATCCTGAACACATGTTTTCACTTCAGGTGACACTTCTCAATGACTTTGAGACAGGTATTTGTACACTGTTCCTTACTGGTTATGGAAGAATGTCAACCTTTGGATTTGGTGTGTGAAGTAGTAGTGCCAACCCTTATGCAAATAATACACCCCACTATTTGCTTTAAATTTTGGATATAACATGCAGTCTATTAGCGTATACACATCATTATCAAGGTGGAATGCTGGGCAAAAAGTTAAGATTACAAAATTGGAATTTTGCGCACACATGTGAAACAAAATCAATATCGAGGGATCTGCATACAGTTTGCACAGAACTTTCAGAAAGTCAGTTACACTAGCTTTGTTCTCACATTTAGAGAAATTGCTTTATTAAAACTGGATGAAATTGCAGCAGCTTTAGAATCACCTACATTATCTGTTACAGGAAGAAAGTGTTTCAAAAGAATAAACTTGTGCGACAACTTAGCCGTGAAGCTGTGCAGTACGAGAAATATGCACATTTGACAGCATAAGCTGCGTCAATTTATGCAATTGTACTAGTTACAGTAGACAATAAATTGTATTGTTTACATGCAAGTAAAAGTGAGCAAGGTTGACACAATCTCTCTGCATACTGCTGCAGTGAAATCACAGGAGAAATGTCATCAAACACTCCGTATAATAATTAGTGTCATGCTTGCCAAATGATTCTATGAGCAGATGGAACACATTGCAAACAATCTACTACATAGCAGCATTAGACATAACCATGTAAATCAACACAAACTGAAAAAGAAGTAAAGAGCTAAAGACGTGAATTATCAATAACATAACAGGTTCTCATTTAAATTATGTTAAAAAGGATAAGTGGAGCTTAACAGCCACCAATTTATGTACATTATGAGCTTGTAACTTAACCTCTTTGGAACGAGTATTTAGAATATTGTAGGGCAATTTAGTTACTCATAATCACACCCCATAATTCCTAGCACCAGCGATGATAATAAATTTGAGTTAATCTCTATATGGTGCTGTACTGGGCTTGATGCAGACTGCAACCTGTAGTTCATTCATCGCAAATAATTTCTTACAGATGAACATCGAGTTTTAAACCACAGCAGAAGAGCTTTTAAGAGAAATACAGGAAAAGGATACTGGTTTACAAACATTTGCCCTTATGAAGGAAATTATGTGTTCTAAATCTCAATGAAGCCCTTCTTCAATATGTCACATTTATGTGCACATTTCTACTCACTAATTAGATTAAGACTTTAAAATGCGAAAACCACTGTATTGCATAAAAATATATTTCTTAATTGTAAGAGTTCCTTTTCTAATGAATAAAGTTACACATTTTCGAAATATCCAGAACATAATCATCGGTTCACAAACTCATGTCGCATTTAAGTGGTTTTTATGGTGCCAACAAATCAAATAGTTATGCCTTTTCACACTTGAAAAATGATTAAATCCCTTCTCACAAGTTCTGGGACTTTTATGGTATCTTATATTAAAAAAAATTGAAAGCCCTATCCCACCAGTGTTAAATTTGCTAAATCCACGATTCCTTTAACTTTTATGATATAATTATGGCATTTTTGTAGAATGCAGATACATATATTTTGAATTTAGTGAGCTACAAACATACCATAATGTTGTTTTTATTAAAGGAATATACTCTTTTTTCTTGGTGATGGATTGTTTGGGGAAATTTATCAGTAATGAATTTTTTAAAAATTAACAACAATGTTATTAACAAAAATGTCCAAAAAGGTTTCAAGGTGTTGTTTTAATTATCCCAAAATGTAATTGAGCAATCTTCAATAGTTTTTGAGAAAACAGGTAATTGATATTGTAAAATGTTAATTCGAGAAAATTGTTTAAAGTAAAAACATAACAACAAACTCAATACTTTAAAGAACCATATAGAATACTCCTAGAAACCCTCGGCTAGGTAATCCTGGTTCGCCTCAGCATTTTCCTGCTCTTGTTCTTGCAGATGTGGCCAGTTTGACCATATTTTGCGTGGCCAGTTTTGCTTTTGTCATTCTCAACTGGTGAATTCTCTTAGGATGTTGGTGTGTTTCTACCCACTTTATCTTCTATATATTCCAGCCAACTAATCCTACTCACATTGCCTTTGGTGAAGATTACCGCAGCATTATACACCCCTAGTTTGAAACTTTTTCTCCTAAAAAAGTAACTTTTGGCACAGAAGGCCATCTAATGTTATAAAAATATGTGGCTCAGAATGCTGTCAATCACACATTCCAAATTGTGCACATTTTTTCTTATAGCTTTGCCATAATAGGCAATTTGTCGTGATACCGTGTTAGCCTCTAGTTCCTGAGTTTGCGGGTTCAAAACCGGCGGAGGGCGACAGACTTTTTCCGGCGTAAAAATCCTTAGTTTTCTCGAAGGGAAGTAAAGCGGTGGCCCTGTGTTGAAATTTATGTCACGTAAAAGAACCTCAAGCCTGATAGAGAGACCTCTGGGCAAACTTTCTGGTCTTTCACACCCAATATAGATTGCGACACTAACAACTATAGCAGTTAAGGAGCGCTTTATCATCTCTATTTATCTCCCCAAATGCATGGCAACAGCTTGGGCCATAGGCACTGCGTTATAATATTATTGTATTAGGGAACTTTAATATAGATGTGATTGAGAAAGTAATAATAAGAAAGGTCAGCTACAGAATTATGAGAAGTATAGTAACTCTGACCGAAAATGGAACCAACAAGAGTAACCAAATATTTATGTACCTGTGTTGAGCAGATGTACACAAATTTAAATATGGAATATTTTTAGTACTGCAATCGTTAAATGGGAATTAGTGACCGTTATTAACAACCGTTTGAAATCAACGCCTTAAGTAAAGTTAAGCATAAAACAAACTGGCAAAAATTAATAGAATGGGAAATGAAAAAAAACACAAGCTGCATGCAGAAAAAACGTAAAAAGAATCGCAATGGGCTGGAATAAACAGAAGAAAAGAAATAAATGAAAATTTTGATGGCTTGCAAAAATCTCAAAAATTTGTCTGGATGCAACATTGCCCCTGCAGGAAGTAAATTTGAAAAAATGTGATACACGGTCCTCTAAACGTATATATCCAAAAAGTGCATGCAATATCTAAACAGTCTAAAACACTCTAAACTTATGAGAAATCCTCTACCTACATAAAAATTACAAGCAAATTCTACATAATGTAATAAATGAAGCAAAAGCTTACATAATAAGCTTTTAATAAAAATGGAGAAAATAAAATTAAAGTAACATGTAAGATCTAAAAGCAATAGATAAAAATCAAACCAATTTGGGTTAAAAAAGGCCAACAATGCGGCAGACTCCAAAGGAAAATATCATAAATGACTAAATAGAATCAGCAGAGATTTAGCAACCTAAGCATGGTGCCATACATGATTAAAACCGAGTGTAAGTAATGAACACAGGCCAACATTAAGTTCACAATAGAAAATAAATTAGATCAGAGCAACATACTAGGTTTAGTCATAGACCATAATTTGAAAAGGAAGAATTATACAAGTATATTATGCCTTTTTCACCCTTACTTAAGTTTTTGGATCGCTCTATGGCGTATAGCGCAAAACTTAAGTAGTTTCTAAAGATACTTAAGTTTCAGAAAAGAGAGAACAAAATTATGCACGCACGCACAGACATTTTTCCTCATATGGTAAGTTGTTTTGACTACTATGGAACCGATTTGTCTTAAAAGTATTTGTATGTGGAGTTCTTAGTCTTGAAGCACCTCTTCATGCACTACTGATCGCATTTTCAAACTTATCTACTACTTTTTCTATGTTTGTTTCCAATGGAACTATGTTTTCTAGGATATTATCCACATCTGTTTGTTCATTGTTTGTGAAACATGCATTTAAATTTTGCGCAACAAGGTAATTTTACCACTTCTGTGAAATGTCTCCTGAAGTCATTTAATGTTCTGGTTTTATAATATATCGTGTGCCTAGAAAATTATACTAATTTTTGTTCCGCATTTTTCCAAGGTGTATGCAATCAATTTGTGGTCAGAAAAGCTTTCTTCGTTACCACAATTCCAATTTCTCATTCTTGGATTAATAATTGTTACATCCACATTGCTAGCTCTTGTGTTTGACTCGAATTTTGTAATATTGGTTCATCAAGTGTAGGTTATTAAATTAAGTCAAGTTTTATTTATGGACGCTTTTAACTACCATGGTTCTTAGCGTCCCATTCTCTACTGTGTATGAAAGACCTAAGTTTTGCTCAGAGGCCTCTTTATCAGCTTTGAGGTTCTTTTACGTGCCGTAAATCTACGATGTAGGTCCACAAGGACTTTACTTCTCTTCCCAAGGAAGAATTTTTCCCCTCTTATTAATTAGTCCGAAGTGCCATGTTTTGGATCTTGCGTTACTTATATGATTAAATATTCTAGTGAAATATTTAGTGTTATTTTAGTCATATAAGTAAAATAAATAAGCCATAAAGCTACAATCAGCCATAGAATGTTAATAACTGTGCACATACCTTACTGTAAATAACTTTGTATAGTTAACGCATGTAATATTACTTTCGTTGTAATGGAGCGTGCTGTTATTAAAAAAATCTGATGTGTTACACTCACATGACTTTCTCTACTCTTGTACAAACTATTTTTACAAACGCTTTTTCTCCATATGCTTCATGTTAATCGAGATGTTAATCTTATTGCTAATTTTCTTGTAGATGCAAAGGGAATATGGTAGGTTTTAAGGGATAGTCAAATATTTTAACGCTGGTTGCTATGTGGCGCATTCGATTCTCTTTGCCTGTCCAGGACATAAAAAAAATGAACAACGAATTTGAGAAAAAGTAAGTATTGGAAAATTTAAGCGAATAACCAGCAATATCTCGAAAAAGGTTCACTCAACAAAAGAAATGTATATGACATAAATTTTGTATTTTAACGAGATCTACATTTTTCGTGTAATAAATTTTGTCAATCTCTTAAGCTTTACCAGTTATGCAAAAGTCGTTCACAATGAAGAATTCTTTTGGAGACATTCCCAGAAAATTCGAGATATACATTTCATTTCCCATGACAATGTCTTAAACATATGATATTTTAATCAAAATCGTTAGAGGCATTTTTGAGAAAATTAAAATTTTCGAAAAATGTTCCATGTAAAGGGTAGTCAGCATTGGGGGAATTTTCTTGAAAACCTTCGTGTCGCATCTCTGGAAGATAGTGAACCTAAATACCAGGTTTGGTTTTTATCCGACTGTTCGCTTCTGAGTTATGCTGTTCACAGACACATACACACACACAGAAACACACACGGACATGTTTAATGCTTTTTTGGATTCAGGGGGATTCAAAACATGTATTTCCGGTGAAATCTCGGTATCGGATCTTAGGGTGGAATGCAATACTTCCCCTACTTTCTATACGTAGTAGAGAAAGTAATAAATTAAACATAGAAAAGCACCATACAACAGTTCATTTGTATAAGATAAAGCCATTGACCGGCTATATACATCACTTATAACAAGGTTATTGCTCACTATAGTGCATGTTACTGTCACACACGAGTAAGTAATGTGGGAGTTACAGAACGAAAACACCACACACGCGATCCGTGGCCTCACCATAAAATACTGCACTGTAGGAAGATAGGTGGATGGGCGGTCGGGCGATCAAGGTAGGTTAGTTAGGTAGGTAGGTTAACTAAGTTAGGTAGGTTACGTTGGTAGGGTGTGGTAGGTAGGTGGGCAGGCGGGTGGTTTGTTAGGCAGGTGTGTATGTATATTATGTACTTTATGAGTGGTATGCTATGGTATGTTATGCTATGTAGTAAATGAACTGTAAAAACCTAGAATCACAACAAAAATATGAATGTTTATATCAATAATACGAGGACAAAACGTAGCTATTTCACAAATACAGAAAGAGGAACTCTAAATCTGTACCTTAAAAAATTAAACAGATAATAAATGAAACCAACCGCTATCAAGTCATATCTGAGACAAAAATTCTTTCCGCTTCCTAAGAGAGTACCGATGAGCATATGCAAATGCATCTAAAATATAGCATTTTTACACTTCTCATTTTCTTGTGTATAGGTGTATTCCTTGTTATATCTTTCTGTACTTGAGATTCTTTTTTCTTTATTTGTTATTTTATTACGTTTTGTATAGTTGGATGATCCTTGTAAAATGTAGTTAAAATGTGGAAATAAGGTGCAATACAAAATCAATCTGATATTTATGATAATGGAAGCAATGAGAATCAGATCAACTTCCATGTTTGCTTGAACGACGTTCTATTCAAAGTAATTCTTGTGTATATTAAACTTGGCTAAAAATATTTTATAACAAAGTGGTTATCAACAAGTCAACAACCAATACATTTGATAGAGTGTTTATCACAGATTCTCAAGTATGAATGGAAGATCATCATATCACATATTCAACGTGGAATGTTTAAAAAACAGTTAATACGTATTAAAAACTTTCATGTGTCACACGACTTTCTCCACCCTCTCTCTTTACAAAAGCTCATTGTTGTATCTACTTAATTTTAATCAAGATAAAAGTTTGCAGTAATGGTTTCATTACACATTTCGTTATATGCACAAAAGGGATATCAGAGGCTGAAACAAGGAGATCTATAAGAAGTAGATCCCTATATACTGGCTTTGTGATTCCATTATCTTTCCATAACACCATGAGAAACAAACTAATGGCCACATAACCTTACAAAATGGTACAAAGTATTCAAATATTCAACCAATGATAATAAATATCTCAGAAATGGTTATTGTTACAAAAATATTTTTATATAAGCTGCATATTTTAATAAAATTTACATTTTTGATTTCAATAACCTTTGTTTATCTCTCATGGTTTACCAGTAATACAAAATTCTTCAAAATGCATTCAGAATGAATGGGACTCATACGCTATTTAGAAAAAATCAGTTTATTAGCAATGAAAGTTTCGGATCTCCCCACCAGTTACCAGGCTTGCAGTAAGCATGGACGAGAATGGATCAAACAAAACTAGAATTTTCTGCTAGAGAGCAAACTAATTAGTGGCCTTGAATGGGCAGTGGTATGCATCTCTGGAGGAATACCTCTTAAAGTGACAAAGCTTATCCTCTACATATCCAAATAACCTCAACCTGAATGTGAACATAAAATATTTAAGTGTTTCATGAATGGAGAATGTAAAAAAAAGTATTCTAATGCGGTGATGTTGCTAAGTATGTGTTTAGATAATTACTTTTTTAAAATAAGTAAACAATCTTCCAATTGGAATTCTGAATATCATTATTTATTAAATTAAATATATTATACATTAGCTTCACATGGAGCAATTTCCTCTCTAGTCATTAGCTCAATGAATGAACAGAAGGTAAAGATGCGTGTTGAGCAAGGCATTAACACAATGCTTATTACGAAGGAAAATTTGAAGACAGAAGATTGTGAGAAGATTCCAAGCAAAGTTTGGGAAAGGAGCTCTTTTAAAGATCCAAAATATATGAATGACATAAAAACTCTTCACTGGGCTAGGAAACTCTGGAAAATGAGAAATGAGTCTCCAACCAACTGTGACTGCAGGAAACACCCGTGCTGTTTGTGATCTGTAACAAATGAGGACACCAGTTACTGAAACACACTTTATTTATCACTTAGGCACTCAGCATAGCACCAACGTTACACTTGAGTCACTTTAGGCACACATTCTAAACACAACACAATTGATCCATTGAATCAAATCACAACTGAACTGCACTGTCCACTTTTCGTTTCGTCACTTCTTGACTAACAGTACTGGCTATCAGGGCGAGGAAAACCCCTTATATAGGCCCTGCATACAAAGCGGAACTTTCTAGAAGAGCAATCTATACTAGACATGCCAAAACGAATGTTCCAGAACACGTAACCAGCCTATAATAAGCAATTATTCTACACTCGCTATTGTTCGAACGGGCGGTTGAAGGTCCCACCCAGGTGCCGGACCGAAAGACGCTTACTGCTGGTCCATAAGTAGCTCCACACACATACATACAAACACACACTATCACAAATCTTATTGAGGCGGATGGACACATAACAATCTTCAAAGTTGCATCAGTTATGAGAGTTATTGGGTGATGAACATAACTCTGCCAGGTGGGTTCCTTGTCTGCTTATTCAGGACCTAGAAGAATGTCAACAACTACTAAGAGGAAGGAGGGGAAACGGGTGCAGCACCATACACTCGAGTTTGAACAAGGAACAAGGCAGTAGTGGAAGAAATTTGAAGCTGCACCAATCAGGGTCCAATGGTGCTCGTCAGCTCAAACTGCTTTTTGGAACTCCAAGGTCATTTTGATCATTAACTTTCGTGACTTAATGGGTGATTAAATGGATAGCCATGAACATCCATAGTCCACAATAATCCCCTGAGGAAAAGCACTTGTAGTTTATTTGTGTCATTTAAAGACGTACTGAGGTGTCAGTGATTGAATGATAATGCATAATTGCAAACATTTGAGTGCATGGCTGCCAACATGTTTTTCTTCTAGGAAATAATAAAAACGTGCTAGTTCATTGCAAAATCCATACTTTGAAACAACGAGATTATGTAGAAAATTGGGATAAAATGCCTTACCGGACCCGACTTTAGCGACTGAAGTAATGTCTTACATGTCCCTGGGTGTCCTACAGATGACCCTGTATCTCATTCTCTGGCTTTAACGCAATGCTGGCAACATATGAGAAATACCACCGAAGCCGGTAAGACACTCAGCCTCAAGGCGTAGCCGAGAGATTGAGGGCCTTCAGCCTCAAAGCGTAGCCGAGGGATGTTTTTTAGAAGGAGAGTAGTGTAGCAAGTTGCGGCCTATCGGCAACAGGGCGTAGCCGAGGGATCTGCGCGTCTAAAACTCGAATGATTCACGTTCGCAGAAACAACAGCACATCGCATATTTGGTGCATTTCACTTTTTATTTAGGTTGGCAGTACCCACTTTGCATGTGATTTATCGGAAAAATGGCTACGTTTTTTGTGTTCATGACGCGATTTGCCTATGTAAGTAAAACACCTGAAACGGGCGGGTAGGTGGGACAAGACATAGAAGAGACCACATCATGTTCTAAACTCACTCCTAAGGTAATTTATTTCACTTCCTTATACCTAATAAACGTCGGGTCCAGTAAGGCATTTTTGCCGAAAATTGATATACAGTATCCTCTCCTTGTTTTAATATTTTTGTTAAACATAAAAAGTATAGTTTATATTTATTTACCCTGGTATAAAGTACACAGGATTGAACGTGACATATGATCGCCCTTTTAAACTATGAAAGATCACGATGTTTTGAGTGCTTGTTCTTAATATATTTTTTTAATAAGGCATTCCGTTCTGGAGGTAATCACTATTTTATTTCGCACAATAAATACAAATGCTAACTTTTAATTCTTCAGCTTCTGCTGCTATGGCAACGAATAAACACTTCTGGTATACAAATAAACAGAAAGCTGCACATAATTGCAACGTAACCTAAACATCATACGGAATATGGAACAGCAAAAGCATTTGCAATATTACGAAAATTATTAATAACAGCACTAATTTATAAAGGTAAATAAAATCTTGAGAAATCCAATTTACAAGATTTCTCTGTGAATTATAAGGCTCTGTGAATAATGAAGGCAAGACAAGGACAGATAATCAATAAGAACATTTTTTTACTGTTTAAAGATATTGCTGAAAATGTGCACCCCTTGCCTAAACACATTCTTCACAAAGGTTTCTCCAATTCCAGCACTCCGCAATTTTTGTCCAAGTTGCTTTTTATTTCTTTCGCTGTTCGAAGTATTCTTTCTTGCAACGTTTTCACATCAGGCACTTCTGTAATGTATATGCAGGTTTTCATGTTGCCCCAGTGAAAAAAGTCACTAGGTTTTAGATCTCGCAATCTTGGTGTCCATCTTATTGCCATTCCAAGCGATCCAGCGTTCTACGTAGCTGTTGCATAGATGACAACACATGACTACTTATGTGCAGATGTGCACCGTCATGTAATAGTCACATATCATTTCTTACTGCCAGGGGAACATTCTCAAGTAGAACTGGTGACGCTTCCGTGAAGAAACCGGAGATAGGTGAATCCTGTCAAAATCCAAAGAAGTACCCACAGAACGACTGTGATTCCTATGATTCCTGCCCAAACATTTACAGAAAACCTGCGCTGAAAGCTGTCTCGTCTTAGTGTGTATGGGCTGTTGTAAGCTCAGGTGTGTGCATTATGGTAATTAGTAACTCCATTTCTGGTAAACGTTGCTTCATCCATTGCAAGAATTTTAAGGAGAGAATCCCCTCATTTTTGAAGAAGCCATTCAGAAAATGTTACCTTTGGTGTATAATCTGATTGAGAGAGATACTAGACATGCTGAATATGATAAGCACATAGCAATTCTTCATTTAATGTTCTTGAACAGTCTAATGGGATACGCCGATTGTTCGAGCTATATCACGCCAGCTGTTTCCAGGGTGTTCTTTCACTAGGTAGGATTTCTTCTTATATAACATTTCTTTGACCAATTCTTTCAACATGAGATAACTTCCTGTATGTAGAACTCTTTGACGGATGAAAACAAATGTCCTATAATGTGGTGCTCATCTATTTGTGAATCTTTCTCGTTAAATTCTTGCTGCAGCTTCTCCATTACGATATGTTTCACTATAACTGAGTAGCATTCCAAGATACTCGGCATTAATAAAGTGAGCCATTGTAACTGATAATCTTTTGTTTTTAAAACAATCCATAAGTGCAATAAACAACTGAAGTGGGTTTCTTCTGTTTAATCCCGTTCAATATATTCAATTTCCTCTGAATGATAGTGGAAATTAAGAAACAAATGTTCGAAACACAATAGCTACTTGCACCAGCTACATTTGAATAAAGAAAGCTCATCACAGTTTTTATTATTCTACATAAAGAATTTCCAAGTAACAATTCCCTTCCCATTCAATAATCTGTGCTATTTTCAAAAGTTTTATTCGTGATAATCAGACCAGCGAATTTCCACGCATGTTTATGTGACAAACTGAAGCGCAGTGAACATTCCTGATTGTAAATCAATGAATGCATTTCAGAACTTTTCACATCAATATAATTTAACACAATGAAATCGTAGATATGTCACTCCATTGTTTTCAACATTAGAAAAAAATGCCTGTCTAATGGTTGTAATTCAAGAGTTCTTTTTTCTGGAATGATTTATACTTTTAACTCTTCAGGTTCATACTTATTTAACTTAACTATTTCTTCTTTCTCCATTTACCCTCCCCGTGATTATGGCTTACACACCCCAGGACCTACAAGCGGGTGCCTGGGTCAGATGCCTGTCGGGGGCACAAACTGCTGTGGATCAGAGAGGACAGCCAGGATGAGTGATCAGTCCGAAGCCTGGTGTGAAAGCGAAGAAGGAAATAAATTGAAATGTCTATAAGATGAGTGAAAGAAAAGGTGATGATGGAGAAATTGGTGGGATGAATGGCGGGGAAACCCGGAGAAGACCTGCCTAGATGCCGATTTTGCGCACCACAAATCCCACATGTGGTTCCCTGAGATTGAACCATTGGTGAGAGGCGTGCGGTCTAACCACTTGACCACGGGGCCGCCTTAATGAAAGTACTTCGTGTATTAAATTAATATCTTTGTGAGGTGCCCAGTAATCCAACAGTGAACAGCTCAATGGAGGACCAGTGTGAGGTAAAAATATCAAATCCAGAAATATATGTAAAAGATCTTTTATAATTTTTTTCAGATTTAGACCATTGCACAATTAAATTACGTTCTTTAAACATACTCTGCTGTACAGCTTGGCTTGGTGGCGTTGACTCCTGCAGCACAATAAAAAGTCAGGGAAGGGGACCTCCCATGCATGATACTGTTGGCATAATTGTGAATTAATGTGTCTGTGTGTTTTGTGATTTTGCAACATCACATGCTACCTTCTTACCACGTCTATGAAGTGTTCTGCCGGAATGCGTTCCTGTATCGATGCCAGATTGATTTGCATCATACACATTATCAGCACAATGCTGCTCTACAAGTAACATTGCCTCTTCTCTCCAGGAATGCAGTATGTTGTTAGTAGTTCCAAATTCTTCTTGTTTCTTTTTTGTGACAAGCTGTGTAATTTTTCGTGATGTGCGAATATGTTGCTTGAAATTCCATATCCATGTTGACAAAGGTAAATCAAGTGATTGGCTTCTTCATGGGCCCATTTTTATAAGTTTATATCGTGTACTATCAGGCTGTCTGCACGAGCGTCCATAACTTTCATATACACCAACTCATACAATTGCTTATATTTATCTGTGACTGTTAAACTAAAGATGACTTGGCAATAGAAACAGATTTTACAATATCTTCCTTAAAACGGTAAAACCGTATTTCGTGCTGAAATTGAGGATATCTATTTTTCAAAGAGTTCCATGTTAAGTGAGGAAATGTTTACTTTGGCTTCTGTTTATTCGGCCTCAACCATGTGTTTATAACCTTTCTTTTTTTCTTCCATTGACTATTCTGCTCTATGTTTTTTCTGGGCTCTGTGGGCCTTCTGATGTTGATTCCTGTTTTAATGAAGTGAAGCAGATTCTTCTGATGGAGATTCGTATTCATCGGGCATTAAAACGGTTTCAGATACTGGTTTATATTCATCACTATCTAAAGTCGGTATACATACTATTTCTGTACCAGATTTTAATGTAGAAGATTCTCATCTTCGTTGGTTAAAACAGAGAGCTTGAAATTCTTCTCTTTAAAGTGATTATTTAACGCATTCACTACACTCAGAGGGTTCGTTTTTATAGACAGAATCTTACTGAGGAGCGACTCATACACATTTCACGGTGCCAGGTTCACTGCACTCATAGTCACTGCTCCCTCTTGCCGGATTATGGTTACATCCGCCAGCAGTTCAAAAGGATGTCACTCTGATTTGACACTGACGACCCCCACCTGCAAATCTTTACCATCCTGTAACTCGTATATATGCACGATAGGGTGTAATATTCGCGGGTTTTTACATATTTTAGTGTGCTCTATTAGATGATTTATAAACTGGTGTCAAGCTATTTTAACATCGATTGATGTTCCCTTGTGAGAGAAACGTCAAGGGTTATAATAATAGTAAGATTTCAAATTTTACATTTCAAAATATATTTAAATATGCACAGGATATTTATGTTTCAATCTCCTCTAAGAAATATTTGAAAAGGTATTTAAGTTTCATAGAGTATTTTTTTTAAAATAGAGTTAATATTAAGCAATTTTCACTCTCTTCTCAAAAGCTGCTGTAAAAACAGCAAAACTGCACTAAAAGCTTTTGTTCTATTCATTACAAAGAGTCATCCTGTTCAAGGATAATCAGAGGTCACCCTCAACCTATATAACCCACCAAAGTACCTGTGGATTTAATCATACTACCAGAATCAGTCATAGAACAAACTTTAATGTTATATTTGTTGGAGCGATTACTACATTCTCATTTGTATCAGTTCAACACGGGACTTCTGCTGCAACATAAATGCGAGACTATTAAAAATTGCTGGCTTACCCAAACATTGGAGCTTTTTAAACTTGGATAGTGATTTAATTGCTTCCATTTATCTTCTCCGTTCTTTAAGAATTATTGTACATTGATCTATAAGATTGTTATCCTCCCGATACAATTTAATTTCATAGGCTATTATTATTATTACTATTATTATTATTATTATTATTATTATTACTAGCATTGTTTTATACAAATCCTGTTATATTCGTGCAAAACAATGTGAAACCTCAGCAGAATATATCAATCCCACAAACAGCTTTCCAAGTTCTGGAAATGCTGCATAGACTATGAATACCCTTTGGAGGTGGAACAATCAACGGCCAGAATTGTTGAGTAATTGTTTAGATAACCATAATACGTAAAACTGCAAACCTTTGTACCTTCTCTTTAGTCCCGTAGTTATTAAATAACCTAAAATGTATACAGTTTTCACACAATACAGACACCCTTAACATATACAATGAAAAAGGTGAAGCTGGTGAATATGAAGTTTCTGCACTCCCAGGTCATCAATACAATCTCTTTGGAAAGGCAAACTCTGTGACCAATGAGAAAGTTTTACCCTTTCATTTTTAAATTACAAAATATTGATTGAAAGATTTCTAAAGTTAGCTGGACACAGTTCTCTCTTTACACGATTATTTAGCACATCCTTCTAATGAACTTGATTACAAAATACAAAGGAACTAAAACGAAACTTTCTTACATGAGGGTTATTAAAGTATTTTGGTGTTTTATAAGCAGATACATATCTCTTTTGTTTTGCTGCATCTTGGTGCTAAACGTCGTCCTCCGTAGTACAGTGGTTACCTTGCTAGCCTGTAGTTCCCGAGGTCGTGGGTTCAAACCCGGTGGAGGGCGATAAATTTTATGGGCGTAAAATCCTTAGCACGGCTTCCTTCGGAAGGGAAGTAAAGCCGGTGGTCTCGTGTCGTAAATGAACGGCACGTAAAAGAAAAGAACCTCAGGCCTGATAGAGGTCTCTGAGCAAAATTTACAGTCTTTCACGCCCAATATAGAATGGGACATTGAGGACCACAGCAGTTAAAAGGCGTCCATAAATAAAACTAAGCTTTAATTTTTTGGTGCTAAATCATGACCTATAGAATATACAAACGTGTATATCACATGGCGTAACAATAGCACCTTCTAATCCAGACACTCTCAACTGAAAGTCAAGTTCTTTTTTAAAAGTACGTTTTTTTTTTGTAATTTCAAATTGTTTGTATTCTAGCACATAGGCTTTATAATATTTTTTAGTGCTTTACATACATATGGATTCTCTTTATAATTATAATTAATTTCTCATTATCAACTAGCTTTTGCAGGGAAAATATAAAATATGAGGGAACGTATATTTATATAAAATCTGACATTAACTTTATAAATTAAAGGGTTATTCAATTTGAGTAGTTAAACTGGAATGGCATTTTGAAGCTAGTATTGTAAAATTAGTAAATAATAAGACGGTCATAATCTTTGTTTATAGAAATTCATATAGCAATTGCAAATATTATTTCAAAACATTGACATTATTCTTGGATATTATGAATCTAAGACCTAAGTTACATTAACAGCACATTTTAATATCATTTTTAGGATAGTAATGAAAATAAATGGTATGCTGAATTCATATGGCGTGCAAGCTGTAATAAATTAATTAAACAGAGTGCAAAACAGGGCTGGAACTGCAATAAGTAAAATACTTATAAATATACATGCATTTTGGTATATAGCCTTAGTGCCGAAAACGATTTGGGCAGTTAATCTATTTAGACCATAATTTTGGAGAGCATAATGAAGTTAAATACACATGTTTATATAGAGGTCGGGATAGTTCATGGCGAAAATATAAAATTGTTGAACTATCTGATGTGAAGAGAAACTTGGGAAACTATATAACTTAAACGAAGTAAACAGTCCGTATAGAGTTTATGAAATCCATTAATTATGCTTTAATACTGCAATTTATCTTAAAAGATGTATGTAAATGGAAAATTATTGAATAATACCTGGATTAAATCAGGAATATGAAAACCATGTAAAAGATTGAGATTCTTAAATAAATGTGTTATGGAAAGAACTCAGGAATTTTTCAGAACTAAAGAGACTAACAAACAAGTTAATAAACAAAACCAATAATAAATCTAAAACTAAATGGCAAAATTTGAAATAGTGTATGGAATGAGGTCCACAATAGTGAAATAGTGGGTGCCAAGGTGAATAGCCTCAGAACTAAAACGTTTTAATATATTTAATACATATTTTAATGATGTAATTAAACATTTGGTGCAAAACCTGAGTGATAAAACGTACATACAAATATACCATAATTTCCATATTCATTATTCCTTTCGCCCACTGATATTAATAAGCCCAGAGCTGCAATTAAGAGCCTCAATAATAAAAAGGCATGAGCTGAAGATCACCTCTCAAGTTTTATAATTAAAACATGCTGTGCGCACATTATTGATCCGATAAAATGCTTTATAAATGTGTAATTTGGTACCGGAAAATTTTCTGACTGTCTATATATCCTTAAGACAAGGCTGCTTTTTTAAAAAGGGTCAAGCGGAATATATGGATGATTATAGGCTGATATCTCTATTACCTGTATTTTCTAAAGTGATGAAAAAATTATATTAGAAGGTTAATGTCTTTTTTTTGGATAAGCATGATTGTATTATTAAATCAAAAGCATGGTTTTCCTGAAGTTATATGTATGGATACGGGTTTAATGCGGCTTTAACGTACGTATAGGAAGTTTACAACATTTTGGACAGTAAATTAATGTCTTGTGTGGGTTTATGTTTACACTTATCTAAATCATATGTTCTGGTCAAACATGATTTATTGTTATTATTTAAATAACATTCAACCTCCGGTTTTGTGTATGACTGCTGAGAGTAGGCTCTGAATTGCTGCTGGAGTACTGTCAGGGATCTGAAATGCTGGTCTATGGAGTTGAGGCGTTGCTGAGTCGTGCGTGAAGCTGATGATGCATTCTTGGTTGATTCGTCGATGGTGTTGATTCTAGATGAGATGTCAAACTGACCAGCTAGAAAAGCTTGCTGAGCAGCTGACGTGACTTGAAGTTCCCTCATGAGTTCCTCCTCGTTCTACAGACACTTATAGACCGCATACGCAGGTATTCTATTCCGTCACACTTATGTGCTTATACCCTTTTTCATAATCGCCGCTATCACCTCGCGCCTCATTTCCCTAACTCCCAATCTCGTAACACTTCCCGAGGTTTAATACAAGGTTCGGCTCTTAGTCCGCTATTATATTTCTTGTATATAGGGGATATACAATCCGAGGTAACTATGTCAGCACGTGTTTTGCAGTACGGGCATGATATGGTGATATATACACCAATACAACCAAATGCCCGGACCGACTTTAGACTTTTCGAACAAGACTGTCTTCGCGTTATTCAGTTTCTGCAAACCTTGGGAATGCAAGTAAATACCCGGAAAACTAAATTCCTTCACTTCCGTCGATCTACCAGACCCTCGCCGTTTACTCTCCGAATACAGGATCATGACCTTAGCCCAACACCTACGGTCAAATGTTTAGGCCTCTATTTGCAACAAAATCTCTCGTCGATAGCACATTACAAAATATATTTTAACGACCTTGACTCGCACCAAGGACTTATTTAGAATAATAGCGGCCCAACATTGGGGTATGCATCCCCTCCCTCTTCTTAGATTCCTACCGCCACTTATATAGGCCAGACGGAATATGGACAACTTCTTGCGCCACCGTTGTCGCCTGGAACTATGAACACATTCTTTTACCAACTCTATAATATTATATTTCATATTCCGGGTAAGCCGGCCAAATGCTTATCACAACCATACTTTCCGACGTATCATTTGGACAACCGACTGAGTGTAAATTTTATGGCTGACTTAATGACACATTCTTATACTCCCTTATTACCAAAATTACTCGCTTATGTGAGATATTATGCGAGAGACCCGATGGGGTGGCACATTTACCTTTCCCACTACTGTGCGGTGTCGCGATCTTTCGTCGAATCGACGACTGTTTCCGTACGCCAGTATACCCTGCGTTTCTGCTAAACATTCTAGTCCACAGCCTCCCCGCTAATGTACATATTGACATAACGATATTCCATATCCAGGGAGCCACTCTGGAGCGCATACCTGGACGACCGTAAGTTAGACTGGAAGGACAACTCACCACTCCTAATTTTACAGACGATTCCAAAACCCTTAGTGGCACTAATCTATGTCGACGCTACGTCGGAAAGGTTAACGTGGCGACTAGAAGGCCGTAACTCTATTTACTCGGCGGAGGACATTGCGCTTTATAGAGCTCTGAAATGCATACAATTTCATTTGGTCACTCACTGTATCATCATTAGCGATTGTCGCAGTCTTTTAACAGTTCTACAACGTCCGATTCAATGGCTCAAGGTCCCAATGTATGAGATACTAATCCGCAACTTCTTACATAGTTTACCTGCGCATATGCGCCTTTGTTTGACTTGGCTACCGGGTCATGTGGGGATCCCGGAAATGAAAGAGTCGACGTAGCAGCAATATTGTTTATGGTTACACACTTATAAAAGACTTACTGACTGTGTGTAAATTAGTTTTAGTAGCAAGCTGGAAGTGCAAGCCTATTGGTATGTCGTAAAGCGCAATGTGCGTATGTTTGTGTGGTCAAAATGAGCAAGTTTTCGAGAAACAATTTTAAGTGTGCAGTGGCACAATGCTCTAATACAGGAATAAAAATGCCTGGGGTTATATACCGCAGGCTCCCTATATATCACAAATGATGGGTGTGGATTTCTGGTGTAAACGGAGTGATAAATTCAATTCTGATAATGCTTGAGTGTGTTCAGTACATTTTCGCACAACGTACTATGAACGTGACTTAAAAATATGTTGTTTGGTTTACCATCAAGAAAAATATAGCGTGCTGATGCAGTTTCACGCTTATCAATTCCTAACCGGCATGCAGCTTCTCTGCGGATTCGACTTCAAGCAGCAGCAGTGCCAGCTAAACCAGCCAGCGTGTGCGTGTGCGTGTGTGTGTGTGTGTATTCTTGATGGTAAACCAAACAACTCATTTTTAAGTCACGTTCATAGTATTTTGTGCGAAAATGCACTGAGCACATTCCAGCATTATCAGAAGTGAATATCACTCCGTCTACACGAGAAATGTACATGTAGGTAGGTATGTGGGTGGGTGGGTGGATGGGTGGGTGGGTGGGTGGGTGGATGGGTGGGTGGGTAGGTAGGTAGTTAGGTAGGTAGGTATGTGTGTGTGTTACTTTTTAATGATATAGTGTTTTAATTGTAAAGTGTTAAAACATCTTTCTCAAAGTTTTTGTTTCCTTGTCTGATGAATATTTGCAATTCACGTTTTATGTATGTATGCATGTATTTATTTATTCTGCAATTGGGTACTTCCCGGTGGCAGAATTAAACCGTACAAAATTTACATCACCATGACTAGCTTATAATAATAATAATAATAATAATAATAATAATAATAATAATAAACAAGACTAACAATACAAATTGATTAATTTTAAATATTAACGAAGCTTTTAAAATCCCTAATTACTGAACCATTTATAGTTTACTTAACTATTCACAATTACTTAACTATTCACCATTTACTTCACTATTTACAATTTACTTAACTATTCACAATTTACTCAACTATTCTCAATTTACTTAACTATCTACAAGTACTTAACAATTTACAAAGTACGTAACTATTTTCGAGGTACTTAACTATTTACAATTGGTCCTTATATTTAGTTACCAGTATTTTCAACCTGGTAGTGTCAACTTTAATAGTATAGTTTGTGAAATGAGTACACTAGTTAATTAACCAACATTTATTCTGCTAATATTATTTCTGAACTGCTTTAAGGTCAGAGGACAGCCCTGAAAGGCTGCTACAGGCAATTCATTCCATTCCTCAATGGTTCTATTAACAAAAGAAAATTTTCCCACGTCGTTCTGCACTTTCTACCCCTAATTTTAAACAGATGATCGTTTCGACCGTAGTGTGCTGGATTCTCTAACCTTTCTCTAACATCTGCCCAAGCATTTGAACCAATATAAGCTTTAAATAACGCAACTAATCTATGTTTTTTACGACTAACTTTTAGCGGTTCCCATTCATTCTCTTCACCTTTTGTAAACCCAAAATCTTTACCTTTCCTTATGAATTTTATAGCCCTTCTCTGTACTTTTTCTAAGGAATCAATCTGATTGACTCTGTATGGGTCCCAACATGCTACTCCATATTCCATAACCGGCCGCACTAACGATTTGTAGACTAGTTCCCTGGTCTTTGCGCTCCCCTTTTTCAGTATTCTCATTACGAAATGCAATGCTTTCCACGCTTTCCTAGATGTACTATTTATCTGTTTCCCCCATCCAGCATTACTTGACAAGCACACTCCCAAATATTTGCAGCTGTCCACCTGTGGAATTGGTTCCCCGCCCATTTGATAGTTATGTATAATCTTCCCCTTAGTTCTGCTAAAAACAATGGACTTACTTTTCCCAGCATTAATTGTCATTTTGTTTGCTTCGGCCCACCGCCTGATTTCATTTAGGTCGTCCTGAAGAGCAGTCTCATGCATGGAATTCCTAATCTTATTGTAAATAATACAATCGTCTGCGAACAGTCTTATCTGGCATTTAATGTTTATATGGATATCATTAACAAAGATAAGAAACAGTAACGGGCCCAGTACCGAGCCTTGGGGCACGCCCGAACTTACGGTCCCCCCTTCTGACAGTTCTCTACCTACTCTTACTCTTTGCGTCCTCCCTTTCAAAAATTGTTCTACCCACAATACAACGCGATTATCAAGTCCCGCATTTGCTAGTTTCCGGATGAGTAAACTATGTGGCACTACGTCAAAAGCTTTAGAAAAATCTATCACCACTGCATCAGTCCTTCCCCCTGCATCCACCTCATCTGCCAAATCTTGAATTAATGAAGTTGTTTGACTTTCACAGGAATACCCGGATCTAAACCCATGTTGCGCTTTGTTGAACCACTGTTTGTTTTCTAATTCCTCCCGTATGTATTCTGCAATTAGATGCTCCATTACTTTACACACTACCGACGTTAGGCTGACAGGCCGATAATTATTTATTTCTGTTTTATTTCCCCCTTTGTATATTGGAACTACAATAGCGGATTTCCAGTCTTCCGGTAGTGCACGGTTGTTAATTGACAAGTTAAACAAGAGCATTAGGTAGGGAATCATGGCTTCTCCCCCTATTTTTAATATTTCAGTAGGTACGTTGTCTGGCCCTCTTGATTTTCGATTCTGTAGCATCTTGATCCTTTTACGTAATTTTGGCGCCCTTATTTGAAATAGCGATTCTCCACCACTCCTATTTTCCCGTTCAGGACTATCATCCATTTGATGAAAAACCGATACAAAATGTGCATTTAATATGTTCGCTTTTTCCTTATCACTTATTACGGCAGTCCCGTTAACTTTGAAATCTCGTATGCCTTCTTTATTACCCCTGCGTCTCCTCACATAATTGTAAAATGCTTTCCATCCGTCACTTTCCTTATTTAAAATTTGTTCTAAGAACCGCTCCTGCGCTTGCAACTTTTCGTTTTGTAAATTCTTGGTTAATTCTTTAAATTTAATAAAATGCCATTCTGATTTCCTCCTTTTATGGTACGCGCGCCTTGTTTTCCTTTTAAGTGACCTAATACGTTTTGTATAAAATTCTGGATCAGCGTTATTTTTCATAACTTTAAAAGGTACATGTTTCATAATTGCTTCCGAAGTAAGTGTTTTGAAACTAGCCCAGGCTTCATTTGCACTAGTGGCAGATTTTACGAAAGACCAATATTGCTCGCGTAGAAAATTCTGAATAGCAGCCCCGTCCGCTTTCTGGAAATTCCAGGTAATTGGTGTTTGTTCTAATTCAAACCGGTTCAATCGTCCCCCCCAGCTTACTTCTAATTGCACACAATGGTGGTCACTGATACCTGGCAAGACCTCACATTCAGCAAACAAAGACTGAGGCCTGCATAAAAATACATCTAGTAAGGCTGATTTCCGAGTACTTGTGTTAACGACTTACAACAACCCCTGTTCCCAAACCAGAAAATTAACAAGATTTTGGTCTTCGCCTCCTATTAACTGACCTTTCCAGTTTACATTTGGCAGATTTACATCCCCTGCTACAATAACGTTTCCCTTTACGGAAGAGATTTTTTCTATTAATTTATGCAACGTTTTGTGATTAGTTTCGCTAGGTGGTCTGTAGCAAGCTATTATTGTTATATTATTACCTTCGTTTTTTTGATCAATAATTTCAATTGCCATAATCTCTACATCCTCTTCTACCCATAGCGCTTTGCTTTGTAACTCTGACTTAGCGCAAATAAAAATTCCCCCTCCCCTTCCGTCCCTGTCCCTCCTAAACACCCTGTAATCTGAGCTGAAAACTTCCGCATCATTTATATCAACATTTAGCCATGACTCCGTACCTATAATTACATTTGGATTACATATTCCATTAAATTCCAAAACTCTACAACTTTATTCATAATACTACGGCAATTTACCTGTAACAGCCTTAAAAAGCCAGCCCCTACCTGTGAATCTTCGTTTCTCCGAGGTTGTTGTCACTGTTGCTTCTGCCGCTTGCTGCCATCGCTCCACGTCGTCACCCTCCCGAACAAAGCTGCCAACTTCGAAGATCCACTTCGGTTTAAGTGCACACCGTCCCGTCCGTAGTCCCAGTCTTCAATCCACGAATTTGGGTCCAGAAACTTCGCGCCCAGTCGCTCCGCTACCCATGCATACGAGTCGTTTACCTGCATTATCTTCCTCCAGTTGACATCGCGTCGTCTCAAAACTCCACTAACGACGATCTTCGCCGAGGGAAATAGCTGCCTTGTCCGTTTAACTAAGTCGTACATGTCTCCCATCACGTAGTTTACACTTCTCCGCAGGTCATTGCTCCCAACGTGTAATACAATCGTCTTATAGCTGTCTTCCATCTCCTCTTGCTTTTTCTCGATTTCCCCCAGCAGTCCTTCAGTCCTTATGCCAGGATAGCAAGTTACCTCTGCATTCGGGTTTCCCGCATTTCTCACAATAGAGTCTCCGACTATCAAACATGGTTTCCCCTTTTCTTGTCCATTTTCTTTCCTGAGCTCCCTGAGTTGGCTATTCTCTTCTTCTAACTTCCGAATTTTCTCTTCCGCGCGTTTGAGCATCTCGCGTAACACCCGTGCTTCTTCTTGCAGCTTCTCCAGTTTCTTCTGATTTGCGATGACCGTTTATGTTAAGCCTTCTGAGAATGCTATTTTCTTACAGGTTTCCAGTGAAAGGAAACAGCGACATGAATTGAGGGAAATAGGGAAAAGGGCAATGTCAGCCTTTGAAGCACTGTCCCCCAAAAAGAAAGCTTGATCAATCAGCCAATACAGGGTTAAATAATGCCGGCAAAGACGATGAAGTTCTTCAGCTAAAGAAACAAGTTGAAAATATGAGAAGACAAGGTATAACTTAGAAAAAAAATGTGCAAGGGTCTCCAAAAAGTGGAGGTGAGATATGCCGTGAAGATAAGGACGTCGTCTACAGAGAAATTAAAGGAAGGGCTTGTTACTAACAGAATGAACCGCATACTTTCAAGATGCTTCACACCAAGCCAAATCAGATGCCTCTTACGCAACAATAAGCGTGTTAAGTGGTTCTCGGTGGATATAGCTCATGCTTTAACATTGATATCACTTTAAAAAAAGATTTCAATTACTTAAGTGGTCATAACATACCGCTTCTAGGCCATTCAATGTTGCACAACTGGATCCAGAATTACAGACGTGAACCCGGAATTTTGCATGAAGCTATGGCGAAAGCAAACTCCTTAGATTATCAAGATCATGAAAAATATGGGGTGTTGCTGTTTAATGAGATGAATATAGACAGCCGAATTTGATATAGTTATTCAAATGTCCGTATTTTAGGACCTCATAATAACTTCCAGGTGGGATCCTGCGAGGATTGTTGCACCATGGAAACAGTGTATCTATTATGACTTTGATGTAACTATGACCACGGATATCCTGAATCACGTGATTTTTTAATTAGAAGATCGTGGCATCCGGGTAGTGGCAGAAATATGCGATATGGGTGCGGAAAATGCTAAGGTGTGGAAACAACTAGTGTTAAAATTAGAAAATACACTTTTCACAAACCCCCAAAATAACGAGAGGTAGGCGTGAGTCTTTTTTTATGACCTCATTTGTTGAAGTCACTTTCAAACCATTTCTTAAATGATAGAATGCAGTTGACAGATGGTATCTACCTAATAAAAATGAATGATATAGAAGATCTATTGCAACTGCAAATAGGGAATCTGTCCATTAGCTACCCATCACTGCAGCACACGTACGCTTAACAGGTAGATGAAGGCAAAATGTGAGAATGGCTGCTAAGTTATTTTCAAGAAGAGCGGTACAGGAAATTAGGTATTGTCTTAATAAGGAGAGAGAGAGCAGCCTATTACAGTTAGTTAATGATGCTTTTGACGTGCATAACTCGAATTTCAAAAGATGAAATAATACCGCTAAGAAGTGGATATGATTTGAAGCTCAGGAGACCAGAAAACATTTTGCTGCGATTTATATAAGCCATTGAAGACATGAGAGTAGTGAAAAATAAAGCATTAGTTCACTTTCAGAAGGGCTTCATTATATCTAGTCGCTGTAAGGACTTTTTGCGGAAGTGAAAAAATGAAACACGATCTATATACCAACAAGTTTAAACCAACACGTTTTAGTAAACCTTTTCCTTGCTATTCGAGGTTGGGCATCATAGTTGAAGTACAGAACAGAATTTGTCTCTTGTTACTTACAGGCGCAATAAATCCTTATTTCAGGCGGATCATCAGTAGAAACGGTTTCCAAAAACCAAAATATTGAGTGAACTACTTCAAAATACACGTGACGCGGAGTTGCTAAATTTCATTTCCGTCGATTTATGCATTGATGCTGCCGAAGACCTACCAGTACCTACCGAATGCGAGGAGGCTATACTCCAAGAAGACATTTAAATGAACACTTTAATATGGTTGCTGTGAAGTACCTCGCTGGTTATATTGCGCTTAAATACGTGTTATTGACAGTACTTCGTGCAACAAAGATGCCACATGTGATATACGGGAAAAAGTGAACCACAGACTGGATCGTCCTCCTCCATGGTGTAGTAGTTAACATGCTAGCCTCTAATTCTCGAGGTCGCGGGTTCAGGGCAATGTATTTTTTCGGGCATAAAAATCCTTAGCCTGGCTTCCTTTGGAAGTGGAGTAAAGCCTTTGGTCCCGTATCGTAGATTTACGGCATGTAAAAGAACCTCGAGCACGATAAAGAGGTCTCAGCAGAATTACCGGTCTTTCAGTCCAATATAGAATGGGACGCTAACGACCACAGGAATTAAAAAACTTCAATAAATAAAACACAATTTAATTTTTACAGACAGGATCACAGGTATTTCCAAAGGGGGTTCACTCGGCCAGCAGAACAACGGTGTCAAAAAGATAACGAAATGGAAGTAATATTTGCCGGTTTCCATGTATTTGCCTTATCGAGGTGCCAAAGAGTTATGAAAACACAGACATAATTCAGCAAAAATTCCCTAAACTAGATGAAATAGTTGTTTCCCTGTACGTTAGGACGCGCACCTTCATTAGAATACACCATCTCAACAAGAAATGAAAATTGTTGCTATAGAGAAACAAAGTTGCAAGAAAATTTGTTAGTGATAACATTAAGCTTTTCTATGAGCATAAATGATCAATTCTAAATTTAAGCCAAGTTTGTCTTACAGAAAAACGTATTACACGTTATATTAGCAGTACCTAAAATATTAGTTGTGATAGCTAAGTTGTCTGTAATCAGCATAAAGTTGACAAAGACAACCCAGGCATTTTAACGGAAAATGACGTTTTTTCAATCCATTTTATTTTCCACGTTATAATTAAGTAATTTTTAAGCACGCATTTACATATTATCCACAAATTCTTGTGCGTGCGTCGTATTGGCAGGTTGAGGGCAACCCGATAGTGTGTTAGGCGTGTACCTGCCCTAATTAGGGTTTAACCACGCAGTGACGGGATATGGGGGTTACAGGATGTCGGTTGGTGTTTAGGTAGGGGAGTGCTTTGAAATGCACGGCTTTACGTATTCACTTTCAATTGTCCGTCGAAGAGCGCGCGCTACCAGCCTTCCACATCACGTATTTGACGGCAGCCAATGAGAGCAAAAGGTGCCGGAACGGATTACCTTAACTATTCCACATACCTTGTTGAGTTCTGCGTTATGCATATTATTTAAAAGTCGCCATAGCGATAGATATTATTTTCTTTGCGGTAAACGAGCTGACATCAATGCAGCCTTCTTCATTCCAATTTAAGTCAATAATTCTGGCTCAAGTATTGATTATTTCGAGTTTGTAATTTATGAGTAACTGAGGTTAAATGTCCTATTGGACACTCGGCAAATGCAACGAATGCTTAATTTGAACGTTAATACAGAATTTAAAAACCTACGTATAAGCTTGGTTTTACTGATGTATTAGTTTAATGCCAATCATGCTTATATGAGAAAAGACAAATTTTTAATTATATTTCATATACTCCTACTTTCACGTCATGTAGTAGTTATATTAAAAAGAGAATATTGCAGTAAGTTGAACGTTACATCCAGAATTCCAAAAATAAGCAGAAGCTTGTTTTTCTGATGTAATCGTTTAACGCCGATTATACTTCTATGAGAATATCCCAATTTCTAGTTATATTTCCATATGTTCTTACTTCCCACCTTATGTAACAGTAATATTAGTAAGGGAATATTACAGTATGTCTGTAGACAAAGCAACCTGTGACATTTAGCCTTAAAATTAGACGAATCCTTTACTGAGCAACACAACTTATGCATAAATAACCATGCAGAAATATAGTTTTAATTTATTAAATTGCCACTGTAAGCAAGAAAACTTTGTGAAAGCAGGAAAACCATTAAATCAAATAATGAGCGATACAAAGCTACAATAACATTTAATTACGAATTGCCATACGTCACATAACATATTTTAAACAGCTGAAGGTGATAAATGTTACTTCCAGCTTCGCCAACATATTTCCTGTTGAAAACGTCGGGATTTTACATTCCACACCTTCCTTATCCGCTTCGTTGTTGGGTATATGCCATGAGGTAGATAGCACTCGTTAGCAGCAAAATAGCTTTAATCCTGTAATTGCAGTTGTAACTAAGACGAACTATTTGTAATTTGCATTATTCTATATCCAAGTTTGAACAATACCTTAAGAATTGGCTACTAAACCATCTAAAAGGCAGTAAATGTTATCTTGTACACGTGTAGTTCCGAAAGGTAAAATAAAAGTAAATCTGAGAATGCCATTGTTTATTAAATTCCCAAAATGTTCCACTTCACGATAACATAAAAATCAGCTTCTAGAGATTGTGAGTATATTTAACGTTATTTCCAAGAGAATGATTTTATATTTGCTGAAATCACATTTAATGTAAAAACAATTATCTCCAAGTTGGAATTAATCGCTCTTCTACACAAGCTATGAGTTGGACAAGGTTGGAAAGGTAGAATCAGACGACTGAAAAATTCAGTGCTAAAGCCGATGGTTCAAATCCCGGCTACGGCATTGAATTTTAAGTCGTCTGATTCTACGTTTCTTACCTTCATGTTAATAACCTAAACGTTTAACACGCAATAAAGCAATATTTTACGAAGTATTTAGGCGTAAGATTCCGTATGAAATTCGTAGTGTGACTTGTATTTGCTTTACAGCAAATGACATAACTTATTCATGTATACGTAGGGTATACATCACTGCATGTGATACTACTAATATTACTTTGTGGTTTCTTATACGACGGGGATAAAAGCATAGTATACCAGTAGAAAACTAGAAGCCATTAAGTCACAAATACTTGTTTATGCGACAGCAGACATTAATTCTGTAGTGCGGCATCCCATTGAATATCATTTGCTTTAAAATGGCAATGCCTTATACCATTACAATTTGTTATACCTCCTGTTTATGGGGTACAGGAAATCATTCAGACGCACTCCGAGATAAACCACTGGAAGCCTTTTCACCATTACTCCAGAGCGAAAATTTTATGTATTTTCAATAGAACTAGCTTCAAGAAGGACTGGAAAGAACTTCCAATGGACCTCGTTCCACCAAAATTCGAGACTACTTTTTTTAGAGTGGAACTGGAACTACGTCCTTGAAACGACTCTGACTGGGGAGTGGAAGTACTTTCGGCAAAATAACTTGCTGAACCCATCGCAAGGTAGTAGGTGTGAAAACAAAACACGGTAGTAGGCCGTAAGAACAAAGAGCGTTTTGCAGTTTCATCCCTATGCGTATGATGAATCGAAATAAAGTCGTACAAATCGAAATGGTAAAGCATACCAGAACGGAGGGAAACTGAAAGGACCTATAGTGTAAACCTGATGCAACTGAGATAGAAAGACAGCAGTCTGCAGAATGTAAACGGCAAGTAAAGAAAAGCCGGTATATATCCCCTACGCAGTAACATATACACATATTGGATTCCGGACGGTGGATTCGATGTAAACACGCCGGGGTCAAAGCCACATTTAATAAGGCGGGAAAGTAATACGAATAGTTAGGTTTACGGAGAGAGGTTTATGAGAAATAAAGTTAAACAAGTGGGCACGACAATACTCTGGGCAGTATGTCGAGAGGTGGTGCTACATACGACGTCCGCAGCAATGTCAAAGGAGATGTAAACATGTTTAGCGGTGATGGAAAGAGCAAAAGTTGCAGTCCTAGCGGCAAAGTAAACGATGTCATTTTCCGTCCGATATACCGACATGGCTGGGTATTAAAATACGATGAAAGGAAACAGTACAACTGAGCTGGTGGAGTAAATTAAGGATAAAGATCTCATATATTTGGCATTTGATATATTAATAAGAATGGCAAAGGCCAAAAAAACTAATACAACTCCAAAAATAGTTGCGTGCGAAGTTGGTTGCCGTTGAACGAATTTCAATGTCTTATCCAACAAATAGCTTGTGAAATAAGCGGCAGGTGTGAGTTTCCTTCGTACACACACATTGTGTCACAAATGAGAACACCAGTTACTGCAAAAGAAACACTTTATTTCACCAGGAACACAGAGTAATACAAACGTTACACTTGAGTCACTTCTACACGCACTGGAATACAACACAATTATAACTGATCCGTAGAATCACAATGGAATTGCTGAACTGCACTGTCCACTAGTACTGTCACTTCCATCCGAACTCAGCACTGTTTCAATTAAGCACAGTATCGTCCTGCCACCAGCAGTTCCTTATATAAGCCTCGCATACAAAGTGGAACATTCGTGAATGAGAACCTTGCCGAGAGGCCTAAAAGGAATCCTCTGGATGGCGGAAGTGTTACACAATGACTATTGTTCAAGCGCCAATTGTCAAACAAATAAATTAAATAAAGTAATTGAGTCTCTATGGTCGCTCTTTAACTAAAGTGGTTCTTAGCGTTTCATTCTATATTGGGCGTGAAAGACCAGGAGTTTGCTCAGAGGCTCTTTATCAGGCTTGAGGTTCTTTTTTACGTGCCGTACATCTACGACACGGAACCACCGGTTTTACTTTCCTTCTGAAGAAAGTCATGCTAAGGAGAATCGCTCTCCGTCGAGTTTGAACACGTGACCGTGTTCCGATGTTCTGGTATAAAGTTACATTTCTGAATCCCCTGGACACAACGGGATGTCTGGCACTCCAGGTTCTTAAAGCTCAATAGCCAGGTAAGGGCGGAGTGACCAGTCCTCAGGTGCAATGGCTGACCGTAGATGTGCATATGGAAGTGTTACAGCGCCATCACAATTGCCAAGAGCTCCCGTCGAGTAACGCAGTAGCTCTTCTGCATTCGAGAGCGCCTTGCTGAAGTATGCTCCTGCTTATTCTGTACCTGGGATGTCGTCATCTGTGGTGTAGTGGTTGTCAACCTAGCCTCTAGTTCCCTAGGTCGTGTGTTAAAATCTGGCTGAGGACGATGGATTTTCTTCGGGTGTAAAAACCCTTAGCATGGCTTCCTTCGGAAGGGAAGTAAGGCCGCTGGTCCCGTGTTGTAGATTTACGGCACGTAAAGGAACCTCAAGTCCGATAAAGAGGCCTGAGCAAAATTACCGGCGTTTCAGGCCCAATATAGAATGTTTCGCTAAGGACCACAGTAGTTACAAAGCGTCCATAAATAAAACTCAATTTATTTTTTTTGGATCTGAGATAGCAGCCTTCCAACACCACTGCTGCTGGCGTCGGTGTCCACGATAAAGTCGTCTCCGGTTGTGGAAATCCCAAAACAGGCGCAGTTCAAAGAGCTGACTTGAGCGTCTGGAACGCAATCTTGGTCTCCTCTGTCCACACGTAAGGCCGGTGTTATTCCGTCAAACGAGCGAGGGGCTTCGCGATGTTGGAGAAGGCTCTGACAAACGGCCGGTAGTAGCTGCATAGACCCAGAAAACTGCGCAACTCTCGTCTATCTTTCGGGCGAGCTCTCAAATCCCGAGATTTCTCGGTGTCCGTGGTCACCCCAGTTGGTGAGACTATATTGCTCTAGTAGTTAACCTTCTTGTAGAAGATTTGGCACTTCCTCGTATTTAGTTTTAGGTTAGCTGCTGGCAGTCTCTGCAATACATCGGTCAGGTTCTCTAGATGATCTTCGAAAGTGCTGCCAATGACGATGATGTCTAAGTGTAGCCGGCAGGCGTCGTAAATCAATCCTCTCATCACGGATTTCATCAGGCGCTGGAAAGTGGGTGGTGCGTTACGGAGACCAAAGGCAAAACCGTAAACTGCCAAAGTCCTTGGCCTCTCTAGAATGCTGTTTTTTCCTTTTCTAAGTGGTAAAGGGCCACTTGCCAATATTCCAATTTCAGCTACGAGGTCGAGAACCACTGGGCAGCAGCAAGACTGTCCAGAGTAAAGTCAATTCGGGTAAGGGAAAACAGTCATTTCGGGTAACACGTCTACACTAAAGCGTAGTAACACAGTTTTGCTATGACAAATAGAAATTTATATACTCAATTTTCCCTTTGCACTTTACTAACATTACTATAAAGGCATTTGAATGCTTACACCCCCCTGCCGATTGAAAAAGTTCTGTCGATAGATATTGTGTTAAATCCCTAAGTTATACAATTCCTGTGTGCTTAACCATTGCCTACAAAGTTTTTAAGAGTGATATTTTTGTGGCGAATGTTTGCTTTTCTTTCGGAACTGGTGTAAAAATACAAGATCATGTATATTTAAGTTCATAATATGTTACATTTGATATAGGGTTTCCCATAGATTTTAATATGCGTTACCATTACTGTCGTCAGCAAACGCACGAATTTCTGTTCGTGCAAATTCAAAAGGGTTCCTCGAATATAATAATGAGTACGTCTCTGGATATTTAATAATTGATATAATTTTGCTTCTCAGTATTCATTACAGGACTTTGCTAACAAACAGTCATTAAACAAGTGATCAGAAAAGAAATAATAATGGTGTATTTTTGCATTCCATTTTGTAAAATCGCAGACACAAAGTGATTAGCGTCACACTTAATAAATTTCCATCAAAACACTAAAAGCTATACCACGGCAGGGAGCAGAAAAGAAAACAGCACTTGGAAGCCTTTCAAGAGTCGGAAGAATGCAGCCAGCATTTTGACGATAGCTGTTTTAGTATTCCGACTAAAAATAGAACACTCCTTCTCCATTCTATCCCAACAATTTTGTCCGAGGATATCCAACATATAAGCAAACAAAAAGTGAAAATCCACACAGAAAATGAATTACCGCAAAGTTTCCTTTGAGTTCCATGAAAGTAGCCTCGGAATTTACCACTCACTGCACCTGATGAGTCAATAGAAACTGCAGCTGACATTTTTCCGTCAAAGTAGAGGCGGGAGTTCAGGCAGAATTTGAATATTTGTTGACTAACATAAATGTGAGAGGGTCGCTCCTGCACTATTTTAAGTCAAGGTTCGCGAAAGAACTTACGTGTTCTAAATGCGACAATGAGATAAGCTGACTTGTTTTGCTAACAAAACTGTGTAGCGATATTTCCGCCTCATTACACATACACAAAAAGGAATTCTGTAATAATTATAATTTAGGAATTATTGTTAAATTAACATGCAGTTGTATAATTTTCCATAATTTTAAAGTAATCGGATTCAAAACTGCATCAATCAAAAGCGCTTCTGAAGCTGTAAATATGCTTTAAGTTTCAATAATATTTTTAAATAAATAAAGGCGTAATTGCCTAAGAAAAACTACAAGATTTAGGCAAAATAGGAGTAGCTTCGTTTAGACTGTCTATTATGTTTTCCGAGCGTGGGGGCCATAAAATTCGAAAGCTTCTTTTGTACTTGGTGGGGATGAGGCAAGTTTTAAGAGTAAACAGACGCTATGAGGCAACGGACTTTTCTTACAGTTAGGCTTTGAAGTTTCAACTAGGGAACCAATAAATGTAGAGGATAAGCATTGGAACCAATGGAAAGATAGGAAGACGCAGTGACATGTGCAAAATTTGGAGGCGAGCAGTGACTGATATAGGTGAATGCGAGTTTGGATTTAGGACAGTTTGTCCTGATTCTTCGTTAAGGTAACACGTAGCACTCCGGGTCAGAAAAGGACGCTAAGTTCCGAAATTTGCTAAGCGCCGCGTAATTATGCAAATATAAAGTGATGTAGGTGAAACATTTATATAATATACTAACCGTATTATTCGATATAATTATATCCAAGCTGATAAACGAGTTAATGTTAGGTAAGTGAGTCCGGATTTAAAGAACGGTGATACAGCACCGAGATATTAAATAACTAGCCGGAGCAAAGGTTAGTGGGAAGACAGTGCTAAAAGAAGCACACGTGTTATGGAATACCAAGAATCTTGCAGGATTTCTAGCATAAAGGGTGAGAAAAGTGAAAACAGTGTTTGTTTGAAGACAATATCCCAGTGTCACCACTCCCGCAGTCCTACCCTGACAATAACAGTAGGGAATTTCGTGGACAGTTGACCCTGAATTGCTACGACGATAAGTGCTTCCTGAATGATATCGGCGATTTCGAGTCCTGAAGACTACACATACAACGACGCAGGTAAGATACCCACAACGAAGTAGCGGGGGAAAACGCTACAACTGCTGAACCCACTTTTGGATAGCGTTGCAAGAAAAGTGGTAAGAAAGCACCATTAGGCAAAATGACTGAATTATAAGCCTTTAAGTAGGAAAGTCTTGAAGCCCTAAACGCGCAGGCGAGTATTGCACATTCTTTCCATTCAAAAAGTTACGTTTCCTAACGTTCATTATATTATTCAGATATTTATGAAAGTAATTAAAAGGAAAGTTCAGATGTACCAGTATTGAAAATTCCATATTATGATATATATAATTTATAAATATATAATTTAATTGTCTAAGGGTATATTTGACGTCAATTTTTCTAGAATACATATAAACTACCTGCAGACTTTCACTGTTATGTCTCTTTTTCGAAATAAAGTAAAGAATCCAGTACTATGGCATTTAAAGCATAATAAAGTACAGGGATATATAATAACATCTAGTATCAGTGTGTCAAGTATTGGCGAGGTGCTAGTTACGGTTCCAAAAAGAAACTCCGAAGGCTTTATGTATCTTGAAGGCAACATTATAACCATGGAGGCTGAGTAGTTAGTGGAGAGAAAGTTAAACAGACTTCTTGTGAATGAAATCAAACCGGTGTCTACAAATGACAATGGTGAACATGTAGATTCCACTGTGGAGAGATATGATTGTAGTGTATTTTAATGGAATTTAAGGTCAAATCATGAAAATACACTGTGTTGTGTATGCTTGTAATAACACCCAAAGGTCTGAGGAGAAAAGCATAAGTTTTCACAGGTACGTAAACACCACAGATTCTGCATCTTTTAAATTGGCATACGCTTCACCGTATCAGTATAAATTTATATAATTAATTTGAAACATGATACACGCATATTTAGCAGATTGTATGCAATTTTAATATTTAAGTAGGTTTAAATGCGAGACTGTGTATTAGATAAGTGGATTAAAGCTGTTCGAAGGGAGAGCGTCGTCGTCCTCCGTGGTCTAGGGGTACCATCTTGTTCCAGAGGTCGTGGGTTCAAACTCAGCGGAGGATAATGGATTTTTTTCAGGGATAAAAATCTTTAGCATGGCTTCCTTCGGAAAGAAAGCAAAGCCAGTGGTCCCGTGTCGTAGATGTATGGCGTGTGAAAAACCTCCAGGTCTAACACCGAGCAAAATTTCCAAAATTAAATTTTATTTATGGACGCTCTTTAAATGCTGTGGTCCTTAGCGTCCCATTTTATATTGGGCGTGAAAGACCGGTAATTTTGCTCATGATGATGATGATATGCGGTTTAAGGGCGCTAAACTGCTAAGGTCTTCAGCGCCCTTACAATGTATAAAAGATTAGGTCAAAATATAAAAAAGACAGGTAAAAGAACCGCATAATTAAAAAACGGGACACAAACCCGCGATGTTCAAAAAGCTAAAAAGAACAATAATATAACAATAATAACAATAATAACAATAAAAACAATAATAACAATAACAACAATAATGACAAGAACAATAATAACAAGAACAACAATAAGAACGATACAAATATCTGAAAAACCAACACACTAAAAGCATAGGCAATAAAAGATTAAAACGTGTCAAGAACTGTAGAATGCGATGGACATGAGCGCCATATATCCACTGGGGGTTAGAGTCCCCATAAAAACAGACAGAATAAAATTACTAAACTAAAAGACGCCCAACGCATTAAATGCGCAGATTAAAATCACTGTCATGAATAAAACGTAAAACACATTCTACAGCACGCGTGTCGTCTGCCAAAACGTTGGCTAGGCCAACAGGCAGACCCACACGAGCACGCAATGCAGCTAAAACCTGACACTCTGTTAAAATGTGACGCACCGTTAAGAGCACGTCACACTGCCCACAGAGTGGTGCGGGGTCACCACTGAGCAAATACCTATGACTAAAAACACAATGTCCAATCCGTAAACGAGCTAAAATTACCTCTTCCCGACGACTCGAACGAGAAGAGGTATCCCAGATCAACGGGAAAGGCTTAACCTCTAGCAACTTGTTCCCCCGGAGGGCCGTCCACTCATCGCGCCAGCGCGAGAGGATGCGGCGACGTAAAATATCACACGAATCTGACGAGGGAACAACAGAAGTAAAAAATCTGGGTAATAAAATCGCCGATTTCGCAGCGGCGTCGGCAGACTCATTACCTGAGATGCCCACATGACCTGGAATCCACATGAAGGACACGCTGATGCCAGAGACACCAAGCGAGTGGAGCAGGTCATGTATGCGCTGTACGAGTGGGTGGTAATGGTACAGCGCATGAATAGTCTGAAGGGCACTCAGAGAGTCCGTACAAATAAAACAGTGCCGTAAGTCGTGCCGCTGAATGTATAAAACAGATTGATAAATGCTAAAAAGTTCGGCGGTAAAAATTGAACATTGTCCAGGTAAACGAAACTTAAAACTACAGTGACCAAAAACAAAGGCACATCCAACTCCAGCTTCAGTCTTAGATCCATCGGTAAAGATAAAATGGAAGTCCCCGAATTGAGCCCGTACTTCTAAAAAAGCCGATCTAAAGACTGAAGCAGGGGTCTCAGTCTTCGGCATCGACGTTAGCCCAAGGTGACAGTGGGCCTCAGCGCGGGACCATGGAGGAAAACGCGTTTCCCCCCGTGGAAGTGCCGGCGCTGGCGGAACGTCTAAATGCCGAAGGAGCTGTCGAAAGCGAACCCCTGGTGGGAGCAAAGCAGAGGAGCTAATAAAATAGTGACGATCAAGTGACTCCTCGAAAAATAACTCGAAGGAGGGGTGGTAAGACAAGCTTGAGAGTCGACAGGCATAGCTGCACAAGAGCATCTCACGCCTGAAGGACAGCGGAGGCTCTGCAGCTTCAGCATACAGGCTAAGAACAGGGCTGGTTGGAAAGGCCCCTGTAGCGACTCTTATGCCACGATGGTGAATGGCATTTAATCGACGTAACACAGATGGACGTGCCGACGAATAAACAATACACCCGTAATCAAGCTTGGATCGGACCAAAGAGCGATAAAGGCGAAGAAGGAAGGTCCGATCAGCTCCCCAGGATGTGCCACTTAAAACACGTAAAAGAGTAAGAGAACGGTCACACTTTGCTTTTAAAAAGGAAATTTGCGAGGTCCAACACAACTTCCTATCAAAAATCAACCCTAAAAATTTCGCCTCGTCTGCAAACGGAAGTATCCCTGGCCCAAGATGGAGAGAGGTCGGAGGGAAATACTTCCGGCGCCAGAAGTTGATGCAGACGGATTTCTCGGCGGAGAAATTAAAGCCGTTGGCGTTACTCCAGGCGTAGAGACGGCCGATACAGCTCTGGAGACGGCGTTCGAGTAGACAAGTCCGCCGTGAACTACAATAAATGGCAAAATCATCAACAAAAAGGGACGATGAAATGCCAGGTGGAATACAATCAACAATGGGGTTGATAGCAATCGCAAAAAGTGTGACACTGAGTACAGAGCCCTGCGGTACTCCGTTCTCTTGAATAAAACGACTAGATAAAACCGAGCCCACACGTACACGAAAGACGCGGTCCGTCATGAACTCCCGAAGAAATATGGGAAGACGACCGCGGATATTCCATGCGTGAAGTGTACGTAAAATGCCGCCCCTCCAACAATGTCATAAGCTTTCTCCAGGTCAAAAAACACAGCCACGGTTTGACACTTTCTCAGAAATCCATTCATAACATGCGTCGATGGGACACCAGATGGTCGACGGTAGAGCGATAGCGACGAAATCCGCACTGAGCGTTCGCTAAAAGTTTCTGAGACTCAAGCCACCATGTCAACCGCCCGTTGATCATGCGCTCCATCACCTTGCAAATGCAACTGGTGAGGGAGATAGGGCGGTAGCTGGAAGGTAGTTGGCGATCCTTCCCAGGCTTAAGAATAGGGACAATGGTGGCTTCGCGCCAAACGGAAGGAAAAATGCCGTCTTGCCAAATACGGTTATAGACCTGTAAGAGAAAGAGTTTACTGTCGGCTGAAAGGTGCTTTAACATCAGGACATGAATGCCGTCCGGCCCAGGAGCGGAGTGCCTAGAGCAATGAAGAGCGTGCTCCAGCTCCCTCATTGTAAAAAGTTCGTTATAACATTCAGTGTTCCCAGACCGAAAAGTATATGGTGCGGAATCCAGCCGGTCCTTAATACAGCGAAAACCGGCGGAATGACGGTCTGAACAGGAAACCGCCTCAAAGGCAGATCCTAGGGTGTTAGCGATGGCAGCCGGATCTACTATTATGGCATTGGGAACCTGAAGGCCAGAAACAGTACAATGCGACACTTTACCTGAGAAGCGACGAAGTTTATCCCAAACAACGGATGAAGGCGTAAAGCGATTAAAAGACTCGACAAAACGAGTCCACGACGCCTTCTTGCTATCCTGAATAATGCGACGAGCCCTGGCGCGCGATTGTTTAAAAGTCACCAAATTATCAAGTGTAGGGTGTCGCCGAAACAACCTAAGTGCAGTCCTACGGGCACGAACGGCGTCCCGACAATCCTCGTTCCACCACAGAACAGGTGGCCGCCGAGGTTGAGAGGATGAACGGGGAATTGCGCGTTCGGCGGCAGAGAAAATTGTAGACGTAAGGTGCTGCACTAGTTTGTTAATGTCGGCGAAGGGCTGATCGTAAAAATGCACGAGGCTGGATTACAAGCTCCAGTCGGCTTTTGGGAATATCCAGGTAGGTACTCTGGAATGCTGTACGTGGTGCGACAGAAGAGAAACGATGCAGGGGTAATGGTCGCTGGAGTAGGTGTCAGCGACGACGTTCCACTGAAGACGATGAGCAAGCTGGAGTGAGCAAATGGCAAGGTCCAGGTGAGAGAATGTACCAGAAGAATCAGAAATAAAAGTAGGTGCACCTGTATTGAGGATGGAAAGATTGAACTGGTAAAAATGTCGGAAAGAAGAGTTCCCCTCGCACAAGCCCTTGGCGAAACCCACAATGGGTGATGGGCATTAAAATCTCCCAACAGAAGAAATGGTGTTGGGAGAGCGGACAGGAGAGCGCGAATGTCCGCGGGAGCGAGGGGAGACGACGGAGGTGAATATATTGAGCAAACAGAGAACAAAAACCAGGTAACTGCAATCTAATGGCAACAGCTTGCAAGTCGGACGTAAGAGCGAGAGTTTGAAAATGAACGTCGTTACGCACTAACAACATGACACCTCCATGAGCAGGAGCACCCTCCTCCGGTTCAAGATCGTAGCGAACCGGAGTGTACCCTCGGAGATCGAAAGGGTCGTGAGGGCGAAGCTTGGTCTCCTGTTAGTTAGAGAGCGTCCATAAATGAAACTCAATTTATTTTTCGAAGGGAAAACTGGAAATCCTGAAGATACAGTAGCCTTTATAAGTCATTTTATAAATGACTACTACACGCTGAGACCTAGGGAAGAAAATAAAAAGTTCTTAAACGAAAGTGAACTTCCCTTCTATACTCAACTTCCCTCCTCAACCAGTTGAAAAAATTATGAGATATATTCACACGATTTTGTCTACCCTCTATCATTTATTAGCGGGTATAGAAGCTAAAGATTACTAAATATTATTTTTCTGTTTAATACATTTTTAAAGAGAACAGCGATAGTCGAATGTTTATGAACTGGACGCTATATGCTGGCCTTAAAATTCCATATTGTTTCCATGCAATCGCAAGAAACAACTGAATGTTGATAGGCCTTTAAGAGAACGACGAAGTAATGAACAATTTGAACCATTAACCACAGTATCTCAGAGATGTCTTATGCCACAAAAACACGTATTTTAAATAAATTATGTGTATTAAAGTGATCTAGACTTTTGTGTACTATGTTTTCGTCTATCGCTTACCGTTTACCAGTTATACAAGATTACATAAACTCCTGATATGAAGAGGACTTCACGGGCTGTCCGAGAATATTCAAATTATATATTTTATTTGTCATGTAAATGTCTTAATTATATATGGTATATTAATAAAAATCGTTAGATAAATTTTTTAGATATAAAAATTTTCAAAAATATTCCATGGAAAGGATAGTTGGTGGTGGGGGGTTTAATTGAAACTCTTTGTGTCGTATCCTTGGAAGATACCGAGTTTAAATGCCAAGTTTGGTACTTAACCGACTTTTTTGAGCTCACAGATTCACATACTGATCTTTTCCAAAATGATTGTTTTTATTCGTGGGCCTAAAAACATCTATTTCCGGTAAACTCTCGGTATCGAGTTATGAGTAGAATATAATGTCATCTCTACTTATTAAGTATGTAGTTTAGAAAACAATAATTAAAAGACGAAGAATACTGAATGGGAAGTTCTGTGATTTGCACCAGTGAGGTTAATAACATTTGTTAAAGGGAAACAAATACTGTGGTAATTGAAGAATATGCACCCCCACTAATGCCACACATTAATTCTGTGCTAATCTAAAGTCTGCCTGTAATGCAGGGGCGAATTTAAACTTCAAACATGAGGCCCAGAAACTGTTTATTAAATATGGAACACCAACTATGACAGGTAATTATGTGATTACTTTCTCTACTACGTATAGCAAGTAGGGGAAGTATTGTATTTCACTCAAACATTCAATACCGAGATTTCACCAGAAATATATGCTTTGAGGCCCCCTGAAATTAAAAAAGCTCTGATGTGTTACACTCACATGACTTTCTCTACTCTTGTACAAACTATTTTTACAAACGCTTAATGTCAATCGAGATGTTTATCTTATTGCTAATTTTGTTGTAGATGCAAGGGGAATTGCTATGCTTTAGGCAATTCTCAAATATGCTATGTGGAGTATTTCATTCTCTTTGCATTACCACGACAAAAAAAATGAATAACGAATTTGAGAAAAAGCATAAGTATTAGAAAATTAAGGAAATATCAAGCAATATCTCAAAAATGGTTCACTCAACAAAAAAATGTATATGACATAAATTGTGTATTTTAACGCGATCTACACTTTTCGTGTAGTAAAACTTTGTCTATCTCTTATGGGTTTACCAGTTATGCAAAAGTCGTTCACAATGAATACTTTTGCAGTCATTCCTAGAAGATTCGAGATATACATTTCATTTGTCATGAAAATATCCTAAACATATCATATTTTAATCAAAATCGTTAGAGCCATTTTTGAGAAAATTAAAATTTTCCAAAAATGTTCCATGTAAAGGGTAATCTGGGGTAGGGGCATTTTCTTGAAAACCTTCGTGTCGCATCTCTGGAAGATACTGAACCTAAATACCAAGTTTGGTGTTTATCCGACTGTTCGTGTCTGAGTTATGCTGTTCACACACAGACACACACACGGACATGTTTGCAAAAATGATTTTTTTTATTTAAGGGGTTTCAAAACATGTATTTCCGGTGAAATCTCGGTATCGAATTTTTGGGTGGAATACAATACTTCCCCTACTTACTATGCGTAGTAGAGAAAATAAAAAATCTGATGTTACACTCACATGACTTTCTCTACTCTTGTACAAACTATTTTTACAAACTCTTATTCTCCACCTATTTCATATTAATGGAGATGAACATTTGCAGAAACGACCCTTTGACATGCAAAGAGAATTACATTTTACACATAGCGACCAGTTCTAAAAATATTTGACTAAAGCTTAGGGCCTACTATGTTCCCCTTGTTTTGTATTTGCAAGGGCAATATAAGCACAGACATATCTCATAATAACTGGTTGCTAGGTGCAGCACCATTCTCTTTGCCACAGATTAATACTCTTTGCATATCCAGGACAAAAAGAATGAATAACGAATTCCCATTTGAGAAAATTAGTGAAAAATATAAGGGAATAACAAGCAATATCTCGAAAATGGTTCACTTAACAAAAATGTATATGACGTAAATTATGTATTTTAACGCGATCTACATTTTTGTGTAGTAAAATTTTGTCTCTCTCTTATGGTTTACCAGTTATGCAAAAGTCCTTCACAATGAAGAATACTTTTGGAGACATTCCCAGAAAATTCAAGATATAATTTTATTTGCCATGAAAATATCCTAAACATATCATATTTTAATCAAAATCGTTAGAGCCATTTTTGAGAAAATTAAAATTTTCCAAAAATGTTCCATGTAAAGGGTAATCTGGGGTGGGGAATTTTCTTGATAACCTTCGCGTCGCATCTCTGGAAGATACTGAACCTAAATACGAAATTTGGTGTTTATCCGACTGTTCGTTTTTGAGTTATGATGTACACAGACACACACACGGACATGTTTCCAAAATGCTTTTTTGGATTCAGGGAGTCTCAAAACATATATTTCCGGTGAAATCCCGGTATCGAATTTTTGAGTGGAATACACTACTTCCCCCTACTTACTATACATATTAGAGAAAGTAAACATGAATAACGAATTTGAGAAAAAGTATAAGTATTGAAAAATTTAATGGAAATAACAAGCAATATCTCGAAAATGGTTCTCAACAACAAAAAATGTATATAACATAAGTTGTGTATTTTAACGCGATCTACATTTTTTGTGTAGTAAAATTTGGCTATCTTTTATGGTTTACCAGTTATGCAAAAGTCGTTCACAATGAAGAATACTTTTGGAGACGTTCCGAGAAATTTCGAGATATACATTTCATTTGTCATGAAAATATCTTAAATATATATTTTAATAAAAAATTTAAGAGCCATTTTTGAGAAAATTAGAATTTTCGAAAAATGTTCCATGTAAAGGATAATTTGGGGTGGGGGAGTTTCTTGAAAACCTTCGTGTCGCATCTCTGGGAGCTATTGAACCTATTGAGGCTGAGATGCCAAGTGCTGTACTTGGCGAAACGTCGGTATCCACGATGTCTTCTAGACCACAGCCTACAAACCCGGATAGTAGTAATTCTTATTATTAGTCTTAACTGTGTATATTTGTTTATTAAAGCGTTGCCCGAAACGTTGCATTGCGATGTCTTAAACCACATGTGACTATACGATTCACTATGACATTTCCTGATGGATCCGTTCACTATGGTAGCAAAGCTAACTGGTGGCGACTCGCTAGGTAACTCGAATATTGGAAGGTTGGCCACTCGATCATTTCGTTCTCATTGGCTGCGCGCCTGGGAAGGTTAAGCACGCGAGCTCTTTGAATAGTAATTGAAAGTGAATGGTTTAAACCCGTTTTAACATATACAACTTAAGGTACGGATTAGCATATCCATTGTGTAAATGGTTAAGCAGTAATTAAGGAAGTGTAACATAATGCAATGACAAATGTTATAAAACATACTTTAACTGAAAATGCGTATGAAACTTTCGACAATACATTCTACTAATTAGAAACCAATTTCATCACACCAATACTATTACCAACATAAAAAGTAACGAATTATTTCTTTAAGCACAGTTAACTTTTGTTTTTTGAAACGTTCATTTTGAACACGAATGCACACCACACCTGTATTTCCAAATACAAACCACAGCTAAACCAACTACTAAGTAATCGGAAAGAGCATTGTTGTTTGATGAGCATGCACTTGCACATGTGCTGGGGCACAAAACTGATGTTCGTGATTGGCCAGTACAACGCATCACAGAAAATAATTATTTGAAAAATTGAGCTGTGATTCGTCGAAACAATTGTATAGGTGTGACATAAAAGATTTTTTTCTTCAGAAAATAGGGAATATGCCGTTTTAGAAGTTAGAGCATGAACACATGCAACAAGATGCACTCTTAGGGCAAAATGACAGGTTTTATGACCCCTGTTCTTGCTGTTTTAAATGGACAGGGACTTAGTCATAACGTTTCTAAAACTTTAAGAAGTCCAACAGAAAGATAAAAGAAAGCGAAATGCTATAACATTAGCTTTGCCTTAGGGCAATACGTATAACGCCATAAATCCCAAGCCGTGTGGAAATTCAAGTATAACATTGACAGAGGGGCTAATGGCCTTCTTGCATGCGCATGCAAGTGCTCCTTTAGAATCCGAAAAAAAGAAATCTTTGCTATTTTGAGGAAAACTAACACTTGGTCCATGCTAATAACTAAGAATATCATTGTAATGATATAACATTGTGATGGTACTGTAGACGTTCCCGGGCTTTAAGTCAGGTGAGCTGATGTTGATGCATCCCTTGTTTGTGTGGTGTTATTGGTGATGTACTAACATCACCTCACCTGGCTTAAAGACCAAGAACGTCTAAGAGTATATTCGTCCCCAGGAAAGCTTCAGCTCTTATTTCATTGTGATGGTATTCAGCTAGAAAGTGCAATCCGCAATAAAATTACATTATTTTACAACCTCAAATGAAGTATTTTCTATATACGAGGGCAGTCAAGAAAGTCCCAGACGTTTTGGCCTATCGTGGCGATAAAGAGGGCTAGAGCTCCCATCTTGGTGTCAGAACGTTCCTACATTCAGTACGCATCCAGCTGTGGTAGCGTGAGGACTGTGCCTTCCTTATTGTGCTCTCCGAGAGTTGCTAAAATGTGCGCTGCAATAGAAAATCCCGCCAGTTGTAAAGTGCGGTCTATGATTAGATTGTTGTTGGCTAAATAGAACAAACCAATTGAAATTTGTCGTTAATTTTGTGATGCTTACGGGCAGGGAATGAATGAAAATCGAGTCAGGCAATGGTGCATCGATTTTAAAAATGGCCGTACCAGTTTCACGACGAAGATCGCAGTGGTACGCCTAGCCGTATGACTGATGAACTGTCAATGCAAATCAATGACAAAATTCGTGAAAATAGTTTCACGATTATTACAGAACTTTTCCCCCAAATTTCACGGAGTTTGGTGCATCAAATTGTGATGGAGAAGCTTGGTTACCACAAATTTTGTGCTAGGTGGGTTCCGAAAATCCAAATGGAAGACCATAAAAAAAAAAAAAAAGACCAGACTGGCTGCAACACTGACCTTCCTCCAAGATTTCAACAAATATGGTAACGCTTTACTCGATCGTATCGTAACCGGGGACGAGACTTGGGTGAAGCATATCGACAGCAGTCGATGGAATGGGGACACACACATTCTCCCAAGAAAGTGTTTGCAAACGCTGTCAGCAAGAAAGGTCATGGCTATTGTGTTTTGGGACTCTAAGGGAGTGTTTCTCGTTGAGTTTCTGGAACGTGGAACAACAATAACTTCAGAGAGGTATTGTGAAACACTAAGAAAGTTAAGGCGTGTCATACAAAATAAGCGTCGGGGATAACTTAGCACCAAGGTGTTGTGTCTTCACGACAATGTACGCCCACACACACGGCCAATCGTACCCGAACACACTTCGATGGTTCTGGATGGGAGGTGTTCGACCATCCACATTACAGCCCGGATTTGGTGCAGTGACTACCACCTCTTCCCAGCGATGAATGGCTCGGTACACAACGCTTTGATACTGACGCTGAACTACATGCCAGTGTAAACCAGTGGTTGAAGTAGCAGGCAGCATATTTCTACAGAGAGGGTATTGAAAAACTTGTGCCACGGTATGATAAATGCCTCAATTTGAATGGCTATTATGTAGAAAAACAGCTTAAGTGTGTTCCTTTCAAATGTAGATAATAAACGTTGATATTTGCATTTGTTGTTTATCTCAAAACGTCTGGGACTTTCTGGATTACCCTCGTAGCTTACTTTGATCGCTGTGGTCTTCTATGGAAATGCATAACATCTATAACTAACATTATTTATAGCTGTTTAAAGTACGTAAATATGCATACCATATATTGTAATTATAAAACTCTGATTTGCTACATTCACATGGCTTTCTTTGCTCACTCTTCTACAAATTATTCATACAGAAGTTTATTCTTCTTGTTAATAGAAATGCACTTTGATCAAAAACAGTACTGTTTTTGATTTCACTGCACATTTAGTTTTAGGTATAAGGAGGATTCAGTAGGCTAGAGAGATAGTGAAATTTTTATAAAGTGTGTCGTGATGTGATTGCTTTTAATTTCCATGCTCTTTGCAAGACCACGGGGGGGGATGGCGAATAGCGACTTGCCACGTAAAACAACTAAGCATTAGAACATTCAGATAACACGCATATCTCGGAAATTGTTAATGCCACAATGTTTATTTGGAACAAGTTGTGTACCTTAACGAGTTCTACGCTTTTTGTGCAGCAAGTTTTTAATCTTTTAAGATTTATCAAATTATACAAACCATTCAAATGAAGAGTAATTCACAGTTTATTTGCAAGAAATTCTAGATATACATAAATCATTTATCGTGCAAATGTCTTAAACATACAGTATTGTTTCAGTTATTTTTGAGAAAGTAAACGTAATGGATGTCTTTCCATGCAAAAGGTAGTTTCGGGTACAAGTTCATTTTCAAAATTCTTGTGACGCATCCTTAGAAGATGCTGAACTTAAGTTCCAGGTTTGGTATTTAACTGACTTTTCATTTCCGAGTTATGCTGTTCACACGCACACAAATAACAGACCTTGTTCTAAAAATGTGAGTTTTGGATTCAAGACGTCTAAAAACATGTATTTCCGGTGAAATCTTCGTATAGAAATTTTGGGTGGAATATAATACTTCCTCTAATTAAGTAGAAGAGAAAGTCAAATTGCAGAAATAATGCTTAACCTTTTATCTGAAAGTTCTGCTTTATATTAATATGATAACAATAAAGATAATATAATTTTCTTTTCCGACTTCGTTTATTACGTGTTTAAAAGGCAACGATACTTTATATCTTTTGTAAGAAATGCATTGCAATTATACTGTAATTGTTGAAAAATTATATACATAAAAGAACGTGTTGCAAGTCTTTAACAACACATCAGCTGGAGGATTGTGCTTTCTCATTATTTTTTTTTCTATTTCAAATGTTACGCAATAAGAGTGTTGTTTACACATAAATGGGCCTGGTGTGACCATACCATGACAGATAGCATGACGAGATTTGAATTTTATCGTAAAACCGGAGCTTGCATATGTGAGCAGTGGTGTCAGTCATATTCCGCGTGACGTCATCAGCAGATAGCTCAAGCAAGCAGTGAATGCACGGAAAGAGGCTCTCCGGGCGGCTCGCATTCTGATACAAGGTAAGCGATCCAACTGTTATATAATCCGTGATTATAACAGCCATGATACCAACACTGCACTTACTAAATATATGCCTATATGTACAATACCTTGAAGTAGATAATCAATAATATGAAAGGGTTTACTTATAACGTATAATACTGAAAGTGCAAACACTCGTAATTTAAAAAAAAATATTTTTCAGTATGAGGGAAAAACACTCCTTACCACACTGCGACTGCAACTCGTGAATGTACACTACGTGATCAAAAGTATTGGGACACCTGGCTGAAAATGACGTACAAGTTCGTGGCGCCCTCCATCGGTAATGCTGGAAGTCAATATGGTGTTGGTCCACCCTTAGTCTTGTTGACAGCGTTCACTCCCGCAGGCATACTTTTAATCAGGTACTTGGGGAATGGCAGCCTATTCTTCACGGAGTGCGGAACTGAGGAGAGGTATCGATGTAGGTCGGTGAGGCCTGGCACGAAGTCGGCGTTCCAAAACATCCCAAAGGTGTTCTATAGGATTCAAGTCAGGACTCTGTGTAGGGATGTTATTGTCGTGTAACCACTCCGCCACAGCCCGTGCAGTATGAACAGGTGCTCGATCGTGTTGAAAGATGCAATCGCCATCCCCGAATTGCTCTTCAACAGTGGGAAGCAAGAAGGTGCTTAAAATATCATTGTGGGTCTGCATGCAATTTTAAATAGTATTGCAAACAGGTTAGTACATATACATATACCAATGGAGAAAGAGGAATACCAGAAAGAATACCAACACATTATCAACATAGCCACTATGAATGGATACCAGAAAAAAACAATAGATAAGAAGATAAAAAGGTTTGAAAGACAGAAATACATCCAACAAATGACTACGTTACTCAGACAACAAAAACCACAAGCATATAGAAAATTCACTTATCACCCTATGACACATCATAAATTTCAAAGGAATTTCAAAAAATACATCACCACCCTGTCTCCACAGAATAACCACAATATACAGAAACTACTATGCAACAGAACAAAAGATCCTATCCCCAACGATAAATTAGCTGGTATATATCAAATTGATTGTAATGAATGTAACCTGGTATATATATAGGAAGAACAAAAAGAAATCTTGAAATAAGACTTAAAGAGCATATGAGATGCATTTACCAAAAGCAGCCAGATAAATCAGCAGTAGCACATCATTTCTGGTCTTCAAACCATGATATCACTCCAAACATAAAACTCTTAAAACCGATCAACAGCAGTAATAAATTTGACATCTGGGAAAAAATACATATTGTCAAACACAGGAATCACCTAATGAATTTCGAACTGCCGCCACCCAACAGCCTTTGGAGGTTCATCAGCCCAGCACCAGAAAACACCACTAACCACACACATCCCCCAGACGATGACCGGCAAAATCAGATGAGGACATGCTGACGATGGAAACAAACCATCTCACGAAACGCGTTCAAGTAAGAATATTATAGTGATGTAGTGTAACAACCTTCAACTCTGTTTATTTTAAATTATGACACATTACTGTTACTGGCTCTAAGTCTTCAAAAATTATGCCAACATGTTATATCTTATTTCTTATCATACATACAATAATATAGGGTGACTCGTATTTACATTGGTGAGGTTTTATGTTAATTATTTTGTGTTCAAACAATTTCTGAATTTCTTTCCTGCCAGATATTTGTCTTTATTCCATCTCACAGTGTGCCACAGACATATGAGTATCAAAATCTTTTAGCAACTCAGAAACTTACCTTTCTGTGGTGCCGGAGATAAAACTATGTATATCTGAAAATATCCAAACAGTTTCTGAACAACATAGTTGAACAAAACTTGTTTACACGAAACTAAATGGAAATTATCAGGCAAGTTTGTTTATGCATTCTGTCAGGTTCAAAAATGGATGAAAGCCTTACAGCATTTTAATTCAGGAACGTTTGCAGGGTGCTGAGAAGCAGAGTAAAGTAAAATCTCATAGTCTTGTATTTTAAGTGTGGCTTGAATAATACAGTTCTATTTCAGCTTTTCTAAGCTTTTGCAGATTCTCTGGAATGAAGTTAGCTTTTCTCTGAAATACGCATTGACACGTCTTCGTATTCATATTTTCTGTGCAAAGCAATTTTTAAAATTAATGTCAATCAGCAGCACCAGTAAACATAGGAATGATCTTACATTGAGCTTCAAAGGATATCTTATAATTAATATTTGGAGTTGATACTCTCCACACTAATGTAGGTCTAAATATAAACTAATATTGTTATAGACCATGTTAGTTAATGGTTTACCTATATAAACACTAATGTATGCTAATGTAAACAATTATATTGTATGGACTGTAAGGGTTAATTCAATCCAAATGGCTTATAAAGTCTTGCATCCTTGTTTGTGACTTGCACTGAAAGCAAAACACATAAATTGGCATACTACATTCACTTTTAATAGCAATCACGAGTGTCATGGTATCACTTCTATTTTAAATCAGCTGATGTGTGTAGCCCAGGCAGCTATTCTAGGTGGTGACACTGTCGTATGTTGTCAGCTATTCCTATGTTTAATTATCCGAGTTTCCTATATTGGTACTGTATGATATTTGTTGATATGTATAAAATCTTGCAGTAGAGTATCAATAATATGAAAGCATTTAGTTATAACATATAATATCAAAATGCAACAACTCTTTAAGTCTTAAAGTACACATTTTTCAGTATGAGGGAAAAGCAACTCCTGAGTAATTTATATGGTTTAAAAGGGCATATTAATGCTAATAATTTATGTACATATTACGGAATGTATGTATGTGTACATTATTTATGATTTTGTGTAAATTAATAATTCACTGACAAGGGTTTTACCATTTTCTAGAGTTAAGATACGTTTTACACCTTACTTATGTATCATTCTGAGACTTCCCCTAGCAATGCCAATGTTTTTACTGAATCGGCAGTGATTTAAACTTGTCAGTTTATTACCAAACTGTTGAGAAACCAACACATCAAAAAACTATAACCACGTTGTTAACTTGGATAAGTTGCAGGAAATACATCTAATAAAAAGATATTGTTAATCAATTCCAAGATTTGTTTTGCTCTGGATATAGGATAGAAAAGATGCATTTGTCAACAGATTTAAGTGAATTTTAAGGAATACTGGAATGTAATTTTGATTGCAATTTATTATTTAGGGGGAAAAAACAGTCCAGGAATTACACAAGAAAACATAAAGAGTATCTGTTTTGACACCTACTGCAATTATTATAACAAATATTTTAAAACAATATTATAGGAATTCAATGTTTTGTTTAGTGAATATATAATAATTATATGTGTTTAGACATTATTACAATTGAACATAATGAATATACAAGAAAATTATCATGATAGTGCCAATTCTGAATTTAGACCTCATTGTCTTCAGCATATTAGTGTATTAAAAATAAAACATTCATATCTCTCTCGCACTTACACACAAATATTGTCCCATTAATATTAATATGACTTTTAATGGATTATTGAGAAATAAAATTAAGTTTGCAAGATTAGTGTTTAGTTTACAACAATTAAGAATGGCTAGGTACACATTGTACTAAATCTTATTATAACCTATATAACAAATAAAGTGTTACATGTGATAATTATCAATTATAAATGAGACATTTTAATAAAATGCGGCTTCAAAACATATTTGTTGCATTGTTCCTGTATTTCTTTCCATGTGTAGAAATACTATGATTATTTGGTTCCAAGATTATTTTTGGACTTCGATAATTGTGCTGCACTAATTGCTAATGTGGGAGCTTAGCATGTAAATGCCATTATTCTGTAGTGTTTAGTTGTTTCGATCTTGTAGGTAATTAAGTTTTGTTCTTTATTTTCTTCTGGGTTTTATATAGCACCCTGGGTAAGTAACCCAGCTTTCACCTACAAGGTATGGGTATCCAGCAACCTTTGAAATCCATTGTATATTCTATTTGGCCATTTTGAGAATAGAGAACGCTGTATATTTCTTGGCTGTTGTAACCCTTGTTTTGTAACTTGGATAAATTGATTTATAGTATTAAATTTGTAAGGCCATTTAGGGCAAACTTCCATACAGCTACATAGTGAGATAGATATCCTGGCTTTTGAGTTTCCACTCGATTGTTTTATGTACAGCATCCACTTCCATCTGTGTATGTTCCCTTTCTAAGAAACTTTTGATTACAGTTACATTCTTGTTATATTCCAGTATTGAGTATGCAGTCTAACCTAATAAACATTCAATAATGTTCTTTCACTACATTTAAGATAACTGTTGAGTCTCGAGAAGACTTTATGGAAGAAATTACTCCTGATAAAAAAAATCGTGATTAATTTCTGTGGCTCACAGACACATACCTTATAGGGAAAAGTTTGGGTGCAGGTGTATATGGCTATCTCAAAGAACAAACATTACTATAAGCTTTGGGAAATATTTCAATTTTTCAGGCAGAAGTATTTACTGTCACTGCGCTCTAAGATGATTTGAAAAAATGGAATCATGATAAATGAATTTTCATCCTCACAGACAGTCAAAGTGCTTTAAAAGCACTCTCTTCATACCAGATAAAAGAAAAACCAGTTTGGAATGCCTAAAGCCTTGATTGCCCTATCATCTCGTAACAGGCTTGAAATATGGTAGGTGAGGAGTATTAGGGAATCTATGGAAATGAAAAAGTTTATCAACTTGCTAGAAAGGGTACTGATATATTGTTTGTTGGACCGAAATCAGCATTGGGGCTACACATATACACAAAACCTCAGTAAAACCATGGATTAAGGAAAAACACCAACTGAAGTGGCAAACTGTCCAAGGCAGGAAAGTGGTCTTAGATCCATCCATCTCATCTCCCCCAAAATGAAATTGGATAGAACAGAAATACGAAAAGTAATAGCATTAATTTCTTAACATGGTTGCTTTAGGAAACCTCTATGTAAAGCAGGGCTCTACAGAATGAACCGACTTGTAGAATGTGAACTGTGCATTCTCTTTGACTGCTCATTTCTGCCAAGAAAGAGCCATAACCAAAGATGATCTTTAGGTTGCACAATAAGGATTTTAGGCAGACGTGCGGGAGGTTGATAAAACTTAAAAAAAACATCAGCTAACCCAATCTTTACATTCTTGTTTGTGAATAACAAACGGAGAGCATTAGACAGTACTGTATTTATGTGCTGGTAACCACAGTTATCATTGTAAATGTTGATTTTCTAAGTTTTTTTTAGTGTTCTTGTAAATATTTGGTCAGGAAATAAATTAGGAATAACATAAACTCAGATGCATCCAACCCACCTTCTTTCTCAAGTCACAAATAACACATCAAGTCTTCAGTAGCAACATTGACCAGTGTAAAGTTGTGAACACAATTTTATTTTTAAATATATGGATGCTTTAGCATTGGAGCAAGCTTTACACCTTGAGCATTCATTGTAAAAGTTTATTTTCCTAAGAACACTAGTATATTTTTCTTTTTGGGCATTCTCTTTACATGACTGGTGTTTATTATATACATCATTATCCAAACCATGACAATTACAGATATTACACAACTTTTTTCGGTTTAAATAGTGAAAGATTGCGCTTGTGAAATTCTGCCCTGAAAATTGGCACAAATAGGCATTTAACACTGTCATCACTATATTTCCTTTCATATTAAAACATCTGATGTGCTATATTCACATGACTTTCTCTACTCTACAATTTATTAGTGGGTATACAAATTATTCTTCCAAAAGTTTATTTTCTTATCCATTAAATTTTAATCAAGATAAATCTTTCCAGAAATAGCTGCATTACACATTTTGTTATAGATGCAAAGGGAACAGCAATAGTCAATTTTACAAATGACAATTGAGTCTGCTCTTCTGACACATTTCATACATCTAATGCTTTTTAGAAGACGTATCAAATTATGCTGTTTCAAACTTGGCAAAAGAGTTAATGTCCTTTTACAAAATTTCACCCTTGTATCAGATTATGCCTTTTTAAATGTGAGAACTGAGCAAAGATTTTCTCTGAAATTTTACACTTGTATAACCTTTTGCCTTCATGTGTCAAGTTATGGAATTTTAAAGACAGTAAATGCGGAAACCTCTTCTCATGAATTCCATACTTGAGGCTTTTTACCCTGTATAATTATGCATTTTTTAAGATAATAAATAAGTAAAGCTGTCACAAAATTTCACACTCAATAGGTTTTTACCCTCATATATCAAATTATGCTTTTTACTTTCATGTATTAATTTATGCAATTTCAAATATAATAAAACGGTCAAGCTTTTCCAACAAATTTCACACTTGAGACTTTTTACCCTCATGTGTCAAATTATGCGCTTTCAATTATGATAAATGAGTAAAGCACTTCTCACACATTTCCCACTTGGGCTATTTATCCTCATGTATCACATTATGATTTTCAAATGTGACATTCGAGTAAAGCCCTTCTCACGGATTTTACACATGTGAGGCCTTTTACCAGTGTATTACATTATGACTGTAAATATGACATCTAAGTAAAGATCTTCTGACAAATTTCACACTGGTGAGCCAATACAAAATTATGCAATTTTTAATTCGACAGAAGAGGAAAGCTCTTCTTGCAAATGCCACACTTGTAAGGCCTTTTATGGTTATGTAAAAAATGTGCTTTTTCAAAATTGACAACTCAGTAATGTGCTTCTCAGAGATTTCACTTCTGAGGTCTTTTACCACCATTATCATATTATGACTTTTCAAATTTGACATCCGAGTAAAGCTCTTCTCACAAATTTCATACTTTACTCTTCTGTATCACATTATGCAATTAAAATATGCTATTTGAGTAAAGCTCTTATATTACACATATATAAGGCTTTTTACTCTTATGTATCAAATTATGATTTTTCGAACTTGAAAATCAGTGCTCTTCTCAAAGATTTTACACTAGTGAGCCTGATGTATCATATTATGACTTTTCAAATGTGACAACACAGTAAAGTTCTTCTCACAGATTTCACACTTGTGAGGCTTTTTACCTTCATGTATCATATTATGCCTTTTCAAATTTGACGTTTGAGTAAAGCTGTTCTCAAATTTCACACTTGTAATGCTTTTTACTTTGATGTATAAAAATATGCCTTTTCAAGTTTGACATCCAAGTAAAGTTCTTCTCACAAATTTCACACTTGTGAGGCTTTGTACCCTGATGTATCAAATTATGTTTCTTCAAATGCGATATCCCAGTAAAACTCCTTTTACAAATTTCACACTTGTAAGGCTTTATATCCTGATGTAACAAATTATGTTTTTTTCAAATCTGACAACAAAGTAAAGTTCTTCTTACAGATTTCACGCTTGTGAGGCTTTATACCCTGATGTATCAAATTGTGTGTTTTAAAATTTGACAACACAGGAAAGTTCTTCTCACAGATTTCACACTAGTGAGGCTTTTTACCTTCATGTATCATATTATGACTTTTCCAATGTGACTTCTGAATAAAGCTCTTCTCACAAATTTCACACTTGTAAGGCTTTATACCCTGATGTATCAAAATATGGTTTTTCAAGCTTGACATCTGAGCAAAGCTCTTCTCACAAATTTCACACTTGTAAGGCTTTATACCCTGATGTATCAAAATATGCTTTTTCAAGCTTGACATCTGAGTAAAGTTCTTTTCACAGATTTCACACTTCTGAGGCTTTTTACCTTCATGTATCATATTATGACTTTTCCAATGTGACTTCTGAATAAAGCTCTTCTCACAAATTTCACACTTGTAAGGCTTTATACCCTGATGTATCAAAATATGGTATTTCAAGCTTGACATCTGAGGAAAGCTCTTCTCACAAATTTCACACTTGTAAGGCTTTATACCCTGATGTATTAAAATATGCTTTTTCAAGTTTGACATCTGAGTAAAGTTCTTCTCACAGATTTCACACTTGTGAGGCTTTTTACCTTCATGTATCATATTATGACTTTTCAAATGTGACATTCGAGTAAAGTTCTTCTCACAAATTTCACACTTGTACGGCTTTATACCCTGATGTATCAAATTATGTGTTTTAAAATCTGACAACACAGTAAAGTTCTTCTCACAGATTTCACACTTGTGAGGCTTTTTACCTTCATGTATCATATTATGACGTTTCAAATCTGACATCCGAGCAAAGTTCTTCCCACAGATTTCACACTTGTGAGGCTTTTTACCCTGATGTATCAAAATATGCTTTTTCAAGTTTGACATGTGAGCAAAGTTCTTCCCACAGATTTCACACTTGTGAGGCTTTTGACCTTCATGTATCATATTATGACTTTGCAAATTTGACATCTGAATAAAGCTCTTCTTACAAATTTCACACTTGTAAGGCTTTATACCCTGATGTATCAAAATATGCCTTTTCAAGCTTGACATCTGAGTAAAGTTCTTCTCACAGATATCACACTTGTGAGGCTTTTTACTTTCATGTATCATATTATGCCTTTTCAAGCTTGACATCTGAGTAAAGTTCTTCTCACAGATATCACACTTGTGAGGCTTTTTACTTTCATGTATCATATTATGACTTTTCAAATTTGACATCTGCATAAAGCTCTTCTTACAAATTTCACACTTGTAAAGCTTTTTTCCCAGATGTATCAAAATATGCCTTTTCAAGCTTGACATCTGAGTAAAGTTCTTCTCACAAATTTCACACTTGAAAGGCTTTATACCCTGATGTATCCAATTATGTGTTTTAAAATCTGACAACACAGTAAAGTTCTTCTCACAGATTTCACACTTGTGAGGCTTTTTACCTTCATGTATCATATTATGACTTTTCAAATTTGACATCTGAGTAAAGCTCTTCTCACAAATTTCACACTTGTAAGGCTTTATACCCTGATGTATCAAAATATGCCTTTTCAAGTTCGACATCTGAGTAAAGTTCTTCTCACATACATTACATTTTAGAAGCTTTTTACCCTCATGTATCAAATTATGCCCCTTCAGTTCAGATAACTGAGTAGAAGTCTTCTCACAAATTTCACACTTGTAAGCCTCTTTACCCTCCTGTATATTATCCGTTTTCATATTTGACAACTGAACAGAGGTGTTCTTACAAATTTTACACTTGTGAGGCATTTTACCCTCATGTATTATATTATTGCTTTTTAAATGTAACATCTGAGTAAAGCTCTTCTCACAAATTTGACATTTAAGAGGTTTTTTACCCTCATGTATCAAATTTTGAAAATTCAAAGCTGACAACTCATTGAAGCCCTTATTATGAATGTGAAACTCTTGTGACCTCTCTCCCTTATGAATCAAGAAACCTGTGCTGTCAATTCTTTCCGTATCACTACATTTACCAGATTTTTGTGAGTGAACATCTATTTCTACAGGTAGTATTTTTGGGACATTTCTTTCCGGAGTTTCACATTCAAGCTCTTCTCCGTAACTGAAGCTTGTGTCTTTCCATGAGGGTTCAGCAGAGAGCAATGGTGAATTGCAACAGCTATTGCCAGAAACTGCTTCTGTGTCTAATCTGAAATGTTGGAGAATTTAGAATTAGGTACAAAAACCAAAGAGTGAAAGGAATTAAATCTGAAAAGGGAATATGTCTTTCTTACTAATTGTCAAATGTAGATAAAAATGCTTCAAGTAGAGCAACCGCATTGTTTATTACAGTCAAAATGACTTTGTTAATTTGCTATATTTTTAAGTAATAAATAAAATCCTTCAAATGAAAAGCATGTTAATGGTGCTTCTAATTGGTAAGAATAATGAATGTTATGAATTTGTGTACAATACAGGAAAATCAAAATGGGAGGTAAAAAATTCTTGTCCAATTTAAAGGAAATAGGCGAAAATAACTTGTGACTCAAAACCAAGAAGTGTAAGTAAATCATTATACAAACGTAAATTCACAAAGTTTCGTTCCTTGTATGCATAACACTGTATCAGACAACTGTAAATACAAAGCTTATAAGATCTTATACCAAAGCATTGTAAATATGCAGCAACATAATTTATTGTGAACCTGGTCTTAAGGCAGAGAAAATAAAAGTAAAATATCATGAAAATTGCACCTTAGGTTCTAGCTTTTGAGGTAAAAGACATAGATAGAAGTGGGTGGCAATTTATGATCAAAACAAACAAACTCATTAAAATATACATCATATATGAAAATACTGTAAATCTGAACTACTCATCTAATTAATCAACTTTATAATTCCTGAAAATTCTCCAATAAGCTAAAGTGGGCTGTAGTTAGACCAACATATAAGAAAAAGATTCAAAACTTGCAATGGAAAATCACAAACCAATTTATGCTTGAGTTTATCCAAAATAAAATATGGATTTTTTTAGAACAGCTATGGTATTTATGCAGATAATTTCGAATTCTTTCAGAATAACAGACTGGGTAAAAATAAAGTCAATACAACAATCTACAAAGGATACTTTAAAAATGCAATAGGCAGAAAAGAACATGTGGTAGCAATTTTCCTCAATCTCTGTAAACTGTGTGATTGCATAAACATTGAAACACTGTCAGCAAAACTTAAAAATTGTGGTAATAAACATTGAAGTGGTTAAGCTCAAATTTATAAAACGGAGAATAATGCCTGGAAATATATAACCAATATCACATAATCTTTTAACAGAGTAACACAACATGCAGTGCCACAAAGATAAAAATTAGGACCATACTTATTCCTACTACATCAACAGCTTATTTATACAAATTAAAGATTTGAGGGGAATAGCTGTTGGTTATGCAGAAGACGCTGACTGTTGTTACAGGTAAGACAGAAATAGATGTACAAAAAGAGAGCAAATTCACCACAAAATCAGCAGACAGAAACCTAAGCATGGTACAAAATAAAAATAAAACAGAGTGGAAGTAACAGAACACATGCCAAAATTAAGTTACATTTGATTCTACCTCTCCAACCTTGTCCAAGAACAGTTTATGTGGAAGAACAACTAATCTCATTTCTAGGGTTAATCATAGACCATAATTTAAAAAGGAACTAACATTTGAGAGTGCACTAATAAAAGTTAGCGCGCACAGAGAGTGGCTGTTTTTAAGATAAAGCCACAGACTGGCTATGTGCGCTAAATACACCACTTATAGCAAGTTCAGTACTCATTCTAATGCATATTACTATCACTTGTGAGTAAGTAATGCAGGAGTTATGTAACAAAAAACCCCCAGTGTAATAAGACAGTGTGTGGAATACACCTATGCAATCCATAAATTACAACTCTGTATACATATATGAAATACTAAATTTACGTAAAAATCCATAATCACAACAAAAAACATGAATCCAATGTGGGAAGAACTTAATACAGTGAAACCAATATTAAATATTTAAGATTTTGAATTGGTTGACTCAACACCTATGATTTTCATTTACACATAATTAATGGAGGAATGTGTTTTTCATAGCACCTTTTCTATATCAATAAACCAGTTGACAGCAGCAGATAATGTAGAGAAGATACTATGAAAACATTTTCCTGCATTAATTATGTGTCAGTGAAACCCATCAATGTTAAGTAGACCAATTCAAAACCTTAAAAGCCATGAATGTCCAAAGCCATTACACTAGGACAAAGCACAGTTATTTCATAAATAGATAAATGGAAACTCCAAATCGCAAAAGCATAGAAAATAACAGCAAAATTATGTGCAAATCATGAACCTTCACAAATAAAGTTAACAAACGAAACAATCAAGTCCTATCTGATAACAATCTAAATGGAAAGCCAAAGCCTTTTTCAAAAGTATCTTCTTTTATAATTCAATGTGTGTGTATTCTAGCACATAGGCTTTATAAATTCTTTCTTAGTGTTCTACATACATATGAATTCTCCCTACAATTACAATCAATTTCTCATAATCAACTTAGCTTTTGCAGAGAAGACATAAAAATAAGGGTATGCATATTTACATAAAATCTAACATTAACTTTATAAAGGTTAGTGCGCTTGAGCACTTAAAGTGGAATACAATTTTGAAGCTAATATTGTAAAATTAGTAGATCATAAGGTGGTCATGATTTGTATTCACAGAAATCCAGGTAGCAATTTGCAAATATTATTTCAAAACTTTGAAATCATTCCTTAATATTATAAATCTAAGACTCAAGTTACAATAACAGGACATTTTAATATAAACTTTTTTTAAAGACAGTAGTGAAAATAAACAGCTTCATATTCCGCAAGAGGAATATGAATTCAGCTTGTTGAAATAAATGAACCTACTAGAGTGCAAAACAAGGCTAGAACTGCAATAGATCAAATAATTATAAATATGCATATATTTTGGTATACAACATTAGTGATGAGGACATGGTTTTTCAGATCATTTTGGGTAGTTAATCCACTTATATCATAATTTTGGTAATTTTAATGAAGTTAAATACAGATGTTTATGTAGGAGTTAGGATTGTTAATAATGAAAACATAAAATTGTTTAGCTTTGTTGTCAAGAGTAATTTGGGAAAATGTGCATATGATGAGTTTATGAAATCCATTACTTGCCGTTTAAATAATAACTCTATTACAGCAAGATTATTAAAAAGCAAGTTAAAGATTGAGATTCTTAAATAAATGTGTTATGGAGAGTAGTATAACTCAGAAACTTTTTAGAATTATGACTCCCTCCCACCCCCCAAAAAATAAAATCTAACAATAAATGTAAATCTAATTGGCAATGTTGAAACTCGTAGGTGGTTGAGTTCCACAATATTGAAGTAATAGGTGCAATGGTAAATTAGTCTCAGATCCAAATGCTGCTTTAATACTTTTAATACATATTTTAATGATATAACAAAATGTGCTGCAAAACCAATGATAAAATGAACATACGAATTACCATAGTTTCCATATTCATTTTTCCTTTTGCCTACTGATTTTAATAAGGTCAGTGCTGTAATTAAGAGCCTCAGTAATAAGAAAAGCATGTGCTGAAGATCACCTTTCAAGTTATTATAACTAAAAAATGTAGTGTGCACATTAGTGAGTTGTTAAAATGTTTTACAAATCTGGGAGGAGATTCTTCATCAGAGATGGGTAATGAAAGAAATGCTGAGGCACCGCAGAAGAGATCGCCGCTGACCCTTTGGCACCTGTCGAAGGGGCCGTCGCCATGCCATCCATTGCTGAAGCTACTCCAGGATTCGCCACTGCTGACTTGCCAGCCGCTCCCCTGGCATATGCTGGGAACGCTGCCTCACCGCTGCTGGTGACCAGGCCTTCTTGTGCAACAGCCACTGCTTTGACCCAGCACTAGCAACATCTCTCTTGCCCAGTCAACACCGCACCTCACCTTCCACTGCAACAGTTGACTCCACCAGCCTTACACAATATCATCACAACTCAACACCCCACGCAGCAGCCAGCACCACCACCTACTTCACCACCGCCACTGTCATCGTGATACAGTGCTGTGATATCTGGAGTACCTGGGATCTTCCTTCAAGATACGTATTCACTGCCACTCAACACTGGTGGCCTTCAACCTTTAAAGCCACAAGAATCATGACATCCCGGGGACCTACAACACTAATTCGCCTGGAATTCGCTGAATCGGCCGACGGTGATGCTGCCATGAGGCCCGGCCTGCCCTTGCTAGGGCAGGTTTTTCGTGCTGAGGTAAGCCGAGCGGAAGGCCGCCAATGCTGGTGCTATGGGCACGACACCATAACCTGTGCTGCACATCCGAGGTGCCACTACTGCAGTGCACCGACCTTGACTGCGCAATGCACCAGCCACAACCTCTGCCGATGCCACCAATACTGTGCCTCCTGCAACGGCCATGGCCACTTCACTGGGCAGGTGCAGTGCTGTCTCTATCCGAGAAGCTGTCGATCTACTCCGGCCTCAACTATACTCGCAGCTTCAGCTCCTCCGACGTCAACACCTCCATCACCTACAGCACCAGCCGCAACAGACAACACTCTGCGAGATGCGGCCTAGGATCTCCACACAGAGGTCCTCATCATAGGCTCCCGCATCTCTCAGCAAGATGAAATGTTATCTTTGCTCATCACCGCCGTCAACTCTGCCAACGCAGAGCACCATCTCCACCGACTTGGCACTATAGAATCAGTAATACAAGATCTTCATGCCATCACCACTGCCTTCACCACCAGCTGCATGCAGCAATTAGACAACAGACACCACAATCAGTGGCCTGGGACAAGTCATCGACAGCCTGCCAGTGAACTCGCCACTGCCTGCTCCAAGAGCTCACCTGGAAGAGTTTAGGCTCATGTTAACAAATCTTGTGGACCTCGTGAAAGTCCTAATCACCACGACGACCAAATTGACTCCAGTTCTCAGCGACTTGAAGGGTGGTCAGGAAAGACTGCGCATCTCATGTTGACCAACCTAAGCGCTCCTTTCAAAGAGTGCACAAGTACTCAAAATACATCAATAAAGATGAATGAAAATCACCTCCAATCCCGATCCACTCCCCAGGGGCCAATCAGGGCCCTGGCATGGTCATGGCTTCTCCTTCACCACCTGTCAGCGCAATAAGCTGCCAGATACCTTCCACACTGTCGGATGCTCAGCGGAACCCCAATACCTTACCTCACTTCTCCTTCCAATTCCTGTCCTTAACTTCACCTACCTATTCCCGTCCCTAACCCCCCCAAAAAATACAAATCTGTCACTAAGTATCTTTAAATCCTTAATATATGGCTGCTTTTTAAAAAAGAGCTAAGGGAACATGTGGATAATTATAGCCCGATTTCGCTATTACCAGTATTTTCAGTTATGAAAAAAGTTATCTTTAAAAGATTAATGTCTTTTTTGATAAGCATGATTGTATATTTATGTTTACACTTATCTAAAGCATCTGACCTGGTCAAACATGATTTATTATTACATAAATAACATTCATATGGTATTAATAACTTTTAATAAGGAATTATTTAAGTGTTTTGCATTATGTTTAAAAGATAGAAAACAGTGGAACTAGAATTTATTGATCCAAAATGAAATATAAAATGTGGGGTTCCCCTGGGTTATCTTTTTTTGGTCCTGTCTTGCATTTAATTTGTATAAATGACACAGTTATTGTTGCCAATGAGAATATTAGCTCACAAACTTTGCAGATAACACTAATAAACTTGTTACAGGATATAATAATGATATTGTCCAAAATGTATATAAAACAAAGGAAGCCATTTTGCCATGGTTTAAGAAGAACAGATGAATCATAAACAAAGAAAAGACATTAGCATTGCGGCATAAAGCAAATAAAACTATGTCTCCTCAGTACATCAAATTGGAAAATACTAATACCAAATATGTAGCACATACAAAATTTATAGGCAACTGAATAAATCATAATTTGGAATGGACTGTTCACAGAGATAATTTGAATAAAAAATTAAGTTAGCTTTGTTATAATTCACTTATATAACATAAGTCACCACATATTTGCCACTCAAAGTTGTGGTACTTAATTTTCTCAAGAACAAGCTTCAGTTTCATAAGACTCTTAGGTTTGTAGAGTGTGCAAGTGGTATTGAAGCTAACTTGTTGCCATTATGAAATAACACTGCCTTAAGACTTCGTTTGGAAGAATCAATAAAAAAGATGCCAGTTACTTGGCTCACATGCTTCCCTGTCCAACTGTTGAATAAGATTACACACATCCACACACAACACAAGTTGATCTTCTGCGTAGTACTTATGAAACTGTATTTTGCAATTCCTATGCTACGAAAATGTAATGCCAGGTGGTAACAAATTCTTCTCCTGTAGTCTTGAGCTCAGTAATTCACTTTTTTGTTTTGTGAGGCCTAAACCCCTCACTAAATCATTTAACTGAAATTGATTAAACTGTTGTGGTGAATTGTTAAATTCTTCTGGATCAGAAACCAACTTATTGTCGGAAGTCACGGAGCTGCTTTCAGATTCACTGAAATTGACGTCACTAGTGGTATAGGTATGGGGCTATGAGGAATAGGCATGTAGCCAAGTTCAGATTTGGATATTTAATTCCTGTTTCACTTTTGTTGTAGTCAGTGCTTTGCATATGCAAAAGTAACAATCGTCATGGTGATTCTGCTGCTCTCCCCATATCACTGATTTTGGCAAATGGCATTGCTTTCTGCTTTCCTTCATACCAATAACATAATTGCTCAACACAAATGTTATATGCAATATAAGACACAAACAATTTTTCCTGGTCACCAACTTTCTGTTTGAAATATGAGTAATATAGTTTCTTTGTTTGTGAGTCTACTTTATGTACCTTCCCATCAAACATGTAACACCCAAAATGTAACAAAACGTCTGAGGACTTTGTAGACACTGTCTCCTGCATAATCTTGATATAGAAGTCATACTCAAACTTTTATTTTAGTATTACACATATAGAGATGAATATGCATATTAATACAAGTTTTCAGCTCAACTGAAGTTGAGATCTATGATAGCTGTAAATATAAAGATAAATACCTCTCAAGAAGACAGACCTGACACACAGAATAAAACTGATTAAGTGCTGGGAATACAAACATTAACATCTGGGCAATAAGGGAGGATGGAAGTGAGCCGATTACGAAGAAACTGAACAACAGATTTACAATAATATAATGAAACGTAGCAGTAAGCAGTATAAACTGAATGAATTTAGCGCCATAGACATGTATGCACCTAATCATAAAAACTAGATGCGATATCCAAAAGCAGACTTCATTTTTTAAATCAAGACACTGATTTCCATTAAAGTCCCATATTTTCCTTTATACCACAGAATCAATGTTGATCAGTGTAGTTGACTGAACATGTATTAAACATTCTTTCTATTTTTTTGCTCAAAAACATGGCAATAACTAAGATGGAAAGAATGAATAAAGGAATAATATTATTAAAAATATATTAATACTGTGGGCAAAAAAGCATGATACAATTGGCCAGATCATCAACGAAGGCTTCGAGTATGAGAGAATTGAGAAAGTAAACCCGTATGGTACAATTGGGAAAGCAATGGAAGAGGCTTTGGCTGGGTATTCACCCAGAAAGTTTACCATCCCCATTCTGGTAAAATTTTGAACATTATATTTATGTTGCTCTAGCAATAAACGATTATAAAAAGACAGCAGAAAATAAAATATTAATTAGTTTGGAGATATTTACAAGTGAATTATGAGAAATTTGTAAGTCAAAGCTGCAAAGCTTTTTGCATATTTTGTATAATAGCTGAAGTATGTTATGACCTAACAGTGTTTTTGTCACAGTAGATATTAGTTGAGCAATTATGGATGTTACACTGGGCATTATTTTCTGTTTTGTGTGTGTATACAATTTATTTTTTCAGTACACACTGGTAATGAATCTGATTACAACATATAATGCAGCAAAACTTACTTAAATAGGATTGTTAGGTTTTGGTATCCAGAAACTTTCGTGCCTACATACAGAATTAAAGCTTATTCAGAAGTTTTGACATTGTTTCATTACACCTCTGAAGCATTTCATAAATGGCAATTAATAACATAAATATGACATAGAATGTGTATCATTACAAACAGGATTGGCTGTCACTTTTTAAGCCTTGTCCTCTGGTTGCTTAAGAATTATATCATGACCATCTATGTATAGGTATTGCTTGGAAGGAAATGTAATTGGGTTTTATTTTTACAGCAATCTCTGTGGAATAGCAGCAACTAACCAGCTTTTGTTTCTACACACATCTTCTCTGGAGGTAACTATTTTATACTCCATGGTATTTTCAATGAAAGCTGTGTAAATCCTTTTAGTCTTTTACTAACTTATGCATTGAAATTACAAGGTGTTTTATAGCTCAAGTCCAGCAGAAAGAATTGGGCTTTTCAATGATGAAATTATTACAAAAATTGGAGCTTGGCTTTTGAGATTACCCTATATACACATGCCCACATATATACATACAAGTTTTCTCTCTTTATAGTATTAGTATAAAGAAGCACCAATAAAGGAAAATGTAATACAAGTGTCAGAAGCTTTCTGATGGAAACATTAGCCAAGAGCCAGGTCTTACCTTGGTGATTTTACTGGACTGAAGTCCCCATCCTGTAACAGAATAATGCAAAAGTACAGTTTCACACAATCCCTATATAGTATTAGTTAGATGTTCTGCATCATATAGTTTTTCTTAAAGCAACAGATTTGATTTATTTTTAAATTTAGTATATGACATTAGCAGTTATGCAGAAACAAAGATTCAACATTGCATCATGTAATGGGGTTAAAGGAAACCCAGTATAGACAACAAAGAGCTCGCAAAAGAAATGTTTATCAAAGATAAATCAAAATCTATTATTCACTTAGACCAGTATTAACAAACGTCTCATGTGAGACATTCAAATGACTTTCTCCATGTGATGCATTCATACAACTTCCTTTAACAATGATAAATTCATATATTTTAGAATTTATAGGAAGAGTTAATTCCCATTGAAAAGAAAAGTAAATATAAATGCAGCATAAATGAAATTCTTTACATGCAAGTCACATAAGACTGCATGCATAGAGAAAGAATTCTGCATTTCTTTCTCCAAGTAGTGCAAATTTTTGAACAATGTGAGATCTAAAGCCATTCACCATACAATCATGGTACTCATCCATTTGACTATCTCACATCAGATGCTAATCTGTTGTTTGCTTGGTACAATACTTTATATATCCTATTTATTTATAAAGATTGGATTTTAGTTATTACTAGTTACATTATCCAATTTGAAAATTGAGATACAGTCATAAGGCTTACATATGAGTTTTACGTATCTAGAAATCTGGGCCAATTTAGTGTTATGCCTATGGTTGCATTCTGAATGCAGCTTTATTCTTCAATCCACATTACACTATAGTAGGTTTTTTCCTAAGATGATTTCAAACTAAGCAAGAAGTTCTTTGTAATTCAGAAGATACATGTCACACATATACCAATTTCACTGAATTAGGTATTTGCCTCAGAACTACAAAAGTAAGCCTATTATAGAAAAAATAAAAGATACAGTAATTGAAACTTATTTATGGATGCTCTTTAACTACTATGGTCCCATTCTATATGGGCATGAGAGACTGGAAATTTTGCTCAGAGGCTTGAGCCTCTTTTAGGTGCAGTAGATCTATGACACAGGACCACCAGTTTTACTTCCCTTCTGAGGGAAGCCATGCTAAGGATTTTTATGCCCAAAAAAATCCACTGCCCTCTGCTGGATTTATACTTGAGACCTTGGGAGCTAAAGGCTAGCATAGATAAAAGATACACACCATAATAGTAAGCCTTTGAGAAATTGTGTAAAACCTAAATTCTAAACCATTAGAATCCCAAAAAGCAGATAAACGAAATTAATTTGTAAGTTTGGATAAAGAAGAGTACACCAAAGGATGAAAGAGCTTCTACAATCCTCAGAATATACACAAATAAAAAAGATCCTATAAACAAACTCATCTGCATTACAAGTGAGAGCAGCAAAAACTCTTTGCAACAAAGATAACAAAAGACTACAAATAGGCAGGACTACAACTACTAAAATGTATAGTTTACCAACACTCCACAAAGCTGGAAACTAAATAAGACCAAACATATCATCTATTGAAATGCCAACAAATAAACTGCAAATTAATTAACCAACAAATTTCAAGAATTCCAAAATTTGAATCATTAAGCATTAAGAATTCCCTTGACCTAATAAAAAAAGATAGAGAACATACAGCTTAAAGATGACATATTAGTTTCATATAACATATTTTCAGTATTCCCAAATGTGCACAAGGATACAGTTTTAGCAGCATTAAAAATTGGTTCATCTCCATCAACAAGATGGAAATGGAAATTGAAGAGCTCATTAGCTTAACAAAATGGTTAACTGAGCAAACCTTTTTTTTCCTTTCTTTTTACAGTTTTGCAGGAAAACACTTAAGCAAAATATGGTTGTAATCATGGGAAATCAACTGTCACCCTTCAAAACCAAATTATTTACAGTGCTCTAGAGACAAAAGTAGTTAATGAATTTCCATGAATGTTAAAAACTTGGGTTAGATATGTTGGTGATGCATCACAGTGGTTAAAAGGAAAAGTTCACCAAATGTTCTACAATTATTGAATCTGCAAGATAGAAACATAAAATTTACTATGGGAATAAAATCTGACAACCAGCTTCCCTACACCTAGGCTTAAAAATTATGAAGAAAAATAATAGGTTGGCTTTTGGAGTATATAGAAAGAACACTCATACAGACAACTATATAAAAACTCATAGTCTTTACCTTCATTACACAAAGTTGCTGTATATGACAGTCTGACCTACAGATTAGTGAAACTTCCTCTCACTCAAAGACAACACAGCTTACAATTCCAGGAAATCTTAAATACAGCTACGAAAAATGGTTCAAAAAAGAATTGGACAGATTAATCAAACGGTTCCACACAAAAACATAATATGAGAAAACACATCTGTAAAATGAAGTAGGGCACATAGAAAATTTCACAAGATCTTCAAAGAAAAGCAACATTACACTCTGGAAATAAATTCAATACAACATTTCTATTAAAAACTAACCAAAAGGAATCTACTCCCTGATAAAAAAACTGGTATTTACAGGATAGATTGCAAAGACTGTGAAAGTGTTTAAGTAGATAAAACGAAATGAGATCTAGGGAACAGCTAATTCATAGAAGAAGAAATATAAGAAGTGATGCATTTTTGGTCAAAACGACATGAAATTATGAACTCAGTGACACTAATTAAGCAAGCACAAAAATCCACTGAACTGAAAATATGGGAAACATTATTTTTATAGAAATATTGACTAAGTTTAAGGAACTATGAGATCACAATGGGCCAAAAACTCATACAGCCAGCAACAAGGGCAAGTAGCAAGTCATGATCATCAGGACAAGCTATCCAGCCATAATAAGTTGACAAGAAAGACATTTCTTTAAACTAATTCTGAGTTAAATACCTAATTCAGTGAAATTTGTGTATGTGCAAATATAGCTATAACTTTTAAGCAAGAAGTGCTTCAATTACATGTGGAAATAGTATTCAAATGTTTATTCACAGTAACAAATTCTTGCAATGGAAACAAAAGGGAAAAAACCAAGAATTGCAAACTTTAAAACATGTCGAATAGATAAAATTTCAGAAATGTTATACTTGCACATGGAATAATTTGGAAACAGGCAACACTAAACAGAAATTTACAAATTCTGTTTTGGACAAGCTCTGCATTTTTCCTGTAATTAGCTTTTTCTCTTTTTTTAAATGTTTCTTGTACATAATTCTACAAACTTCAATCAAATAAAGCGTCTTTATAGGCTATTTACAGAATATCTAACATATACATATTATTTGACGTGTAACGGTAAAATCAGACTAAAAAAGTCATTGCCATAGCATCAGAACAGTTCAAAAACATTTCAGAGAGAAGAAAAGATAACAAACAATTTTCTTCCATGGGGTGGGAGGGTTTTGTTGAAAATCATCTTGTTGCAACCTTGGAAAATGATGAATTTAAATAATGAGAATGGCATTTATCCAACTTTTTGTTTACGAGTTATCCTGTTCTCTCTTACTCTCTCATAAACTGGGTTTTTGTAAAACAGTACTGTGCTTGCAAACATGTATTGCAATTGCTTTGCACACATTTTTTAAATTAGATTGACAAATTAATTTTATTCACTCCTCCATTCTTTATGATATTATTGTACAATAATCTGGAAGATTTTTATGGTAATTCCTCTTCTCCTTATCCCTTAAAATTATAATTTCGTACTGCAATGGCTATTCCTAATAAGCCATGAAAAACTCTCCGATATTCATGCAATTAGATGTGAAATATTGGTGAAATGTCTGACTTCAACTTGCTCACAAGTTTTACAAGTTTTGCAAATACCACAAAGCCTAAAAGTACCTGGACAATCAGCAAGTGAAATTTTGCACTTTTATACCTTCTCTTTGGTCTAGTCCTCACATAATACAGAAATCCTTTAAGCATACAACCGAGGTGAAGTTGGTGAATATAAAGATCCCGCATTCCCAGAACACCACGTTAATCAACCTTTTTAGAAAAGACACACAGTCTACAACCATCGAGAAAAATAATCAGTTATTAACTACAAAATATAAGTTCACTGATTACAAATGTTAACTGGACTCTTCTCTCTTTGTACAACTATTTAACATACCCTGCTAACAAGCTTGAGGACAACACACAAAAAATAAAACAACACTTTTTTACATGAGGGTTATTACAATATTTTCCCTTGGTATCTTACCATTATAAGCAGATTCTATTTTGTTTTTCTGTGTCTTAGATTTAAATCATGAACATCTATATACAGGATGGAAGATGAACATCCTTGAACAGGATAACCCTTTGTAATGAACAGAACAAAAAATTTTAGTGCAATTTTCAAAATAGTTTTACAGAAAATAGCAAAAATTGCTTTGTATTAACTATATTTTTTCAAATAGTTCTTAGAGGACATTGAAAGCTAAAGATTATCTGTATGATTAAATACACTTTGAATTAAGCCAATTTACACTGACTGTTATAAAGGCTTTTGAAATTTGTTTCATGTGAATCTACATTGTTGTCCACAGAATACACAACATGACAACACTTAAGATTGAAAGAAACACACTTCAGCCATTTGTTTATAAAGAAATGTACTTCTGCTGCTGTTTACTGTGCTTTTGACTTGTTTTTGAAATAATGGATTACCAGTTTACAAAATGACTTGTTTACCAATGCCAAGTATTCTTGAAATGCTGCTTATTTAAGGTGAAGCACATCATAATGTGGCAACTGCAGCAAGAAGTTATCAAAAATCATTTCCAAATAGATAAGCACCACATCATAGGACATTTGTTTTCATCTGTCAAAGAGTTCTAGATACACAGGAAGTATATCTCCTCATGTTGAAGGAGCTGGTTAAAGAAATGTTGCACAAGAAGAAGAAATCCTTCACTTGGTGGAAGAAGATTCTAGAAGCAATAGCCGTAGTATAACTAGCACTAGCGGCATATATCAATGAACTGTTTTGAGAACATTAAAAGAAGAATTGCTATGCCTTTATCATACTCAGTGCATCCAGGATCTCTCTGAAGCACATTATGCGCCAAGGGTAGCATTTTCTGAATGGTTTCTTTAACACTCTCCCCTTAAAATTCTTGCAAAGGATGAAGCAATGTTTACCAGAAATGGAATAATTACCATAATGCAACATCACGGCTTACGAGAATCCACACTCAATAAGACAAGACAGCTTTCAGCACAGATTTTCTGTAAATGTTTGGGCAGGAATTAAAGGAACATTAATTGTTCCACGGATACTTCCTCGTGTTTTGAAAGGCGCCATCTATTTCTAGTTTCTTCAAGAAACATTACCTCTTCTGCTTGAGGATTTTCCCCTGGCAGTAAGAAATGATGTGGCTATTACAGGATAGTGCACCACCACACATAAGTAGAGCTGTGTGTGGCCATCTGTGCAACACCTAAGTACAATAGTGGATCACTCAGAATGGACAATAATATGGCCAACAAGATCGGCAGATCAAAATCCAATCAAGTTTTTTTCTTTGGGGCTATGTGAAAACTCACATATACATTACAAAAGTGCCTGATGAAACATTGCAAGATGGAATACTTCGAGCAGTAGAAGAAATCAAAAAACAAACCATACCTGCTTCGTAGAGTGCAATAGAATTGGAGAAAATGTGAAGCATGTATGTTGACGAGAGGTGCACATTTTGGACAATTTCTATGAACATTAAAAAGAAATTCTCATTCATTTTCTATTCTTGTCTTACTTTAAATATTCACAAAGTTTTATAAATCACTAAGAAAGGAAGCATAATCATGTAACTTGGGATTTTCAAACTTTCGTTTACCTTTAGCTGGTAATTTTGCTCAGAGGCCTCTTTATCAGGCTTGAGGTTCTTTTACGTGCCATAAATCTAGGACACGGACTGCTGGCTTTTACTTTCCTTCTGAAGGAAGCCATACCAAGGCCATCGCCCTTCGCCGGGTTTGAACACACGACCTCAAGAACTAGAGGCTAGCATGATAGTTATACACCACAGAGGACAACAATACAATCATATATATAGTTTTCTGTTTATTTATATACCGGAAATGTTTACTTGTTTGCTGGCATAGCAGCAGAAGCTGAAAATTTAAAGTTAATCTGTTAAATTGGCTACATTGTAATACTGTGCAAAATAAAATAGTAATTATTTCAGTAAAACATCTATTAAGGAAAACACTCAAAACAATGTGCTCTTTCATAGTTTGAAACAATGACTGCAAGTCCCCTTCCACTCTGCATAGTACTGCCTCCTTTTGCAAGCATTTGTGATAGTGCAGAATTCCCCAAGATGCTAGTAGCAACACAAGGAGTGGGAAAAGTGACAGTTTTGATGAGAGAGAGGAGTGATTTAAGAAAGAGACAGAGATACACGGAATTCACAAATATTTCACCAGAAGGGTGACAGCAGAAATACGGGCAATTGAACTCTCATACAATGTTATGTAAAGCACCAATCAAAATAGTTGTTACAATTATTGCAGCCAATGTGCATATCAGGGCAATCTCATACAAAAGGAGGAATTTTGTTCAGCAGTTCACTTCACTAAATTGAGTTATATTTATTGACGCTCTTTAATGCTATGGTTCTTAGCGTCCCTTTCTACATTTGGCGTGGTCCCATGTCATAGAATTACAGCACATAAAAAAACCTCAAAGCCTGGTAAAGAAGCCTCCGAGCAAAATTACCAGTCTTTCACGCCCAATATAGAATGGGATGCTAAGGACCACAGCGGTTAAAGAGCGTCCATACATAAAACTCATTTTAATTTAATAGAAAGACCAGAAATTTTGCTCAGAGGCCTCTTTATTAGGCTTGAAGTTCTTTTATGTGGCATAAATCTATGATATGGGACCACCCGGATTACTTCTCTTCTGAAGGAAACCTGCTATGGATTTTTACACCCAAAAAAATCCATCGCCCTCTGCCAGATTTGAACCCATGGTCTCAGGAGGCTAGCATGGTACCCTCAGACCATGGCAGCAAAAAAAGAAAAAAAAAATAGATCAGGGAGTGATGCCAGGTAAAGTTCAGGGAGAGATCCTAAGGGAGGAGGGAGATATCATGTGATGACAATGAGTTCCCATAAATTACTAAAAATAGGGTTACCAGGAAAAAAAGTTACGAATATAGCATAATTATGTAAATACGGTAAATAACTCGAAAGCCACTTTTACTTTTTATATCTGGAATAAAATCCAGTTAATAACCAAACATGTGCTTATATCATTGCCTTCACCAACTCCTGATATAGTCGATAAGAATAGACTTAATTTCAGGGATTTACCAGCACAAGAGAGGAGCCGGAGGACTTCAAACCAGATATCACCAGAAGGCAAGTAAGCATCTATGCTGAAATTAACGTAACCTGAGTAGCAGCCTTCCCGACCTATCACAAGTATGAAGAATTATTTTCTACTCCATAGCAAACTCAATGAAAAGTCAAATCTTTCTTTGCAATTACACTCTTTTACAACTTCAATGAGTTTGTACTGTAGTTTAAAGGCTTCATAAATCTCTTTTAGTAACTTATGAATTGAAATTACAAGATGTTTTATATCCGATGTACCTTAGAAAGAATAGTGCTTTTCAATCATGAAAAAATTATCAGAATCAGTTTTGAGTGGTTTTCCAGATCTATCTGTCCATCTGTCTGTCTGTATCTCTATCTGTCTGTCTGTCTATCTATCTATCGATCTATCTATCTATCTAGCTCTCTCTCTCTCTCACACACAAATATATAAGTTTTCTTTCTTTATATTATTTATGATAAAATAAAAAACATTAAATTCAAATGAGTTTTCAGGTAAATAGTTTTGTCCACAATCCAGTCATATCTGAATATATTCATAGAACATTTTATTCCAGTTATACCAAAGAGAGTTAGGATAGTTGGACTGTGAAAATGAAATACTGAACTTTTCCAAAATACACATAATAATTAGGTATATGAAACATTATAAAGAGTGTGTGTCTCTCAACAAATTTTGAAGACTCCTTCACCACAGAATCATGTCCTTCCTGCAGGACACACACTAAAAGACATTCTCAAACATTTTAAAATTAGGCAATTAGGATATCTACATATTCATACCCAGTTTCATCCTAGTTTTCGCAGATATTAATGTAAGCAGATTTTTTTTGTATCCTTTACTGCAAATAAGGCTAATCATTCTTTCTTTTAATTTTTAGGCCTTGCAGTCCTAAGGGGTAAAAGGAGAGACATTAAACCTTATAATGGGGTTGTCTGTATTCTTCCAAAAATTTAAGTTCTCTTTGTACTTTCCAAGTAGGAAAAAAAGTATAGCTGATCATCAATTGCTACAATATCATAGTATTTTTGGTATGACATCAACAAAACATCCCTCAGATATCTTATAATTTTCAAGAACTATCACCAGTATTTCTTTCAACCTTTCAAATGCAACATCTGGCACACACTTATACACATTCATAAAACTATTTATGTTTATTATTTTGTATTACTTAGTTCCAGTACTTTATAAAGTGCATAATAAAAATTCTAACTGCAGTAGATTTCAACAAACTTACCTTAATGTCACCACAAACAGATGAGGTTTCTGTTTCCAGCCACCAAAGTTCTTTTTCAATTTCTACGTTGTTATCCATTTGGTGATCATTGTTGTATTTAACATTCATTACAGGATCTGTTGGAAGAAATTCTCTCTCCTTGTGTGAAACAAAGTCTGAAACCAGAGTCTGCTCCTCATTTTCTGTCTTAATACCTACCTCATAATTGTTGCTGTATGTAATAGTTTCAGACTTAATCTGCTTTACGAGATGTTTGGTAAACAATTCTGTCTCTTTCTGGGAACAAACGTCTGGAAAAGGGCTCTCAGATTTAAAATCTGTTTTGATTGCCACATCACAATCACCATTCAAAGTCCCAGCATCATTGTTTGCCTTCACTGTAACATTTTTGATAAAGAACTCTATGTCATTCTGTGAGGCTATGTCATTCGAGAAAAGATCCCCTTCTTTGATTTCTATTTTGGTATCCATTTTACAGCTGTTGCTGCATCTGATAGTGCTAAATCTGTGGAGAAACAAACACATCATGAATAGCAAAACAATGGCAAGCAATGTGTAGATTACCTGTACAGTTAGGTCTACTGTATATAGTTGAGGTGTGTGACTGTTACTGCTCCACTGCCACTATCCTTTCTGCAGTCATTAGCTCATCTCACATGTCCTCAAATATAATACACTCAACTGTATGTAGTTGTGCCAGTTACTGTCCCACCTCCACTCCCCTCTCCAAAGTCATTGGGACATCTTATATGTCTTCTAAAACTATACATTCAATAACTAAATGTTCACAAGACAAGACTACTGTATTTTTTACTGCCCTATCTTCACTCCTCTCTGCAATCATTAGCTCATCTCACATGTGCTTAAATATAATACACTCAACTGTATGTAGTTGTGCCAGTTACTGTCCCACCTCCACTCCCCCCTCCAAAGTCATTGCGACATCTCACATGTCTTCTAAAACTATACATTCAATAACTAAATGTTCACAAGACAAGACTACTGCATTTTTTACTGCCCTATCTTCACTCCTCTCTGCAATCATTGGCTCATCTTACGTATCTTCTAACACCATACACCCATTATGATCAACTTCTTGTTAATCCAGATAAATTGTTAAAATAGCTTCATTACACATGGGTACAGCAGGCAGAAAAGTCAAATTTTCAGAAATCTTATGTGCTACATTTACATGCACTATCACTTATTTTTATGTAACTTCTACAAACTACTTTTATGAAAACTTATTACTTTCTGTAATGCTTCACTATGGTAAGTGAGGAATATTGCATTCTACCCAAAAATTTAATACTGTAAAATCAAACATTTGATACTCTAAAATATGTTATGAGGACTCCTGAATTAAAAAATTACGTTTTGCATATGTATGTGTTTATGTGCATGCATCGTCAGCAAACCAAAACAACAAACTCTATGAATACCAAACTTGGTATTTAAAGTCAGGATTTTTCAGGTATGTGGCATGAGGCTTTCAACAAAATCACCCTACCCCAAAGTACCCTTTATATGGAAAAATGGTCTTCACAATTTTGAATAAAATAGCATAATGTATGACAAAATGTATATTTTGAATTTTTTGGATATAGTATGTAAAGTCATCCTCATTCTTAATGACCTTTGTATAATAAACTGTAAGAGACAGACAGTACACAAAAAATGTAGATCTAGTTACAGGACACAATCTATGTTAAATCAGTTTTTGTGGCATCAGCGCTTTCTAAGATATCAGCTTTTATTGATAGGGATTTTCAAATATAGAACACTTTTCACTTCCTCTACTATCCATACTCTTGAGATTTTATGCAAAATAAATGTTTGAGACTACACAAATAGGAATAAAATAAATAAACATATAAATAAATAAAAAAATATAGTAAAAACACTTAAAGGTATGTGAACAGCATAACTGAAAAACAGAAACTTACATACCAACTTGGTATTTAGCAACTGCATCTTCCAAGGATATCACACTAAGAATTTCAAGAAGATCCCTCCACTGTAAACTCTTCTTTATGATGAAAAATGTTCATATTTTATTTTCTCAAGAATGGCACAAATGATTTTGAATAAAATATTGTATTTTTAATATACTTGTATAACTAATTAAACGTAAATGTTGATTTTTGGGAACAGCCTATGGAGTTGTCTAAATGATTTTTGTATAATAAAATTATTAAACTGTGAAAGACAAAATCTTACTACACAAAAAATGTAGATCTCTCTGAAACACACTTTATTTCAAATAACCTTATCTGTGACATCAGGCATATCCTAGATATACATTATACGAGAAGCTTTCAAACATGTAACGCAAGAAATATTCTTAGTCCAAGGTTCATATGACCATGTGCAACCAAACTGATAACAAATGACAACTAGCTCTATTGCGTTTCTTATTGCAGCTAACATGTACAACATTTGTAACAATCGTAAAATCCTATTGCTCGTCCACTGCTTTGCATACAAGCAGTCTTACGTCATGACAATAATGGAGTGTTCAGTAAGTGATCAATGCGTGAGCTTGCCAACAGTATCTGACAGGTTTAGTTACTGTCATGAAGTCTCCCGAGGTTGCAGGTTCAAACCCGGTGGAGGACGATGAATTTGTTTGGGCATAAAAATTGTTAGCATGGCTTCCTTCGGAAGGGATGTATTGCCAGTGATACCATGTCATAGATTTACGACATGTAAAAGAACCTCAAGCCTGATAAAGAGACTCTGAGTAAACCTTCCGGTCTTTCACGTCTAACATAGAATGGATGCCAAGAACCATAGCAGTTAAAGAGTGTCCATAAATAAAACTCAATTTCATTTTTTTTTCATGAAGTGTTCATAATCTCCAATGTAACTAAAATGGTGCACAAAGATAGCTAGTCAGCGTAATTTAAGGACAAAAAATAGATGTGGCTGCATTCTTTAAGTGAAGCAAGAGGCATCATTTTGCTACATTGCATTCTTTAATACGGTTACATGCAATGTAAGTAAACAAATAATTATAAACCTTAAGTTATGTTAAGAAGGTATTCTCCAGGATGAAATTAAACTAAAAAGTAAGTCTAAACACATATTAGACTAAAATGTACTTCGAAAAAATGTGCCATTCACGTTGGAGTTAGAAAAAAATCTCACACCACATAATGGAAAGTTGAGCCCCAATATTAATAATTGGTTTGAATTTTTCAGCCCTTTATAATTTTTACTTTCTCTACTATGTATAGTACGTAGGGGAAGCATTGTATTCCACCAAAAATTTGATACCGAGATTTCACTGGAAATATGTTTTGAGATCCCCTGAATCCAAAAAATGCACTTTTGGAAACATGTCCGTGTGTGTCTCTGTGTGTGTGTGTGTCTGTGAACAGCATAACTCAGAAACAAACAGTCGGATAAACACCAAACTTGGTATTTAGGTTCAGTATCCTCCAGAGATGCGACACAAAGGTTTTGAAGAAAATCCCCCCACCCCAGGTTACCCTTTACATGGAACATTTTTCCAAAATTTTAATTCTCTCAAAAATGGCTGTAACGATTATGATTAAAATATCATATGTTTAAGATATTTTCATGACAAATAAAATGTATATCCTGAATTTTCTGGGAATCTCTCCAAAAGTATTCTTCATTGTGAACGACTTTTGCATAACTGGTAAACCATAGGAGATAGACAAAATTTTACTACACAAAAAATGTAGATCGCGTTAAAATACACAATTTATGTCATACATTTTTTTTATTGAGTGAACCATTTTCAAGATATTGCTTGTTATTCCCTTAAATTTTTCAATACTTATTTTCTAAAATGGGAAGTCGTTATTTGTTTTTTTTTTGTCTTGGATATGCAAAGAGTATTAATCTGTGGCAAGGAGAAAGGTGCTGCACATAGCAACCAGCTATTAAGAGATATGTCTGTGCTTATATTGCCCCTGTAAATACAAAACAAGGGGAACATAGTATGCCTTAAACGATAGTAAAATATTTTTAGAACTGGTCGCTAAGTGTAAAATGTAATTCTCTTTGCATGTCAAAAGATCGTTTCTGAAAATGTTTATCTCAATTAATATGAAATAGATGGAGAATAAGAGTTTGTACAAGAGTAGAGAAAGCCATGTGAGTGTATCATATCAGATTTTTTTAAAGTGCTGCTGAGATTCAGTTGTTTCTTGCAACGTCATGGAAACAGTATGAAGTTTCAAGGCCAGCATATAGAGATGTACGACTCGATTCTGCTTCCTGTATTAACCTTGTACGTACAACAAAATGTGTAATGAAACTATTTTCACAAAAGTTTAATCCATTAACAAGAAGTAGATAGAAAAGTCAGCTTTCTTGGGAATAGTTTGTGGTGGCTATGTAAAAGTACACAATAGTGTTTAGAGAAACTTATGTGAATATAACATCTGATATTTTTAAATTCATGATTATTAACCTTCTGGTGGTAATCTGAAATGATCCTTGGACCCTACAGTATATTTTGAATAATATAAATGAAATATTCATCAAGCGATATTATGGCCTCAATGAGCAACCTTATAACCTTACTTTCACTAACAAGTTTAGTAAACAAAAAATAAATGTAGTCATTAATGAAAGTATAATGGCCACATGATGTGTTGAATGAGCGGGAATGCCAATTTTGCCACTTTAGCTTGCTGGTCCATGTGCCATGCTTAAAAGATATCGCAAGTGGGGATATTTGTGTGTTTGTGCTGTGATCTGAACATTGTTGTTGTTGTTGTTGGTTTATTTATTGACATTGTACCAGGTAATGCCCAGGATATCCATGTCTTATGTCAGAGAAAGTGAGAAAAGTACAAAAACATGGTAATGAATCATCTTGAATATGAGTTCTACCTGGGATTATAGTTATATTTTACATTTGTGGAGAAATCTAAGGGGATGTGGTGCTATATGTTGGATGTCTGAACATTTTAAATGTGTGAGAATTTCTGTTAACTATGATGAACCTCTGGGAGTCAACACACAACTGGCGCACGCACGCACGCACACACACACACACACGAACACACTGAAATAATCATGCCATAGAAGTTAGAGGAAGAGAATTATTCAAAAAATTACCTAGAGAAATAAAGAACATAAACCAGCCAAATGTAATGATGAAAATAATAAAGAAATACTTAATAGAAAATGAAATTTATAGTATAGATGAATTTAGACATGGTAAAGCAATGTAAAGTGAAAATGATATTTAAGGTAAACTGAATGTACATGCAATGTAAAAGAAGTAATGTAAAATTATATGCTGTACTTGTTAATTATTTTATATTTGTAATTGGACAAGTCCTTTAAATGTATTTAAAAGGATGAAAAATAAATAAAAAATAAATAAATGTCAGAATTTTGTTATGATAAGCTATTTTAAACTATCCTTAATGTTTTTAATTCAGATATGGATGACTGACAAACTGCACAAGCTGTTACACCTGGTCACACATTCACTACTATTATAGAGAACAATAAACAAGTGACATGCTGCTACTACTCAATAAGCAAAGCAAGAATAACATCAGCAGTTATCCATTTATACCAAATGTCAGCACACAGATAGCAGAGGTATCTGTTGCTGGAGTCATGCACAAAGCACATGGTATAATGTGATAGGGCTTGGTAACCAAGGTATAGCATATAGGTTGCTATGACAATTTTCTTTTGATTGGTAGATTACTGGTTGCTTGGTGACTATAATGACATGTTTATCCCTTCTCTTGTTTTCTGCAGCTCATTACGATGTGGCTGGGAAATAACAATTACCAACTTAGGATGTACCGAATATCAATATAATTGCTTATTTTCTGTAGAGGGTGCAATGATGTTTTAAATATACAACTAATTCCTAAATTCCTACTTAGGCCATATATATGCATGCGATGTCATACTACAAAGAATGATGCGAAGCAGCATAATTTTTAGTGGTCTATTTATGCATGCAGTGTGCCTCACTGCATATTTTTGGGAATATCAATTCTACCAGCCCCTTTTTACATTTGGTTTCACAGCAAGTATTGATCCTGTGTGTTGTACTATTGCTATAAACTCTGAACTTTATAAAAAAAAAAAAAGTACATCTAATAAACAATACAGTAGACCCTCGTTTAACCAAATTCCAAGGGACCGAAAAACAGCCAATTCGGTTTAATGAAGTTTGAATTAACGAGGTTTTGTAAAAATAGTCCCGTGTTATCTGAAATGGTAAAACATGACTGTTGAGTTCTCTTTCTCTCTTGTTATGTGTACCAACAGATGAGGGTGTTCCACTTCTAAGAAAAAGTAAAAATAACTATTGTATACAGTATATGTGGCATTTGTTTAGTTGAGAAAATATACTGTCAAATGCTTGTAATTTTTTTTAAACAGTACTATTTGGAACAATATTCTACTCATTAATTCGTGAGTCGTATAATACAACAAACGACAACCTTAAGAAACACTTTACATACACCATTCTTTTAACACTAAGTTTTAATCGGAACATGTGTTTAAGTTAAAACTCTTATCCATTACACATTTTAGTTCTATAATTTGAAAAAATCATTAACTGTCGTTGGTGGACCATTGGTTCGTAATATTATGACAATCTCTGAAGATACCTCATCCAGGGCAGCCTGAAATGACATCAGAAGTGGCAGAAATCTCTTGAGAACAGAAATTGCAGCTGTAAATTCAGTGCGGGGTCACTGTGTCATATCTTCATGTTCCACATCAGAAGATGACAGTAAAGAATTATCATTCTCTTCTGCATCATCAGCAAATGACTGGTTCTTCAGCAGCACAAGTGTTATTCACCTACACCAACCAGGTGTAGTCATGTAGAAGAGGATTATCAGAATACCAATTGTATCCACATTATAAGTTCAGATGTGGATCATCGGTTTCCTGTTCAGTTTCAGCAGCGTTATCAGTTGATGTCCAGGCCTTCTTAAAACAGTTGGTTATGGTGTCTGTTGTAACTTCAATCCCAAGCAGCAGATAGCTTGCAGTACATTCCAATGTGGAACTGTTTCTTGTAGTTCTATTGCACTGATGGCAGTTTTAACCAATTGACAACTGTAATTACGCTTCATTGAAGCAATTAGTTCTTGATCCAATGGTTGCAGATGGCTCGTAGTGTTAGCTAGTACGAAAACTTCTATGTTCGGAAGTTCCAGGTCATCAAACTGATGTACCAAGCAGTGGTCCAAAGTTAGCAAAATGTTCCATTTCTCGCAGCCATTTGTTGTTGAACCTTAAAGAGATTTGGTCATTCAAGCTTTACTATTATTCTTGTACTGACTTGGCTGATTGAATAGGTTGACCTTTTTAAAACAATGCGGATTTTTGTATTTTCCAATCACTAATGGTTTCAGCTTCTCAGAACCATCTGAATTACAACACAGCACCACCGTCAGTCTCTCCTTGCTGCATTTTCTCTATGGCACTTTCTGCCCTTGGCATGTAGTGTTTTTTCAGGCATCAAGTTATAGAAAATGCTTGCTTCACCCATATTGAATACATTTCTTGGGTGATGATGGGAGAGCTTAGAGTGAAACTCCTGCGCCCACTCATTGGCAGCTTTCTCGTTTACTCTATGTGCCTCCCCACAGACACTGACAGCACTGATTTTATGCCTCTTCTGAAACTGCCATAGCCATCCCTCAGAAGACACAAAGTCAGAAATTCCTTCTTTCTTGGGGATTTCCCAAACCTTCTTTTGAAGCATGGGGCTGGACAGTGAAAAAGAAATTTAAGAAAAATTATGTGAAATGTGTAACGGCAAATACCGTAGTGCATATTCGGTTTAAATGAAGAATAACGTATGGAATATGTAATGAGCTGACCAAATTTTAGTTCATAGTACAAGTTATCCAAAATTTGGTTTAAGCAGTAGATTTTTCCATGTAATTCGGCAGAGACCGAGCAGCTACTATGGATTAACTGAGTTTTCGGTTTATCCAATTTGGAATTAGCGAGGGTCTACTGTACAAGGTTTGTGGACAGTGTGTTTAGGAACTTGTATGGGAAATTACCTCTTCTTGTCATGATCCTTGTAATTTTCTGATGCAACATCTTAAATTGAGCTCCTAATATGAATTTCTCCTATAAAATGTTCCATATTTCTACTTGATAAAAGTCTGAACAATGAAAATCAGATCACTGTAGCAACACGTGAAAGCACAAACTCTATGATAAAACCATGAAGAAAAATAAAACAAAAAATCAGAAATGTTCATAATTTTATCAAATTTCAGATACATTACCTTAATGCCTTCTCATACATTTCTTGCATATGCAGTGTGTTTTGGAGGGAATGCAGGGGGGAAGGGCACAGCCCCCCCTAAATATTTGGGGTAGATTTTTTTTAAGTCTATTTCCTCATAATTTACTATAAAAATATTGCCAAAAACATTAGTAAATAGTTTTTTATTGCAATGTCTTTAAAAGCTGTCGTAATTAGTATGTAACACTTATATATGGTTAGTATGGAAAGTCAGTAGATGGCTCTAGCCTTTAATCAAAAGAATCTGGAAGAGGTAAATTTTATTGGAAGTAAACATGTTGCTAGCAGTGTAACAGTCAATGACAGCCAACATAATATAGTATACTACATATTCTTTCCGTTGCAATATGCTATGGTGATAAGATGTAGGGCCACAGTTGGCTTTACAGTGCATATGCTAATGAATGCTGAGACAAAATTATTGCTCAGAAGAAGTGTTACTTCCACATTGGCTGTAAATTACGATTTATCAGCGTTAAACTTTGCAATCATGAGCTTAATGAAGTGGCTGATGAAGAGACGCCCTTTAGAAGAGTTACAAATGATGCAAATAAGAGGGAATATGATGATTTTAAAACCACCATTCCATGTGGTTCTGAATTTGAATGTTCAAGCTTAAAGTTAAGAATGAAGATGATATAACTTCAGCAAGTAACAAAACTTCTGTTATTCATGATTGTTGATCTCAAGGTACCAGTATTTATTTATATATATTATAGGTGTTTTAAATTCTTATGTTTTTCTCTTATTACCGAATATATAATTTTATTTCCTTACGATCTTCTTGCTTCTTCATGAAAAGCTTATATCTACAGCTGAGTAGTAACGACTGAATTATAAATTCTTTATTCTGTTATTTTTATAATGCCTTTATTACTTTATTTGAAGTTGCTAAAACAAACTTCCCTTAACGTTCAGCTTTAATACAAAAAGTTTTTGATATTATTTCAACTCCTTAGTATTTTATTGCATGATCTTTTCAGGTATTTTATTGACTAAAATCCATGGCTTAGAATAAAATACACTTTTCTCGGATGCGTGAACTCTGAAGTTAGTGCAGTTGGTATAGATACAAAAAAGGGTGCTGGTATTAAATTTGCAAAAAAGTGGATTCAATGTAAGATTGGTAGTAAAGCCAATACTAGTGATGGGCCTAAAGCTAAAAAACAAACTGCTTTAAGGAACAAAATTCACAAACACAAAATTTTTCAGTTACACACAGCCATTGGAGCAATACAAGAGAAAGAAGGTACTTGAAAATAATGTTGCTAATATGAGTGCAAAGTATGAAGAAACAACTGTTAAGATTTTTCAGACTGCTTATAAGATTGCTAGGCAGAAGAGGCCATACATGGATTTCCCTGTAGATATAGAACTGCAAGAGCTTAATCGCAAACCATGGGCAGAGTATTACAGTCCAATCACAATTGTGCTAACATAATCATATCATATCTCAAGGGGTTATGAGTAAAATTGCTGCAGCAATAATACAAAATAATAGTAAAATAAGTCTTTTTACTGATGAGTCCACTATTTTAGCCCACAAATCAATATTGTGATTTGGTTGAAATGTAGCATTTTGGATGAGGATGAGCCAGTATAACTTTTTGGGGATTTAGTGGAGCTCAATGACACCACTGCTGCACCTATAAAATATTGTCTATTAAACAACTTAAAAACATTGTGGCATAGATGAAGCTTTCGTAAAGAAATGTTTATTTCTTTCGCTTGTGATGGAGCATCAGTTATACTTGGAAGGAAAGCAGGAATTGCAGCAGAATTGAAGATTTGGTAGTATGGCACTGTTGCAATCACTGCTTCGAGTCTTGGTAGTTAATGATTTTAAAAAATGATGAGCAAGGCATTAATCATTTTCAATCCTTTTTTGACACATTATATTCATTGTTCAGTCTGTCACCGAAGAATCAGGAGTTGCTTTTCAAATGCTAATCTGTTAGACTAGAAATTGAAGAAGATTGGGAAGATATTTGCCATTAGAGGGATATCTTCTAGCCTGAAAACTGTTAAAGCTGTGTGGGATAGTTATTCTGCTTTAGCCACACATTTCAATTAAGCTCGAGATGACATGGCAAGGGGCCCAAGTGAAAGGGCCAAATATGGACAAGAAAATTCTGAAACACTCTTCGAGTATTATCCTGCGACATAACATCTTTGCAGCTCTCTTTTGGTTCATCTTCTCCCTCAGAACTTCCTTTTCGTCTTTCTTTTCTTCCAAAATTTTATATTTCTTCATTGTCTTATATGCATCAATGCAAAACACCCTTTATTAAGGCTAACAACTGCATCGTGAAAGAGCAATTATGTCTACGGACATAATTATAGTAGCATTAATTATTATTTAGTTGTATTGCATTTGCTTATTGCATTGCAGTAATTATTTAGTTCTGTTACATTTGTTTACTGCTACGCGATAATTATTTAGTTCTATTACATTCGTTTAGTGTGTCACGGTAATTATTCAGTTCTGTTACATTTGTTTACTGCTATGGGGTAATTATTTAGTTATATTACATTTGCTTACTGTTGCACGGCAATCATTCAGTTGAAACATTAAATTAAATTTTATTTATGGACGCTCTTTAACTGCTGTGGTCCTTAGCGTCCCATTCTATATTGGACGTGAAAGACAGGTAATTTGGCTCAGAGGTCTGTTTTTCAGGCTTGAGGTTCCTTACATTTATTTAGCAATGCACGAGCGCCAATGGTCATTACTAAATGCCATGCATTAGACAATAACAATAATATATGTAATATACATTTTTTTTGTTAGTGAACCATTTTCGAGATATTGCTTGTTATTCCCTTAAATATTTCAATACTTATTTTCTCAAATGGGAAATCGCTATTCATTTTTTTGTCTTGGATATGCAAAGAGTATTAATCTGTGGCAAAGAGAATGGTGCTGCACATAGCAACCAGGTATTAAGAGATATGTCTATGCTTAAAGGCTACTGTATTTCTATATTGCCCTTGCAAATACTAAACAAGGGGAACATAGTAGGCCTAAACCATTGCCAAATATTTTTAGAACTGGTCACTATGTGGAAAATGTAATTCTCTTTGCATGTTAAAAGATCGTTTCTGCAAATGTTTATCTCGATTAATATGAAATAGATGGAGAATAAGAGTTTATAAAAGTAGTTTGTACAAGAGTAGAGAAAATCATGTGAATGTAACACATCAGATATTTTTAATATATAAGCTTAGGTTTCTGATTTACTTATATTTACTTATATATATATACACAGGGTGTTTCAGAAATACTTTTACAAACTTCGGGTATGGGTTCCTTACGCCACAAGAAGGAAAAACGTTCATACGAACATGTCCCATAATCCTTTGTTTTCTTGTTAGGTGTTCAACACAGTGGTACACTTATAACACACAAAACTCATAATAAATGCTAGAAATGTCCTCCTCTTGCTTCTATGCATGCCTGTACTCGTCAAATCATGGAATGTTGCACCCTGTCAAAAGCTCTGGGATGGTGTCGAATGATTTCGTAGGCTTCCATGACATGTCGATGAAGCATTTTTGCATCCGGGATGGCTGCTCTATAAAGCAATGATTTAATATGCCCCCAGAGGTAAAAATCCACAGGATTGAGGTCGGGAGAATGTGCAGGCCATGGAACTGGTCTTCCTCATGGTAGATACCAGTCAGTGCATCTCGAACAATGCAACTAAAATGTGCCGCAGCCAGGCATTTATCACATTTATCAGCAAGGCGACGATAAACAGCGACAAAGGTTGGATGACTCGGTTGTCTTCAGCCTGGAAAATCCATCTGATAGAGCCGTGCAGCATCGTGTCCATTTCCATTGGCGCGACCATACATAAAAATCATTTCTGCCTCTTCACGAAATGAATATCCAGCAATGGTGGAATGAAACACGTGCAGTTAACTCACTACATGTACACAATTGAAACGTTGAAGACAAGACTAATGACAAATGACAAACGTAAACAAGTCTCCATGGCAACACTTTGCCATCTACTGTATGTAGTACAATGGGTCAATGCCTTCTATGAATGCATAGAGAAATGAAGTTTTGAGGTTGGACCCTGAAGGCTGTTGAACTCACACTTTCACTGTGACAGGAATAATGCGAAAACTAAGGACTATGCGACATATGTTAATATGAACTTTTTTCCTTCTTTTGGTGTGAGGAACCCATACCTGAAGTTTGTAAAAGTATTTCTGAAACACCTGTGTGTGTATATATATAAAAAAAACTTGTTTTAATTTGTTACCAGTGGTCACATCAAAGCGAGCGTGCGTTCCTAAGCTTAGGTTTCTGATTCACAGGAGGTTAGGTTTGGTTTAATTGTTTTTACATATAAGCTTACATTTCTGAATTCACGGAAGGTTAGCCCTAGGTTATAGTATGTTTATGTAGGGTTATTATGCAGAACTACGGCCGCTCGAAAAAAACAACGAATTCCGGTGTTAGTGGTAGATTCTTTTATGCCGATTACGTTTTTACCAATTTTGTTTGTCGGAAAGGTTCTGTAATGGTGTTACATGCTAATTTATTGCATGCACGTAGCGATGCTTATTTGCGGATATTTATTTAGAATGCTGGCTAGAAGGAGCAGGATATGGATAAAGAAGCTTTATGACACATTTGAGATGTAAACGTATAGTTAATATTAATTTGTAGTACCTAAAACCTGGGTTTCATTGTCGGAGGAAGACGAATGTTATGCTCTGCAACAACAGCATATGTCGCTTGAGCCTGGCTACCGTACCACGGGTTGCTCTACGTTAACAGCTGTTCAGTGAAGCGAGTAGGGCGTACTTTGGTTGATTTCTTGCAAGACATTAAATGATACATTACATTAGCTTAAGTATAGCTCCTTTTTATTTTTTTTTTTGTTGTACTGGTACGAGCATGTTCCAGACCGTGCTGTGGAAAGAGTATGTAATTCTATTTATAAAACCTAGGGTTTTTGATTCACAGGAGGATAGGTTAGGTTTAGTTCTTTTTTAAAAACTTAGGTTGATTAGCAGTCAGTAACTACCTAAAAGCATGCGAGCGAAGCGAGCATGCATTCCTTAACGATGGTTATGATTACCTATTTATAAAACCTAAGGTTTGTGATTTTCGGGAGGTTAGGTTAGGTTTAGTTTTTTTTTATAAAAACTTAGTTTAATTAGCAGACCGTAGCTATCCTCAAACGTTGGTTATGATAAGCTTAAGTTTCTGAATTCACAGAAGGTTGCCTTAGGTTAGCTTTTTTTATATAAGCTTAGGTTCCTGAATTCACGGAAGGTTAGCCTTAGGTTAGTTTTTTTATATAAGCTTAAGTTTCTGCATTCACGGATGGTTACCGTTAGGTTAGTTTTTTTATATAAGCTGAAGTTTCTGAATTCACGGAAGGTTACTGTTAGGTTAGTTTTTTTTATATAAGCTTAAGTTTCTGAATTCACAGAAGGTTACTGTTAGGTTAGTTTTTTTATATAAGCATATGTTTCTGAATTCACAGAAAGTTAGCATTAGGTTAGCTTTTTTTTTATATAACCTTAGGTTTCTGAATTCACGGAATGTTACCATTAGGTTAGTTTTTTTTATATAAGCTTAGGTTTCTGAATTCATGGAAGGTTACCGTTAGGTTAGTTTTTTTTATATAAGCTTAGGATTCTGAATTCACGGAAGGTTAGCCTTAGTTTAGTTTTTTATATAAGTTTAAGTTTCTGAATTGACGGAAGATTAGCCTTAGGTTAGTTTTTTTTTTGTATATAAGCTTAGGTTTCTGAATTCACGGAAGATTAGCGTTAGGTTAGTTTTATATATATAAGGTTAGGTTTCTGAATTCACGGAAGGTTAGCCTCAGGTTAGTATTTTTATATAAGCCTAGGTTTCTGAATTCGTGGAAGGTTAGTTTTTTTTTATATAAACTTAGGTTTCTGAATTCACGGAAGGTTAGCGTTAGGTTAGCTTTTTTTTTTTTAAAATAATCTTAAGCTTCTTTATTCATGGAAGGTTAGCGTTAGGTTAGCTTTTTTTTTTTTAAAATAATCTTAAGCTTCTTTATTCATGGAAGGTTAGCGCTAGACTAATTTTTGTTTCTACTTAAAGTTTGAAAATGTTGACTATAAATAACAGATTGAAGGATCATTCAAAAGATGGGATTCATTGACAAGTTGTAACAGATTTGTAAAGTCTTGGAAGTTGTTGGCAAAAATATTTGCTCTGTTTTCCATATTTAATGCGAGGTTAGCATTAAGGTTAGTGTGTGTATATGAACTGGTGGTACCAAGTGTGTTTGTAAGAAGTTCGAAAACTCGCTATTTTTGCGGGTTCCACTAGTATTGATGGGTTGGCACTTTCTTTCGCGCATCTGTGGTTTTAACAAACATTGACATTTAGTGATCTATTTCTTATACAAGAATGTATAGTAAAAGTGGGAGGCGGGTGGTTTACAGGCTTTCTAATTATTATGCCAAATTTTAAACTGTGTAATATAAGCTTCGACTTTGTGCCTGAAACTTACCTTTTACAAATGGTATGGAGGATACAGCTGTCAAGCCAGTGGCGGTGGTCTGGATAGGCTTGCTTGAACATAAATTCAGTGAGGTACATGCTGTAGTGCGTCTTTTTACGGCCGTACAAGGGAACTATGGATCGTACCTCCCTCCAGGTGCATTCAATGTTTTGTGTGTGTGCCCCGGTATCAGGATCCACAAAATTAACGCTGTGGTTAACTGTATAGTGCAGAAAACCTTCGTCTGTAAGGCAGTTGTAGGCTTTCCAGGAATCGCTTACTATTGTGCTGCCTGGTAGAATCTAATCCTTAATTGCAGCTAAAAGAGAGGTACTGTTGCGTTTTTCTACGGGCACCATAAAAATGTTTAGTGGATTTCCGCATTCTACCCCTCCAAAAATCCACTGCCCCTCAATTACACGGCCTCAATTGTATTACCTTTTGCCCACCTTTGCTCGACGATTTCCACAGTAATACCGACTCCCCCAATTTGCTTTTTGTTTCTGAAGCACCAGTCTAAGCAAATTTCCCTGAAGACCAGTCCACCACGGCATGTGCAGATACACCCAGTTCACGCTCCAAGTAAGTTTGTTGTGGTGGATCTCAGGATAGCCAATACACTACAAACAAGCACACAGTTTCTAGTGTTAAATGTACGTGGGAGAAGGTGTTGTCATAAACAGAGGCCTTGAAGCTGCACTCTTTCCTCTTCTTTTTGCCGGCACTAGCTTTCTTCTTGCATCTTTTTGTGTTCCAGTTTGCACTTAAAGGAGCACCACAGTTTTTTACAACTACGGGTATTTGATAACACTCCGTGATTAATAAGAAATGACCACAGTTTTTCTGTATTCGGTACGCTTTGTATGAACGTAGTTGCTGTAACTACACACCCGTTACAGGAATAATTGAAGCCAAATCCTTCCGAAATGCTCAGTTCCATTTTACAAATGCTACTGGCATGTGTCACCTGTCAGGAGCTTCACGTTTGGTCAATCACATGTTGCCCTTTGACCTTATGATGTATGGAGTTGTCCTGAATATGGAGTGTTAGCGAACAGAGGATAAAACAAATCGACGATTTCAGTAACTCATCGAAGCGATAAGGAAGTAAAATTACAATTTTATGATCTGAAATTTCGTGAATAAAGGAAAGGAAGTGAAAATTAAAGCTGGAAGTAAAATACGATTTTATTATTTCGTAGTTCTTGTCATGTAAACTATTGAATGAGCAATTTAGCATGAAGCCTTCGCAGTGCAAACGTGTTGGATTGTAAAGTTGGAGTTACTTGGATCGAGTCCTCTAGAGAAAAGTTGAATTGTAAAATAATATATGTACATGTGTAATTGTGTAAGATAGTGTTAAAAGGGTAAGAAAGGAGAGGCCAAAGAGGAGGAAAGAAGATAAGACGGGGGGGAAAAGGGAGAAAATGAGAAAGTAGGAGTTACTTTTTGTTATGACAGTTCCCCACCCAAAACCTCTCATTCCCACGGCTGTCCCGTTAGTGTGCAAAACAGACGTAAGTCGCGGTAGAAAATGCTAGCGGCCCTAGTTCTGCATAATTACTTGCGTTAACTATCTACCACTGTTACAGTAAAGGAACTTCCTTATTTAATGGAAATAACATATTAATATAACAAACATTCACAAAAAGAATAGAAAAATTACAATTTTGGTGGATAGTCTTTGTTACTATGAACGCGTTGCGTTTTTGTCAGTGGCAACACTAAACGAAGAAGAAAAAGAAGAAGAAGAAATTCTAATAATTACACATCGCATATTTAGCGGATTTCACTTTTTATTTAGGTTGGCAGTTCACATTTTGCATGTACTTAAGCAACAACATGGTTACGTTTGTTGCGTTCATAACGCGATTTCCCTATAAAAGTAAATCACCTAAAAAGGGCGGGCAGGTGGTCACCAGATATTGGAGAGAACACGTCTACTTCTGAACTCACTCCTAAAGTAATTTATTCGCTTTCCTTTTGGTTTCATAAGCATTTTCAATGAGGATACACTAAAAGCAGATTGACCAATGTTTTTTACTGCTTCGCGGTTATTATTAATTTTATTGCACATATTTACGGTTTTGCGGTTAATATTCAGTTTTATTGCATTCATTCGCTATTTCGCGCTTTTCTATTACGACAGCGTACAACAGTTCACAACAATAACCAACTATTTCCGGCTTTACTAACGCGACAGCGTTTTTTCCCTTTTGCGGTTGGTATTTGACATTGCTCATTTACATCGTACGCCATGACACGTCGACCTCTGGAGCAACATTACCCAGCATTTTTCTTCAGTGGCCTTTTATGATTTAAGGATAAAAATTCACCCTTGCTATGTTTTTAAAGCTTTTGCTATGTTTGAACCTATTAAATAAGGCATACCTTATATATTATACTTATAACCTACGCGAAGTTTTATTGGCTTCGTGATTCTGCATGTAAAGATAAATAAGAAGATTAGTTTCAATCAAATTATGTCGAAATTACTGATATCTCCTACCTGTGAAAGCGCAGCACTTATATCTCTTGTTATTTCTTGCACTGCTGCTTAATTTATCTTTCTTTTTGGGTGCACATTTTAAAAAACCACTGGCAGCCATAAGACTTAGCTACAAGGTCGCCACAGAACACACTAGCGCTTGCAGAAAGCCAACCGAAGTTGCCCGACGAAGTTCGAGCGAATGCCGAAAATGAACGAAAGGGAACGATCTTCCAGTTCAAGGGGGAAGGTGTCGCGATCTCTGCCATGCGGATTGCTGAGGCTTGAAACTAAACTAAGATGGAAGTCAGCTGATAAAATAGCAATGCCGAAAATATAAAAATAAACCAGAATTTTCGTATCAACGAGCAATTGTGTAAATGTAGGAGTTTATAGTGATACCTTATTTAATATTGAGTACCAAATAACGCGCATTCGATGTTTAAAACTGGAACATTACCTGAAAACCTAGTAAGGTAGAAGACAGCTTAGTTGGTTTTAATGAAGAATTGAAATATATATATATAGCGAAAACAAGCTAACCTTAAATATAAACTATTCTTAGTATGTTAAGGTGTTAAAATGTGTGTTTGTGCTATTTAGTGTTGAAATGTGTTCAAATTAGGGACTGTATTTCGAAAAGTTTATTTTTATGGATTGCACACTAATATCGTACAAGAGAACTCATGCTCAAGGGATATGTCTGATACCTATTTCAATTTTGAATGTGATGTAATGATAATATTTTGGGATCCATAGTTTGATTTTGGATGTGTATTAGTGTTGTGCTCAAACACTATTTCCTGCTGTTATACCAAATAAATAAATAAATTAGGACATAATGCTCTTTTCATTGCAAAATAACATAAAGCATTTCATAAACAGAAAATTCACCATATGTACTGTATATCCTTGGGAATTGTTTTGTCAATCTGGGTAACTCGGTTAAGCGCTGGCCTTGGAAGCACAAATAGTTACATAAAACTTGTGTATTACCACATTATTGCTGAATGATTTCTACATATCGAAATGTCAGCTACCATATTTATGACAAAACACCCAACTTAAATTATATAAATGTGTAATATGTATTGCATGGCAAAATATCTGCTGAAATAGTTATTCTTTTTTAAGTATCTACTTTATTTACATACACCTCCTTTGTGAAGTCATAGTGGGAGCTGGCTTGTAAAACAACTTCTTGGTTTCATTACTTGATAGTATTGAGTAATGCTATCTCTGTTTTAAATGTTGTCTCATATTCACACTTCTAATTGGGCAGCACTATGGCCTCTCACAAAAAAGCCTGGATTCAATCCTAGGGATCAGAGGTGAGATTTTGTGGTAGATAAAATGGTACTTAGAATGAATGTTCTCTGGTTTTCCCCACCATAATTCCATCAATTGCACCATCTTCATCCCCCCTCCCCACCAGTCTCCAATCTCTGTAAACCTGTGAAGTTAAAAGGGACATTAAAATTAAAAATACTATGGAGGACAGAGAGCAATACTAATGAACGAGTGTCTCATCCAGCCCCCAAATTTATAAACCAGCATGTGCTGTTACATTCTTTCTGCAGTCAACATATGAAAAAACAATTAATACTGGCACACTAAACGACATGTTAAAGTGATTGACAATTATGAAGAGTGGGTGTGATATGGTTAAACACAAAGAGACATTGTTATTGTTTAGAGTCCTTGCATTCACATTCATATTTAATAATACTATATAATACATTTGTATGGTATTTTAAGGAACATGTGCCTACATTAATATACATTTGAATGGTTAAACACAAAGAGATATTGTTATTATTTAGAGACATTGCATTCACATTCATATTTAATAATACTGTATAACACATTTGTATGGTATTTTAAGGAACATGTGCCTACATTAATATACATTTGAATGGCCTACCCAATTAAAATGTTCATTAAATTCTAACCTCTTGAATGTCTGTTATTACATCTATTGGAATGATCTTATAGGTAATTGCACTTAAGTCACTTATGCATACACAAAGCCAGTTCTAGTTAATAAAACTTACAGTTATTGAATAGATAATACACTTTGATTCCTTTTCCTGGGAAAGGTTCTATATATAACATTTGATATAACACAGTGGAGGTCCTACAGCACATGGGAACCTTAAATTTATTGACAGGTCATATGGGAAAAAAGCAAATTGAGCCCATACAGTGATGTTTGTTTGTGTTTGTTCATTTGGTTCCACTGTGAGCAATGCTCAAGGGAAATTGAACACATCATACAATTATGAAGTATGCAGAGTAAGTGGGAATATACCCAATGCCGAGAACAGCCTTTGGGGGGGATGTTCCCCTCCCCATCATGTCTTATCTAAGAGAGAAAAATTTGTAAACCATCACCATTTCAACAGTAAACTTCTCAACACGCATTACAGTAGGACAACAATAGCAAATAAGTGTTAAACACCATCACATGCAATCTGCCCTACATAAAGTGCTTACATGAGGTTGATACTATTATGATGATGAATTCACTTTGAATAAGCTCCAAATTATAACTTTAAACTTTGTTATGCTTAAATTTCAATTTCCCATGTAATTTCTATTACCTTGAAGACATCACTTGAAACGAGAAATTCTCATTATTACTGCATGGGTATTATTTGGGAGGACGGTATACAGGGTGGAAGGTACTGCTTGAACCGTACGTTAATCATGGATTCTATATAATGAGTAGTGCAAATATGTCCAATACAATTTTTGTCATTAAACCTACAAAAATGAAACACAGTGTTTTATGTTCCTTGTGCCTGTGTCTATTAGCCATTTTATTACAGTTCAAGCAATATCTTTTACCCTGTATAAGAAAACATTTAGAAGATGGTGGAGTTTGCATATGCATAAAACATTATAACATATAAAACTGGGATGCAACAGATCCATCTATCCCATTGACATTTTTGGTGTAGCCCATTTTCCTCTGTTGCTTAAATTTACCAGTTACACAAGAGTATACAAAATTCCTTCCGAATGAAGAGGACTTCACAAGCTGTTCCCAGAAAATTAAAAATAAACATTTTATTTTTCATGTAAATATGTTGAATACAATGGCATTTTAATCAAAATCGTTTGAGTCATTTTTCAGAAGAAAAAAATCGAGAATTCTTCCGTGTAAAGGGTTATTTTGGGTGGGGAATTTTCTTGAAAATCTTTGTGTCACATCTTTGGAAGATACTGAACTTAAACCGATTTGTACTATGTATGTACAAATTCCTGCTTTGAAACGCATGGCTTTATGTATTCACTTTCAATTGCCAGTCGAAATGCGCGCGCCAACGTTCCACGTTACGTATTTGACCACAGCCAATGGGAGCAAAATGTGCCGGAATGGATTACCTTCCCCCTTGAACTGGAAGATCGTTCCCTTTCGTTCATTTTCGGCATTCGCTCGAACTTCGTCGGGCAACTTCGGTTGGCTTTCTGCAAGCGCTAGTACAGAACACAGATCCAGTGTTGCCAACTCTTGGTGATAAAAAGTGGCTAAAAGTGACTGTAAAAAAGGCCATAAATGGCGTATGGGATAGTTTATAATCATATGAACGCAATTCAGATTAAATATTAACTAAAGACATGGCAGGAATTTTCCACCCCTTTAAAATAATTTTTCTGGCTTGTCAAAGGAATTTATTTCTTTCAGAAATGCTTTCCGACTTCTCATCTCAAAATGCTCACGAATAGTATGGTCACGCTAGACAAACAGTCTAGAGAAATGAAACATTGGGATTGAGCACTCGCCGGTCACAAATTTCATGTGACATGCCACATATAAATAGTAATTGTCCACACAAATATGAACTTGAAGCTTGCAAATGTCTGTAGGCTGCGCCCTACCTGTCCCCACTCCTCCAACCCAGACATAAAAGTGTGGAAAATTACAAATGAAATATTGTGAATCAGATGTTTTACCTGGACGAAATCAATTTTTCATTAACGCATATATTATATATGTATATTACTCATTGATACTTTGTTGACTTTAATTTAAAAATTAGACAATAGAAACTGAAAAATAGCTAGAAATGGTTGAATATTTAGAAAAATAGTTACACTTGGCTCACTGATTATATAATATGGCTGGAAATGGCTTTAGTGGCTTTTTGCCAAACTAACGGCAAACAGGCTCTTCAAAAAGACTAGATTTAGCCATAAAAAGGCTAAATTGGCATCGCCGTAGGTAGTGTTCGGTCTGGTATACATCTACAAGGTTACGTCTTTGCCCTCTCCTTTTCTCACAGAACAAACGAAAATATAAACATGAATTGGAACCATCGAGTTACTGCAACACAGTTCAGTTTTAAATTACATGGGGAGTAACCGCGGTGAATAATAGCAAGTCAACAATAAAAGTCAAACATAATACGATGGCATACTATCTAAATGCTAATATTTACTTTATGTTTTGTAAATATTTTGTAGACTTGCAATGACTCATGGTATGAATATAATACAGCTACACAGGTAGTGGGGATTCAGACTAATCATTTTTCCTTTGCATAGCTAAAGCACACATGAAATTTTACTATTTAGGCTAGATTTTGGCTAAGGGATTTGTTAAGTAGGCTAAATCGCAGGCTATAAGCATTTTACGATTTTATTTGGCTAAACACTACTGTGAAAATGTTAGATTTAGCCATTAAATGGCTAACTTGGCAAAACTATTTAATACATCGGTGGTAGTGATAGAGGTCTCGGAGGACTCGGAGTCGTTTCAAAGGAATGCTTTCTACTTTGCAACTCAAGAAAAACTGAAGTCAAGCAAGTATGTACCAGACTGGCGAATGTTACACGCAAGAGAAACCTTCTCGGGAGATATAAAGAGCCACACACCACTACCAAACAGCGACAAAGAATCAGTAAAAACAGTTGCTTACCTGATATGGTGGACATCGATCAAAAACAGTTTGCACTGACCGGAGGGCGGTTTCTAACTTACGTCATTTGTACGTTCTGGATTGTGGTGTTTGGTACCGTGTTGTGTGTGCTAAGTGGTACGAGGAGTCAAATTCAACCCTCGTCCAATTTCCTTATAATCCCCTTTTTGTTCTCTTCCTTCTACCTCGTTTTCTTTACTTTCTTTTTTTCTTTCTTTCATATAGTGTGTCATCTTCAACTCGAGAAGTTCCACGTCAGTGGAAAAATTTTTTAATAAGCACCTCGACATCCTTCGATGATGAAGGAGGATCATTCACACCCACCAAAGGATCCGCCGGGGCCCTCATTGCCCACTGATAGGTGTTTGAATACACATCTGGGGACCCTGTGAGATTCATATTATACCATCGCAAGAGAAACGGAAATCTTTGAATTTCGTGGCGGTGCATAAGTTTTTAAAGGGATTCTTCTCATTCGACCGTAAGGTGATAATTACATTTGTGAACGGTGTTATGGCGAATAACTTGTTGCAATCTAAGTTGCTCGCAGAACACAATCTAAAGGATTTTATCCCCTTCAACCTCTTATATAAGCAGGGCATTGTCGATAAAGAATGCTCGGAGTCGGATCTCTTGATGAAACTGCAGGTGCAAAGACTTTCCCGGCAAGTCTGGTTCGCCGTTTAAACAGAAAAGCTTTGGTGGATGGTTCTGCGTAACATTTGCAAATCGCATCTCTTGTGGTTACTTAGCGGGCGTCCCCTCCCCTTGAGAAGGTCTATTTGTATTATTGCTCCCATTTACCGACCTTGTGCTGCTGTACTAATTGTGTGCGATATGGTCACACCGGTGGTATGCGGTAGTAAGTCTTGGTGTGTGCGTTGTGGCAGTATTTCGTTGAACTCATGTACGTCTACTACTCTTAGTTGTCTACATTGCAGGGGTTCTCATGAAGCCAATGCGGCGAACTGTTCTAAAAGGATGCGTCAAATTCAGATACAGACGATTGTTTGCTCAAAATTGTAAATTTTTGCAAGCAGTTCAAATGCTCGCAATAGTGCTGTTACATATTCTGCGCGTTCCGCTGCCTTGACCCATCGGAACGGGTAGCGGTCTCTGCGCTGGGTAGCCTGCGTGCAGTTGCACCCTCCCGCGAACGACTTTCCCCTACTTCTGCTCCGGTGAACATTTCCTTTACATCTACTAAAAACGTAAAGCTAATGCAATTCAGCGGGGTTCCCATAAGTATCTTAAGTCCTATGCCGATGCTCTTTATGCTCCAGCAGGTAGATACCCTTCGGTTTCTCGCACTACTGTGTTTCCCTCTGAAGGGAGTGTAGGAACCTACCATTATCGGGGGGCGGTATCCCTGACCTGTCCACCTCTTCGCCTATGGCTGTTATATCTATACCCACAGGCCGGCATTGCATATGTCTGAGCGTTTCAGTCGTGAAATTGGGCTCCAGTTGACTGCCACCAAAATGAAACAAATTCTTGCTTAGGCTCGGAAGCTGCTTACGGATTTTAAGTGTGGTCCCACTTGTAACTCCGTATTCTTGGACTCTACAGTATCAGATCATGCTTAACTTCTCGCAGTGGGTCCCTTGAAGCATAGCTTCTCTAAGCTGACATATAATTTACGTAAACATAACATACACTTAGGAGCCCTCTGTGAAACATGGCTGCGGCCGGGTGTACATTTCACTCTTTCACCCAATCGTGTCGCCCGTTCTGATCGCGTGGGTAGTTATGGTGTTTTAATACACCAGGTTCTGTCATATACGGAGCTAGCGTGCTCCTTCACTCCGCCACATAAGCAATCATTTGGGGTAGTTATAAGTCCCCTCGCTCTTGTAGCAGTATATAATCCGCCCACATTCTCGCCCTACTGAGGCGCAATGGGAACATTTTCTTCGACAATTTCGAGCACCTTTTGTTCTGGGAGATTTTAATTTCCGACTTTATTTCTGAGGAGATTCTCTCGGTACGCAAGAAGGAGCCATTCTCGCAAGCTTCTTAATTCAACATGCTATCGTTTGTTTGAATCATGCGATTCTGCACTTTCTCCTGTTCCTGGCACAGCTACCTCTATGCCAGATTTATCATTGAATAGTAATGGATAATCGTCTCTTTGGGCTTGGGCCGTTTTAACAGATTCTTGGTGCAGTGACCATTATCCTGTTTTCTACAGCACCGACACTTTCTTCCCATTGTGTGACACCGCTTCCGTTGTCGCGTTGTAATTTTTCTAATTTTATATCTATACTCGCATTTGAGTTTGTTGATATACCCCCTGCGTTTTTGGACACCATTTATCCGCCTTCTCTACCTCGCGATTTGTTTGGAATATCGCCCGTGATTTTGACTCGTCTCCCTACCCTTACTTTTTACTCGAGCCTATTTAGGTGTATCGGTTAAGTTATGTAACCTTTTCTTTCAGGTTTTTGAGGATCACCGTAATACTTAACGTTCTGGGAATACTGAGATTGGTCCTCGGAATGCCAATTAAGGCCTGCCTCAGGGTTCTTGCCTTAGCCCGCTCTTATTTCTGTTTTACATCTCTGAATCGGAGGAAGTGGTATTTCCAATGCCCGTCTCTTGGTGTTCGCGGTTTATACTGTCATATACGCGCCTGGTGGCACTGTAGCTAATCCTCGTGATTCCTTGAATAATGCCGTAAATGCTCGGAAGAAGTGGGCGGACGCCATAGCCTCACGATGAACATCGAGTTAGCCACTACTCTTCGTTTTTCTCGTACCCGAGGAGAGATTTGTCCTCCTGCAGTACGCTGTGGTTCACTCCAGGCACGTGAGGTTACCTCTTTTCATTTTCTGGGATTAACTTTTGATCGCCGCATTAAATGGGAGCGCATATTTTCGGGACACGATATAATCTTTGTTCATGTACATATCTTTAATATATGGTATTTTAATCGTTAAGAACCATTTTGAGTATATAAAAATTTTCAAAAAGCTTTGTGTGTAAAGGGTAATTGGAGAAGGGAGATTTTTTGAAAATCTCCATGTCGCATCTGTTGAAGATACTGAATATAAATATCTAGTTTCTATCCATTCAATTTTTCGTTTTTGAGTTATGATGTTCACAGACATACTCCTGAACCTTTGCTTAAAGTGCGCTTAGGTATTCAGGAGACCTCAAAACACGCATTTCCCGAAAATCTCTGTATCAATTTTTTGGTACTCTACCTGCTATGTGTGTAGTAAAGAAAGTAAAAGGTAGGGTTAATGCTGTATCAGCTTCCCTCGCCTTTTACCCGTTGTCACTGCTGCACCATTAAATGGCTTAATTAAAGAATTTTATTTTTGGTTTTGCTACTTCAGTTAATATGTAATCCTCACATAGAGATTCCTGCCACTGACTATACATTTTTTGCTTAAAAATTATCTGTTTGAGCCAGGTTTAAAACCACGACGGGACTATCCCTACAGAGTGCTGGTAAATACAAGGTACTCACTAACAATCGCCAGTCTTCCGTGGTGTAGTGGTTACCATGATAACCTCTAGTTCCCGAGGTCGCGGGTTCAAACACAGCGGAGGGCGATTGCTTTTTTCGGGCGTAAAAATCCTTAGGGAAGTAAAGCCAGTGGTCCCGTGTCATAGATTTACGGCACGTAAAAGAACCTCAAGCCTAATAAAGAGGCCTCTGAGCAAAAGTACCGGTATTTCGCACCCAATATAGAATGGGACGCTAAGGACCACAGCAGTTAAAGAGCGATAAACAAAACTCAATTTAATTTTTATTCCCGATGCAGAGACCTCCACCAATGACTTATGTTAGGCGTACGGGCTACGAACCGTCTCGGGTGAAACTCTACTCGTGACTGAGGAAGCTTATCTGGAGTTGACCCTTGGCAGGAGCAGGTTTACAAATGAGGGTGTTCGTTGCCGCAATCACCGAGAACGTTATCCTGGGCCTGGACGCTCGTTCTTCGATGCAGGTGGACGTCGATTGCCGCATATTGCACCTGGGTCGCAACGAGATCCTTAGCTGTAATATGACCACGGTAGTGATTCACAACAAGCAGGTTCTTTAAGTTACGTAACGCTCCTGAGCGACGCTACAAGAGACGCAGAACTTGCATGCCAAGCAAGATGAGCGAAACTTTGGCACTATTAGGTTGAAGTCGGCTTGCCTCGCCACAGTTTAAATGCACTCACTTGAAGACTAGCTAACTACACTTTCTCGTGCTAGACAGTGAGCTTGTAAAATTTCATCGAAAGTATTAAAATGCGGTTTCCAGTACATTTAGTACACAAAACAAAGTTAATGCATTTAAGCCACCTGTAAGACAGAAAACAAAACACTGGCAAAATAGGCAAGCATGTAAGGGCCAAGAACTTTACACGTTACACCGCTGAACACAACAGTAAAATAAAACATATTATGTTAATGTTATTAAGATACAGGACAATTTACCTAAAAGCCTATCCCCCAATCTGCACCTGCATGTTTTTACTTTCTCTACTACGTATAGTAAGTAGGGGAAGTATTGTATTCCAACCAAAAATTCGGTACCGAGATTTCACTGGAAATACATGTTTTGAGACACCCTGAATCCAAAAAAGTATTTTGGAAACATGTCAGTGTGTCTGTCTGTGTGTGTGTCTGTCTGTGAACAGCATAACTCAGAAACGAACGGTCGGATAAACACCAAGCTTGGTATTTAGGTTCAGTATCTTCCAGAGATGCGACACGAAGGTTTTCAAGAAAATACCCTCACCCCAGATTACCCTTTACATGGAAGATTTTTCGAAAATTTTAATTTACTCAATAATGGCCCCAAAAATTTTGATTAAAGTATCATATGTTTAAGATATTTTTATGGCAAATAAAATGTATATCCTGAATTTTCTGGGAATGTCTCCAAAAGTATTCTTCATTGTGAACAACTTTTGCTAAACTGGTAAACCATAAGATAGACAAAAGTTTACTGCACAAAAAATTTAGATCGCGTTAAAACACGCAATTTATGTCATATACATTTTTTTCAATACTTATTTTCGCAAATGGGAATTCGTTATTCATTTTTTACTTTCTCTACTACGTACAGTAAGTAGGGGAAGTATTGTATTCCACCCAAAAATTCGATACCAAGATTTCACCGAAAATACATGTTTTGAGACCCCCTGAATCCAAAAAAGTATTTTTGGAAACATGTCCGTGTGTATGTCTGTGTGTCTGTCTATCTGTGTATGTCTCTCTGTGAACAGCTTAACTCAGAAACGAACGGTCGGATAAACACCAAACTTGGTATTTAGGTTCAGTATCTTCCAGAGATGCGAAACATGGGAATGTTTCCAAAAGTATTCTTTATTGTGAACGACCTTTGCTAAAGTGGTAAACCATAAGAGATAGACAAAAGTTTGCTACACAAAAAATGTAGATCGCGTTAAAATACACAATTTATGTCATATACCTTTTTTTTGTTTAGTGAACCATTTTCGAGATATTGCTTGATATTCCCTTAAATTTTTCAATACTTATTTTCTCAAATGGGAATACGTTATTCATTTTTTTGTCTTGGATATGCAAAGAGTATTAAACTGTGGCAAAGGGAATGGTGCTGCTTCTAGCAACCAGCTATTAAGAGATATGTATGTGCTTAAAGGCTACTGTATTTCTATATTGCCCTTGTAAATATGTATTCCCCTTACATCTACAAGAAAATTAGCAATAAGATAGAGTCTGCAAATATTTATCTCGATTAACAGAAAGTAGATGGAGAATAAGCGTTTGTAAAAATAGTTTGTACAAGAGTAGAGAAAATCATGTGAGTGCAACACATCAGATTTTTACTTTCTCTACTGCGTATAGCAAATAGTTGAAGTATTGTATTCCACCCAAAAATTCGATACCGAGATTTCACCGGAAATACATGTTTTGAGACCCCCTGAATCCAAAAAAAGCATTCTTGGAAACATGTCCGTGTGTGTCTGTCTGTGTGTGTCTGTTTGTGTGTGTGCCTGTGAACAGCATAACTCAGAAACGAACTGTCGGATAAACACCAAACTTGGTATTTAGGTTCAGTATCTTCCATGGATGCGACACGAAGGTTTTCAAGAAAATCCCCCCAACCCAGAGTACCCTTTACATGGAAGATTTCTCGAAAATTTTAATTTTCTCAAAAATGGCTCTAACGATTTTGATTAAAATATCATATGTTTAAGATATTTTTATGACAAATAAAATGTATATCTTGAATTTCCTGGGAATGTTTCCAAAAGTATTCTTTATTGTGAACGACTTTTGCATAACTGGTAAACCATAAGAGATAGACAAAATTTTACTACACAAAAAATGTAGACCGCGTTAAAGTACACAATTTATGTCATATACATTTTTTTGAGTGAATCATTTTCGAGATATTACTTGCTATTCCCTTATATTTTTCAATACTTATTTTCTCAAATGGGAATTCGTTATTCATTTTTTTGTCTGGATATGCAAATAATTATAATGTGTGCCAAAGGGAATGGTGCTGCACCTAGCAGCCAGCTATTAAGTGATATGTATGTGCTTAAAGGCCATGTTTCTCTATATTGCCCTTGTAAATATGTTTTACCCTTACATCTACAAGAAAATTAGCACTAAGATAGAGTCTGCAAATTTTATCTCGATTAACATGAAGTAGATGGAGGATAAGCGTTTGTAAAAATAATTTGTACAAGAGTAGAGAAAGTCATGTGAGTGTAACACATCAGATTTCTTTGTCTTGGATATGCAAAGAGCATTAATCTGTGGCTAGGAGTATGGTGCTGCACCTTGCAACCAGCTATTAAGATATATGTGGATGCTTAAAGGCTACTGTAGTTCTATATTGCCCTTGCAAATACAAATCAAGGAGAACTTAGTAGGCTTTAAGCCATAGTCAAATATTTTTAGAACTGGTCACTATGTTTAAAATGTAATTCTCTTTGCATGTCAAAGGTCGTTTCTGCAAATGTTTATCTCGATTAATATGAAATAGATGGAGAATAAGAGTTTGCAAAAATAGTTTGTACAAGAGTAGAGAAAGTCATGTGAGTGAAAACAATCAGATTTTTTCATAAACGACTCTAACGATTTTGAATAAATACCATAAGTTTAAGACATTTTTATGGCAAATGAATTCTATATCTCGAATTTTCTGGGAATGTCTCCAAAAGTATTGTTCAGTGTGAGCGACGTTTGCATAACCAATAAACCATAAGAGATAGACAAAATTTTACTACACAAAAAATGTAGATCGCGTTAGAATACACAATTTATATCATATACATGTTTTTTTGTTGAGTGAACCATTTTCGAGATATTGCTTGTTATCCCCTTAAATTTTCCAAGAGTTATACTTTTTCTCAAATGGGAATTAATTATTCATTTTTTTGTCCTGGTAATGCAAAGAGAATGGAATATTCCACATAGGAACCAGCTCTTTAAATATTTGACTACCGCTTAAAGACTACCAATTCCCCTTTCATCTACAAGAAAATTAGCAATAAGATTAACATCTCGATATCTCGATTAACATGAAGCATATGGAGAATAAGCGTTTGTAAAAATAGTTTGTACAAGTGTAAAGAAAGTCATGTGAGTGTAATCCAGAAGGTTTTTAATATATAAGGCGGTATTTGCTGCTGTTGAAATAGAAAACATGTGGAGGGGCTAAGCTTCATCAGCCCCTTAAAAGAAATCGCCCCTGGTTGTGGATTTCACAAGGGAGACAGAAAGCAGAATCGATAATCATACGCCTGCATATGCTGTCCTTGAAGTTGCATATTTGTTTACAGGACATTCCAAGAAACAACTCAATAGTGGAAACCTAAAAATGATAGAGGGCTGAAAAATTCAAACCACTAACAACAGATATCTATCATATGATGACACAGAGAAACTTATTTGAAATAAAGTCTGTGTTTTAAAGAGATCTGCATATTTGCGTATCTTATATAGTTGACTCGCTCTACGAATTTACATAAGACTTTACAGGCTGTTCCAAGAACATTCAAGATAAACATTTTATTTGTCATGTAAATATTTTAAATTTATGCTATTTTAATAAAGATAGTTAGAATACTTTATGGGAAGATTAAAAATATGAAAATCGATCCATTTATAGGGTATTTTGGAGTGGGGGATATTCTTGAAAAACTTCGTGTAGCATCTTTGAAGGATACTGAACCTAAATACCAAGTTTCGTTTTTATTGGATTTTTAGTTTTTGAGGCATGCTGTTCACAGTCGCGCGCTCGGACCATTTTTTAAGAATTTGTCTCTTTTTAATTTAGGGAGCCTCAAAACAACATTTTTCGGTGAAATATCAACATGGAATCTTTGGGTACAATACTTCTACTTAATATAAGTACGTAATAGAGAAAGTATAATAATACTGTAGTAAGAATACTGGAAACCAAATAAACATTAAAAAACACAATTAATATGCACGGAATATGTTTACGCCAAAGCATGAATGTGAAAGACACGAATATTTAAAGTCAAACAACCGTATTGTACAAATAAATATGTACAAATTATATGATAAGACACAAACTGAAAAGCTTTCTTGGCATACAGATTTGTACATGAACTCGTACAGGTATGATGAAACAACACCGTTACAATCGCCTGTTTGGTACAAGTAGAAGAAGTATTTCAAATAGCTCCACTTGTGGACGCCAATTTGAAGTAGATGGTATGTTACGTTATTTATTAGCACCACGCTTTGGGCGTCAATTTGAAGTAGTTTGTTATATTGTTGTAGGAGTTGTATTATATTTCAACTATTGGGGATCCGAACTTGTAGTAGTTGCAACCGCACATATAGTAAACAGTTTCTGGTAGCCTTCGCACCAAATGTATTTTCAGGTGGCCTTTGCCCCAAGTTTAAAAAAAAATTAACTGTAATTTGTTTGTTTCTTTAAGTATTAAATATTTATGTTTGCCTCGGCTGCGTCAGAATTATTGTTAGAGACATAGAAGTCTTGGCAGGGCGTGAGGCGACAAGAATGTCGGCTTACGCAGACTATTATTTTACTTCACTCCTTTTTATTAATCCTTGACACAAATTAAATAGCACTTCACTGATATCGAGAGCTCTGAGATTCTTTTATTTAATACTTGAACTTTTTGACAAGTATACTATTTTCGTCTCACACGAATACGTAATTAATTTCTCGAGGACACATCTCGCGTCTGGTTATGAGCACTGTTTGGAGGCAACTAAATTGATTTCAACCGTCTAAACTTGTAAATTTCTGTATTTCAAGTTTCTGATTGACTAATCCTAGTCCAATAGAATTCCTTCTTTAACTAAAGCTTTTTCTGGTTGTTGATTGTCTATTTTTAAACTGTCTCAAAATTTACATTATTGCTGCTCTAATAATGACTAGTAGCATTTAAACTTCCTTACTCATAATTGCCTCAAGTTTACCTCATTGTTAGCAACGTTTAACTTATTCTCACAGCTCCTACATTATTAAATTACGTAATATATTCACATAACATTATTACACATGGATACAATAATATAAGCATATGCAATGATTATTACATACATATATTGCTTCAAGGTTAATGAATTTACTTATTATATAATTTGATTGTAATCATTTAAGTGTCAAAAACACTGCCTCAAAGTAATTAATATGCCATATGGTGTATGTTGTAGTGAAGAAGAGCAGGTTAAGACTAAGGACAAAGTTAATCAATGCTCCAAAGTGATTTCCTACAAAAACAAAATAATGAACAAGCTGAGGTAAGAAAATGTGTTAAAGGAAAGTCGATTTGTGACACAGTGGATTAGTCAAACATTTCTATGACTGTGACAAAGATAATTTTAAAAAACATCACTCGTGAAACCAAAGGGAGTCAATACACAGAGCATGATAAAACAGAGCATTGGCGTTGTATTATTGTTCTTCGAAATGCTACATCTGTGTCATCTCTTTGAAAGTGGCTGCAAAATTTACAAGCCGGTCTTGGATTTAATGAAAAGTTAGACCCCTCAGAACGTCTGGTGTCCATTGTTCTAGATGAAATGTCACTTAAAGAAAATGTGACCTACAGTGCTTGGGGTGATATTTTTTATGGCTTTGTAGATTTTTGTGAGATGAGTTGTTCCTTGTTCCTAAACACCAACTCGGCCACGCAAATAAGACTATTGTAATTTTAGCTAGAGGCTTAAAGTTAAATTTCCAGCTAGTGATTGGGTATTTTCTAAGTAAGGATCAGGGATCAAATAATCTAAAAATGAGGTTATTGCTGGGTATACATCAGCAATGTCCATTGATTCAAGTAAATTTCATTGAAGTTTCACATCTGCATAACTCACTGAGCAATAAGTTTTAAAAATATGATATTGTCCCTAATGATGGTCATTGTTCATGGACACATAAGTTGATTTCTACAATCAAGATAAAGTTAGGGTACCTAGGGTGGCTCTTCAGCTGAAACGGAAGCATATAGACCTGCCACCTTTCTCCCATTTGCATATTTGTCTAGGTACTTGTGTATTTAGCCATTCTATCAGCAGAGGAACCATGAAAATTTTTTGAGAAATGCTATGTCGTTAGACGCTCTACCTACAGTGCTTTTTTAGATGAAATTCACAAGGTCCTTGACATTTTCAGTTCAGGTAAAAATTATGTCAATGAACTTTCTTGTACATTCAGTGATGAGCAAAAGGAAATAGATTGCCTACGATCTTTGAGGGATTATTTTTCCAGTATAAGAGTCTGTAACAAAAGAAATCTTCAGCCACATTGTGTTAGGGGTTGTAGTGGCTGGAGTGAGAACATTTCATCCCTGCAAATGCTTTGGAATGATCCAGAAAACGAATTTGGGTTTCAATATCTCTTAACTAGGAGATTAGCACAAGATTATCTAGAGAATGTTTTTTCAGTAATAAGGAGTAAAGGTGGGAATAATGTGCCTTCTATTGTTCTGATTTAAAGTCCTCAATAAGGTTAGTAATGACTAACCAGTTACTAGATCCATTTGAAGAGAGTAATGGTGCTCTTGATGCACGTAAATACTTGCTAACGAGATCATATTGTAGTAATGCCCCTCCTTTGGGTATACATACATGTACTGTAAGGAACAAGATGCTGTTATAGATGAACCTGAGCAATGTTCAAGTTCACATTTTGTAGGATGGTTATGAAAAACTTTACCTCATGAGAAATGCCGTTTTTTTAATTTTTTATTTTTGGGTTTTCAGGATTAGTTTAAGATTAGGCGTGGGTTAGAAAGGAGAAGTTAGGAGGGGTATTGGGGTTCCGCTGCTGCACCCCCGTTAGTGCGCGGTAGGGTACCTGCTAGCTTACTGCGCTGGCAGTGGAGTGAGGGAATGTTCGGGTGACGACCATGACCAAGGCCCTGGTCGCCACACGCGGGGAGAATGCTTTGAAAGTAAATATGAGATGAGTAATGTCTGTAATATATATATATATATATATATATATATATATATATATATATTGTTTAACGAGCATGGAGATTGTAATATGAAATTTCCTAATACAAGTGCCATGAGTATGAATCAGTTGCCCGTGCTTTTAACTCCAATTTTTTAGAATAATTGTCTCACAGCAAAAAGGCAATTGGACAGAAAACCTGAGCAAGTATGCAGTTACCACCTACAATGGATGTGTGTAATGGGTGTACCAATATATTTACTATCAAGTGTCTCAATGTGCTGACAAAGTGTTTCTTACAACAAAATGAAAAGAAACATGTTGGCCATAATCCTAAAGACCCCCAAAAAGGAAATCGTGCATAATAAGGTTTTACTTCATTTTTGTTTTAGAACATAAATGTGTTAGTCATAATTCTAAAGCCAACGAAATATCCATGCATGAGTAATTTATTCATTTATTTTGTGAAAGAGCCAACTGAAACAAGTTAGGCACAATCCTGAAGTAAAAATACATATATTAGTTGAGTTTTTATTTTATTATGATATTATGCTTTGCATATCTCTTTTCTAAGGCATTCAAATGCTAATTAATTACTAGTAGGTTTACCGTTACTATGATTATAGGTTAAACTACACTTAACCCTATTTTAATGAAGGGTCATAAGAATTTTACGTATAGGTTTGTACTTATCTTTAGTTCAAGAATGTGCAAACACCAATGACGCCTATTTTATTGATTTTGCGCTACCCTAAAAGCTTTCCTATTTTGAATTCCTGCTTCTTCTCCAGGTCTGCCCGTTAGGACCGCTGTATGCAACAAGTCTACTCAAGAAGCACATGAATCGAGAGAAGATGGCTGTCTTCCCCTCTAAAGTTCTTGTGTAAAGTAACCTTTCCACTATTCCGAATTGTTACGTCCTTACTTCCAACCAGTACAACTCCGCTGGAGTACTTCCACAACAATTTTACTTCCACTCCTCCAGAGTATTTCCAACACATTTATTTCCAACGGAGTTGGAATTACTTCCAACAATTTTACTTCCACCCAGCCGGAGTAGTTTTAAGACATTTACTTCGAACTCCGTCGAAATTACTTTCACTTGCATCATTCATTCAATTTCATTGCAATTCAGACCCCTAATCAGTACTCAGAGGGGTCTCTTCTCGACTCTCGTGCTTTTTCACTCGAATGCAATTGTCGTCATACGGAAGGTTCGTTACTGCTCTATCACGGCCTATATGCATCTTCGGGTCTGAGTTAGACGGCGTTTAACTTGATTTTACGTTTCTGTATGCCACTCTAAAATTATGAAATCTGTGGCTTATGTATTCTGCTAACGTCACATTATTATATTACAATCAACATAGTATTATTAAAATTGGTATAGGGTAAATATAAAGATGCGATTTTATCCTTGCATTTACATTTAAATCATTTCTCATTATACCTATTTGTGTTAATCGACTTAACATTTTATTAAATAATCTTCAAGTACTGTTAAAGGTATCAAATAGCCCTTCGAATGATAGTTTGTATTACACGCTTAACCAATATGGATAACATGTTCCTTTATTTCCTAAAATGTTTTAAATTAATATTAATTGTGAGTGAATTGAATCTGATATAGGTGCATAAACTTGCACTGCCGCAGAACAATATTCTTTTTCTGTCAGCATATAAAATGCATATGGTGGTTTTGTTTATTAGAAGTTAATATTTTAAAACTGCGACTCTGAATTTAATCTGACACAGGTGCATACACATACTTGTACATCCACCACAAAACAATATTGTTTATGGTTACACGCTTATAAAAACTTACTGATTGTGTGTCAATTAGCTTTAGTAGCAAGCTGGAAGTGCAAGCTTATTGGTATCTTGTAAAGCGCAGTGTGCATATGTTTGTGTGCTCAAAATGAGGAACATTTCGAGAAACAATGTTAAGTGTTCAGTGGCACAATCCTCTAATATAGTAATAAAAATGCCTGGGGTTATATACCACAAGCTCTCTAGATATCACAAATGATGGGTGTGGATTTCTCGAGTAAACGGAGTGATAAATTCAATTCTGATAATGCTTGAGTGTGTTCAGTACATTTTCGCACAACGTACTATGAACGTGACTTAGAAGTGTGTTGTTTGGTTTACCATCAAGAAAAATATAGCGTGCTGATGCAGTTCCACGCTTATCAATTCCTAACCGGCATGCAGCTTCTCTGCCGATTCGACTTCAAACAGCAGCAGTGTCAGCCAGCTAAACCAGCCAGTGTGTGCGCGTGCGTGCGTGTGTGTGTGTATTCTTGATGGTAAACTAAACAACTCATTAGTTTCTCTACTACGTATAGTAAGTAGGGGAAGTACTGTATTCCACCCAAAAATTCGATACCGAGATTTCACCGAAAATACATGTTTTGAGAACCCCTGAATCGAAAAGAAAGCATTTTTGGAAACATGTCCATGTGTGTGTCTGTCTGTGAACAGCATAACTCAGAAACGAACAGTCGGATAAACACCAAACTTGGTATTTAGGTTCAGTATCTTCCAGAGATGCGACACGAAGGTTTTCAAGAAATTCCCCCTAACCCAGATTACCCTTTACATGGAACATTTTTAATTTTCTCAAAAATGGCTCTAACGGTTTTGATTAAAATATCATATGTTTAAGACATTTTCAAGACAAGTGAAATGTATATCTTGAATTATCTGGGAATGTCTCCAAACGTATTCTTCATTGTGAATGACTTTTGCATAACTGGTAAACCATAAGAGATAGACAAAATTTTACCATACGAAAAATGTAGATCGCGTTAAAATACATAATTTATGTCATATACATTTTTTTGTTGAGTGTACCATTTTCGAGATATTGCTTGTTATTCCCTTAAATTTTTCAATACTTATTTTTTAAAATGGGAATTTGTTATTCATTTTTACTTTCTCTACTACGTATAGTAAGTAGGAGAAGTATTGTATTCCACCCAAAAACTCGATACCGAGATTTCACCGGAAATATATGTTTAGAGACCCCCTGAATCCAAAAAAGCATTTTTGGAAACATGTCCGTGTGTGTCTGTGTGTCCGTCTGTGTGTGTGTCTGTGAACAGCATAACTCAGAAACGAACGGTCGGATAAACACCAAACTTGGTATTTAGGTTCAGTATCTTCCAGAGATGTGACACATAGTTTTTCAAGAAAATCCCCCCACCCATGATTACCCTTTACATGGAAGATTTTTCGAAAAGTTTAATTTTCTCAAAAATGGCTCTAACGATTTTGAATAAAATATCATATGTTTAAGATATTTTTATGACAAATATAATGTATATCTTGAATTTTCTGGGAATTTCTCCAAAAGTATTCTTCATTGTGAACGACTTTTGCATAACTGGTAAACCATAAGAGATAGACAAAATTTTACTACACAAAAAATGTAGATCGCGTTAAAATACACAACTTATGTCATATACATTTCTTTTGTTGAGTGAACCGTTTTCGAGATATTGCTTGTTATTTCCTTAAATTTTACAATACTTATACTTTTTCTCAAATTCGTTATTCATTTTTTTATGTCCTGGACATGCAAAGAGAATGGAATGCGCCACATAGCAACCAGCGTTAAAATATTTGACTATCGCTTAAAAGCTACCATATATTACCAATAAAATTGACATCTCGATATCTCGATTAACATGAAGCATATGGAGAATAAGCGTTTGTAAAATTAGATTGTACAGGAGTAGAGAAAGTCATGTGAGTGTAACACATCAGATTTTTTGTCTTGGATATGCAAAGGATATTAATCTGTGGCAAAGCGAATGGTGCTGCACCTAGCAACCAGCTAATAAGAGATATGTATGTGCTTAAAGGCTACTGTATTTCTATATTGCCCTTGTAAGTATATATTCCTCTTACATCTACAAGAATATTAGCAATAAGATAGAGTCTGCAAATGTTTGTCTCGATTAACATGAAGTAGATGGAGAATAAGCGTTTGTAAAAACAGTTTGTATCAGAGTAGAGAAAGTCACGTGAGTGTAACACATCAGCTTTTTTGTCTTGGATATGCAAAGAGTTATAATCTATGGCAAAGGGTGCTGCACCTAGCAACTAACTATTAAAAGATAGGTATGTGCTTAAAGGCTACTGTATTTCTATATTGCCCTTGCAAATATATATTCCCTTTACATCTAGAAGAAAATTAGCAATAAGATGGAGTCTGCAAATGTTTATCTCGATTAACATGAAGTAGATGGGGAATAAGCGTTTGTAAAATAGTTTGTACAGGAGTAGAGAAAGTCATGTGAGTGTATTACATGAGATTTTTTTAAGTCACGTTCATAGTACTTTGTGCGAAAATGCACTGAGCACACTCCAGCATTATTAGAAGTGAATATCACTCCGTCTACACGAGAAATCTACATGTAGGTAGGTAGGTAGGCAAGTATGTGTGTGTTACTTTTTAATGATATGGTGTTTTAATTGTAAAGTGTTAAAGCATCTTTCTCAAAGTTTTTCTTTCCTTATCTGATGAATATTTGCAATTCACGTGATATGTTAAGCGTTCTGAGAATGTTATTTTCTTACAGGTTCCCAGCGAAAGGAAACAGCGACATGAATTGAGGGAAATAGGGAAAAGGGCAATGTCAGCTTTTGAAGCACTGTCCCCCAAAAAGAAAGCTTCACCAATCAGCCAATACGGGCTTAAATAATGCCGGCAAAGACGATGAAGTTGTTCAGCTAAAGAAACAAGTTGAAAATACGAGTAGACAAAGTATAACTTTGAAAAAAATGTGCAAGGGTCTCCAAAAAGTGGAGTTGAGATATGCCGTGAAGATAAGGGCGTCGTCTACAGAGAAATTAAAGGAAGTGCTTTTACTAACAGAATGAACCGCATACTTTCAAGATGCTTCACACGAAGCCAAATTAGATGCCTCTTACGCAACGATAAGCGTGTCAAGTGGTTGTCGGTGGATATAGCTCATGCTTTAACATTGATATCACTTTAAAAAAAGATTTCAATTACTTAAGTGGTCATAACATAACGCTTCTAGGCCATTCAACGTTGCACAACTGGATCCAGAATTACAGACGTGGACCCGGAATTTTGCATGAAGCTATGGCGAAAGCAAGCTATTAGATTTTCAAGATCATGAAAAATGTTGCTGTTTAATGAGATGAATATAGACAGCCGAATTTGATATAGTTCTTCATATGTCCGGATTTTAGGACCTCATAATAACGTTCCAGGTGGGATCCTGCGAGGACTGTTGCACCATGGAAACAGCCTATCTATTATGACTTTGATGTAACTATGACCACGGATCTCCTGAATCACGCGATTTTTTAATTAGAAGATCGTGATATCCGGGTAGTGGCAGAAATATGCGATATGGGTGGGGAAAATGCTAATGTGTGGAAACAACTAGAAAATGCACTTTTCACAAACCCCCAAAATAACGAGAGATAGGTGTGAGTCTTTTTTTTATGTTCCTCATTTGTTGAAGTCACTTCCAAACCATTTCTTAAACGATAGAATGCAGTTGACAAATGGTATCTACTTAATAAAAAAGAATGTTATAGAAGATCTATTGTAACTGCAAATAGGAATCTGTCCATTAGCTACCCATCACTGCAGCACACATAAGCTTAGCAGGTAGATGAAGGCAAAATGTGAGAATGGCTGCTCAGTTATTTTCAAGAAGAGCGGTACAGGAAATTAGGTATTGTCTTAATAAGGAGAGAGAGAGCACTCTTTTACAGTTAGTTAATGATGCTTTTGACGTGCATAACTCGAATTTCAAAAGATGAAATAATACGGCTAATATATGCCATTGAAGAAATGAGAGTAGTGAAAAATAAAGCATTAGTTCACTTTCAGAAGGGCTTCATTATATCTAGTCGCTGTAAGGACTTTTTGCGGAAGTGAAAAAATGAAACACGATCTAGATACTAACAAGTTTAAACCAAGACGTTTTAGTAAACCTTTTCCTTCCTATTCGAGGTTGGGCATCATAGTTGAAGTACAGAACAGAATTCGTCTCTTGTTACTTACAGGCGCAATAAATCCTTATTTCAGGCGGATCATCAGTAGAAACGGTTTACAAAAACCAAAATTGTGAGTGAACTACTTCAAAACACATGTGACGCGGAATTCCTAAATTTCATTTCCGTCGATTTATGCATTGATGCTGCCGAAGACCTACCAGTACCTACCGAATGCGAGGATGCTATACTCCAAGAAGACATTTAAATGAACACTTTAATATGGTTGCTGTGAAGTACCTCGCTGGTTATATTGCGCTTAAATACGTGTTATTGATAGTACTTTGTGCAACAACAATGCCACATGTGATATACGCGAAAAAGTGAACCACAGACTGGACCGTCCTCCTCCATGGTGTAGTGGTTAACATGCTAGCCTCTAATTCTCGAGGTCGCTGGTTCAGGGCAATGTATTTTTTCGGGCGTAAAAATCCTTAGCATGGCTTCCTTCGGAAGTGGAGTAAAGCCTTTGGTCCCGTATCGTAGATTTACGGTATGTAAAAGAACCTCGAGCACGATAAAGAGGTCTCAGCAGAATTACCGGTCTTTCAGTCCAATATAGAATGGGACGCTAACGACCACAGGAATTAAAAAACTTCAATAAATAAAACACAATTTAATTTTTACAGACAGGATCACAGGTATTTCCAAAGGGGTTTCACTCGGCCAGCTTAACAACGTTGTCAGAAAGATAACGAAGTGGAAGTAATGTATGTATTTGCCTTATCGAGGTGCCAAAGAGTTATGAAAACACAGACATAATTCAGCAAAAATTCCCTAAACTAGATGAAATAGTTGTTTCCCTGTACGTCAGGACGCGCACCTTCATTAGAATACACCATCTCAACAAGAAATGAAAATTGTTGCTATAGAGAAACAAAGTTCCAAGAAAATTTGTTAGTGGTAACATTAAGCTTTTCTATGAGCATGAATGATCACTTCTAAATTTAAGCCAAGTTTGTCTTACAGAAAAACGTATTTCACGTTATATTAGCAGTACCTAAAACATTAGTTGTGATAGCTAAGTTGCCTGTAATCAGCATAAAAGTTGACAAAAACAACCCAGGCATTTTCACGGAAAATGACGTTTTTTCAATGCATTTTATTTTCCACGGTATAATTAAGTAATTTTTAAGCACCCATTTACATATTACCCACAAATTCCTGTGCGTGCGTCGTATTGGCAGGTTAAGGGCAACCCGATGGTGTGTTAGGCGTGTACCTGCCGTAATTAGGGCGTAACCACGCAGTGACGGGATATGGGGTTACAGGATGTCGGTTGGTGTTTAGGCAGGGGAGTGCTTTGAAATGCACGGCTTTACGTATTCACTTTCAATTGTCAGTCGAAGAGCGCGCGCGACCAGCCTTCCACATCACGTATTTGACGACAGCCAATGAGAGCAAAATGTGCCGAAACGGATTACCTTAGCTATTCCATATACCTTGTTGAGTACTGTGTATTGCATATTATTTAAAAGTCGCCATAGCGATGGATATTATTTTCTTTGCGGTAAATGAGCTTCAGCCTTCTTCATTCCAATTTAAGTCAATAATTCTGGCTCAAGTATTGATTAATTCGAGTTTGTAATTTATAATAACTGAGGTTAAATGTCCTATTGGACAATCGGCAAATGCAACGAATGCTTAGTTTGAACGTTAATACAGAATTTAAAAACCTATGCATAAGCTTAGTTTTACTGATGTATTAGTTTAATGCCAATCATGCTTATATGAGAAAAAACAAATTTTTAATTATGTTTCATATACTCCTACTTTCACCTCATGTAGTAGTTATATTAAAAAGAGAATATTGCAGTAAGTTGAATGTTAAATCCAGAATTCCAAAAATGCGTAGAAGCTTGTTTTTCTGATGTAATCGTTTAACGCCGATTATACTTCTATGAGAATATCCCAATTTCTAGTTATATTTCCATATGTTCTTACTTCCCACCTTATGTAACAGTAATATTAGAAGGGGATATTACAGTATGTCTGTAGACAAAGCAACCTGTGACATTTAGCCTTAAAATTAGACGAATCCTTTACTGAGCAACACAACTTATGCATAAATAACCATGCAGAAATATAGTTTTAATTTATTAAATTGCCACTGTAAGCAAGAAAACTTTGTGAAAGCAGGAAAACCATTAAATCAAATAATGAGCGACACAAAGCTACAATAACATTTAATTACGAATTGCCATACGTCACATAACATATTTTAAACAGCTGAAGTTGATAAATGTAACTTCCAGCTTCGCCAACATATTTCCTGTTGAAAACGTCGGTATTTTACATTCCGGACCTTCCTTATCCGCTTCGTTGTTGGGTATATGCAATGAGGTAGATAGCACTCGTTAGCAGCAAAATAGCTTTAATCCTGTAATTGCAGTTGTAACTAAGACGAACTATTTGTAATTTGCATTATTCTATATCCAAGTTTGAGCAATACCTTAAAAATTGGCTACTAAACCGTCTAAAAGGCAGTAAATGTTATCTTGTACACGTGTAGTTCAGATAGGTAAAATAAAAGTAAATCTGAGAATGCCATTGTTTATTAAATTCCCAAAATGTTCCACTTCACGATAACATAAAAATCAGCTTCTAGAGATTATGAGTATATTTAACGTTATTTCCAAGGGAATGATTTTATATTTGCTGAAATCACATTTAATGTAAAAACAATTATCTCAAAGTTGGAATTAACCGTTCTTCTACACAAACTATGAGTTGGACAAGGTTGAAAAGGTAGAATCAGACGACTGAAAAATTCAGTGCTAAAGCCGATGGTTCAAATCCCGGCTACGGCATTGAATTTTTTAGTCATCTGATTCTACCTTTCTTACCTTCATTTTAATAACCTAAACGTTTAACACGCAATAAAGCAATATTTTACGAAGTATCTAGGCGTAAGCTTCACTTAAATTCGTAGTGTGATTTGTATTTGCTTTACAGCAAATGACATTATAACTTATTCATGTATACGTAGGGTATACATCACTGCATGTGATACTACTAATATTACTTTGTGGTTTCTTATATGACGGGGATAAAGGCATAGTATACCAGTAGATAACTGGAAGCCATTAAATCACAAATTCTTGTTTATGCGACAGCACACATTAATTGTATATTGCGGCATGCCATTGAATATCATTTGCTTTAAAATGGCAATGCCTCATGCCATTACAATTTGTTATACCTCCTGTTTATGGGGTACAGGAAATCATTCAGACAGCACTCCCAGATAAACCACTGGAAGCCCATTCACCATTTCTCCAGAGCGAAAATTTTATGTATTTTCAATAGAACTAGCTTCAAGAAGGACTGGAAGAAGTTCCAATGGAACCCGTTCCACCAAAATTCGAGACTACTTTTTTAGAGTGGAACTGGAACTACTTCCTTGAAACGAATCTGACTGGGGAGTGGAAGTACTTTCGGCAAAATAACTTGCTGAACCCATCGCAAGGTAGTAGGTGTGAAAACAAAACACGGTAGTAGGCCGTAAGAATAAAGAGCGTTTTGCAGTTTCATCCCTATGCGTATTATGAATCGAAATAAAGTCGTACAAATCGAAATGGTAAAGCATACCAGAACGGAGGGAAACTGAAAGGACCTATAGTGTAAACCTGATACAACTGAGACAGAAAGACAGCAGTCTGCAGAATGTAAACGACAAGTAAAGAAAAGCCGGTATATATCCCCTACGCAGTAACATATACGCATATTGGATTCCCGACGGTGGATTCGATGTAAACACGCCGGGGTCAAAGCCACATTTAATAAGGCGGGAAAGTAATACGAATAGTTAGGTTTACGGAGAGAGGTTTATGAGAAATAAAGTTAAACAAATGGGCACGACAATAATCTGGGCAGTATGTCGAGAGGTGGTGCTACATACGACGTCCGCAGCAATGTCAAAGGAGATGTAAACACGCCGGGGTCAAAGCCACATTTAATAAGGCGGGAAAGTAATACGAATAGTTAGGTTTACGGAGAGAGGTTTATGAGAAATAAAGTTAAACAAGTGGGCACGACAATAATCTGGGCAGTATGTCGAGAGGTGGTGCTACATACGACGTCCGCAGCAATGTCAAAGGAGATGTAAACATGTTTAGCGGTGATGGAAGGAGTAAAAGCCGCAGTCCTAGCGGCAACGTAAACGATGTCATTTTCCGTCCGATATACCGACATGGCTGGGTATTAAAATACGATGAAAGGAAACAGTACAACTGAGCTGGTGGAGTAAATTAAGGATAAAGATCTCATATATTTGGCATTTGATATATTAATAAGAATGGCAAAGGCCAAAAAAGACTAATACAACTCCAAAAATATTTGCGTGCGAAGTTGGTTGCCGTTGAACGAATTTCAATGTCTTATCCAGCAAATAGCTTGTGAAATAAGCGGCAGGTGTGAGTTTCCTTCGTACACACACATTGTGTCACAAATGAGAACACCAGTTACTGCAAAAGAAACACTTTATTTCACCAGGAACACAGAGTAACACAAACGTTACACTTGAGTCACTTCTACACGCACTGGAATACAACACAATTATAACTGATCCGTAGAATCACAATGGAATTGCTGAACTGCACTGTCCACTAGTACTGTCACTTCCATCCGAACTCAGCACTGTTTCAATTAAGCACAGTCTCGTCCTGCCACCAGCAGTTCCTTATATAAGCCTCGCATACAAAGTGGAACATTCGTGAATGAGAACCTTGCCGAGAGGCCTAAAAGGAATCCTCTGGATGGCGGAAGTGTTACACAATGACTATTGTTCAAGCGCCAATTGTCAAACAAATAAATTAAATAAAGTATTTGAGTCTCTATGGTTGCTCTTTAACTAATGTGGTACTTATCGTTTCATTCTATATTGGGCGTGAAAGACCAGGAGTTTGCTCAGAGGCCTCTTTATCAGGCTTGAGATTCTTTTTACGTACCGTAAATCTACGACACGGAACCACCGGTTTTACTTTCCTTCTGAAGAAAGTCATGCTAAGGAGAATCGCTCTCCGTCGAGTTTGAACACGTGACCGTGTTCCGATGTTCTGGTATAAAGTTACATTTCTGAATCCCCTGGACACAACGAGATGTCTGGCACTCCAGGTTCTTAAAGCTCAATAGCCTGGTGAGGGCGGAGTGATCAGGTGCAATGGCTGACCGTAGATGTGCATATGGAAGTGTTACAGCGCCATCACAATTGCCAAGAGCTCCTGTCGAGTAACGCAGTAGCTCTTTTCTGCATTCGAGAGCGCCTTGCTGAAGTATGCTCCTGCTTATTCTGGACCTGGGATGTCGTCCTCTGTGGTGTAGTTGTCAACCTAGCCTCTAGTTCCCTAGGTCGTGTGTTAAAATCCGGCTGAGGGCGATGGATTTTCTTCGGGCGTAAAAACCCTTAGCATGGCTTCCTTCGGAAGGGAAGTAAGGCCGCTGGTCCCGTGTTGTAGATTTACGACACGTAAAGGAACCTCAAGTCCGATAAAGAGGCCTGAGCAAAATTACCGGCGTTTCAGGCCCAATATAGAATGTTTTGTTAAGGACCACAGTAGTTACAAAGCGTCCATAAATAAAACTCAATTTAATTTTTTTTGGATCTGAGATAGCAGCCTTCCAGCACCACTGTCGCTGGCGTCGGTGTCCACGATAAAGTCGTCTCCTGGTTGTGGAAATCCCAAAACAGGCGCAGTTCAAAGGGCTGACTTGAGCGTCTGGAACGCAATCTTGGTCTCCTCTGTCCACACGCAAGGCCGGTGTTATTCCGTCAAACGAGCGACTGTGTGCTTAACCATTGCCTACAAAGTTTTTAAGAGTGATATTTTTGTGGTGAATGTTTGCTTTTCTTTCGGAACTGGTGTAAAAATACAAAATCATTTAAGTTCATAATATGTTACATTTGATATAGGGTTTCCCATAGATTTTAATTTACTGTCGTCAAAAAACGCACGAATTTCTGTTCGTGCAAATTCAAAAGGGTTCCTCGAATATAATAAAGAGTACGTCTCTAGATATTTAATAATTGATATAATTTTGCTTCTCAGTATTCATTACAGGACTTTGCTAACAAACAGTCATTAAACAAGTGATCAGAAAAGAAATAATAATGGTGTATTTTGGCATTCCATTTTGTAAAATCGCATACACAAAGTGATTAGCGTCACACTTAATAAATTTCCATCAAAACACTAAAAGCTATACCACGGCGGGGAGCAGAAAAGAAAACAGCACTTGGAAGCCTTTCAAGAGTCGGTAGAATGCAGCCAGCATTTTGATGATAGCTGTTTTAGAATTCCGACTAAAAATAGAACACTCCTTCTCCATTCTATCCCAACAATTTTGTCCGAGGATATCCAACATATAAGCAAACAAAAAGTGAAAATCCACACAGAAAATGAATTACCGCAAAGCTTCCTTTGAGTTTCATGAAAGTAGCCTCGGAATTTACCACTCACTGCACCTGATGAGTCAATAGAAACTGCAGCTGACATTTTTCCGTCAAAGTAGAGGCGGGAGTTCAGGCAGAATTTGAATACTTGTTGACTAACATAAATGTAAGAGGGTCGCTCCTGCACTATTTTAAGTCAAGGTTCGCGAAAGAGCTTACGTGTTCTAAATGCGACAATGAGATAAGCTGACTTGTTTTGCTAACAAAACTGTGTAGCGATATTTCCGCCTCATTACACATACACAAAAAGGAATTCTGTAATAATTATAATTTAGGAATTATTGTTAAATTAACATGCAGTTTGATACATATTCATAATTTTAAAGTAATCGGATTCAACACTGCATCAATCAAAAGCGCTTCTGAAGCTGTAAATATGCTTTAAGTTTCAATAATATTTTTAAATAAATAAAGGCGTAATTGCCTAAGAAAAACTACAAGATTTAGGCAAAATAGGAGTAGCTTCGTTTAGACTGTCTATTATGTTTTCCGAGCGTGGGGGCCATAAAATTCGAAAGCTTCTTTTGTACTTCGTGGGGATGAGGCAAGTTTTAAGAGTAAACAGACGCTATGAGGCAACGGACTTTTCTTACTGTTAGGCTTTGAAGTTTCAACTAGGGAACCAATAAATGTAGAGGATAAGCATTGGAACCAATGGAAAGATAGGAAGACGCAGTGACATGTGCAAAATTTGGAGGCGAGCAGTGACTGATATAGGTGAATGCGAGTGTGGATTTAGGACAGTTTGTCCTGATTCTTCGTTAAGGTAACACGTAGCACTCCGGGTCAGAAAAGGACGCTAAGTTCCGAAATTTGCTAAGCGCCGCGTAATTATGCAAATATAAAGTGATGTGGGTGAAACATTTATATAATATACTAACCGTATTATTCGATGTAATTATATCCAAGCTCATAAACGAGTTAATGTTAGGTAAGTGAGCGCGGATTTAAAGAACGGCGATACAGCACCGAGATATTAAATAACTAGCCGGAGCAAACGTTAGTGGGAAGACAGTGCTAAAAGAAGCACACGTGTTAAGGAATACCAAGAATCTTGCAGGATTTCTAGCATAAAGGGTGAGAAAAGTGAAAACAGTGTTTGTTTGAAGACAATATCCCAGTGTCACCACTCCCGCAGTCCTACCCTGACAATAACAGTAGGGAATTTCGTGGACAGTTGACCCTGAATTGCTACGACGATAAGTGCTTCCTGAATGATATCGGCGATTTTGAGTCCTGAAGACTACACATACAACGACGCAGGTAAGATACCCACAACGAAGTAGCGGGGGAAAACGCTACAACTGTTGAACCCACTTTTGGATAGCGTTGCAAGAAAAGTGATAAGAAAGCACCATTAGGCAAAATGACTGAATTATAAGTCTTTAAGTAGGAAAGTCTTGAAGCTCTAAACGCGCAGGCGAGTATTGCACATTCTTTCCATTCACAAAGTTACGTTTCCTAACGTTAATTATGTTATACAGATATTTAAGAAAGTAATTAAAACGAAAGTTCAGATGTACCAGTAATGAAAATTCCATATTATGATATATATAATTTATAAATATATAATTTAATTGTCTAAGGGTATATTTGACGTCAATTAGTCTAAAATACATATAAACAACCTGCAGACTTTCACTGTTATGTCTCTTTTTTCGAAATAAAGTAAAGAATCCAGTACTATGGCATTTAAAGCTTATAAAGTACAGGGATATATAATAATATCTAGTATCAGTGTGTCAAGCATTGGCGAGGTGCTAGTTACGGTTCCAAAAAGAAACTCCGAAGGCTTTATGTATCTTGAAGGCAACGTTATAACCATGGAGGCTGAGTAGTTAGTGGAGAGAAAGTTAAACAGACTTCTTGTGAATGAAATCAAACCGGTGTCTACAAATGACAATGGTGAACATGTAGATTCCACTGTGGAGAGATATGATTGTAGTGTATTTTAATGGAATTTAAGGTCAAATCATGAAAATACACTGTGTTGTATATGCTTGTAATAGCACCCAAAGGTCTGAGGAGAAAAGTATAAGTTTTCACAGGTACGTAAACACCACAGATTCTGCATCTTTTAAATTGGCATACGCTTCACTGTATCAGTATAGCTTTAAATAATTAATTTGAAACATGATACACGCTTATTTAGCAGATTGTATGCAATTTTAATATTTAAGTAGGTTTAAATGCGAGACTGTGTATTAGATAAGTGGATTAAAGCTGTTCGAAGGGAGAGCGTCGTCGTCCTCCGTGGTCTAGGGGTACCATCTTGTTCCAGAGGTCGTGGGTTCAAACTCAGCGGAGGATACTGGACTTTTTTCAGGGATAAAAATCTTTAGCATGGCTTCCTTCGGAAAGAAAGCAAAGCCAGTGGTCCCGTGTCGTAGATTTATGGGGTGTGAAAAACCTCCAGGTCTAACACCGAGCAAAATTTCCAAAATTAAATTTTATTTATGGACGCTCTTTAAATGCTGTGGTCCTTAGCGTCCCATTTCATATTGGGCGTGAAAGACCGATAATTTTGCTCATAGGCCTCTTTATTAGGCTTGAGGTTCTTTTACGTGCCGTAAATCTACGACACGGGACCACCGACTTTACTTCCCTTCCGAAGAAAGCCATGCTAAGGATTTTTACTCCCGAAAAAAACCATTGCTTTCCGGAACCCGCGACCTCGGGAACTAGAAGCATGGTAAGCACCATATGATTTCCAGTTTTTCACACCCAATATAGGTGGGATGCTACGAACCATAGTAGTTAGAGAGCGTCCATAAATGAAACTCAATTTATTTTTCGAAGGGAAAACTGGAAATCCTGAAGATACAGTAGCCTTTATAAGTCATTTTATAAATCACTACTACACGCTGAGACCTAGGGAAGAAAATATAAAGTTCTTAAACGAAAGTGAACTTCCCTTCTATACTCAACTTTCCTCCTCAACCGGTTGAAAAAATTGTGAGATATATTCACACGATTTTCTCTACCGTCTACCATTTATTAGCGGGTATACAAGCTAAAGATTACTAAATATTATTTTTCTATCTAATGAATTTTTAAAGAGAACAGCGATAGTCGAATGTTTAGGAACTGGACGCTACATGCTGGCCTTAAAAATTCCATATTGTTTCCATGCAATCGCAAGAAACAACTGAATGTTGATAGGACTTTAAGAGAACGACGAAGTAGTGAACAATTTGAACCATTAACCACAGTATCTCAGAGATATCTTATGCCACAAAAACACGTATTTTAAATAAATTATGTGTTTTAAAGTCATCTAGACTTTTGTGTAGTATGTTTTCGTGAGAGTGCTAAGCAAGCAGTGGAAGAGAGTGGATGTGTGTGGAGGAAGCTCCTGGAATGGAAGAAAGAAGGGCTTAAGTAACCATGGGAATTGGTATTGAGGTGCACAGAGCAAGAATTGGAGTATTTAATAAATTAAAATGGAAGGATTTCAAAACAAACAAAGGTGTAGAAGAGATGGTAAACATGTTTCTGCTCACATGTGTAATAGGTATACTATTGGTAATTGGTGGAGTTGAAATTAACCCTGGGCCAAATGGGGATCGAAACGTCATGGAACAAACATTTGCATACATTAAAGATATGGATGAGAGATTAGGAAATAAACTCAATGGAATGGAAAAGGAACTAATTGATATTAAGGGAGAGATTAAAAATGAAATGCAAGATATACGAAATGAGGTACAGAAAGTTAAAAGAAGAGTTGAGCTGCTGGAAGAGAGACACCGAAGATTTAATTTGGTTATAGCAGGAGTGAAAGAAAGGAATGGAGTATGGCCTGTGGATGAGGTCAGAGAGATTATAGAAGGAAAGCTTGGTTTGAAGGTACAGGGCTGGGAGATTAGAGAAGCATTTAGAGTGGGGAGATCAAGAGGAGCCAGAATGATAATTGCAAGATTTACGTCAGTGCAGTTTGTTTATGAAGTATTGAAGAAATCAAAGCTACTAAAAGGAACAAATATCTTTATAAATAGAGATTTATCGGTGGAACAACGGGCCTTGAAGAAGGATTTAGTACAACAAATGAGGCTGGCAAGAATGGAAGGGAAACGGGCCTTCATAAAGAACCTACGATTATGGGTCGATGGGCGTATGGTGATGGGATACGAAAGTGACACAAGGAACAGCAGATCGCAGGGGCAGGATATGATTCAGCGATATTCATCGGCGACTAGAGAGAAGGAATGTAGAGGAAGTCCAAAGAGCAATCGGAGACCAGAGGATAAGGTTAGACATACGGAAGTTACGTCACCGGCACGCTGGGCTGGCGGAAAGATGACGACGGTGTTAGAGGGTAGGCGTGGCCAAGACGCAGGCAGAACGTCAGATCAGAGTGACGCAAGGGCATCAGCTGGCGAAACAAGGAAAATGGAAGTTATGTCACTGCTAAATGGGGCTGGTGGGAAGAAGATAGCTGAGTCAGAGAAGAGATCAGGAGCCGAAGCAGTGACGTCAGATCAGAGTGATGTATGGACAACAGCTGGCAAAGTTAGGAAAGTGGCATCATCGAGGAGGGAGGGAGTTCAATGGTCACGTGATATATTTGCGGGCAGGGCAGAGGCGGGGTTTCAGAGTGGTGAATTGGTGGAAGAAGAAACTATTGTGTTAACACCCAATGGGAGTCTACGGATTTTGGACAGAAACAATGCGGGACTGTTAAAGGAGCCACCAGAAATGGATTTATGGAGTAGGAAAGTGAGTCATATATATATATATATATATATATATATATATATATATAGTGCAGGTTCTGTGAGAAATACGGGAAAACATAAGCAGTAATAATGAGGAAGCATATAGAATAGGAAGGGAGAGTGACTATAGAATGTATAGAAAGCTACAAAGTAGACAAAGTAAAGATAAGGTTTTGATAGGCAAGTGATAGATTTTATGAAATCGTGAAGTGAATGATTTAGATATAAAGGCCGGTAAATACGAGAGGGTTAGGAGGGAGAGGTACATTTCTTAGTATGAACGAGCAAGTGTTGTTATGGACGATCAGTGCGGGGTACAAGTAAACATTCTCTAAATTGCATCTAATAGTTCCCATTTCCCGCTGATAGGGAGTATTAAAGACGGCGGAGGAAGCAAGGGAAGGAGATGGGAAGGGGACAAGAACAGTAAGCAGTATAGTGAATTTAAATGAGAAACGTTAGCGATATGAAGCTAACTCAACACACATGCCTTGTAAATGCGGAAGCTTGGGTACGATCGGCAAAAGGAGCTAGGGCTCGACGCTGATCATGCCCAAATGTATTGTATTAGCTCAACACTCAATAAAGAAAGAATAAAGAAAAGAAAGAATGTTTTCGTCTATCGCTTAACGTTTTCCAGTTATACAAGATTATAAACTCCTTCTGATATGAAGAGGACTTCACGGGCTGTCTGAAAAAATTCAAATTATATATATTGTCATGTAAATATCTTGAATATATGGTATATTAATAAAAATCGTTAGAGCAATTTTTTAGAAAATAAAAATTTTCAAAAAATGTTCCATGGAAAGGATAGTTCGTGGTGGGGGTTTAATTGAAAATCTTTGTCGTATCCTTGGAAGATACCGAGTTTAAATGCCAAGTTTGGTACTTAACTGACTTTTCATTTTGAGCTCACAGATTCACATACCGATCTTTTCCAAAAATGATTATTTTTATTCGGGGGCTTAAAAACATCTATTTCCGGTAAAATGTCGGTATCGAGTTATGGGTGGAATATAATGTCATCTCTACTTATTAAGTATGTAGTTTGGAAAACAATAATAAAAGGACGAAGAATACTCAATGGGAAGTTCTGTGATTTGCACCAGTGAGGTTAATAAAATTTGTTAAAAGGAAACAAATACTGTGGTAATTGAATATGCACCCCCATTAATACCACACATTAATTCTGTGCTAATCTAAAGTCACACTTACATATTTATTTCTGCCTGTAATGCATGGGGCGAATTTAAACTTCAAACATGAGGCCCAAAAACTGTTTATTAAATATGGAACACCAACTATGACAGGTGATTATTTTATTACTTTCTCTACTACGTATAGCAAGTAGGGGAAGTATTGTATTTCACTCAAAAATTCTAAACATTCTATATATTTCACCGGAAATATATGTTTTGAGGCCCCCTGAAATTAAAAAACTCTGATGTGTTACACTCACATGACTTTCTCTACTCTTGTACAAACTCTTATTCTCCATCTATTTCATATTAATGGAGATAAACATTTGCGGAAACGATCTTTTGACATGCAAAGAGAATTACATTTTACACATAGTGACCAGTTCTAAAAATATTTGACTAAAGCTTAGGGCCTACTATGTTCCCCTTGTTTTGTATTTGCAAGTGCAATATAAGCACAGACATATCTCTTAATAGCTGGTGGCTAGGTGCAGCACCATTCCCTTTGCCACAGATTAATACTCTTTGCATATCCAGGACAAAAAGAATGAATAACGAATTCCCATTTGAGAAAATAAGTATTGAAAAATTTAAGGGAATAACAAGCAATAACTCGAAAATGGTTCACTTAACAAAAAAAAAAACGTATATGACATAAATTGTGTATTTTAACGCGATCTATATTTTTTGTGTAGTAAAATTTTGTCTATCTCTTATGCTTCATCAGTTATGCAAAATTCGCTCACAATGAACACTTTTGGAGACATTCCCAGAAAATTCGAGATATACATTTCATTTGTCTTGAAAATATCTTACATTTATATTTGAATCAAAATTTTTAGAGCCATTTTTGAGAAAATTAAAATTTTCGAAAAATGTTCCATGTAAAGGATAATTTGGGGTGGGGGATTCTCTTGAAAACCTTCGTGTCGCATCTCTGGGAGATACTGAAACTATCGAGGCTGAGATGTCAAGTGCTGTACTTGGCGAAACGTCGGTATCCACGATGCCTTCTAGACCACAGCCTACAAGCCCGTATAGTAGTAATTCTTATTATTAGTCTTAACTGTGTATATTTGTTTATTAAAGCGTTGCCCGAAACGTTGTATTGCAATGTCTTAAACCACATGTGACTATACGATTCACTATGACATTCCCTGATGGATCCGTTCACTATGGTAGCAAAGCTAACTGGTGGCGACTCGCTAGGTAACTCGAATATTGGAAGGTTGGCCACTCGATCATTTCGTTCTCATTGGCTGCGCGTCTGGGAAGGTTAAGTACGCGAGCTCTTTGAATAGTAATTGAAAGTGAATGGTTTAAACCCGTTTTAACACATACAACTTAAGGTACGGATTAGCATATCCATTGTGTAAATGGTTAAGCAGTAATTAAGGAAGTGTAACATAATGCAATGACAAATGTTATAAAACATACTTTAACTGAAAATGCGTAGGAAACTTTCGACAATACATTCTACTAATTAGAAACCAATTTAATCACCACCATCAAAACTATTACAAACATAAAAAGTAACGAATTATTTCTTTAAGCACAGCTAACTTTTGTTTTTTGAAACGTTCATTTTGAACACGAATGCACACCACACCTGTATTTCCAAATACAAACTACAGCTAGAACCAACTACTAAGTAATCGGAAAGAGTATTGTTGTTTGATGAGCATGCACTTGCACCTGTGCTGGGGCACAAAACTGATGTTCGTAATTGGCCAGTACAACGCTTCAAATATTATTTGAAAAATTGAGCTGTGATTCGTCGAAACAATTGTATAGGTGTGACATAAAATATTTTTTTTTCTTCAGAAAATAGGGAATATGCAGTTTTAGAAGTTAGAGCATGAACACATGCAACAAGATGCACTCTTAGGGCAAATTGACAGGTTTTATGACCCCTGTTCTTGCTGTTTTAAATGGACAGGGACTTAGTCATAACGTTTCTAAAACTTTAAGAAGTCCAACAGAAAGATAAAAGAAAGCGAAATGCTATAACATTAGCTTTGCCTTAGGGCAATACGTATATCGCCATAAATCCCAAGCCATGAGGAAATTCAAGTATAACATTGACAGAGGGGTTAATGGCCTTCTTGCATGCGTATGCAAGTGCTCTTTTAAAATCCGAAAAAAAGAAATCTTTGCTATTTTGAGGAAACCTAACACTTGGTCCATGCTAATAACTAAGAATATCATTGTAATGATATAACATTGTGATGGTAATGTAGACGTTCCCGGGATTTAAGTCAGGTGAGCTGATGTTGTTGCATCACTTGTTTGTGTGGTATTATTGGTGATGTACTAACATCACCTCACCTGGCTTAAAGACCAAGAACGTCCAAGAGTATGTTCGTCCCCAGGAAAGCTTCAGCTCTTATTTCAGTGTGATGGTATTCAGCTAGAAAGTGCAATCTGCAATAAAATTACATTATTTTACAACCTCAAATGAAGTATTTTCTATATACGAGGGCAGTCAAGAAAGTCCCAGACGTTTTGACCTATCGTGGCGATAAAGAGGGCTAGAGCTCCCATCTTGGTGTCAGAAAGTTCCTACATTCAGTACCCATCCAGCTGTGGTAGCGTGAGGACTGTGCCTTCCTTATTGTGCTCTCTGTGAGTTGCTAAAATGTGCGCTGCAATAGAAAATCCCGCCAGTTATAAAGTGCGGTCTAAGATTAGATTGTTGTTGGCTAAATAGAACAAACCAATTGAAATTTGTCGTCAATTTTGTGATGTTTACGGGCAGGGAATGAATGAAAATCGAGTCAGGCAATGGTGCATCGATTTTAAAAATGGCCGTACCAGTTTCACGACGAAGATCGCAGTGGTAGGCCTAGCCGTATGACTGATGAACTGTCAATACAAATCAATGACAAATTTCGTGAAAATAGTTTCACGATTATTACAGAACTTTTTCCCCAAATTTCACGGAGTTTGGTGCATCAAATTGTGATGGAGAAGCTTGGTTACCACAAATTTTGTGCTAGGTGGGTCCCGAAAATCCAAACAGAAGACCATAAAATAAGAAAAAAAACCAGACTGGCTGCAACACTGACCTTCCTCCAAGATTTCAACAAATATGGTAACGCTTTACTCGATCGTATCGTAACCGGTGACGAGACTTGGGTGAAGCATATCAATTGTGAAACAAAACAGCAGTCGATGGAATGGGGACACACACATTCTCCCAAGAAAGTGTTTGCAAACGCTGTCAGCAAGAAAGGTCATGGCTATTGTGTTTTGGGACTCTAAGGGAGTGTTTCTCGTTGAGTTTCTGGAACGTGGAACAACAATAACTTCAGAGAGGTATTGTGAAACACTAAGAAAGTTAAGGCGTGTCATACAAATTAAGCGTCGGGGATAACTTAGCACCAAGGTGTTGTGTCTTCACGACAATGCACGCCCACACACACGGCCAATCGTACCCGAACACACTTCGATGGTTTTGGGAGGTGTTCGACCATCCACATTACAGCCCGGATTTGGCGCAGTGACTACCACCTCTTCCCAGCGATGAATGGCTCGGTACACAACGCTTTGATACTGACGCTGAACTACATGCCAGTGTAAACCAGTGGTTGAAGTAGCAGGCAGCAGATTTCTACAGAGAGGGTATTGAAAAACTTGTCACGGTATGATAAATGCCTCAATTTGAATGGCGATTATTAGAAAAACAGCTTAAGTGTGTTCCTTTCAAATGTAGATAATAAACGTTGATATTTGCATTTGTTGTTTACCTCAAAACGTCTGGGACTTTCTGGATTACACTGGTAGCTTACTTTGATCGCTGTGGTCTTCTATGGAAATGCATAACATCTATAACTAACATTATTTATAGCTGTTTGAAGTACGTAAATATGCATACCATATATTGTAATTACAAAAATCTGATTTGCTACATTCACATGGCTTTCTTTGCTCATTCTTCTACAAATTATTCATACAGAAGCTTTTTCTTCTTGTTAATAGAAATGCACTTTGATCAAAAACAGTACTGTTTTTGATTTCACTGCACATTTAGTTTTAGGTATAAGGAGGATTCAGTAGGCTAGAGATAGTGAAATTTTTATAAAGTGTGTCGTGATGTGATTGCGTTTAATTTCCATGCTCTTTGCAAGACCTGGGGGGGGTGGCGAATAGCGGCTCACCACCTAAAACAACTAAGTATTTGAACATTCAGATAACACACATATTTCGGAAATGGTTAATGCCACGTTTATTTGGCACAAGTTGTGTGCCTTAACGAGTTCTACGCTTTTTGTGCAGCAACCTTTTAATCTCTTAAGGTTTATCAAATTATACAAGTCATTCAAATGAAGAGTAATTCACAGTTTATTTGCAGGAAATTATAGATATACATAAATCATTTATTGTGCAAATGTCTTAAACATACAGTATTGTTTCAGTTATTTTTGAGAAAGTAAACTTAATGGATGTCTTTCCATGCAAAGGGTAGTTTGGGGTGCAAGATCATCTTCAAAATTCTTGTGTCGTATCCTTGGAAGATGCTGAACTTAAGTTCCAGGTTTGGTATTTAACTGACTTCTCATTTCCGAGTTATGCTGTTCACACGCACACAAATAACAGACCTTGTTATAAAAATGTGAGTTTTGGATTCAAGACGTCTAAAAACATGTATTTCTGGTGAAATCTTCGTATAGAAATTTTGGGTGGAATATAATACTTCCTCTAATTAAGTAGAAGAGAAAGTCAAATTGCAGAAATAATGCTTAACCTTTTATCTGAAAGTTCTGCTTTATTTTAATATGATAACAATAAAGATAATATAATTTTCTTTTCTGACTTCGTTTATTACGTGTTTAAAAGGCAACGATACTTTATATCTTTTGTAAGAAATGCATTGCAATTATACTGTAATTGTTGAAAAATTATATACATAAAAGAACGTGTTGCAAGTCTTTAACAACACATCAGCTGGAGGATTGTGCTTTCTCATTATTTTTTTTTCTATTTCAAATGTTACGCAATAAGAGTGTTGTTTACACATAAATGGGCCTGGTGTGACCATACCATGACAGATAGCATGACGAGATTTGAATTATATCGTAAAACCTGAGCTTGCATATGTGAGCAGTGGTGTCAGCCATCTTCCGCATGACGTCATCAGCAGATAGCTCGAACAAGCAGTGAATGCGCGGAAAGAGGCTCTCCGGGCGGCTCGCATTCTGATACAAGGTAAGCGATCCAACTGTTATATAAATCCGTGATTATAAAAGCCATGATACCAACACTGCACTTACTAAATATATGCCTATATGTACAATACCTTGAAGTAGAGAATCAATAATATGAAAGGGTTTACTTCTAACGTATAATACTGAAAGTGCAAACACTCATAATTTAAAAAAAAATATTTTTCAGTATGAGGGAAAAACACTCCTTACCACACTGCGACTGCAACTCATGAATGTACACTACGTGATCAAAAGTATTCGGACACCTGGCTGAAAATGACGTACAAGTTCGTGGCGCACTCCATCGGTAATGCTGGAAGTCAATATGGTGTTGGCCCACCCTTAGTCTTGATGACAGCGTTCACTCCCGCAGGCATACTTTCAATCAGGTGCTTGGCGAATGGCAGCCTGTTCTTCATGGAGTGCGGAACTGAGGAGAGGTATCAATGTAGGTCGGTGAGGCCTGGCACGAAGTTGGCGTTCCAAAACATCCCAAAGGTGTTCTATAGGATTCAAGGCAGGACTCTGTGCAGGGATGTTATTGTCGTGTAACCACTCCGCCACAGCCCGTGCAGTATGAACAAGTGCTCGATCGTGTTGAAAGGTGCAATCGTCATCCCCGAATTGCTCTTCAACAGTGGGAAGCAAGAAGGTGCTTAAAATATCATTGTGGGTCTGCATGCAATTTTAAATAGTATTACAAACAGGTTAGTACATATACATATACCATATACCAATGGAGAAAGAGGAATACCAGAAAGAATACCAACACATTATCAACATAGCCACTATGAATGGATACCAGAAAAAAAACAATAGATAAGAAGATAAAAAGGTTTGAAAGACAGAAATACATCCAACAAATGACTACATTACTCAGACAACAAAAACCACAAGCATATAGAAAATTCACTTATCATCCTTGGACACATAAATTTCAAAGGATTTTCAAAAAATACAACATCACCCTGTTTCACAGAATAACCACAATATACAGAAACTACTATGCAACAGTACAAAAGATCCTATCCCCAACGATAAATCAGCTGGTATATATCAAATTGATTGTAATGAATGTAACCTGGTATATATAGGAAGAACAAAAAGAAATCTTGAAATAAGACTTTAAGAGCATATGAGATGCATTTACCAAAAGCAGCCAGATAAATCAGCAGTAGCACATCATTTCTGGTCTTCAAACCATGATATCACTCCAAACATAAAACTCTTAAAACCGATCAACAGCAGTAATGAATTGGACATCTGGGAAAAAATACATATTGTCAAACACAGGAATCACCTAATGAATTTCGAACTGCTGCCACCCAACAGCCTTTGGAGGTTCATCAGCCCAGCACCAGAGAACACCACTAACCACACATCCCCCAGACGATGACCGGCAAAATCAGATGAGGACATGCTGACGATGGAAACAAACCGTCTCCCGAAACGCGTTCAAGTAAGAATATTATAGTGATGTAGTGTAACAACCCTCAACTCTCTTTATTTTAAATTATGACACATCACTGTTACTGGCTCCAAGTCTTCAAAAGTTATGCCAACATGTTATATCTTATTTCTTATCATACATACAATAATTAAGGGTGACTCGTATTAACATTGGTGAGGTTTTATGTTAATTATTTTGTGTTCAAACAATTTTGAATTTCTGTCCTGCCAGATAATTGTCTTTATTCCATCTCACAGTGTGCCACAGACATATGAGGATCAAAATCTTTTAGCAACTCAGAAACTTACCTTTCTGTGGTGCCGGAGATAAAACTATGTATATCTGAAAATATCCAAACAGTTTCTGAATAACACAGTTGAACAAAACTTGTTTACACGAAACTAAATGGAAATTATCAGGCAAGTTTGTTTATTCATTCTGTCAGGTTCAAAAATGGATGAAAGCCTTACAGCATTTTAATTCAGGAACGTTTGCAGGGTGCTGAGAAGCAGAGTGAAGTAAAATCTCATAATCTTGTATTTTAAGTGTGGCTCGAATAATACAGTTCTATTTCAGCTTTTCTAAGCTTTTGCAGATTCTCTGGAATAAAGTTAGCTTTTCTCTGAAATACGCATTGACACGTCTTCGTATTCATATTTTCAGTGCAAAGCAATTTTTAAAATTAATGTCATTCAGCAGCGCCAGTAAACATATGAATGATCTTACATTGAGCTTCAAAGGATATCTTATAATTAATAATTGGAGTTGATACTCTCCACAAGAATATAGGTCTAAATATAAACTAATATGGTTATAAACCATGTTAGTTAATGGTTTATCTATATAAACACTAATGTATGCTAATGTAAACAATTATATTGTATAGACTGTAAGGGTTAATTCAATCCAAATGGCTTATAAAGTCTTGCATCCTTGTTTGTGACTTGCACTGAAAGCAAAACACATAAATTGGCATATTAGATTCGCTTTTAATAGCAATCACGAGTGTCATGGTATCACTTCTGTTATTTTAAATCAGCTGATGTGTGTAGCCCAGGCAGCTATTCTAGGTGGTGACACTGTCGTATGTTGTCAGCTATTCCTATGTTTAATTATCCGAGTTTCCTATATTGGTACTGTATGGTATTTGTCGATATGTATAAAATCTTGCAGTAGAGAATCAATAATATGAAAGCATTTAGTTATAACATATAATATCAAAATGCAACAACTCTTTAAGTCTTAAAGCACACATTTTTCAGTATGAGGGAAAAGCACCTCCTGAGTAATTTATATGGTTTAAAAGCATATATTAATGCTAATAATTTATGTACATATTAGGTAATGTATGTATGTGTACATTATTTACGATTTTGTGTAAATTAATAATTCACTGACAAGGGTTTTACCATTTTCTAGAGTTAAGATACGTTTTACACCTTACTTATGTATCATTCTGAAATTTCCCCTAGCAATGCCAATGTTTTTACTGAATCGGCAGTGATTTAAACTTGTCAGTTTATTATCAATCAAACTGTTGAGAAAACAACACATCAAAAAACTATAACCACCTTGTTAACTCGGATAAGTTGCAGGAAATACATCTAATAAAAAGATATTGTTAATCAATTCCAAGATTTGTTTTGCTTTGGTTATAGGATAGAAAAGATGCATTTGTCAAGAGATTTAAGTGAATTTTAAGGAATACTGGAATGTAATTTTGATTGCAATTTATTATTTAGGGGGAAAAAAAACAGTCCAGGAATTACACAAGAAAACATAAAGAGTATCTGTTTTGACATCTACTGCAATTATTATAACAAATATATTAAATCAATATTATAGGAATTCAATGTTTTGTTTAGTGAATATATAATAATTATATGTGTTTAGACATTATTACATTTGAACATAATGAATATACAAGAAAAATATCATGATAGTGCCAATTCTGAATTTAGACCTCATTGTCTTCAGCATATTAGTGTATTAAAAATAAAATATTTATATCTCTCTCACACACACAAATATTGTCCCATTAATATTAATATGACTTTTAATGGATTATTGAGAAATAAAATTAAGTTTGCCAAGATTAATGTTTAGTTTACAACAATTAAGAGTGGCTAGGTACACATTGTACTAAATCTTATTATAACCTATATAACAAATAAAGTGTTACATGTGATAATTATCAATTATAAATGAGACATTTTAATAAAATGCAGTTTCAAAACATATTTGTTGCATTGTACCTGTATTTCTTTCCATGTGTAGAAATACTATGATTATTTGGTTCCAAGATTATTTTTGGACTTCGATAATTGTGCTGCACTAATTGCTAATGTGGGAGCTTAACATGTAAATGCCATTATTCTGTAGTGATTAGTTGTTTCGATCTTGTAGGTAATTAAGTTTTGTTCTTTATTTTCTTCTGGGTTTTATATAGCACCCTGGGTAAGTAACCCAGCTTTGACCTACAAGGTATGGGTATCCAGCAACCTTTGAAATCCAATGTATATTCTATTTGGCCATTTTGAGAATAGAGAACGCTGCATATTTCTTGGCTGTTGTAACCCTTGTTTTGTAACTTGGATAAATTGATTTATAGTATTAAATTTGTAAGGCCATTTAGGGCAAACTTCCATACAGCTACATAGAGAGATAGATATCCCGGCTTTTGAGTTTCCACTCGATTGTTTTATGGACAGAATCCACTTCCATCTGTGTATGTTCCCTTTCTAAGAAACTTTTGATTACAGTTACATTCTTGTTATATTCCAGTATTGAGTATGCAGTCTATCCTAATAAACACTCAATAATGTTCTTTCACTCCATTTAAGACAATTGTTGAGCCGCGAGAAGACTTTATGGAAGAAATTACTCCTGATAAAAAAAATCGTGCTTAATTTCTGTGGCTCACAGACACATCCCTTATGGGGAAAACTTTGGGTGCAGGTGTATATGGCTATCTCAAAGAACAAACATTACTATAAGCTTTGGGAAATATTGCAATTTTTCAGGCAGATGTACTTGCTGTCACTGTGCTCTAAGAGGATTTGAAAAACGGCAATCATGATAAATGAATTTTCATCCTCACAGTCAAAGTGCTTTAAAAGCACTCTCTCCATACCAGATAAAAGAAAAACCAGTTTGGGATGCCTAAAGCCTTGATTGCCCTATCATCTCGCAACAGGCTTGAAATATGATGGTTGAGGAGTATTAAGGAATCTATGGAAATGAAAAAGTTTATCAACTGGCTAGAAAGGGTACTGATATATTATTTGTTGGACCGGAATCAGCATTGGAGACAGTACACATGTACGCAAAACCTCAGTAAAACCAAGGATTAAGGAAAAACACCAACTGAAGTGGCAAACTGTCCAGGGCATAGACAAGCCAGGAAAGTGGTCTTAGATCCATCTCATCTCTCCCAAAATGAAATTGGATAGAACAGAAATACGGAAAGTAACAGCATTAATTTCTTAACACGGTCACTTTAGGAAATCTCTATGTAAAGCAGGGCTCTACAGAATGAACCAATTTGTAGAATGTGAACTGCACATTCTCTTTGACTGCTCATTTCTGCCAAGAAAGAGCCATAACCAAAGATGATCTTGGAAAGCATGCTGACATTGGAACAAAGCCTACAGCAATTGGTTCAGGGAAAAAATGTTCGGAAATAATAGAAGCATCTTTTCCAAAAGGATTTTAGGCGGACGTGCGGGAGGTCGATAAAACTTAAAAAAAGATATCAGTTAACCCAATCTTTACATTCTTGTTTGTGAATAACAAAAGGAGAGCATTAGACAGTACTGTATTTATGTTCTGGTAGCCACAGTTATCATTGTAAATGTTGATTTTCTAAGTTGTTTATAGAGTGTTCTTGTAAATAAATTAGGAATGACGTAAACTCAGATGCATCCAACCCACCTTCCTCAAGTCACAAATAACACATCACATCTTCAGTAGCAACACTGAACTGTTTAAGTTGTGAACACAATTTTATTTTTAAATATATGGATGCCTTAGCATTGGAGCAAGCTTAACACCTTGAGCATTGATTGAAAAAGTCTATTTTCCTGAGAACACTAGTATAGTTTTCTTCTTGGGCATTCTCTTTACATGACTGGTGTTTATTATATACATCATTACCCAAACCATGACAATTACAGATGTTACACAACTTTTTTCGGTTTGAATACTGAAAGATTGCGCTTGTGAAATTCTGCCCTGAAAATTGGCATGAATAGGCATTCAACACTGTCGTCACTATATTTCCTTTCATATTAAAACATTTGATGTGTTATATTCACATGACTTTCTCTACTCTACAATTTATTAGTGGGTATACAAATTATTCTTCCAAAAGTTTATTTTCTTATCTATTAAATTTTAATCAAGATAAATCTTTCTGGAAATAGCTGCATTATACATTTTGTTATAGATGCAAAGGGAACAGCAATAGTCAATTTCACAAATGACAATTCAGTCCGCTCTTCTGACAAATTTCATACATCTAATGCTTTTTACCAACACATATCAAATTATGCTGTTTCAAACTTGACAAAAGAGTTAATGTCTTCTTACAAAATTTCACCCTTGTATCAGATTATGCCTTTTTAAATGTCAGAACTGAGCAAAGATTTTCTCTGAAATTTTGCACTTGTGTAACCTTTTGCCATTATGTGTCAAGTTATGGAATTTCAAAGATGGTAAATGAGGAAACTTCTTCTCATGAATTCCATACTTGAGGCTTTTTAACCGTATAATTATGCATTTTTAAGATAATAAATAAGTAAAGATCTCATGAAATGTCACACTTAATAGGTTTTTACCCTCATTTACCAAATTATGCTTTCTACTTCCATGTATTAATTTATGCAATTTCAAATATAATAAAAGGGTCAAGCTCTTCTCACAAATTTCACACTTGAGACTTTTTACCCTCATGTGTCTAATTATGCTCTTTCAATTAGGATAAATGAGTAAAGCACATCTCACACATTTCATCTTGGGCTATTTATCCTCATGTATCAAATTATGCATTTTCAAATGTCACAACCCAGTAAATCTCTTCTGACAGATATCACACCAGTGAGGCTATACACCTCATGTATCAAATTATGATTTTCAAATGTGACATTCGAGCAAAGCCCTTCTCACGGATTTTATACATATGAGGACTTTTACCATAGTGTATTACATTATGACTGTAAATATGACATCTAAGTAAAGATCTTCTGAGAGGTTTCACACTGGTGAGTCTTTTTACCTTCAATACCAAATTATGCAATTTTAAATTTGACAGAAGAGTAAAGCTCTTCTAACAAATTTCATACTTGACACTTTTTACTTTTCTGTATCATATTATGCAATTAAATTAAGCTATTCGAGTAAAGCCCTTATATTACACATGTATATGTGTATGTATATATGTATATTACACAAGGCTTTTTACCCTTATGTATCAAATTATGATGTTTCGAACTTGAAAATCAGTGCTCTTCTCACAGGCTTTACACTAGTGAGGCTTTTTACCCTGATGTATCATATTATGACTTTTCAAATGTGACATCTGGGTAAAGCTCCTCTCACAGACTTCACACTTGAGGCTTTATACCCTGATGTATCAAATTGTTTTTTTCAAATCTGACAACACAGTGAAGTTCTCTCACAGATTTCACACTGGTGAGGCTTTTTACCTTCTTGTATCATATTATGCCTTTTCAAATGTGACGTTTGAGTAAAGCTCTTCCCAAATTTCACATTTTTAATGCTTTTTACCCTGATGTATCAAAAAAATATGCCTTTTTAAGCTTGAAATCCAGGTAAAGTTTTTCTCACAAATTTCACACTTGTGAGGCTTTATACCCTTATGTACCATATTATGAGTTTTCAAAAGTGACATCCGAGTAAAGCTCTTCTCACAAATTTCACACTTGTAAGGCTTTATACCCTGATGTATCAAATTATGTTTTTTCAAATATTTCAACACAGGAAAGTTCTTCTCACAAATTTCACACTTGTAAGACTTTGTACTCTTATGTACCATATTATGACTTTTCAAATGTGCCATCAGAGTAAAGCTCTTCTCACAAATTTCACATTTGTGAAATTTGTGAGGCTTTTTACGTTCATGTATCATATTATGACATTTCAAATCTGACATCCGAATAAAGTTCTTCCCACAAATTTCACACTTGTAAGGCTTTATACCCTGATGTATCAAATTATGTTTTTTCAAATCTGACAACACAGTAAAGTTCTTCTCACAGATTTCACACTTGTGAGGCTTTTTACCTTCATGTATCATATTATGCCTTTTCAAATGTGACATCTGAGTAAAGCTCTTTTCACAAATTTCACACTTGTAAGGCTTTATACCCTGATGTATCAAAATATGAAGTTTCAAGCTTGACATATGACTTAAGTTCTTCCCACAAATTTCACACTTGTAAGGCTTTATACCCTGATGTATCAAAATATGCTTTTTCAAGCTTGATATACAAGTAAAGTCCTTCCCACAAATTTCACACTTGTGAGACTTTGTACCCTTATGTACCATATTATGAGTTTTCAAATGTGACATCCAAGTAAAGCTCTTTTCACAAATTTCACACTTGTAAGGCTTTATACCCTGATGTATCAAAATATGGTGTTTCAAGCTTGACATCCCACTAAAGTTCTTCCCACAAATTTCACACTTGTAAGGCTTTATACCCTGATGTATCAAAATATGCATTTTCAAGCTTGATATACAAGTAAAGTCCTTCCCACAAATTTCACACTTGTGAGACTTTGTACCCTTATGTACCATATTATGAGTTTTCAAATGTGACATCCGAGTAAAGCTCTTTTCACAAATTTCACACTTGTAAGGCTTTATACCCTGATGTATCAAAATATGGTGTTTCAAGCTTGACATCCTACTAAAGTTCTTCCCACAAATTTCACACTTGTAAGGCTTTATACCCTGATGTATCAAATTATGCTTTTTCAAGCTTGACATCCAAGTAAAGTCCTTCTCACAAATTTCACACTTGTGAGAATTTGTACCCTTATGTACCATATTATGACTTTTCAAATGTGACATCCGAGTAAAGCTCTTCTCACAAATTTCACACTTGTAAGGCCTTATACCCTGATGTATCAAATTATGTTTTTTCAAATCTGACAACACAGTAAAGTTCTTCTCACAGATTTCACACTTGTGAGGCTTTTTACCTTCATGTATCATATTATGCCTTTTCAAATGTGATATCTGAGTAAAGCTCTTCTCACAAATTTCACACTTGTAACGCCTTATACCCTGATGTATCAAATTATGTTTTTTCAAATCTGACAACAAAGTAAAGTTCTTCTCACAGATTTCACACTTTTTAGGTTTTTTACCCTCATGTATCAAATTTTGAAAATTCAAAGCTGACAACTCTTTGAAGCCCTTATCATGAATGTGAAACTCTTGTGACCTCTCTCCCTTATGAATCAAAAAACCCCTGCTGTCAATTCTTTGCCTATCACTACATTTACCAGATTCTTGTGAGTGAACATCTATTTCTACAGGTAGTATTTTTGGGACATTTCTTTCCGGACTTTCATATTCAAGCTCTTCTCCATAACTGAAGCTTGTGTCTTTCCATGAGGGTTCAGCAGAGAGCAATGGTGAATCGCAACAGCTATTGCCAGAAACTGCTTCTGTGTATAATCTGAAATGTCGGAGAATTTAGAATTAGGTATAAAACTCAGAGTGAAAGGAATTAAATCTGAAAAGGGATTTTGTCTTTCTTACCAAATGTCAAATGGAGATAACAATGCGTCAAGTATAGCAACTGCATTGTTTATTACAGTCAAAATGATTTTGTTAATTTGCTATATTTTTAAGTAATAAATAAAATCCTTCAAATGAAAACCATGTTAATGGTGCTTCTAATTGGTAAGAATAATGAATGTTATGAATTTGTGTACAATACAGGAAAATCAAAACGGGAGGTAAAAAATTCTTGTCCAATTTAAAGGAAATAGGCGAAAATAACTTGTGATTCAAAACCAAGAAGTTAAAGTAAATGATTATACAAACGTAAATTCACAAACTTTCGTTCCTTGTATGCATAACTCAGTATCAGACAACTGTAAACAGGACCCTCTAGAAACAACGGACCTGACACTGGGTTCGAGATTGAGAAAAATGGCGGCGATAGTTGGTGTTCCCTGAGGTGTTTACACTCGCTAACTGCTGTGCTGTTTCCGATGCCTGTGATTTATAGTATTTTAGTAACTGCGGCAGTTTGTAATCACACTATCGAAGCAATAGTGTTTGAAAACCTTTATTTGAGCAATTTGGGAAACGGGAATAATCCCAGTCATTCGTTTTCAGTGCCGTGTGCTTTCCAAGTGTTACTTATGTTTACTAATATATTACACGTAGATTATGGCTACATTAAATGTAAAGTATAATTAATTATACATTTTTTAATTTATCTACTTGAGAATATAGTTTGTGGCACGATTACTGTGGTGAAATAAAGAAATTCTTACAGTTTGAATGTTACAGTTGTAAATATACTTAACCTAAAACATTACAACGCCATTATGTTTCCGGATGTAAATCGAACTTTGATTATAATGAATAGAGGTGTAAATAATTGTGATAAATATTTTTAAAATATGCTATATACAGTGTTAATTTGAGTTATAAAATATATTAAATTATGTATATTTGTGAGATACAATAAAACAATGATGAGTATTTGAGTGTGTATGTGTATTGTAGTCCCAGTTATTCTCTTATACCTGAGTATTGCCATTCATATTTCCAAAATATAAAGATTTAAAAGAAAATGGTTAATATTCATAAACCGTAAACACTTTACGCCTTCGAAGGATTCACCTGTATGCATACAGCGTTGTTTCCGACTTAGTTATAAGAAAGGATAAATTCCGTTACGGTGGTTCTTTTATAATGGTTCCAAGAAAGTGCTTAAACTGCAGAATGGTGCATTTCTGACAGTTTGTTTTAATTCAGCCATCGTATTTATGCTGTTACGTTGTTGTATGCAATACTGTAGACTGCATGAATGTTGTTTTGCAATGCTGTTTAAGGTTATTCATTTCATATATTTTGCTTGCAGTGCTGGTTTAAGACTACGTATTTGTTATATTTCAGTCTGTCGGTGTGGACTCTCTGCAAAAACTAGTAAAGAATGCTATAAGTCGCTAAGTGGTATAGTCTTGAATAATTATTGCAAACTTATAAATGAAAAGCGTTCAGTGAAAGCAAAAGTAACCCTAAAGCTTCTAAATTTAATAGCTAGGTAATTACTGTAAACAATGCAATTTCGTGCCATCCAGTGTATATTTTGTGCATATAATATTGTGTACAGTATGATAGTGTAAATAGTGACACATAATTTTGAGTGAACTCAATCAGTGTCAACCTCAATATCAACAGTTCTGTTTCATGCAAGTATTTCAGTGTTTGCAGTTTATAAAACTATGTCCTTTGTAATTTAAATAAGTAGCTGTAGTTTAGAAATGCTGTTAAGTTATAGCATGCAAAACTGTAGACTGCATGAATGTTGTTTGAGGTTACATATTTCATTTAATGTTAAAATGCATTTAGTTTACTTTAAAGACAGCATTTTTGTGCACAGCAGCGTATATCTACACAAAAGACATGTCACTGCACCACATTAATTGTATTTTACTGTGAGAAGTCATAACTTGTAGACAAGAACTGATTAAGGCATTTCCCAAATTCCCACCATATACGGCCGCCATTTTGAATGTCAGTGTCAGGTCCGTTATCCAGAGGGTCCTGAGCTTATAAGATCTTACACCAAAGCATTGTAAATATGCAGCAACATAATTTATTGTTAACCTGGTCTTAAGGCAGAGAACTAAAAGTAAAATATCATGAAAATTGCGCCTTAGGTTCTAGCTTTTGAGGTAAAAGACATAGAAGTGGATGACAATTTATGATCAAAATATAAAAAAATAAATTATAAAAAGATGTTGTGATAAGTGCATGTTGAACTATCCTCAACTGCATTTACCTTAGGGGAAAAAAAGGAGAAAAAAAAGTTTCCTTAAAGGGGTTTAAATAACGGAATTAAAAACAAGTATACTGTAGTTATGTACAGTTTTCATTGTCACTTCAGTAAATTCTCACTGTCACTTCGCGTTTCTTTGCAACTGAAGAGAACCATAAAATAAATTGATAGAAATTAATAGATAGTAAATGAAAAAACACTAGCTGCATTGGGAAAACCTTAAGAAAAAACAAACTCAATGGGCAGGGACATACAGGAAGAAAAGAAATGAAAAATACCTACACAGAAAAATACAAGCAAATTCTATATAATGTAATAAATGAAGCAAAAGGTTATACAATAACTTTTATATAAAAGAATCCAGAAAATAAAATTAAAGTAACATGGAAAATCATAAAAGTAGCACATAGAAAAAAAAAGCCAGAATGACTGGAAAATATTTAATGAATACTACATAAACACTGTTAAACTTCTGAGAATTAAACAAATTTATAACCAGCCAATACATGAACACAACTTATGTAATTATATGGTGCTACACAATGGGAAACTATTAAACAAACTCATTAAAATGTAAATCAGATATGAAAATACTGTAAATCTGAACTACTCATCTAACTAATCAACTTTATAATTCTTTAAAATTCTCCAATAAGTTAAAGTGGGCTGTAGTTAGACCAACATATAAGAAAAGTATTCAAAACTTGCAATGGAAAATCACAAACCAATTTATGCTTGACTTTATCCAAAATAAAATAAGTATTTTTTTTAAAACAGCTATGGTATTTATGCAGATAATTTCGAATTCTTTCAGAATAACAAATTGAGTAAAAATAAAGTCAATACAACAATCTACAAAGGATACATTATAAATGCAATAAACAGAACATGTGGTAGCAATTTTCCTCAATCTCTGTAAACTGTGTGATTGCATAAACATTGAAACACTGTCAGCAAAACTTGAAAATTGTGGTAATAACATTGAAGTGGTTAAGCTCAAATTTATAAAACGGAGAATAATGCCTGGAAAGAAATACAGATGGAAATATATAACCAATATCAGATAATCTTTTAACAGAGTAACACAACATGCAGTGCCACAAAGATCAAAATTAGGACCATACTTATTCCTGCTATATCAACAGCTTATTTAAACAAATTAAAGATTTGAGGGGAATAGCTTTTGCTTATGCAGAAGACACTGTGACTGTTGTTACAGACCAGACAGAAATAAACATACAAAAAGAGAGTAAATTCACCACTAAATCAGCAGACAGCAACCTAAGCATGGTACAAAATAAAAATAAAACAGAGTGGAAGTAACAGAACACATGCCAAAATTAAGTTATATTTGATTCCACCTCTCCAACCTTGTCCAAGAACGGTTTGTGTGGAAGAATAATTAATCTCATTTCTAGGGTTAATCATAGACCATAATTTGAAAAGCAACCAACATTTGAGAGTGCACTAATAAAAGTTAGTGCACACAGAGTGGTTCTTTTTAAGATAAAGCCACAGAATGACTATGTGCGCTAAATACACAACTTATAACAAGTTTCAGTACTCATTATAGTGCATATTGCTATCACTTATGAGTAAGTAATGCAGGAGTTATGTAACAAAAACACCCCAGTGTAATAAGAGTGTGTGGAATACACCTATGCAATCCGTTGCCTCACCATAAAATACAACTCTATATACATATATGAAATACTAAATTTACATAAAAATCCATAATCACAACAAAAACATGAATCCAATGCGGGAAGAACTTAATACAGTGAAACCAATATTAAACATTTAAGATTTTGAATTGGTTGACTCAACACTCATGGGTTTCATTTACACATAATTAATTGAGGAATGTGTTTTCATAGCACCTTTTCTATATCAATAAACCAGTTGACAGCAGCAGATGATGTAGAGAAGACACTATGAAAACATGTTCCTACATTAATTATGTGTCAGCGAAACCCATCAATGTTGAGTAGACCAATTCAAAACCTTAAAAGCCATGAAGGTCCAAAGCCATAACACTAGGACAAAGCACAGTTATTTCATAAATAGGTAAATGGAAACTCTAAATCGCAAAAGCATAGAAAATAACAGCAAAATTATGTGCAAATCATGAACCTTCACAAATAAAGTTAACAAACGAAACAATCAAACCAAAAACAATCAAGTCCTATTTGATAACAATCTAAATGCAAAGTCAAAGCCTTTTTCAAAAGTATCTTCTTTTATAATTCAATGTGTGCGTATACCAGCACATAGGCTTTATAAATTCTTAGTGTTCTACATACGTATGAATTCTCCTTACAATTATAATCAATTTCTCATTATCAACTTAGCTTTTTCAGAGAAGACATAAAAATGAGGGTATGCATATTTACATAAAATCTAACATTAACTTTATAAAGGTTTAAAGGTTAGTGTGCTTGAGCACTTAAAGTGGAATAGAATTTTGAAGCTAATATTGTAAAATTAGTAGATCATAAGATGGTCATGATTTGTATTTACAGAAATCCAGGTAGCAATTTACAAATATTATTTCAAAACTTTGAAATCATTCTTGAATATTATAAATCTAAGACTCAAGTTACAATAACAGGACATTTTAATATAAACTTTTTTAAAGACAGTAGTGAAAATAAACAGCTTCATATTCCGCAAGAGGAATATGAATTCAGCTTGCTGAAATAAGTGAACCTACTAGAGTGCAAAACAAGGCTAGAACTGCAATAGATCAAATAATTATAAATATGCATATCTTTTGGTACACAACATTAGTGATGGGGACATGGTTTTTCAGATCGTTTTGGGTAGTTAATCCATTTATATCATAATTTTGGAAATTTTAATGAAGTTAAATACAGATGTTTATGTAGGAGTTACGATTGTTAATAATGAAAACATAAAATTGTTTAGCTTTGTTGTCAAGAGTAATTTGGGAAAATGTGCATATGATGAGTTTATGAAATCCATTACTTGCCGTTTAAATAATATCTGTATTACACCAAGAGTATTAAAAAGCAAGTAAATGATTGAGATTATTAAATAAATGTATTATGGAGAGTAATATAACTCAGAAACTTTTTAGAATTATGACTCCCCCCCCCAAAATAAAATCTAACAATAAATCTAAATCTAATTGGCAATGTTGAAACTCGTAGGTGGATTGAGTTCCATAATATTGAAGTAATAGGTGCAATGGTAAATTAGTCTCAGATCCAAATGCTGCTTTAATACTTTTAATACACATTTTAATGATGTAACAAAATGTGCTGCAAAACCAATGATAAAATGAACATACAAATTACCATACTTTCCATATTCATTTTTCCTTTTGCCTACTGATTTTAATAAGGTCAGTGCTATAATTAAGAGCCTCAGTAATAAAAAAAAAGCATGTGCTGAAGATCACCTTTCAAGTTATTACAATTAAAAAATGTAGTGTGCACATTAGTGAGTTGTTAAAATGTTTTACAAATCTGGGAGGAGATTCTTCGTCAGAGATGGGTAAAAGAAAGAAATGCTGAGCCACCGCAGAAGAGATCGCCGCTGACCCTTTGGCACCCGTCGAATCAATAAAAAGATGCCAATTACTTGGTTCACATGCTTCCCTGTCCAACTGTTGAATAAGATTACACACATCTACACACAACACAAGTTGATCTTCTGCGTAGTACTTATGAAACTGTATTTTGCAATTCCTATGCTACAAAAATGTAATGCCAGGTGGTAACAAATTCTTCTCCTGTAGTCTTGAGCTGAGTAATTCACTTTATTGTTTTGTGAGGCCTAAACCCCTCACTAAATTATTTAACTGAAATTGATTAAACTGTTGTGATGAATTGTCAAATTCTTCTGGAACAGAAATCATCTTATTGTTGGAAGTCACGGAACTGCTTTCAGATTCACTGAAACTGACGTCACTAGTGGTATAGGTATGGGTAGTTTGGGGCTATGAGGAATAGGCTAGTAGCCACGTTCAGATTTTGGTTATTTAATTCCTGTTTCACTTTTGTTGTAGTCAGTGACTTTGCATATGCAAAAGTAACAATCGTCATGGTGATTCTGCTGCTCTCCCCATATCACTGATTTTGGCAAATGGCATTGCTTTCTGCTTTCCTTCATACCAATAAAATAATTGCTCAACACAAATGTTATATGCAATATGAGAGACAAATGATTGTTATGTACCTTCCCATCAAACACGTAACACCCAAAATGTAACAAAACGTCTGAGGACTTTGTAGACACAGTCTCCTGCATAATCTTTATGTAGAAGTCATACTCAAACTTTTATTTTAGTATTACACATATAGCAGATGAATATGCATATTAATACAAGTTTTCAGCTCAACTGAAGTTGAGATCTATGATAGCTGTAAATATAAAGATAAATACCTCTCAAGAAGACAGACATTACATGCAGAATAAAACTGATAAGTGCTGGGAATACAAACATAAACATCTGGGCAATAAGGGAGGATGGAAGTGAGCCGATTAGGAAGAAACTCAACAACAGATTTACAATAATATAATGAAACCTACCAGTAAGCAGTATAAACTGAATGAATTTAGCACCATAGGCATGTATGCACATAATCATAAAAACTAGATGCGATAGCCAAAAGCAGACTTCATTTTTTAAATCAAGGTACTGATTTCCATTAAAGTCCCATATTTTCCTTTATACCACAGAAACAATGTTGATCAGTGTAGTTGACTGAACATGTACTAAACATTCTTTCTATTTTTTTGCTCAATAACATGGCCTTTATCTTAACTAAGATGGAAAGAATGAATAAAGGAATAATATTATTAAAAATAAATTAATACTGTGGGCAAAATGCATGATACAATTGGCCAGATCATCAATGAAGGCTTCGAGTGTGAGAGAAAGTAAACCTGCATGGTACAATTGGGAAAGCTGTGGAAGAGGCTTTGGCTGGGTATTCACCCAGAAAGTTTACCATCCCCATTCTGGTAAAATTTTGAAGATTATATTTATGTTGCTCTAGCAATAAGCGATTATAAAAAGACAGCAGAAAATAAAATATTAATTAGTTTGGAGATATTTACGAGTGAATTATGAAGAATTTGTAAGTCAAAGCTGCAAAGCTTTTTGCGTATTTTGTGTAATAGCTAAGGTATGTTATGACCTAACAGTGTTTTTATTTGTCACAGTAGATATTAGTTGAGCAATTGTGGATGTTACACTGGGCATTATTTTCTGTTTTGTGTGTGTATACAATTTATTTTTTCAGTACACACTGGTAATGAAACTGATTACAACATACAATGCAGCAAAACTTACTTACATAGGATTGTTGGGTTTTGGTATCCAGAAACTGTCGTGCCTACATACAGAATTAAAGCTTATTCAGAAGTTTTGACATTGTTTCAAAACAAACCTCTGAAGTATTTCATAAACGGCAATTAATAAAATCAATATGACATAGAATGTGTATCATTATAAACAGGATTGGCTGTCACTTTTTAAGCCTTGTCCTCTGGTTGCTTAAGAATTATATCATGACCATCTATGTATAGGTATTGCTTGGAAGGAAATGTAATTGGGTTTTATTTTTACAGCAATCTCTGTGGAATAGCAGCAACTAACCAGCTTTTGTTTCTACACACATCTCTGGAGGTAACTATTTTCTACTCTATGGCATTTTCAATGAAAGCTGTGTAAATCCTTTTAGTCTTTTAGTAATTTATGCATTGAAATTACAAGGTGTTTTATAGCTCAAGTCCAGCAGAAAGAATTGGGCTTTCCAATGATGAAATTATTACAAAAATTGGAGCTTGGCTTTTGAGATTACCCTATATACACATGCCCACATACATACATACATACATTACATTACATTACATACACACACACACACACACATACATACAAGTTTTCTCAGTTTATAGTATTAGTATAAAGAAGCACCAATAAAGGAAAATGTAATACAAGAGTCAGAAGGTTTCTGATGGAAACATTAGCCAAGAGCCAAGTCTTACCTTGGTGATTTTACTGGACTGAACTCCCCATCCTGTAACAGATTAATGCAAATGTACAGTTTCACACAGTCCCTATATAGTATTAGTTAAATGTTCTGCATCATATAGTTTTCCTAAAGCAACAGATTTGATTTATTTTTAAATTTAGTATATGACATTAGCAGTTATGCAGAAACAAAGATTCAACATTGCATCATGTAATGGGGTTAAAGGAAACCCAGTTTAGACAACAAAGAGCTCGCAAAAGAAATGTTTATCAAAGATAAATCAAAATCTATTATTCACTTAGACCAGTATTAACAAAAAATCTCATGTGAAGCATTCATATGACTTTCTTTAACAATGATAAATTCATATGTTACAAATTATAGGACGAGTTAATTCCCATTGAAAAGAAAAGTAAATATAAATGCAGCATAAATGCAATTCTTTCCATGCAAGTCACATAAGACTGCATGCATAGAGAAAGAATTCAGCATTTCTTTCTCCAAGTAGTGCAAGTTTTTGAACAAAGCGAGATCTAAAGCCATCTACCGTACAATCGTGGTACTCATCCATTTGACTATCTCACATCAGACGCTAATCAGTTGTTTGCTTGGCACAGTACTTTATATATCCTATTTATTTATAAAGATTGGATTTTAGTTATTACTAGTTACATTATCCAATTTGAAAATTGAGATAGTCTTGAGTTTTACGTATCTAGAAATCTGGGCCAATTTAGTGTTATGCCTATGGTTGCATTCTGAATGCAGCTTTATTCTTCAATCCACATTACATTATAGTAGGTTTTTTCCTAAGATGATTTCAAACTAAGCAAGAAGTTCTTTGTAATTCCGAAGATACATGTCACACATATACCAATTTCACTGAATTAGGTAATTGCCTCAGAACTACAAAAGTAAGCCTATTATAGAAAAAATAAAAGATACAGTAATTGAATTTTATTTATGGATGCTCTTTAACTACTATGGTCCCATTCTATATGGGCGTGAGAGACTGGAAATTTTGCTCAGAGGCCCCTTTTAGGTGCAGTAGATCTATGACACAGGACCACCAGTTTTACTTCCCTTCTGAAGGAAGCCATGCTAAGGATTTTTATGCCCAAAAAAATCCACTGCCCTCTGGTGGATTTATACTTGAGATCTTGGGAGCTAGAAGCTAGCATAGATAAAAGATACAGACCATAATAGTAAGCCTTTGAGAAATTGTGAAAAACCTAAATTCTAAACCATTAGAATCCCAAAAAGCAGATAAACGAAATTAATTTGTAATCTTGGATAAAGAAGAGTACACCAAAGGATGCAAGAGCTTCTACAATCCTCAGAATATACACAAATAAAAATGATCCTATAAACAAACTCATCTGCATTACAAATGAGAGCAGCGAAAACTCTTTGCAACAAAGATAACAAAAGACTATAAATAGGCAGGACTACAACTACTAAAATGTATAGCTTACCAAAACTCCATAAAACTGGAAAATAAATAAGACCAAACATATCATCTATTGAAATGCCAACAAATAAACTGCAGATTAATTAACCAACAAATTTCAAGAATTCCAAAATTTGAATCATTAAGCATTAAGAATTCCCTTGACCTAATAAAAAAAGATAGAGAACATACAGCTTAAAGATGACATATTAGTTTCATCTAACATATTTTCAGTATTCCCAAATGTGCACAACGATACAGTTTTAGCAGCATTAAAAATTGGTTCATCTCCATCAACAAGATGGAAATGGAAATTGAAGAGCTCATTAGCTTAACAAAATGGTTAACTGAGCAAACCTTTTTTTCCTTACTTTTTTCAGTTTTGCAGGAAAATACTTAAGCAAAATATGTAATCATGGGAAATCAAATGTCACCCTTCAAAGCCAAATTATTTACAGTGCTCCAGAGACAAAAGTAGTTAATGAATTTCCATGAATGTTTAAAACTTGGGTTAGATATGTTGGTGATGCATCACAGTGGTTAAAAGGAAAAGTTCACCAAATATTCTACAATTATTGAATCTGCAAGAGAGAAACATAAAATTTACTATGGGAATAAAATCTGACAACCAGCTTCCCTACACCTAGACTTCAAAATTATGAAGAAAAATAATAGGTTGGCTTTCGGAGTATATAGAAAGAACACTCATACAGACAACTATATAAAAAACTCATAGTCTTTACCTTCATTACACAAAGTTGCTCTATTTGACAGTCTGACCTACAGATTAGTGAAAATTCCTCTCACTCAAAGACAACACAGCTTACAATTCCAGGAAATGTTAAGAACAGCTACTAAAAATGGTTCAAAAAAGAATTGGACAGATTAATCAAACGGTTCCAACAAAAAACAAAAAACAAAAAAAAAAAAAAAAACATAATCTGAGAAAACACATCTGTAAAATCAAATAGGGCACATAGAAAATTTCACAAGATCTTCAAAGAAAAGCAACATTACACTCTGGAAATAAATTCAATACAACATTTCTATTAAAAGCTAACCAAAAGGAATCTACTCCCTCATAAAAAAAACTGGTATTTACAGGATAGATTGCAAAGACTGTGAAAGTATTTATATAGATAAAACGAAATGAGATCTAGGGAACATCTAATCCATAGAAGAGGAAATATCAGAAGTGATGCATTTTTGGACAAAACGACAAGAAATTATGAACTCAGTGACACTAATTAAGCAAGCACAAAAATCCACAGAACTGAAAATTTGGGAAAAATTATTTTTATAGAAAAATCGACTAAGTTCAAGGAACTATGAGATCACAATGGGCCAAAATGTCATACAGCCAGCAACAAGGGCAAGTAGCAAGTCATGATCATCAGGACAAGCTATCCAGCCATAATAAGTTGATAAGAAAGACATTTCTTGAAACTAATTCTGAGTTAAATACCTAATTCAGTGAAATTTGTATATGTGCAACTATATCTATAACTTTTAAGCAAGAAGTGCTTCAATTACATGTGGAAACAGTATTTAAATGTTTATTCACAGTAACAAATTTTTGCAATGGAAACAAAAGGGAAAAAACCAAGAATTGCAAACTTTAAAACATGTCGAATAGATAAAATTTCATAAATGTTATACTTGCACATGGAATAATTTGGAAACAGGCAACACTAAAGAGAAATTTACAAATTCTGTTTTGGACAAGCTCTGCATTTTTCCTGTAATTAGGTTTTTCACTTTTTTTTAATGTTTCTTGTACATAATTCTACAAACTTCAATCAAATAAAGCGTCTTTATAGGCTATGCACAGAAAATCCAACATATACATATTATTTGACATGGAAAGGTAAAATCAGACTGAAAAAGTCATTGCCATAGCATCAGAACAGTTCAGAAACGTTTCAGAGAGAAGAAAAGATAACGAACAATTTTCTTCCATGGGGTGGGAGGGTTTTGTTGAAAATCATCTTGTTGCAACCTTGGAAAATGCTGAATTTAAATACTGAGTATGGCATTTATCCAACTTTTTGTTTATGAGTTATCCTGTTCTCTCGTACTCTCTCATAAACTGGGTTTTTGTAAAACAGTACTGGGTTTGCAAACATGTATTGCAATTGCTTTGCACACATTTTTTAAATTAAAATGACAAATTAATTTTATTCACTCCTCCATTCTGTATGATATTATTGTACAATAATCTAGAAGATTTTTATGGTAATTCCTCTTCTCCTTATCCCTTAAAATTATAACTTTGTACTGCAATGGCTATTCCTAATAAGCCATAAAAAAACTCCCTGATATTCATGCAATTAGATGTGAAATATTGGTGAAACGTCTGACTTCCTCAACTTGCTCACAAGTTTTACAAGTTTTGGAAATGCCACAAAGCCTAAAAGTACCCTATGGAGTGAAACAATCATCGATCAGGATGATCCAGTATGCTTCTGGACAATCAGCAAGTGAAATTTTACAATTTTATACCTTCTCTTTGGTCTAGTTCTCACATAATACAGAAATCCTTTAAGCATACAACAGAGGTGAAGCAGTGAATATAAAGATCCCGCATTCCCAGAACACCACGTTAATCAACCTTTTTAGAAAAGACACACAGTCTGCAACCATCGAGAAAAATAATCTTCACAGTTATTAACTACAAAATATAAGTTCACTGATTTCAAATGTTAGCTGGACTCTCTTTGTACAACTATTTAACATACCCTGTTAACAAGCTTGATGACAACACACAAACAAAATAAAACAACACTTTTTTACATGAGGGTAATTACAATATTTTCCCTTGGTATCTTACCATTATAAGCAGATTCTGTTTTGTTTTTCTGTGTCTTAGATTTAAATCATGAACATCTATATACAGGGTGGAAGATGAACATCCTTGAACAGGATAACCCTTTGTAATGAACAGAACAAAAAATTTTAGTGCAATTTTTAAAATAGTTTTACAGAAAATAGCAAAACTTGCTTTGTATTAACTCTATTTTAAATAAGAATTTTAAGAAACTTAAATACTTTTTCAAATAGTTCTTACAGGACATTGAAAGGTAAATATTATCTGTATGTTTAAATACACTTTGAATTAAGCCAATTCACACTGATTGTTATTAAAGGCTTTCGAAATTTGTTTCAGTTGAATCTACATTGTTGTCCACAGAATACACAACATGACAACACTTAAGATTGAAAGAAACACACTTCAGCTATTTGTTTATAAAGAAATGTACTTCTGCTATTGTTTACTGTGCTTATGGCTTGTTTTTTGAAATAATGGATTATCAGTTTACAAAATGCCTCGTTTACCAATGCCAAGTATTCTTGAAATGCTGCTTATTTAAGGTGAAACATATAATGTGGCAACTGCAGCAAGAAGTTATCAAAAATCATTTCCAAATAGACAAGCACCACATCATAGGACATTTGTTTTCATCTGTCAAAGAGTTCTAGATACACAGCAAGTATATCTCCTCATGTTGAAGGAGCTGGTTAAAGAAATGTTGCACAAGAAGAAGAAATCCTTCACTTGGTGGAAGAAGATTCTAGAAGCAGTAGCCGTAGTATAACTAGCACTATCGGCATATATCAATGAACCGTTTTGAGAACATTAAAAGAAGAATTGCTATGCCTTTATCATACTCAGTACATCCAGTACCTCTCTGAAGCAGATTATGCGCCAAGGGTAGCATTTTCTGAATGGTTTCTTTAATACTCGCCCCTTAAAATTCTTGCAAAGGATGAAGCAATGTTTACCAGAAATGGAATAATTACCATAATGCAACATCAGGGCTTACGAGAATCCACACTCAATAAGACAAGACAGCTTTCAGCACAGATTTTCTGTAAATGTTTGGGCAGGAATCATAGGAACATTAATCGGTCCACGGATAATTCCTCGGGTTTTGAAAGGCGCCATCTATATCTAGTTTCTTCAAGAAACATTACCTGTTCGGCTTGAGGATTTTCCCCTGGCAGGAGTGTCGAGGCCATGACCTACGCCGACGACGCCAGTACTGTGTAACGTGTAATGGCTTCGGGCACTACACGGGTCAGGCACAGTGCCCAAGATACCCTCGTCCGCCGAGGGCCACACCGCCAGGCGAAACAGCACCACCACAGGTAGCCCAAAACACTGGGCCACTTCCACAGCACACGGCAGCACCAACAGCACAGGGACAGCCCACACTGCACCATCGCACATCAGACCAGCACCTCTGGAAGGCCGTCCAGGACCTGCACTCCAAGGTCCTGACGATAGGCGGCCGTCTCGGGGACGTCGCTGAAGCTGTCCACACCACCTCATCTTCCACCGCAGAAGACATTGCAGTAACCCGCCTCCGCCGCTTCGACAGCATCAATGCCAACATTCAGAGTCTCCAAGAACAACTGACAGCCTTCAACACCAGGTTTAGCCAGCTACACACACTACTCCAGTCACTGCAGGGCGTGTGCATCTAATCCATGACCGACTGGACAATCAGGATTACTTATAGGGCTCTACATCACGATAGTCATCGTCTCCTACACCAGAAGACTCTGCGCCGCCCTCTCCTCAGAGTGAGCACGCGCAATGAAACCTCCACTTCTTTGAGAATTACATCAGGAACAACCAGCAGGAATACTACCCCAGACACCGATCCAGAGTCAACAGCAACCACCACTAAGGAACTCTCGCTACAATACGACTGCACACGCCAGCTATTTATGCCACAACTGAGCGCTCCTCTCCAGGGGCATTCAACGCCCTATGCTGACACAATAAAATAATAAACAACGCCAAATCCTATCCACGTAACTCCCCGTGTGTGGCGGCTAGGACCTCGGTCATGGTGGTCACCCGGACACTTCCTCACTCCACTGCCAGCGCAATAAGCTGGCACACATCCTTCCGCGTACTAACAGGGGTGCAGCAGCAGAAACTCAATACCTTACCTTACTTCTCCTTTCTAATCCACGTCAAATCCTTCCTATTCCCGAACCCCCCCAAAAAAGAGCTGTGTGTGGCCATCTGTGCAACACCTATGTAGAATGCTGGATCACTCAGAATGGACAATAAATAATATGGCCAACAAGATTGGCAGATCAAAATCCAATCAAGTTTTTTCTTTGGGGCTATGTGAAAACTCACATATACATTACATAAGTGCTTGATGAAACATTGCAAGAAGGAATACTTCAAGCAGTAGAAGAAATCAAAAAACAAACCATACCTACTTCGTAGAGTGCAATAGAATTTGAGAAAATGTGAAGCATGTATGTTGATGAGAGGTGCGCATTTTGGACAATTTCTATGAACATTAAAAAGAAATTCTCATTCATTTTCTATTCTTGTCTTACTTTAATTATTCACAAAGTTTTATAAATCACTAAGAAAGGAAGCATAATCATGTAACTTGGGTTTTTCAAACTTTCGTTTACCTTTAGCTGGTAATTTTGCACAGAGGCCTCTTTATCAGGCTTGAGGTTCTTTTACGTGCCATAAATCTACGACATAGACTGCTGGCTTTTACTTCCCTTCCGAAGGAAGCCATACCAAGGTCATCGCCCTCCGTCGGGTTTGAACCCGCGACCTCGAGAACTAGAGGCTAGCATGATAGTTATACACCACAGAGGACGACAATACAATCATATATATAGTTTTCTGTTTATTTATATACTGGAAGTGTTTATTTGTTTGTTGGCAATAGCAGCAGAAGCTGAAAATTTAAAGTTAATCTGTTAAATTGGCTGCATTGTAATACTGTGCAAAATAAAATAGTAATTATATTAAGAACAAAAACCTTTATGTAAAAAATCTATTAAGGAAAACACTCAAAACAATGTGCTCTTTCATAGTTTGAAAGGATGACTGCAAGTCCCCTTCCACTCTGTATAGTACTGCCTCCTTTTGCAAGCATTTGTGATAGTGCAGAATTCTCCAGGATGCTAGTAGCAACACAAGGATTTGCTAAAGTGACAGTTTTAATGAGAGAGAGGAGTGATTTAAGAAACAGACAGAGATACATGGAATTCACAAATATTTCACCAGAAGGGTGACAGCAGAAATACCAGCAATTGAACTCTCATACAATGTTATGCAAAGTACCAATCAAAATAGCTGTTACAATTATTGGAGCCAATGTGCATATCACGGCAATCTCATACAAAAGGAGGAGTTTTGTCCAGCAGTTCACTTCACTAAATTGAGTTTTATTTATTGACGCTCTTTAATGCTATGGTTCTTAGCATCCCATTCTACATTTGGTGTGGTCCCGTGTCATAGATTTACAGCACATAAAAAAACCTCAAAGCCTGATAAAGAAGCCTCTGAGCAAAATTACCGGTCTTTTACGCCCAATATAGAATGGGATGCTAAGGACCACAGCGGTTAAAGAGCATCCATACATAAAACTCAATTTAATTTAATTGAAAGACCAGAAATTTTGCTCAGAGGCCTCTTTATTAGGCTTGAAGTTCTTTTATGTGTCATGAATCTATGATATGGGACCACCAGGATTTCTTCCGTTCTGCAGGAAACCTGCTATGGATTTTTACTGACCAAAAAAATCAATCGCTCTCTGCCAGATTTGAACCCATAGCCTCAGGAGGCTAGCATGGTACCCGCAGACCATGGCAGCAAAAAAAAAGAAAAAAAAAATATAGATCAGGGAATGATGCCAGGTAAAGCTCAGTGAGAGATCCTAAGGGAGGAGGGAGATATGTGATGACAATGAGTTCCCATAAATTACAAAAAATAGGGTTACCAGGAAAAAAGTTACGAATATAGCATAATTATGTAAAAACAGTAAATAACTCGAAAGCCGCTTTTACTTTTTATATCTGGAATAAAATACAGTTAATAACCAAACATGTGCTTATATCATTGCCTTCACCAACTCCTGATATACAGTCAATAAGAATAGACTTAATTTCTGGAATTTACCAGCACAAGAGAGGAGCCGGAGGACTTCAAACCAGATATCACCAGAAGGCAAGTAAGCATCTATGCTGAAATTAACGTAACCTGAGTAGCATCCTTCCCGACCCATCACAAGTATGAAGAATTGTTTTCTACTGCATAGCAAACTCAATGAAATGTCAAATCTTTCTTTGCAATTATACTCTTTTACAACTTCAATGAGTTTGTACTGTAGTATAAAGGCTTCATAAGTCTCTTTTAGTAACTTATGAATTGAAATTACAAGATGTTTTATATCCGATGTACATTAGAAAGAATAGGGCTTTTTCAATCATGAAAAAATGATCAGAATCAGTTTTGAGTGGTTTTTCAGATCTCTCTCTCACACACAAGTACTTTCTTTATACTATTTATAATAATAAAATAAAAAACATCAAATTCAAATGAGTTTTCAGATAAATAGTTTTGTCCACAATCCAGTCATATCTGAATATATTCATAGAACATTTTATTCCAGTTATACCAAAGAGAGTTAGGATAATTGGACTGTGAAAATGAAATACTGAACTTTTCCAAAATACACATAATAATTAGGTATATGAAACATTATAAAGAGTATGTGTCTCTCAACAAATTTTGAAGACTCCTTCACCAAAGAATCATGTCCTTCCTGCAGGACGCACACTAAAAGACATTCTCAAACATTTTAAAATTAGGCAATTAGGATATCTACATATTCATACCCAGCTTCAACCTAGTTTTCCCAGATATTAATGTAAGCAGATTTTTTTTGTATCCTTTACTGCAAAAAAGGCTAATCTTTCTTTCTTTTTAATTTTTAGGCCTTGCAGTCTTAAGGGGTAAAAGCAGAGACATTAAATCTTATAATGTGGTTGTCTGTATTCTTCCAAAAATATAAGTTCTCTTTATATTTTTCAAGTAGGAAGAAAAGTATAGCTGATCATCAATTGCTACAATATCATAGTATTTTTGGTATGACATCAACAAAACATCCCTCAGATATCTTATAATTTTCAAGAACTATCACCAGCATTTCTTTCAACCTGAAATGCAACATCTGGCACACACTGTACACATTCATAAAACTATTTATGTTTATTATTTTGTATTACATAGTTCAAGTACTTTATAAAGTGCATAATAAAAATTATAACTGCAGTAGATTTCAACAAACTTACCTTAATGTCACCACAAACAGATGAGGTTTCTGTTTCCAGCCACCAAAGTTCTTTTTCAATTTCTACTTTGTTATCCATTTGGTGATCATTGTTGTATTTAACATTCATTACAGGATCTGTTGGAAGAAATTCTCTCTCCTTGTGTGAAACAAAGTCTGAAACCAGAGTCTGCTCCTCATTTTCTGTCTTAATACCTACCTCATAATTGTTGCTGTATGTAATAGTTTCAGACTTAATCTGCTTTACGAGATGTTTGGTAAAAAATTCTGTCTCTTTCTGGGAACAAAAGTCTGGAAAAGGGCTCTCGGATTTAAAATCTGCTTTGATTGCCACATCACAATTATCATTCAAAGTCCCAGCATCAATGTTTGCCTTCACTGTAACATTTTTGATAAAGAACTCTATGTCATTCTGTGAGGCTATGTCATTCGAGAAAAGATCCCCTTCTTCGATTTCTATTTTGGTATCCATTTTATAGCTGTTGCTGCATCTGATAGTGCTAAATCTGTGGAGAAACAAACACATCATGAATAGCAAAACAATGGTAAGCAATGTGTAGATTACCTGTACAGTTAGGACTACTGTATATAGTTGAGGTGTGTGACCGTTACTGCTCCACTGCCACTATCCTTTCTGCAGTCATTAGCTCATCTCACATGTCCTCAAATACAATACACTCAACTGTATGTAGTTGTGCCAGTTACTGTCCCACCTCCACTCCCCTTTCCAAAGTCATTGGGACATCTCACATGTCTTCTAAAACTATACATTCAATCATTAAATGTTCACAAGACAAGACTACTGCATTTTTTACTGCCCTATCTTCACTCCTCTCTGCAATCATTGGCTCAGCTTACGTATCTTCTAACACCATACATCCATTATGATCAACTTCTTGTTAATCCAGATAAACTGTTAAAATAGCTTCATTACACATGGGTACAGCAGGCAGAAAAGTCAAATTTTCAGAAATCTTATGTGCTACATTTACATGCACTATCACTTATTTTTATGTAACTTCTACAAACTACTTTTATGAAAACTTATTACTTTCTGTAATGCTTAACTATAGTAAGTGAGGAATATTGCATTCTACCCAAAAATTTAATACTGTAAAATCAAACATTTGATACTTTAAAATATGTTATGAGGACTCCTGAATTAAAAAATGACGTTTTGCATATGTATGTGTTTATGTGCATGCATCATCAGCAAACCAAAACAACAAACTGGATGAATACCAAACTTGGTATTTAAGATCAGGATCTTTCAGGTATGTGGCATGAGGCTTTCAACAAAATCACCATACCCCAAAGTACCCTTTATATGGAAAAATGTATAGTTTTTTATTTTCTTAAAAAATAGTCTTAACAATTTTGAATAAAATAGCATAATGTATGATAAAATGCATATTTTGAATTTTTTGGATATAGTATATAAAGTCATCCTCATTCTTAATGACCTTTGTATAATAAACTGTAAGAGACAGACAAAATCTCAGTACACAAAAAATGTAGATCTTGTTAAAGGACACAATCTATGTTAAATCAGTTCTTGTGGCATCAGCGCTTTCTGAGATATCAGCTTTTATTGATAGGGATTTTCAAATATAGAATACTTTTTACTTCCTCTACTATCCATCCAAAAATTTGACTCTTGAGATTTTATCCAAAATAAATGTTTGAGACTACACAAATGGGAATAAAATAAACAAACATATAAATAAATAAAAAAAATATAGTAAAAACACTTAAAGGTATGTGAGCAGCATAACTGAAAAACAGAAACTTACATACCAACTTGGTATTTAGCAACTGCATCTTCCAAGGATATCACACTAAGAATTTCAAGAAAATACCTCCACTGTAAACTCTTCTTTATGATGAAAAATATTCATATTTTATTTTCTCAAGAATGGCACAAATGATTTTGAATAAAATATTGTATTTTTAAGATACTTGTATAACTAATTAAACGTAAATGTTGATTATTGGGAACAGCCTATTGAGTTGTCTGTCTAAATGATTTTTGTATAATAAAATTATTAAACTGAGAAAGACAAAATCTTACTACACAAAAAATGTAGATCTCTCTGAAACACACTTTATTTCAAATAACCTTATCTGTGAGATCAGGCATATCCTAGATATCCATTATAGGAGAAGCTTTCAAACATGTAACGCAAGAAATATTCTTAGTCCAAGGTTCATATGACCATGTGCAACCAAACTGATAACAAATGACAACTAGCTCTATTGCGTTTCTTATTGCAGCTAACATGCACAACATTTGTAACAATCGCAACTAACTTCTGCAAACAATCTCCATACATCTGCACAATGTAGGAAGAATTAGCAGTGGCCCACCTCCATGGTGTGGAGGTAGCATGTGTGCCTCACATTTCAGAGGTTCTGAATTCTGTTCCGGGGTTTTCCCATATCCCGAAAAGATGAATGTTGAGCAACTTTAAGTTCTACAGATCCCGGGCTCATTTGAACATCATTTCACCCATTTCATTCATTCATCATCTGATATGGCCCTCCCAGTTAAAGGATTTACAAAGAAAAGATAAGCAACCAGTCAGTTTTGGAAAGTCCTGAACATGCTTGTCTGTGTGCAAAATACAAACAGTCTTAGGTCATGACAATAATGGAGTGTTCAGTAAGTGATCAAAGCGTGAGCTTGCCAACAGTATCTGACTGGTTTAGTTACCGTCATGAAGAGTCCCGAGGTTGCAGGTTCAAACCCGGTGGAGGAAGATGAATTTTTTCGGGCATAAAAATCGTTAGCATGGCTTCCTTTGGAAGGGATGTATAGCCAGTGATACCATGTCATAGATTTATGGATGCAAAGAACCATAGCAGTTAAAGAGTGTCCATAAATAAAACTCAATTTCATTTTTTTTTTTCATCAAGTGTTCATATTCTCCAATGTAACTAAAATGGTGCACAAAGTTAGCTAGTCAGCGTAATTTAAGGACTAAAAAAAAGATGGGCTGCATTCTTTAAGTGAAGCAAGAAGCATCATTTTGCTACATTGCATTCTTTAATATGGTTACATGCGAAGTAAGTAAATAAATAATTATAAACCTTAAGTTATGTTAAGAAGGTATTCTCCAGCATGAAATTAAACTAAAAAGTAATTTTGAACACATATTAGACTAAAATGTACTTAGAAAAAATGTGCCATTCACGTTGGAGTTACAAAAAATCTCACATCACATGTTCGAAAGTTGAGCCCCAATATTAATAATTGGTTTGAATTTTTCAGCCCTTTATAATTTTTTACTTTCTCTACTACATATAGTAAGTAGGGGAAGTATTGTATTCCACCAAAAATTCGATACCGAGATTTCACCGGAAATATATGTTTTGAGATCCCCTGAATCCAAAATATGCATTTTTGGAAACATGTCCATGTGTGTGTGTCTGTAAACAGCATAACTCAGAAACAAACAGTCGGATAAACACCAAACTGGGTATTTAGGTTCAGTATCTTCCAGAGATGCGACACGAAGGTTTTCAAGAAAATCCCCCCACCCCAGGTTACCCTTTACATGCAACATTTTTCGAAAATTTTAATTTTCTCAAAAATGGTTAACGATTTTGATTAAAATATCCTATGTTTACGATATATTCATGACAAATAAAATGTATATCTTGAATTTTCTGGGAATGTCTTCAAAAATATTCTTCATTGTGAACGACTTTTGCATAACTGGTAAACCATAGGAGATAGACAAAATTTTACTACACAAAAAATGTAGATTGCGTTAAAATACACAATTTATGTCATATAAATATTTTTTGTTCAGTGAACCATTTTCGAGATATTGCTTGTTATTCCCTTAAATTTTTCAATACTTATTTTCTCAAATGGGAATTCGTTATTTGTTTTCTTTTGTCTTGGATATGCAAAGAGTATTAATCGGTGGCAAAGAGAATGGTGCTGCACATAGCAACCAGCTATTAAGAGATATGTCTGTGCTTATATTGCCCTTGTAAATACAAAACAAGGGGAACATAGTATGCCTTAAGCGATAGTAAAACATTTTTAAAACTGGTCGCTAAGTGTAAAATGTAATTCTCTTTGCATGTCAAAAGATCGTTTCTGCAAATGTTTATCTGGATTAATATGAAATAGATGGAGAATAAGAGTTTGTACAAGAGTAGAGAAAGCCATGTGAGTTTAACACATCAGATTTTTTTAAAGTGCTGCTAAGATTTGTGACGGTATTACTTATAATGTTGTTATTTATTTGGTTACATAATTTTAACTGCCCCACGTATGGGAGCCAATTTGTGGTGGTATTAATGTTATTTATTTAACATTATTGTAGCCCCACGTTTGGGAGCCAATTTGTAACGGTATTACTTATAATGTTATTACTTGTGATGTTTGTGTATGTGTGTTTACTTCATGTGAAGCCATCTTGTGACGTCATTCATTTGTTCGGTTTGTAGCTCCATCTGGTGCTAGCAATTTGCAGCAGTGTTAGTGTTCGAAAGAATGCGACTGTTATTTGATTTAAATTTTGTTTACTGTCCTCCGGCTAGCTATTATTTCTCGGTCGAACATATATCTTGATCAGGGTGTGTAAACGGAAAGGAATCTTTTATCCAATAATAACAGATGAAAAAAATTTGTTTTACACTTTTATTGTCGAACACATTAACTATCACATTTACACATTGATCTTGACACTCGCCAAACTGAAACTGTTATAACAACTTCTTACTGATAATTCTTTTAATCCACGTACTTCAATCTTTTGTATAATTAACTTCACCATACTTTAGATCTTTCATAATTCTGCTGCGCGTAACTTGTGAATCTATATCCGATGTATGCCGTACTAATACTTTCGACGAATTGACTGACTGAAGACGACGTGTAGTGTACACAGATTTTTGATGAACTGAACGACTGAAGGCGACGTGTAATGTATTGAGATTTTCGATGAACTGCCCGACTGACTGACTTTACCTCTAACCTAGCCTCTATTTATACTCCCACTCCCCGATATGCCTAAAGATTATAACTGAACTGCAATTGGCTAATAAAACGCGCCAACATTAGCGTCTATTTTAATATCCAATAAAAATTATGAATACATATGCTCTAGGGAAACGTTACAGAAGATTCTCAACGTTAAAACGCACCAACATTACGTAACTTCCTCGTTTCCAATAATGATAAACAGCTCACCCCCCCTCGCTGCATTATTGCACGCTATTATTGACAGTTTCAGTAAGGCATTAAAATCTTACTTCTCAACAATAATTACAATAAACAAATATCTCAAATCAATGTCACATAAAAATGCATATTCATATTACAATCATTATTTACATTTAAGTAATTTGTGATACAAATTACTGCATCAGATTCAGTTGTTTCTTGCAACGTCATGGAAACAGTATGAAGTTTCAAGGCCAGCATATAAAGATGTCTGACTTGATTCTGCTTCCTGTATTAAGCTTGTACGTACAACAAAATGCGTAATGAAACTATTTTTGCAAAGGTTTAATCCATTAACAAGAAGTAGATATAAAAGTCAGCTTTCTTGGGAATAGTGTGTGGTGGCTATATAAAAGTAGACAATAGTGTTTAGAGAAATTTATGTGAATATAACATCTGATATTTTTAAATTAATGATTAATAACCTCCTGGTGGTAATCTGAAATGATCCTTGGACCCTACAATTTATTTTGAATAATATAAATCAAATATTCATCAAGCGATATTATGGCCTCAATGAGCAACCTTATAACCTTAGTTTCACTAACGAGTTTAGTAAACAAAAAATAAATATAGTCATTAATGAAACTATAATGGGCACATGATGTGTTGAATGAGCAGGAATGCCAATTTTGCCACTTTAGCTTGCTGGTCCATGTGCCATGTGCAGATATCGGAAGTGGGGATATTTGTTTGTTTGTGTTGTGATCTGAACATTGTTGTTGTTGGTTTATTTATTGACATTGTACCAGGTAATGCCCAGGATATCCATGTCTTATGTCAGAGAAAGTGAGAAAAGTACGAAAACATGGTAATGTATCACCTAGGATATGAGTTCTACCTGGGATTACAGTTTTATTTTACATTTGTGGAGAAATCTAAGGGGATGTAGTGCTATATGTTGGATGTCTGAACATATTAAATGTGTGAGAATTTCTGTTAACTATTATGAACCTCTGGGAGTCAACACACAACTGCCACCTTGAAGAATTTTGCAATAATGGACATAATTACAGATATAATCTCTCTTAATTGGTATTCAGTGGCCAAAAACATTATTGTGGCCCTCATGGATAATTTCTTTTTGTCTGCTTCTTAACATGAGTGTTTATTGCAGCCATGAGTGGTGAAACAATTTGCTAAATATAAATATTACACATCACAAATGCACACACACACACACACACACACACACACACACACACACATGAACACACTGAAATAATCATGCCATAGAAGTTAGAGGAAGAGAATTATTCAATGAATTACCTAGAGAAATAAAGAACATAAACCAGCCAAATGTAATGATGAAAATAATAAAGAAATACTTAATAGAAAATGAATTTTATAGTATAGATGAATTCAGACATGGTAAAGCAATGCAAAGTGAAAATGATATTTAAGGTAAACTTAATGTACATGCAATGTAAAAGAAGTAATGTAAAATTATAAGCTGTACTTGTTAAATTACTCTATATTTGCAAATGGACATGTCCTTTAAATGTATTTAAAAGGATGAAAAATAAATAAATAAAAATAAATAAAAAATAAATGAAACTCAGAATTTTGTTGTGATAAGCTATTTTAAACTATCCTTAATGTTTTTAATTCAGATATGGATGACTGACAAACTGCACAAGCTGTTACACCTGGTCACACATTCACTACTATTATAGAGAACAATAAACAAGTGACATGCTGCTACTACTCAATAAGCAAAGCAAGAATAACATCAGCAGTTATCCATTTATACCAAATGTCAGCATGCAGATAGCAGAGGTATCTGTTGCTGGAGTCACACACAAAGCACATGGTATAATGCGATAGGGCTTGGTAACCAAGGTATAGCATATAGGTTGCTATGACAACAATTTTCTTTTGATTGGTGGATTACTGGTTGCTTGGTGACTATGACATGTTTATCCCTTCTCTTGTTTTCTGCAGCTCATTACCATGTGGCTGTGAAACAACAATTACCAACTTAGGATGTACCCAATATCAATATAATTGCTTATTTTCTGTAGTGGGTGCAATGATGTTTTAAATATACAACTGATTCCTAAATTCCTACTTAGGCCATATTTATGCATGCGATTTCGTGTCATACAACAAGGAATGATGCGAAGCGGCATAATTTTTAGTGGTCCATTTATGCATGCAGTGTGCCCCACTGCATATTTTTGAGAATATCAATTCTACCAGCCCCTTCCCACATTTGGTTTCACAGCAAGTATGGATCCTTTGTGTTGTACTATTGCTATAAACTCTAAACTTTAAAAAAAAAAGTACATCTAATAAACAATACAGTAGACCCTCGTTTAACCGAATTTCAAGGGACCAAAAAACAGCCAATTTAGTTTAATGAAGTTTGAATTAGCAAGGTTTTGTAAAAATAGTCCCGTGTTATCTGAAATGGTATAACATGACTGAGTTCACTTTCTCTCGTTATGTATACCAACAGATGAGGGTGTTCCACTTCTAAGAAAAAGTAAAAATAACTATTGTATACAGTATATGTGGCATTTGCTTAGTTGAGAAAATATACTGTCAAATGCTTGTAATTTTTTTTAAACAGTACTATTTGGAACAATATTTTACCCATTAATTCGAGTCGTATAATACAACCTTAAGAAACACTTTACATATACTGTTCTTTTAACACTAAGTTTTAATCGGAATACGTGTTTTAGTTAAAACTCTTATCCATTACACATTTTAGTTCTATAATTTGAAAAAATCATTAACTGTTGTTGGTGGACCATTGGTTCATAATATTATGACACTCTCTGAACATACCACATCCAGGGCAGCCTGAAATGACATCAGAAGTGGCAGAAATCTCTCGAGAACAGAAATTGCAGCTGTAACTTTGGTGCGGGGTCACTGTGTCGTATCTTCATGTTCCACATCAGAAGATGACAGTAAAGAATTATCATTCTCTTCTGCATCATCAGCAAATGACTGGTTCTTCAGCAGCACAGGTGTTGTCCACCTACACCAACCGGGTGTAAGCATGTAGAAGAGCATTATCAGAATTCCAATTGTATCCACATTATAAGTTCAGATGTGGATCATCGGTTTCCAGTTCAGTTTCAGCAGCGTTATCAGTTGATGTCCAGGCCTTCTTAAAACAGTTATGGTGTCTGTTGTAACTTCATCCCAAGCAGCGGATAGCTTGAGGTACATTCCAATGTAGAACTGTTTCTTGTAGTTCTATTGCACTGATGGCAGTTTTAACCAATTGACATCTGTAATTATGCTTCGTTGAAGCGATTATTTTTTGATCCAATGGTTGCAGATGGCTCGTAGTGTTAGCTAGTAGGAAAACTTCTATGTTCAGAAGTTCCAGGTCATCAAACTGATGTACCGAGCAGTGGTCCAAAGTTAGCAAAATGTTCCTTTTCTCGCAGCCATTTGTTGTTGAATCTTAAAGAGATTTGGTCATTCAAGCTTTACTATTATTCTTGTACTGACTTGGCTGATTGAATAGGTTGACCTTTTTAAAACAATGCGGATTTTTGTATTTTCCAATCATTAATGGTTTGAGCTTCTCAGAACCATCTGAATTACAACACAGCACCACCGTCAGTCTCTCCTTGCTGCATTTTCTCTATGGCATTTTCTGCCCTTGGCATGTAGTGTTTTTTCAGGCATCAAGTTATAGAAAATGCTTGCTTCACCCATATTAAACACATTTCTTGGGTGATGATGGGAGAGCTTAGATTGAAACTCCTGCGCCCACTCATTGACATCTTTCTCGTTTACTCTATGTGCCTCCCCACAGACACTGACAGCACTGATTTTATGCCTCTTCTGAAAATGCCATAGCCATCCCTCAGAAGACACAAACTCAGAAATTCCTTCTTTCTTGGGGATTTCCCGAGCCTTTTTTGAAGCATGGGGCTGGACAGTGAAAAAGAAATTTAAGAAAAATTATGTGAAATGCATAACGGCAAATACCGTAGTGCATATTCGGTTTAAATGAAGAATAACGTATGGAATATGTAATGAGCTCACCAAAGTTTAGTTCGTAGTACGAATTATCCGAAATTTGGTTAAAGCGGTAGATTTTTCCATGTAATTCGGCAGGGACCGAGCAGCTACTATGGATTAACTGAGTTTTCGGTTTATCCAATTTCGAATTAGCGAGGGTCTACTGTACAATGTTTGTGGACAGTGTGTTTAGGAACTTGTATGGGATATTGCCTCTTCTTGTCATGATCTTTGTAATTTTCTGAATCAACATCTCAAATTGAACTCCTAATATGAATTTCTCCTATAAAATGTTCGATATTTCTACTTGATAAAAGTCTGAACAATGAAAATCAGATCACTGTGCAACTTGTGAAAGCACAAATATGCTGAACAATAAGAACTACAACTTTGGGTTTCCCAAACTGACTCACTGACTCAACTACCTTGCTCACAATGCAATGTGCATAAAAGTCCCATATACACACATTTATATTCAAGTCATGTGACTGCCGCATTAGTTGTGCTAACTGTAAGACAATGCAACGTGTTTGTGAGGTCATATGAAACAGAATATTCTGCAACTGACAAATCGTGTAGTATAAATTTGTGCTGTGTGGCGTCATACTCGTGGGCAAATTTGCTCTCTGCCCAGCAATATCCATATGAGCACAATATGGAGAGGAAGGGCATTAAAGCTTCAACTGAACAGTGGCTTTAACTGAGTCTGCATTATTCTTCTGAGGTACTACAATGGCAGTACAAATTATTTGCAACTGACTACCAGTTTCAGCCCATAACAGAGGGAATAACAAAGCATTTCTATCAAAAACATCATCTGCAATAAAATAATATAAAAAGAATTTTAATTTTATGTACCAACTGAAACACAAAATTAATAACTGCAGAGGCATTCAATTGCATAAATGCAGCTATGAAATTGCTTCAAACATTTTAAGCAGTACTAGCAGTTTTTTACCCATTTAGAAATAGGCAGGTTCTTTTCACACTCTCTCTCTCAAATTTCTATACACAAAATGTTTCTATACATTTTGATTTAAACATCATACATTCATGTGTAACACACCATTAGTTTGTATCACTGCCCCATGCAAGCTCGACGCTTTATTGAGCTTTATTCCCCCGCTTTTCTCCCTCACTAGTTCATAATATTTGAAATCATAGTCTAGCTAATACACAAGTGAAAAACTTTTATGCAAGTTCAGTTCAGAGAGTTGGTTTATATGTTGTGATTTGCAGAGCTTCATAGAAGAAAAGAACTGTTTACATAGGTAATTACATCTGAATATGCTCAGCATCCTGGCAGCCAATTTGTGTAACCGAGAGAGCCTTGTTTGAGGGAAATGTCCATAAACAGAAGACAGATCTATTTCATTTTGAAAGCTAAGATATTGCCACTCTGTCAATATCCTATTAGATTAAACTCTTCTTTAATTGTTATAATATTATTATTAGATTAAAAGATCAAAGTTCAATGGCAGGTGCAAGCCTTCTATGATAAAAAGTTCAAAATTGCGTTGCAAAGATGTAGATATTGGACTCAAGATTTACAATATTACAAAATCTGATAGCAACTTCTTAACTTAGCTCTTCCAACATTTGTATAGAGTTACTTATATCAGTAATTGGGTGACATACTGTATATAGCTTTGAAATATGCGGGAGTTGATGGTCCATCAACACTTCATTGAAATCTCCGTCATGATAAATACACAAACATAAATAAACATTGTCACCGATCACCTTTACTACTACACACTCCACCATTGTAACAGTTCATGTTCATAGTGAAATGCCTCTACCGCTCGCTGTCATGCCCTTCCCTCGGAACTGGCTCTTATATCACAAATGCACCAGCTGTCGACCACTGGTATAAATGCCTCCATTTAGCTTTATGTACACTTTCAGATTGTGTCACACTTGTTGCACAATATGAAATCACATGCATAAATGGGGCCTTATCTTGAAAGTAATATGTGATTGAATTAAGAAAGCTTCATAGTGTTTCCCTCCAAAGTCAACAATCGATAACAATATCAATAGCAGGATCTCCAACTTAAGCAAGGAAAATAGCATTTTCCACTCTAAAAAGTTTATCAACAAATAACCCACAGAACTACAAAAATATACATATATGACAAGTTTTCTTTAAGAGTAGCATAATTCAGAGCTTTAGTAAGTCAGAATGAATTTCATTACTAAATGAAAAGATCAGGCTCAGTTTGTATGGAATGGTACTTTACCTACATGGTATAGGACCTATTAAATACCCCTTTGTGCTTTAAAATTGCTTATATTAAAAAGCATGTGTAGTATCAAACTACAAACTCTATGATAAAACCATGGGGAAAAAAAATCAGAAATGTTCATAATTTTATCAAATTTCAGATACATTACCTTAATGCCTTCTCATACATTTCTTGCATATGCAGTATGTTTTGGGGGAGAATGCACGGTGGAAGGGCACAGCCCCCCCCAAATATTTGGGGTAGATTTTTTTAAGTCTATTTCCTCATAATTTACTATAAAAATATTGCCGAAAACATTAGTAAATAGTTTCATCATTGCAATGTCTTTAAAAGCTGTCGTAATTAGTATGTAACACTTATATATAGTTAGTATGGGAAGTCAGTAGACGGCTCTAGCCTTTAATCAAAGAATCTGGAAGAGGTAAATTTTATTGGTAGTAAACATGTTGCTAGCAGTGTAACAGTCAATGACAGCCAACATAATATAGTATACTAACATATTCTTTCCGTTGCAATATGCTATGGTGATAAGTTGTAGGGTGACAGTTGGCTTTACAGTGCATATGCTAATGAATGCTGAGACAAAATTATTGCTCAGAAGAAGTGTTACTTCCACATTGACTGTAAATTGCGATTTATCAGCGTTGCCTAATGAAGTGGCTGATAAAGAGACGTCCTTTAGAAGAGTTACAAATGCTGCAAATAAGAGGGAATGTGATGATTTTAAAACCACCATTCCATGTGGTTCTGAATTTGAATGTTCAAGCTTAAAGTTAGGAATGAAGATGATATAACTTCGGCAAGTAACAAAGCTTCAGTTATTCCTGATTGTTGATCTCAAGGTACCAGTATTTATTTATATATATTTTAGGTGTTTTAAATTCTTATGTTTTTCTCTTATTACCGAATATATAATTTTATTTCCTTACGATCTTCTTGCTTCTTCATGAAAAGTTTATATCTACAGCTGAGTAGTAACGACTGAATTATAAATTCTTTATTCTGTTATTTTTATAATGTCTTTATTACTTTATTTGAAGTTGCTAAAACCAACTTCCCTGAACGTTCAGCTTTAATACAGCCCAGAAATCAATGATTGTGATTTGTTTTAAATGTAGCATTTTGGATGAGGATGAGCCAGTATCACTTTTTTGGGATTTAGTGGAGCTCAATGACACCACTGCTGCACCTATAAAATATTCTCTATTAAACAACTTATAAACATTGTGGCATAGATGAAGCTCTCTTAAAGAAATGTTTATTTCTTTCGCTTGTGATGGAGCATCAGTTATACTTGGAAGGAAAGCAGGAATTGCAGCAGAATTGAAGATTTGGTAGTATGGAACTGTTGCAATCACTGCTTCGAGTCTTGGTAGTTAATGATTTTAAAAATGATGTGCAAGGCATTAATCATTTTCAATCCTTTTTTGACACATTATATTCATTGTTCAGTCTGTCACCGAAGAATCAGGAGTTGCTTTTCAAATGCTAATCTGTTAGACTAGAAATTAAAGAAGATTGGGAAGATATTTGCCATTAGAGGGATATCTCCTAGCCTGAAAACAGTTAAAGCTGTGTGGGATAGTTATTCTGCTTTAGCCACACATTGCATTTAAGCTCGAGATGACATGGCAAGGGGCCCAAGGGAAAGGGCCAAATATGGACATTTAACAACATTTCAGCTTGTGATGAACATGGACATTATTGTGATGCTTTGACTGAGTTAAGTGAACTCTCTCTCCAGCTTCAAAGGAGAGATATGACCTTGCTAGATGCACATTGTGTTATTAAGCGAACAATCAGAGTTCTGGAGTCTAAGTGCAGTTTACTCAGAGAATACACCAAATCTGAATCTGATGCCATTAGTCAGAGGTTTCAGACAATTGATTTCCAAAAGTTGTAGAAATAGACTACCAACATGACTGAAGTCTGGTAACTAAACTCAACAACAGATTGATACACAACATAAGCAGATATTCACAAGAAAGTGTAAGAACATCAAATCTATATCAAAATGATGCTTGTCTTCTGGAAGATATTAAAGTCTGTTTAAAAAAAATCTGATGTGTTACACTCACATAACTTTCTCTACTCTTGCACAAACTATTTTTACAAATGATTATTCTCCATATGCTTTATGTTAATCGAGATATCGAGATGTTAATCTTATTGCTAATTTTCTTGTAGATGTGAGGGAAATATGGAGGTTTTAAGGGATAGTCAAATATTTTAAGTGCTGGTTGCTATGTGGCACATTCCATTCTCTTTGCATGTCCAAGACAAAAAACATGAATAATGAATTTGAGAAAAAGTATAAGAATTGGAAAATTTAAGGGAATAACAACCAATATCTCGAAAACGGTTGACTCAACAAAAAAAATGTATATGACATAAATTGTGTATTTTAATGCGATCTACATTTTTTGTGTTGTAAAATTGTGTCTTAAGCTTTACCAGTTATGCAAAAGTCGTTTACAATGAAGAATACTTTTGGAGACATTCACAGAAAATTCTAGACATACATTTCATTTCTCATGACAATATCTTAAACATATGATATTTTAATCAAAATCGTTAAGAGCCATTTTTGAGAAAATTAAAACTTTCGAAAAATGTTCCATGTAAAGGGTAGTCTGGGGTGGGAGGATTTTCTTGAAAACTTTCCTGTCGCATCTCTGGAAGATACTGAACCTAAATACCAAGTTTGGTGTTTATCCGACTGTTCGTTCCTGAGTTATGCTGTTCACAGACACACACACGGACATGTTTCCAAAAATGCTTTTTTTGGATTCGGGGGGGTCTCAAAACATGTATTTCCAGTGAAATATTGGTATCAAATTTTTGGGTGCATTACAATACTTCCCCTACTTACTATACATACAAGTAATAATTGGCCACCTGACCAACATATGGTATGGCGAGAAAAGGCTTTGCTCTCTTTGTGATTTATTTCAATTTTCTGAGAGAATGAAGTAGCACATTACTGCCTTTAGAAAATATATTGAAACAACTAGACTGCCCAAGAAACTAACTCCTCTCCTGCAAACTGTTGAAACAATACCCCTATCAACATCTGAGTGTGAATGAGCTTTAAGCACCATGAACATTAATCGTAACAGCTTTCTCATTGAATGAGACAGTGCTTTGATGTGCATTAGCAGTGTGAGATTACCACTGAATGAATTCAATGCATTGTCCTATGTCAAATCTTGACTGTGAGCAGGAAAAAGATCAGCAAATGAAACCAGCTGTTGTAAGCAAGAAGTCTTGCATGGCAGTGTACAATATCCTCCTTTATGGAAGCACATATAAAGGTGTGTTGCCCCCAAATGTTTTTTTCCAACAAAAGCACTGTGTATATGTGTATTTTACTTTAAACATCACTTCTGTTAAGCTTGTTCTATGTCTTTTGTTTTATGGTATTACTGTTTTACAGTTATGTATTTTCACACACAGTTGGCACATATTACTGTTTGTTATGCCCTTGTTTATGCACATTACTTATTTTAGCATGTATTCATTGCAAGTGGCACCCATCAAGAATGCTTTAGGCCTAACCAAACCAAACTCATGTAATGTATTTCAGGCATACATTTCAGTAACATGCCTAGAATGAGTTTAGTAAGGAGCTGTAAGTAAAATAAAATATGAGGTAGTATTTGTTATTGTTTTTGTAGTTGCTGATACAGAAAAAACATGGTGGGGCTAAGCCCCATCAGCCCCTTAAAATTAATCACCCCTGGTTGCAGGTACAATAGAAAGCAGAATTTATAGTCATATGTCTGTATATCCTGTTCTTGAAATTCCATATTCTTTACACGACATTGCGAGAAACAACTAAATATGGCAGCACTACAATAAAGAGGACTGAAAATTGTAACTAATAACAACAGATGCCGGCAAATGGCACAGAAATACTACTTGAAATAAAGTCTTTGTTTTAAAGATACCTGCATTGTTGTGTATATCTCATGGTTGACCTGTTATACGAAATTACATAAAATATTCCCAAGCAAATGAATTCGCAGGCTATTTACAGAAAATTCAAGTTACACATTCTATTTGTCATGTAAATATCTTAAAACATATGGTACTTTAATAAAAATTGTTAACGCATTTTAAAAAAATTACACAATTGTTCCATGTAGGGGATAATTTGGGGTGGCAATATTCTTGAAAATCTTCATGTTGCAACTTTGGAAGATGCTGAGCCTAAATACCAAGTTTTGTAGTTATTGGAGTTTTAGTTTTTGAGGTATGCTGTTTAATGTCCCACGTTTTTTAAGAAAGCATTTCTTTTTTTATTTCTTTTAGATTCAGGGAGTCTCAAAACATAATTTTCTGGTGAAATCTCAACACGGAATTTTTGGGTGGGATACAGTATTTCCACTTGCTTTAAGTATGTACTATAGAAAAGTACAAAAATAGTGTAGCAAGAATACTGGAAACTAAATAAACATTAAAGGCACAATAAATATGGATGGAATATGTATATACCAAAGCATGAATGTGAAAGGCATTAATATTTAAAACCAAACCAGTGCACAATAGAAATAAATATGAACGAATTATATGAAAAAAATGCAAAACTGAAAATCTTTCTTGGCACACATTTTTTTGTACATGAATTTGTACAGTATGAAGAAACAACACTATTACAATCACCTTTTTGGGACAAGTGATTAATATGCCATAAGGTCTATTCTGCATGTTGAAACTCGTGGAGGGATACAAATTTTATTTATTTATTTATTTGTGCTAGCAATCTTCCTTAGAATATGGCTATACATCAGCCCAAGCTGTTATCTTGCCATATTCTACCCATATTACTCTTATTGTAACATAAAAATGATGATGATAATAATAATAATAACAATAATAATAATAAAAATAGTAATGATACCAAAATAATAATAATAATAATATAATTACATAACTTAACATCACATAATGAAATTAATTTACATCTCTTTTGATTGTCCATAACCATTTCTTTTTTACTCTCCTACCTTTTTACTATTCTTGTTAAAAATCTTGCTTAAAGCTACTTTCCTGTCCAGTTTGAACCATTTCCCAATATAGCTTCCTTTCTCCAATGCTGTGTACCTTTACAGTCAAAAGCGATATGTTATAAATCTTCGCTTTCCCCACATACTGGACACTGGTTCTGTGGGAACCCATTTCTCATTCCTATTACTCTCCACACACCTGCTTGTATCCAGGCTATACTTTCTCTTTGTTCCTTATTTGAGTTATCCACATACTGTTCTCTAGCCCATACATTTTTTATGAATATATATGATTCCAAGGAACTTTTCTTCCCAATGTTGCTAAATAAATTTTGTATCTCTATATCTTCAAACCTCTGCCTAGCTTCTTTCCAAAAACCCTTAACATTATTTTCCCTCCTTCTCCAAATTTCGCCCATACCACTATTTTCCAAATTAATTTGTAATCTATAACTCCACCCATTTTTCTTTAAGCTCCTTTCTTGGAATTCCAAACACTGCCTCAACAAGTTCTTCTCTTCTAAATTTAATAGTCTGTACCAATATTTAAGAGCTCTCTCCATTATAACCCCTTCCCACCCCCCACTCTCTGTATTTCAATTAGAGCAAATTCCTTAACTGTGGCATTTGGCAGGCCTGAAACTTCTCTACAAAAACTCCTATGTACCATATCTATCTCTTCCCAGCCTTGTTCTACTCCCCATATTTCACTTCCATATAACATTTTTGCTTCAACTACTGTGTTATATATTTTCTCTAACCATTTAACATTTATATCTGGTATTCTATATTTGCACCCTCTAATCGCTGACATTGCCACTTTCCCCTTTGTCAATACCAGTTTCTTCTATTTCTCCCATTTTCCACCCCCATCCACCCTAAATATATACAATCTCTGACCACTTTATATTCCTTCTCCTTATTCTTCCACTTTGGATACAAATAACATTAATGAAATTGTACTAGGTGGAGCTCATTAAATTACACAACCTAATATAATATAATTTCATAGTGTATTCTGCAAATATTTCTTGTTGCATGTTTAGACCTAACATACATGCTTGAAAGTTTGCAAGTTTTGCTTTTGTTTCTTCATTCTTTCGTTTTCAGCACAAAAGCTTATCATCAGGAATAAACTTTGGAATGTTTACATGCTAACATTATCTTGCTTAATTTGAAACAATTGCTAGGTAAAAATACAAAGTGAATAACCTAACATAGAAGAATTATTTTTATATGAATAGTTTTACTTCCTCAGTTACATACTTAAGTAAGTACAAGTATTGTATTCCACTAAAACATTCAATGTCAAAATTTCATCCGAAATACACATTTTAAGGATTCCTAAATAAAAAAAAAAGCATTTTAGGAAGAGGTCCATCTATATGTTTTTGTGAACAGCATAATTCAAAATGAAGAGTTCGATAAATACTAAACTTGGCATTTCAATTCAGTATCTTCCAGAGATGGTATATGAAGATTTTCAAAAACATCCCCAAACTCAAACTGCCCGTAACATTTTTTTTAAGCTTTCTCAAAAATGCCATTAACGATTTTGAAACATATTTATGTGACAAATAGAATGTAGGTATATCTTAAACTTTCTGGGAACTGCCCTTGAGGTCATGTTAATTCGGAAGGTATTTTGTATCATTGCATTACAGGTAAACCATAAGAGAGGGAGGGAACAAAATCGTACTACACAAAAAAAATTTAGATCCATTTAAAACATACCTATATCTAAATTTTATTCTTTTGTGCATCAGCCATTTCCAGTTGTCCTCCTTGGTATAGTGGTTACCATGCTAGCCTCTAATTCCTGAGGTCGCAGGTTCAAACCCAGCAACGGGCGATGGATTATTTTTGGGCGTAAAAATCCTTAGCATGGCTTCCTTTGAAAGGGAAGTAAAGCTGGTGGTCTCGTGTCGTAGATTTACTGCACATAAAAGAACTCAAGCATGATAAACAAGCCCATGAGCAAAATTACTGGTCTTTCATGCTCAATATAGAATGGGACGCTAAGGACCATAGCAGTTAAAGAGTGTCCATAAATAAAACTCAATTTCAGTTTATCAGCCATTTCCGAGATATCTGTTATTATTGATTTGAATTTTTTAAAGTACTGTCATTCAGATGTTTCTTGCGATGTCATCGAAAGAATATAAAATTTCAAGCCAGCATATAGGGACTTACTTTTGAACTTTTGGTTCTCAATTTAGTTTCCTCTATCCCTCTTGTATCTACTACAAAATGTGCAATTATAATATTTCTGCAAAGATTTATCTTGATTAACAAAGTAGTTAAAAAATAAGCTTTCACATGAATAATTTGTAGAAGCAATAAAAAGTAAATGGTGGTAAGCAGAGAAACTCACAACAATGGAACAGATTTCTGTAGTAGCGCTTAATGCTGTCCTCAGGTCATACAGAACTGGTGATACTTGAAATGAACAATTACAAAAAGAAAATCCAGACGGAAATGTTCAAGGCCTAAGTTTAGTGACCTCCCCGGGATTTGCCAGTTGTGGGCTGAGAAAAACCGGAAAGAAAACCTCAGTTAGGGAGGAGTCTTGGGTGGATGTGAATTGCAGACACACTTACTAGTCCGTGCCTTAAAACCCTCAGCTACCCGTGTCAGTTAATGAGAATTTGTCTTTGGTAGAGAAAGTCATATGAATGAGTCTATATATTTTTATTATGCACATAGATTGTAGGTATTTATGAACAATAACATTTATGTGTGTAAAGTTATGTTCTGAAAAGACAATACCCTAATGGCTGGATAGCTACAATGACACGTATTGTACATGAATTCTGTGATCTATCCGAGGAAGATATTATATAAACTATTTTTAGATGCTGCACTAGCAATACTTTTCTTGTTTGACTAATTCACTACTTATGAGAAACATAATTATTATAATTCTTACTTGGCAAAATGTGCCCCACATAAAGTGAAAATAATGATGTAGGCAATAATCCCAAACCAAGAGAAAAGCCGTGGAAGGGAAGACTTGCTACATAAACTGTTCTGCTGGAGAATGTGCTACACAGTGGCTCAGGTTTCAGTATTACGTCAAGCAGAAAATGTACCTCACATCTGCACTGACTTCTGAATGGATATACCTTAAAATTTGTGGGAATAGCCTGTGAACTCCTCTTGGTTCTGAATGACTTTCTTACAACCTTTAAACTGCAAAATCTTACTAATCAAAATGTTAATTAACTGAATGAGAGAAAACAAGGGGACACGCAATGCTGTGTTTCACTGCATGTGGAGCTAACTTCTATGTGATTTCTTTGCGTTCATTGGTGCAATGTGAAACACCAGCTATGTCTGAGAATAAACAATGCATTATGACATGTCCTATCCAAGAGGCTTCTGGTTAACATAGACAAAGCAGATGATAACCAAAACAGCACAATAATACCCTTCCCCATCCTTCAGCCTTGGATAGTTTCTCATAGTTGCAATTTCACTTCTTGTCTCATTTCTGCCTTGAGCTCCCTTTGTTACAGTTCACAGTGCATTGTTTAAAATGGGTGGAGGAACAGAAGTCTGCAACTTGGATTGTTCAACCTAATTAAGTAATGGAGATTGCAGCGATTACAGAAGAGCACAATCTCTACGATGATTTGTTTCAGGTGCTGGAAACAACACAGAAGGCCATGTGGCTAGTAAAATACCGTTTTTTGAAAACTACTGCACAGTGTCAATGGTGCAATGGGGAGTGTACCTATAATCACTCGTAATAGCACCACAGATGGTAGAAAGTGGTTCTGCACAAGTTGCAAAGCTTTTAAATCTGTGAAGATAGGACTGTTCTTTGCTGGCAGCAAGCTCTCATTTAAGCAGATAATTATATTAGTTTATAGTTGGGCAAAGGACCATCTTCTATAGGATGCAGCCGCTGAAGCTTGCATCAGCAAGTGAAAGGTGCTTTCTGGTGGAGCACCTGACAGAAGGGCTGCTACGCTGGAGCAGCCGATCCTGTAGTACATTCTACCAGGATCACACATCATTTCCGATGGTTGGACTGCTTATGGCAACAACCACCACTTAATGTGGTGTCTATGTCTATTCAGCAGTAAATCACAGTAAAAACTTTGTGAATCCTTATGATGCCAACACACACACCCAGTGCGCAGAAAATTTATGGATGCGCCGACAGAGGAAGCTGAGAAGACACTTCAGGATGCAATGGGAGCTATTTGAGTCCTAACTCCATGAATTTATGTAGAGAAACTGTATGCCAAGAAAGCGAGTTTTTTCAACTTTTTGGCCACATTGTCTGAAAGTCATGGCATTTAAGCTGAAAGGGAGGAAAATGGCACTATTAAAAGCCACCATTGCCTTCACTTAATAGCGGATGGTCAAGCATTTAAATATATCATGCTTATTTTATTTTACTGCTTTATTTTGCATCCATATTGCATTTTGTTTCAGATACTGTTCACAGGTATGTCTTTTATGTTTGTTGCTTTTTCAGTATTCTTGCAATTTATATTTATGTTTTCGGAATTGTGTAGCGCAACTATTTGTTTCCAGTTTATTTTGTCTGATTTTGTTTTAAGACATTACGGCCTTTCAGTTTTGTGTTTTTGCATATAATCCACCCATATCTATTTGTGTTCTATGCTTTAAACATTTAGGCTTTGTCATATAACCTGTATGTATCTTTGTGGTTTAATATTTATTTTGTTTCCAGTATTCTCACTTTTCACAAAACACACCATATTTATTTGGTAACTATATTCTTATTACTTTCTGTACCACGTGCATACTGTAAAACAGAGAAACTATTATATTCCACCCAAAAGTATGATGTGAGATTACACCAGAAAATGCATGTTTTGAGGCACCATGAATCCACAAAATGCATTTTTACGAAACAAAACGTACAAATATGTTCTCTACCCAATATAGGATGTGGTAGAAAAAGTTAAAATGCTTTTCTTCTTTTTTGTTCAGGGGACATCAAAATATGTATTTCCATTGAAATTATGGTATAGAATTTTTGGGTTAAATGCAGTATCTTCTTTACCCACTAGGTACAAGGTAGAATAAGTAAAATTGCTTTGTTTAATCAGGGTCCTCAAAACACACACTTCTGGTGAAATCTTGATATTGAATTGTTGGGTGGAATGCAGTAGCCTTCAATGCCTACTAGGTATGTGGTATAATAAGTAAAAAGCCTCTTTTGGATTCTGGGGGCTTTAAAACATGTATTTCCGGTCAAATCTCGGGATTGAACTTTTGTGTGGAATGTAATAACTACCCACTAAGTACGTGTTAGAATAAGCGAAAGTGCTTTTCTTTGTTTATTCAGGGGGCCTCAAGATATGTATTTCCAGTGAAATCGCAAATTCGGATTTTAATAATTCGAATCAGTTAATATTTATAATTATCCATGTTGGTTTAAAATATGTGATTTTAGTGATGTAGTGTTACAACCTTCAACTCTCTCTACTTTAAATTATGACACATCACTGTTACCAGCTTCTCAATCTTCAAAATGAATCTATTTTCCTGTTTTCGCACACAATCCATGCATATTTATGCACATTATACCCATATTTATGCATATTTCCTTTTCATTTCCCCTTATAGAGAACACGCATAGTTATGTTATGCGCTTATTCATTGCGTGTGACATCGACTATTCAGTTGCTTCCCTTATAAAGAACATGCCTTATTTTGTGTGTGTAGATAATACAAAATACATAATATGCGCATTTCAACATCATCTGTGTATGTGTTCACTGCTTGTTTAATGTCTAGCGATGTTCGTTACATATATTACGTTGGTAGCGACTGGCATCCAGCAAATACACAGTTGTGATGTTGGTATTTTATTAAGTGTTGTGCCGCAAGATAAAGAATTGTCAAACAAATTACCATTCAGCAGCAGCTAATATGCTTAATTACCAGAACACTTTAAGGTATTAGCGCTATGCGAGAAACTTCACTTTGAACTGGAGCATATGCAGATCAGGTACAAGAGCCCTACCCTTACTAAAACTACTCTTCACAAGTGCAGGGGAGTTAAATGCTACAGTACAGTATTTAGTAATATTGCTCCAGGGGTCGACGTGTCATGGCGGGTGCAGTGCACAAGCGCCTAGAGACGGAACACCCGAAGTTGCCGATGAAGTTGAGCGAATGCCAAAAATGAACGAAAGCGAACGATCTTTCGAACGAGCATTCCAGTGCAAGGGAAGGTAGTCCATTCCGGCACATTTTGCTCCCATTGGCTGTGGTCAAATACATAACGTGGAACGCTGGCGCGTACTCTTCGACTGGTAATTGAAAGTGAATACATAAAGCCATGCGTTCAAATCAGGAATTTGTTCATACATAGTACAAATCGGTGCTCAATCAGTACTCAACATGAACAATAGCATGTATTGAAAAAGCCATTTGCTGTGAAAATTCATGGGATATCAAACTTTTATACTGATGCAAACAGCTTAGCTGTCACAACTAATATTTGGGTACTGCTAAGATAAACTGAAATATCCTGTTTTGTAACACAAATTTGACTTATATTTAAAAGTAATCATTCATGCTGTTTTACAAGAGTTAGATGTAACTTTGTTCCTCAATAGCAGCAATTTTCACTTTCTCTACTGAAGTGGTTTTATTAATGTTATTTTTATTTGTTTTGTTGAGCCCCACGTTTGGGAGCCAATTTGCGACGGTATTACTTATAATGTTTGTGTATGTGTGTTTACTTCACGTGGTGAAGCCATTTTGTGATGCGATTCTTTGTTAGGTTTGTAGCTCCATCTGGTGTTAGCAATTTGTGGTAGTATTAGTGTTTGTTTGAAAGAATGCGACTGTTATTTTATTTAATTTTTGTTTACTGTCCTCCGGCTAAATATGATCTTTTTGGTCGAGCACATCTCTTTATACAGGTTGTGTAAACGGAAATGAATCTTTTATCCAAAGATAACACTGATGAAGGAATTTGTTTTACACTTTTATTGTCGAACACAGTCACTATCACATTTACACATTGATCTTGACACTCGCCAAACTGAAACTGTTATAACAACTTCTTACTGATCACTTTTAATTCACGTACTTCAACCTTTTGTATAATTAACCTTACAACACTTGAGAATTTTCCTAACTCTGCTACACGTAACTTGCGAATCGATAGCCGACGTATACTTTACAAATATTTCTGCTGGACTGAGGGCGACGTGTAGCATACAAATATTTTCGACAAACTGACGGGCTGAAGGCGACGTGTAGCATACAAATATTTTCGGTGAACTGACGGGGTCTATCTCTAACCTAGCCCTTTTTATACTCCTACACCCTGATATACCTAAACATTATAACTAAGTTGCTATTGGCTAATAAAACGCGTCAACATTAGCGTAGCTTCCTCGTTTCCAATAATGATAAACAGCTCACCCCCTCGCTGCATTATTGCACGCTATTATTGTCAGTTTCAGTAAGGCAGTATAAACTTACTTCTCAACAATAATTACAATCAACAAACATCTCAAATCAATGTCACATAAAAATGCATATTCATATTGTAATCATTCTTTACATTTAAATAATTTATGATACAAATTACTGCATCACTACCACGTATATATTAGGTAGAGAAAATATTGCTTCCACCTAAAAATTCAATACCGTGACTTCACCAGAAATACATGTTTTGAGAATCCCTGAATCCAAAAAGGTAGTTTTAGAAATATGTCCTCCTGTGTTTAAGGTCGGTGAACAGCATAATTCAAAAATGAAAAGTTGAATAAATACCAAACTCTCATCATTGATGTAGACCATTATTCAAAATCCAAAAAATTCTTACTCTCACTGGAGAATACATATATTCTCTCTTGAGCTACCTTACAGATAAATATGGTAACTTCCCAACAAACCTTGCTGTGCATGACCACAATATGTGGCACGCAGGCCATTTGCATAAACCAGCAAATAGACCAGCAAATAGCTTAAAACTGTTCCAAAATGGATGTAACTATTCTGCAATAACAATTTATAACCTTCCAAGTCACCTAAAATATTAGGCAATCCTAATTAACATAAAATCTTCAAGAAGAGTTAAACATTTTTCTTATATACTCACGCCCCATGTACTATGGAGGAACTTTTTAATATGTTGTGCAACATGTAAATATTCAACACACAGTGCAGATTGCATGTGATGGTGATTTACTGCTGTCCTACTGTAATGTGTGTCGAGAAGTTTACTGTTGAAATGGTGATGGTTTACAAATTTTTCTCTCTTAGATAATGCTTGATGGGGAGGGGATGACCCCCCCCCCCCCCCCCGCGAAGGCTGTTCTTGGCATTGGGTATATTACTACTTACTCTGCATACTTCATAATTCTATTCAATTTCCCTGAACATTGCTCACAGTGGAGCCAAATGAACAAACACAAACATCACTGTATGGGCTCAATTTGCTTTTTTCCCATATGGCCTGTCAATAAATTTAAGGTTCCCATGTGCTGTACAACCTACACTGTGTTATATCAAATGTTATATATAGAACCTTTCCCAGGAAAAGGAATCAAAGTGTATTTTCTATTCAATAACAGCAAGTTTTATTAACTAGAACTGGCTTTGTGTATGCATAAGTGATTAAGTGCAATTACAATTACCTATAAGATCACTCCACTAGATTGTAGTAACAGACATTCAAGAGGTTACAATTTAATGGACATTTTAATTGGGTAGGCCATTGAAATGTATATTAATGTAGGCACATGTTCCTTAAATACCATACAAATGTATTATACAGTATTATTAAATATGAATGTGAATGCAATGCCCCTAAATAATAACAATGTCTCTTTGTGTTTAACCATATCATACCCACCCTTCATAATTGTCAATCACTTTAACATGTAGTTTAGTGTGCTAGTATTAATTGTTTTTTCATATGCTGACTGCAGAAAGAATGTAACAGCATTTTGTATGACTTTCATATTTTTGTTTTTTAAGCAATTACAGAACTTAAATTTGCTTAAAATGCAATATTTCATTACCTACTTACTTCTTTACCCAATTTTATTATCACTTCAGTATAGTTATATTGTTGTTTCTGCAGGTTAATGGTCCACATGCTGGTTTATAAATTTGGGTGGCTGGATGAGATACTCGTTCATTAGTATTGCTCTCTGTCCTCCATAGTATTTTTAATTTTAATGTCCCTCTTAACTTCAAAGGTTTACAGAGATTGGAGACTGGTGGGAGGGGGGATGAATAACTATTGCAATACATATTATACATTTATATAATTTAAGTTGGGTGTTTTGTCATAAATATGGTAGCCAACATTTCGATATGTAGAAATCATTCAGCAATAATGTGGTAATACACAAGTTTTATGTAACTATTTGTGCTTCCAAGGCCAGCGCTTAACCGAGTTCCCCAGATTGACAAAAAATTCCCAAAGATACGCAGTACATATGGAGAATTTTCTGTTTATGAAATGCTTTAAGTTATTTTGCAATGAAAAGAGCATTATGTCCTAATTTATTTATTTGATATAACAGCAGGAAATAGTGTTTGAGCACAATACTAATACACATCCAAAATCAAACTATTATCATTACATCACATTCAAAATTGAAATAGGTATCAGACATAACATTTGAGCATGTATACAGATAGAGAGCACATGACGTCACACTAACCAACATCTCCATTAGCTGACAGAGGTAAGCAATGAATGCAGGCTGAGCTTAGTACAGGATTTTTTCTTGTAGTTCGATTAAATTCAAAATTTATACTACCCAACAAGACTATGGTACATTATTTTGCAGCTGACAAGAGAGGAATCATTATAAAAGATCTGGCATACTTTTTTTTTGACAAATTTAAAGTGTCAAATTTGTTCAGTCTATTACTTTATGAAAGAAAATGCGGGTACAATTTTACATTAATATTTAATACAACAGTACACAAGAAGAAGACAACAGAGTTAAGAGTCTAAAAAATGTGCTTTGTTACATTCCTTTGTGTTATCGACATTCAGGTTCTTAACACCTTATGACAGCCTTGTACATATATCTCACCCTAAATACCATATGTAAAACCTAGAGAGAAAAAGGAAGCACTTACTCTAGAAGCTACGGATTCCCCACCAGCCTTTCTTATTTAGGAAATTAATGATGTAAACATAAAAGTGTAGGACTCCTGAGAGGGAAAAATTCAACAAGCTCTTAATTAGGCCAGGTTTAAAGAATATGAGCTTCGCAGTATTTGAGTTAACAAAAATTGTTTACAAGATGCAGATATATACCACTGAATCTGTATTTTACACACACAAACAAATACATACATATATATTCTTCTCTATATGGAATTAATGGCGACGTCAGATGAAACAACATGAGACTCAGAACTTCATAATATGTTGTTCTTAAATGTCAGATATGTTGTTTTGGGTGTTAAATTTCATTTCTAGCTTTAGCTGCTTTATATGAAGCTTCCAAATTCTTCTATAAGTAAAAATGTCACAAATACAAATGAAATTAGGACAGCTTTTCTGGATACAAGTAGAAGCGATATATAATAAACAGACAAACACAAAAAATGTAAACAAATAAGCCTATTTGTTTGCATGGTATAGCATTTGAAGAGTGCTGGAGGTTAATTCTTACGTGACCCTTTGTCCGTTACATATAACAGGGGCAATCCCGCTTTAAGGGATGAACTCTTATCTTTAATGTTTCATAATGACTTCTCATGTTCGGTTTACGATATTACTGTGCAATTCACAAAAACAAACTTTTTGAAATGCAGTCACTAATTCGAACACATTTCAACACTAAATAGCACAAACACACATTTTATCACCATAACATACTAAGTTTAGTTTATTTTAATGGTTAGCTTGTTTTTGCAATATATATTTCAACTTTTCATTAAAACCAACTAACGTTGTGACTTTCGATACATAGCCTGTCTTCTACCTTACTAGATTTTCAGTTCATGTTCCAGTTTTAAACATCGAATGCGCATTATTTGGTACTCAATATTAAATAAGGTATCATTATAAACTCTTACATTTACACAATTGCTCGTTGATAAGAAAATTCAGGTTTATTTATATTTTTGGCATTGCTATTTTATCAGCTGACTTCCATCTTAATTTCAAGCCTCAGCAATCAGCATGGCGCTATTCGCTCTGGAAGCTCCGGACACGTTCGTTTACCTTTGGGTGTTCCGTCTCCAAGTGCTTGTGTGCCGTGCAATGCCAGGCAGGCTACCCTGTAGAAAAAACCATTGCTAAAATTCAGCAAATGTGTGGCATTTGGTTTTTTTGAATGCCCCAAAGTTGTTTAAGCACTTCTGGTTATGTATTCTGTCTGGATTTATTGAATTGTTAATGTACTCTGGCGTGATTTTGTCAACAGTCAACATGGACAACTTACGAATTGTTGCAGAGAACGAGATCTTAAATAATGATGCTGTCCTAATGGAAAATTGGAACATAGAACAACTTGTAGAAGAGCTAGCAAGCTTAAGAGGCAGTTTGGCACTTCTCAAGAGCTCTTCAATTCATTACTTGCATGAGTTCACGGTACAGGAACAGCTGTCCCATTCGGAGAGTGTCACAAGAAAATTCTGAAACACTATCCGAGTATTATCCTGCGACATAACATCTTTGCAGCTCTCTTTTGGTTCATCTTCTCCCTCAGAACTTCCTTTTTGTCTTTCTTTTCTTCCAAAATTTTATATTTCTTGATTGTCTTATATGCATCGATGCAAAACAGCCTTTATTAAGGCTAACAATTGCATAGTGAAAGAGCAGATATGTCCTTGGACATAATTATAGTAGCATTAATTATTATTTAGTTGTATGACATTTGCTTATTGTGTCGCAGTAATTATTTAGTTCCATTACATTTGTTTACTGCTACGGGATAATTATTTAGTTCTATTACATTCGTTTAGTGCGTCATGGTAATTATTCAGTTCTGTTACATTTGTTTACTGCTACGCGGTAATTATTTAGTTATATTATATTTGCTTACTGTTGCACGGCAATCATTCAGTTGAAACATTAAATTGAATTTTATTTATGGACGCTCTTTAACTGCTGTGGTCCTTAGCGTCCCATTCGAGGACATGAAAGACAGGCAATTTGGCTCAGAGGTCTGTTTATCAGGCTTGAGGTTCCTTACATTTATTTAGCAGTGCATGATCGCCAACAGTCATTACTAAATGCCATGCGTTAGACAATAATAATATATGTAATATACATTTTTTTTGTTGAGTGAACCATTTTCGAGATATTGCTTGTTTTTCCCTTAAATTTTTCAATATTTATTTTCTCAAATAGGAACTCGCTATTCATTTTTTTGTCTTGGATATGCAAAGAGTATTAATCTGTGGCAAAGAGAATGGTGCTGCACATAGCAACCAGCTATTAAAAGATATGTCTATGCTTAAAGGCTACTGTATTTCTATATTGCCCTTGCAAATACAAAACAAGGGGAACATAGTAGGCCTTAAGCCATAGCCAAATATTTTTAGAACTGGTCGCTATGTGTAAAATGTAATTCTCTTTGCATGTCAAAAGATCGTTTCTGCAAATGTTAATCTCAATTAATATGAAATAGATGGAGAATAAGAGTTTGTCAAGAGTAGAGAAAATCATGTGAATGTAACACATCAGATTTTTTTTAATTTATAAGCTTAGGTTTCTGATTTACTTACGCCACAAGAAGGAAGAATGTTCATACGAACATGTCCCATAATCCTTTGTTTTCTTGTTAAGTGTTCAACACAGTGGTACACTTATAACACACAAAACTCATAATAAATGCTCGAAATGTCCTCCTCTTGCTTCTATGCATGCCTGTACTGATCAAATCATGGAATGTTGCACCCTGTCATAAACTCCGGGATGGTGTCGAATGGTTTTGTAGGCCTCCATGACACGTCGAAGCATTTTTGCATCCGGGATGGCTGCTCCATAAACCAATGATTTAATATGCCCCCAGAGGTAAAAATCCACAGGATTGAGGTCGGGAGAACATGCAGGCCATGGAACTGGTCTTCCTCTGCCTATCCATCAGTCATGGTAGATACCAGTCAGTGCATCTCGAACAATGCGACTAAAATGTGCCGGAGCCAGGCATTTATCACATTTATCAGCAAGGCGCGATAAACAGCGACAAAGGTTGGATGACTTGGTTGCCTTTGACCAGGAAAATCCATCTGATAGAGCCGTGCAGCCTCGCGTCCATTACCATTCGCGCGACCATACATAAAAATCATATCTGCCTGTTCATGAGATGAATATCCAGCAATGGTGGAACGAAACACGTGCAGTTAACTCACTATATGTACACAATTGAAACTAATGACAAATGACAAACATAAACAAGTCTACATGGCAACACTTCGCCATCTAGTGTATGTAGTACAATGGGTCAATGCCTTCTATGAATGCATAGAGAAATGAAGTTTTGAGGTTGGACCCCGAAGGCTGTTAAACTCACACTTTCACTGTGACAGGAATAACGCGAAAACTAAGGACTATGCGACATATGAACTTTTTTCCTTCTTTTGGTGCGAGGAACCCATACATGAAATTTGTAAAAGTATTTCTGAAACACCCTGTATGTATACATATAAAAAAACCTTGTTTTAATTTGTTACCAGTGGTCACATCAACACGAGCATGCGTTCCTAAGCTTAGGTTTCTGATTCACGGGAGGCTAGGTTAGGTTTAGTTGTTTTTATATATAAGCTTACGTTTCTGAATTCATGGAAGGTTAGCCCTAGCTTAGGGTATTTTTATGTAGGGTTATTATGCAGAACTACAGCCCCTCGAAAAAAACAAATTCCGGTGTTAATGGTAGATTCTTTTATGATGATTACGTTTTTACCAATTTTGTTTTTCAGAAAGGGTCTGTAATGGTGTTACACGCTAATTTATTGCATGCGCGTAGCGACGCTTATTTCTGGATATTTATTAAGAATGCTGGCTAGAAGGTGCAGGATATGGATAAACAAGCTTTATGACAGATTTGAGATGTAAACTTATACTTAATATTAATTTGTAGTACCTAAAACCTGGGTTTCATTGTCAGAGGAAGACGAACGTTATGCTCTGCAACAACAGCATGTCGCTTGAGCCTGGCTACCATACCGCGGGTTGCTCTACGTTAACAGCTGTTCAGTGAAGCAAGTAGGGCATACTTTGGTTGATTTCTTGCGAGAGATTAAATGAAACATTACATTAGCTTAAGTATAGCTCCTTTTTATTTTTTGCTGTTGTACTGGTACGAGCATGTTCCAGAGCATGTTCTCCGGTTTCCCCCGCCATTCATTCCACCAATGCTCCATCACAAATTATTTAAATGTAAAGAGTGATTATAGTATGAATATGCATTATTATGTGACATTGATTTGAAATGTTTGTTGATTGTAATTATTGTTGGGAAGTAAGTTTATACTGCCTTACTGAAACTGACAATAATAGCGTGCAATAATGCAGCGAGGGGGTGAGTTTTCCTTTAGAATCTTCTGGAACATTTACCTAGAGCATATGTATTCATAATTTTCATTGGATATATATTGGGGCGTTTTATTAGCCAATAGCAGTTCAGTTATAATCTTTTAGCATATCTGGGTGTATGTGTATAAAAAGCCAAGTCAGAGATAGATCGCTCCCAGTTCATCAAAATTATTTGTACTTTACACGTCGCATTCCCGCCAGTTCGTCGAAAATATTTTGTATGATACACGTCGCCTTCAGTCCAGCAGAAATATTAACCGTCGGCTATCGATTCACAAGTTACGCGTAGCAGAATTATAAAAAAATCTTAAGTGTTGTAAAGTTAATTATACAAAAAGTTGAGGTACGCGAATTAAGAGTGATCAGTAATGAAGTTATTATAACAACTTCAGTTTGGCGAGTGCCAAGATCAATGTGTAAATGTGATAGTAGATGTGTTCGACAATAAAAGTGTAAAACAAATTTCTTCATCAGTGTTATCTTTGGATAAAAGATTCCTTTCCGTTTACACAACCTGTATAAAGAGAAGCGCTTGACCAAAAGATCATAGCTAGCCGGAGGACAGTGAAACAAAAATTAAATAAAATAAAAGTAGCATTCTTTCAAACAAAAACTAATACTGCCGCAAATTGCTAACACCAGATGAAGCTAACAAACCTAACAAATGAATCACGTCACAAGATGGCTTCAACACGTGGAGTAAACACACATACAAATAACATTATAAATTTACCATCGCAAATGTGAAGAAATTGAAAAGAAAGTTATGAAGCTAGATAGTAGTATGTCAAAAATGAGAGATGAAAATGAGGAAGTAATAGTGAGATTAGGAGAAATTTCAAAGAAGATACTAGACATGAGCAGGGAAATAGGTAACAAAGAAAGTGAGGTTAATACTAAAAGTGAACATGTTGATGTAGAATGTACAGAGTCAGGTAGTAGAATGAGTAATATTTCAAGTGAGATAAGAGAGATGAAAGAGGTTATGAATGTAGATGTGAATCAGGCGCAAGTTAATTTCAGAGGGGAGATATCAGAGATACAGAAGGAGTCAGTAATGCAAAGAAATAAATTGTACGAAGAAGTTAAAGTTTTGCCTGTAAATAATCAAAAGCTAACTTCTGAAACTAACAAACACCAAGCTGTTCAAAATGAAAACTCTAATCCAGTACAGCTTATGACAGATTTGTCAGAGTACTCTCAGATTAAAAAGATAGCAGATGAATTGAAAATGAAAGTTGTTAAAAGATGTGTAAATCAGAAAACTTTAGATTGTTTTCAAATGTTATCAGGGAACGAAATATCATATGAATCCTTTAAGAGGTTATCCATGAACAAATTTTAGAAGGTTAGGATACGGCTACGAGTAATGTTTAGCCACAGACAATTTGATCCAGGAGGGTAAATAGCAATGAGATGTAAAGTAAATGCTGGATAGTTAAAGATGACCTGCAGAGAAATGTATTGGAATGTAAGAGGGTTAACCATTTATATATGTCGTAGGTAAAGAGAAATAAATTATAAAAAAAATGTTAAAAAAATAAATAAATTTTTAGTAACTGTAACAGCATTTGAAATGAAACAAGTAATAATTGAAACATAACGTTATATTAAAGTAAAAGTACATAGATATAATTCCAAGAGTATTGTGAATATACAGTACAAAACAACAAAAATGGGGTAAAAGTAATTAAAACAAATATTTATGTAGCAAACAGAACATGTGAAACAGTGCCTAGATTTAAGAGATGTAAATATATTTGTGTAGAGGGTGAATATTTTGGTAAATATGTTTAATAATTACAAAAATTCTTGAATGCATAAATTTAGTCAACAATATAAGAGAGTAAACCATTTTGAAACAGTAATTAAATAATTCAGGGTACAGTATTTGCTATAAAAAATTGTAATATCAGATTAATGTCTAAACACATTAAACCAGAGCCAGTAAATAGTGGCAAGATAAAGACAAAACATATGTCGTGTGTTAAATACGTGTGAAGTGTTAAGTGAAAGTGATAGCGTGTGTTCCAAGATTTAGGAGACTAAAAACTCAATTATAAAAGTTCCAAAGAAGTTGTAAATATTTATAATTATGTTTCTAGTGGGGCATATGATGCAGTAATTTGTATCACAAATTATTTAAATGTAAAGAGTGATTATAGTATGAATATGCATTATTATGTGACATTGATTTGAAATGTTTGTTGATTGTAATTACTGTTGGGAAGTAAGTTTATACTGCCTTACTGAAATTGACAATAATAGCGTGCAATAATGCAGCGAGGGGGTGAGCTGTTTATCATTATTGGAAACGAGGAAGTTACGTAATGTTGGCGCGTTTTCCTTTAGAATCTTCTGGAACATTTACCTAGAGCATATGTATTCATAATTTTCATTGGATATATATTGGGGCGTTTTATTAGCCAATAGCAGTTCAGTTATAATCTTTTGGCATATCTGGGTGTATGTGTATAAAAAGCCAAGTCAGAGGTAGATCGCTCCCAGTTCATCAAAATTCTTTGTACTTTACATGTCGCATTCCCGCCAGTTCGTCGAAAATATTTTGTATGATACACGTCGCCTTCAGTCCAGCAGAAATATTAACCGTCGGCTATCGATTCATAAGTTACGCGTAGCAGAATTATAAAAAAATCTAAAGTGTTGTAAAGTTAATTATACAAAAAGTTGAAGTACGCTACTTAAGAGTGATCAGTAATGAAGTTATTATAACAGTTTCAGTTTGGCGAGTGTCAAGATCAATGTGTAAATGTGATAGTAGATGTGTTCGACAATAAAAGTGTAAAACAAATTTCTTCATCAGTGTTATCTTTGGATAAAAGATTCCTTTCCGTTTACACAACCTGTATAAAGAGAAGTGCTTGACCAAAAGATCATAGCTAGCCGGAGGACAGTGAAACAAAAATTAAATAAAATAAAAGTAGCATTCTTTCAAACAAAAACTAATACTGCCGCAAATTGCTAACACCAGATGGAGCTAACAAACCTAACAAATGAATCACGTCACAAGATGGCTTCAACACGTGGAGTAAACACACATACAAATAACATTATAAATTTACCATCGCAAATTGGCGCCCAAACGTAGGGCTACAATAATATTAAATAAATAAACATATACAAATAAAACTTACTTCAACAAACACCTTGTGATTATGTTACATACTATCCATTGTAAACCAGAGTTCTCTCTGATATAAACCAAAGCATGTGCTTCCTCTTGTCATGAAACTAAGCACTACGCTTACGTAATGTAAATAGTTCCTTAAACGTATTGTATCATGAAATATTGGAGTAGGAAAGGTATAGAACTACACATTTTATTGCGGTTATCGTAAGAACTCATTGTTAAAGGTAAAGAATATATACTAACTATTAAGAGATTACAAAATATGATTTTCTTAATTATACCTGCTATTGCATTAACAATCAAAGAGTATCTTTTTGTTAATTACCAACTGTATGGATGAGTGCTATTCACTTGTCTATAGAGAAATGCAGCAGTGAATTCGCAGCGGTGCTATCTGAGTACCAAATAAACTCTTTGCATAACACAGGAGATATGATAAGCAAACAGTCATTCATAATACGCTAGCACTCATGTGCTAAGCTCAGGTCAAATCTTCGATTTTATCAGTTAGTGTTTCAGTTGCCATGACAAAGGAAGAAGTGCGTAGTGTGAATAAGCTGTTTTAACACAAAACTCGGATACCGTTAAAAAGTGGCAAAAAGTTTGTTTGTTAAAGTGCTTAATGAGAAGGAAATAACACTTTCATTGTAAAACCACCACCAGTTTGTGTTACTAAAATAAAATAAAATTCAGTATATCAAAGGATCCATGGATCTTTTCATTGAAGATTCAATGAATCAGAGCCTTTGAAGAATCCTTCGAACTGTTATTTATAGTGAAGTTTTAAACACTTTTCATTAAAAAATTACTAATCTTCTGTGAATTCAGAAAACTAAGAACTAAGCTTATGTATATAAGAAAACTAACCTAATGCTAGCCTTCCATAAATTCCGAAACCTAAGCGTATATATTAAAAAAAAATAACCTCCCATAGTACCTCGGATGCAATGCGCTGTATATGAAAACGTTTAAAATACTTAGTGTGTTAAAATGTTCACTATAAATAACAGATCAAAGGATCCTTCAAAAGATCCAATTCATTGAAAAGATTCATGGAACCTTCACTGAAAAGAGCCATGGATTGTTTGCATATATAGAATGGTGGATGAGTATGTACAATCAGACACAAAGTTCAATGCCATGCCTGGGATTCAAACCAGCAATCTTTAACTTGCCATACCACTGCTCTGCCATCTAAGACTTTCTCTACTCACAGTAAGCTACTTTCATAAATATTCTACAAATGATTCATCATATATCGTGATTAACTTCATGTTTATCACACGTGTTAACTTAAAAGGCATCAATAATTTTAAAAATATTAAATGCCCATTACTTCAAAACCTTTGATTTTTGCACAAAAACAACACGATCATTTAAATGCCTACACATTTCTTATATCACTAGTCATGCTGCGAACGCTTTCGTGTTTCCACCAATTTAACACTAGGTTAGCACTTCTTATACTTTGGTGTTCTGTGGCGACCTTGTAGCTAAGTGTTATGGCTGTCAGTGGTTTCTCAAAATGGTCACCCAAAAAGAAAGATAAATTAAGCAGCAGTGCAAGAAATAACAAGAGATATAAGTGCTGCGCTTTCACAGGTAGGAGATATCAGTAATTTCGACATAATTTGATTGAAACTAATCTTCCTATTTATCTTTACATGCAGAATCACGAAGCCAATAAAACTTCGCGCAGGTTATAAGTATAATATGTAAGGTATGCCTTATTTAGTAGGTTCAAACATAGCAAAAGCTTTAAAAACATAGGAAGGGTGAATTTTTATCCTTAAATCATAAGTGGTCACTGAAGAAAAATGCTGGGTAAGGTTGCTCCAGAGGTCGACGTGTCATGGTGTACGATGTAAATGCGCAATGTCGGATACCAACTGCAAAAGGGAAAAAACGCTGTCGCGTTAGTAAAACCGGAAATAGTTTGTTATTGTTGTGAACGTTTATATGCTGTCGTAAAGAAAAGCGCGAAATAGCGAACGAATGCAATAAAACTGAATATTAACCGCGAAACAGTAAATATGTGCAATAAAATTAATAATAACCGCGAAGCAGTAAGAAACATTGGCTAATCTGCTCTTAGTGTATCCTCATTGAAAATGCTTATGAAAGCAAATGGAAAGCGAATAAATTACTTTAGGAGTGAGTTCAGAAGTGGATGCGTTCTCTCCAATATTTGGTGACCACCTGCCCGCCCTTTTTAGGTGACTTACTTTTATAGGGAAATCGCGTTATGAATGCAACAAACGTACCCATGTTGTTGCTTAAGTACATGCAAAATGTGAACTGCCAACCTAAATAAAAAGTGAAATCCGCTTAATATGCGATGTCTTCTTCTTCGTCTTCTTCTTCTTCTTCTTCTTCTTCTTCTTCTTCTTCTTCTTCTTCTTCTTCTTCTTCTTCTTCTTCTTCTTCGTTTAGTGTTGCCACTGACAAAAACGCAATGCATTCATAGTAAGAAAGATTATCCACCAAAATTATAATTTTTCTATTCTTTTTGTGAAAGTGTGTTATATTAATAGGTTATTTCCATTGAATAAAGAAGTTCCTTTGCTGTAACAGTGATAGATAGTTAACGCAAGCCTACATAAGGTCATTATGAAAGCTAGGGCCGCCAGCATTTTCTACCGCGACTTACGTCTGTTTTGCACACTTAACAGGACAGCCGTGGGAATGAGGGCTTTTTGGTGAGGAACTGTCATAACAAAAAGTAACTCCTACTTTCTCGTTTTCTCCCTTTTTCCCCCGTCTTATCTTCTTTCCTCCTCTTTGTCCTCTCCTTTCTTACCCTTTTAACACTATCTTACACAATTACACATGTACATATATTATTTTACAATTCAACTTATCTCTAGTGGACTCGATCCGAGTAACTCCAACTTTACAATCCAACACATTATCCACTGCGCTTTCGAAGGCTTCATGCTAAATTGCTCATTCAATAGTTTACATGACAAGAACTACGAAATAAAAAAATCGTATTTTACTTCCAGCTTTAATTTTCACTTCCTTTCCTTTATTGTCGTCCTCCGTGGAATAGTGGTACCGTGCTAGCCTCTAGTTCCCGAGGTCGCGGTTTCAAATCCGGCGGAGGGCGATGGATTTTTTTGAGCATAAAACTCCTTACCAGTGGTCCTGTGTCGTGGATTTACGGCACGTAAAAGAACCTCAAGCCTGATAAGAGGCCTCTGAGCAAAATTTCTGGTATATCACGCCCAATATAGAATGGGACGCTAAGAACCATAGTTAAAGAGTGTCCATAAATAAAACTCATTTTCATTTTCTTTCCTTTATTCACAAAATTTCAGACCATAAAATCGTAATTTTACTTCCTTATCGCTTCGATGAGGAGTTACTGAAATCTTCAATTTCTTTTATCCTCTGTTTGCTAACACTCCATATTCAGGACAACTTAATACGTCATAGGTCAAAGGGCAACATGTGATTGACCAAACGTGAAAACTCCCTGACAGGTGACACATGTCAGTAGCATTTGTAAAATGGAACCGAGCACTTCGGAAGGACTTGGCTTCAATTCCTGTAAGGGTGTGTAGTTACAGCAACTACGTTCATACAAAGCGTACCGAATACAGAAAAACTGCTGTCATTTTTGATTAATCACGGAGTTTTATCAAATGCCTGTAGTTGTAAAAACTGTGGTGCTCCTTTACATGCAAACTATAACACAAAAAGTTTCAGATGCAGGAAGAAAGTTAGCGCCGGCAAAAAGAAGAGGAAAGAGTACAGCTTCAAGGCCTCTGTTTATGACAATGCCTTCTCCCACGTACATTTAACACTAGAAACTGTGTGCTTATTTGTAGTGTATTGGCTATCCCGAGATCCACCACAACAAACTTATTTGGAGCGTGAACTAGGTGTATCTGCACACACCGTGGTGGACTGGTCTTCAGGGAAGTTTGCTTAGACTGGTACTTCAGAGACAAAAAGCAAATTGGGGGAGTCGGTATTACTGTGGAGATCGACGAAGCAAAGGTTGGCAAAAGGAAATACAATTGTGGCCGTGTAATTGAGGGGCAGTGGATTTTTGTAGGGGTAGAACGCGGAAATCCACTAAACATTTTTGTGGTGCCCATAGAAAAATGCGACAGTGCCTCTCTTTTAGCTGCAATTAAGGAATACATTCTACCAGGCAGCACAATAGTAAGCAATTGCTGGAAAGCCTACAACTGCCTTACAGGCGAAGGTTTTCTGCACTACACAGTTAACCACAGCGTTAATTTTGAGGATCCTGATACCGGAGCACACACACAAAACATTAACGTGCCTGGAGGGAGGTACAATCCAAAGTTCCCCAGTACGGCCGTAAAAAGCCGCACTACAGCGGGTACCTCGCTGAATTTATGTTCTAGCGAGCCTATTCCAGACCACCGCCACCGACTCTATACATTCTTCAAAGCGGCTGGACAGCTGTATCCTCCATACCATTTGTAAAAGGTGAGTTTTAGGCAGAAAGTCGAAGCTTATATTACACAGTTCAAAAGTTGCATAATAATTAGAAAGCCTCTAAACCACCCGCCTCCCACTTTAACTATACATTCTTGTATAAGAAATAGATCAGTAAATGTCAATGTTTGTTAAAACCACAGATGCGCGAAAGAAAGTGCCAACCCATCAATACTAATGGAACCCACGAAAATAGCGGGTTTTCGAACTTCTTAAAAACACACTTGGTACCACCAGTTCATATACACACACTAACCTTAATGCTAACCTCACATGAAATATAGAAAACAGAGCGAATATTTTTGCCAACAACTTCCAAGACTTAACAAATCTGTTACAACTTGTCAATGAATCCCATCTTTTGAACGATCCTTCAATCTGTTATTTATAGTCAACATTTTCAAACTTTAAGTGTAAACAAAAATTAGCCTAGCGCTAACCTTCCGTGAATTCACAAACTTAAGCTTATATAAAAAAAAAGCTAACCTAATGCTAACCATCCGTGAATTCACAAACTTAAGCTTATATAAAAAAAAGCTAACCTAATGCTAACCTTCCGTCAATTCAGAAACCTAAGCTTATATAAAAATACTAACCTAAGGCTAACCTTCTGTGAATTCAGAGATCTAAGCTTATACAAAGAAAAACTATCCTAAGTCTAACCTTCTGTGAATTCAGAAACCTAAGCTTATATTAAAAAATCTAACCTAACGGTAACCTTCCGTGAATTCAGAAACCTAAGCTTATATAAAAAAACTAACCTAACGGTAACCTTCTGTGAATTCAGAAACCTAAGCTTATAAAGAGAAACTAACCTAACGGTATCATTTCCGTGAATTCAGAATCTTAAGCTTATATAAAAAAACTAACCTAAGGCTAACCTTTCGTGAATTCAGAAACCTAAGCTTATATAAAAAAGAAACTAACCTAACGGTAACCTTCTGTGAATTCAGAAACTTAAGCTTATATAAAAAAGCTAACCTAAGGCTAACCTTCCGTGAATTCAGAAACTTAAGCTTAAAGCTCGTGTGCTTTGAGGATAGCTACTGACTGCTAATTAACTTAAGTTTTTATAAAAAAAACTAAACCTAACCTCCTGAAAATCACAAACCTTAGGTTTTATAAATAGGTAATCATAACCTCGTTAAGGAATGCATGCAAGCGAAGGTAGCTAATGACTGCTGATTAACGTAAGTTTTTATAAAAAAAAACTAAACCTAACCTAACCTCCCATGAATCAAAAACCTTAGGTTTTATAAATAGAATTACATACTCTTTCCACACCACGGTCTGGAACATGCTCGTACGAGTACAACAGCAAAAAATAAAAAGGAGCTATACTTAAGCTAATGTAATGTTTCATTTAATCTCGCAAGAAATCAACCAAGGTACGCCCTACTCACTTCACTGAACAGCTGTTAACATAGAGCAACCTGCAGTACGTTAGCCAGGCTCAAGTGACATATGCTGTTGTTGCAGAGCATAACATTCGTCTTCCTCCAACAATGAAATCCAGGTTTTAGGTACTACAAATTAATATTAACTATATGTTTACATCTCAAATGTGTCATAAAGCTTCTTTATCCATATCCTGCTCCTTCTAGCCAGCATTCTTAATAAATATCCGCAAATAAGCGTCGCTATGTGCATGTAATAAATTAGTGTGTAACACCATTACAGAACCCTTCCGACAAACAAAATTGGTAGAAACGTTATCAGCATAAAAGAATCTACCATTAACACCGGAATTCGTTTTTTTCGAGCGGCCGTAGTTCTGCATAATAACCCTACATAAAAATACCCTAACCTAGGGCTAACCTTCCGTGAATTCAGAAACGTAAGCTTATATATAAAAACAACTAAACCTAACTTAGCCTCCCATGAATCAGAAGCCTAAGCTTAGGAACGCACGCTCGCTATGATGTGACCACTGGTAACAATTAAAACAAGGTTTTTTATATATATACATACAGGGTGTTTCAGAAATACTTTTACAAACTTCGGGTATGGGTTCCTCACACCAAAAGAAGGAAAAAAGTTCATATGAACATATGTTGCATAGTCCTTAGTTTTCGCGTTATTCCTCTCACAGTGAAAGTGTGAGTTCAACAGCCTTCGGGGTCCAACCTCAAAACTTAATTTCTCTGTGCATTCATAGAAGACATTGACCTATTGTACTACATACGGTAGATGGCGAAGTGTTGCCATGGAGACTTGTTCACGTTTGTCATTTGTCATTAGTCTGTCTTCAACGTTTCAATTGTGTACATGTATTGAGTTAATTGCACGTGTTTCATGCCACCATTGCTGGATATTCATTTCGTGAACAGGCAGACATGATTTTTATGTATGGTCGCGCGAATGGTAATGGACGCGAGGCTGCATGTCTCTATCAGATGGATTTTCCAGACCAAAGACAACCGAGTCATCCAACCTTTGTCGCTGTTTATCGTCGCCTTGCTGATAAATGTGATAAATGCCTGGCTCCGGCACATTTTAGTCGCATTGTTCGAGATGCACTGACTGGTATCTACCATGACTGATGGATAGGCAGAGGAAGACCAGTTCCATGGCCTGCACGTTCTCCCGACCTCAATCCTGTGGATTTTTACCTCTGGGGGCATATTAAAATAATTGGTTTATGGAGCAGCCATCCCGGATGCAAAAACGCTTCATCAACGTGCCATGGAGGCCTACGAAACCATTCGACACCATCCCGGAGTTTTTGACAGGGTTCGACATTCCATGATTCGACGAGTACAGGCATGCATAGAAGCAAGAGGAGGACATTTTGAGCATTTATTATGAGTTTTGTGTGTTATAAGTGTATCACTGTGTTGAACGTCTAACAAGAAAACAAAGGATTATGGGACATGTTCGTATGAACTTTTTTCCTTCTTGTGGCATAAGGAACCCATACCCAAAGTTTGTAAAAGTATTTCTGAAACATCCTGTATATATAAGTAAATCAGAAACCTGAGCTTATATATTTAAAAAATCTGATGTGTTACATTCACATGATTTTCTCTACTCTTCTACAAACTCTTATTCTCCATCTATTTCATATTAATTGAGCTAAACATATGCAGAAACGATCTTTTGACATGCAAAGAGAATTACATTTTACACATGGCGACCAGTTATAAAAATATTTAGCTATGGCTTAAGGCCTACTATGTTCCCCTTGTTTTGTATTTGCAAGGGCAATATAGAAATACAGTAGCCTTTAAGCATAGACATATCTTTTAATAGCTGGTTGCTATGTGCAGCACCATTCTCTTTGCCACAGGTTAATACTCTTTGCATATCCAAGACAAAAAAAATGAATAGCGAGTTCCTATTTGAGAAAATAAGTATTGAAAAATTTAAGGGAATAACAAGCAATATCTCGAAAATGGTTCACTCAACAAAAAAAATGTATATTACATATATCATTATTGTCTAATGCATGGCATTTAGTAAAGACCATTGGCGCTCGTGCACTGCTAAATAAATGTAAAGAACCTCAAGCCTAATTAACAGACATCTGAGCCAAATTACCTGTCTTTCATGTCAAATATAGAATGGGACGCTAAGGACCACAGCAGTTAAAAGAGTGTCCATAAATAAAATTCATTTTAATGTTTCAAATGAATGATTGCCGTGCAACAGTAAGCAAATGTAATATAACTAAATAATTACCGCATAGTAGTAAACAAATGTAACAGAATTGAATAATTACCCTGACGCACTAAACGAATGTAATAGAACTAAATAATTACTGCGACACAATAAGCAAATGTAATACAACTAAATAATAGTTAATGCTACTATAATTATGTTCAAGGACATATCTGCTCTTTCACGATACAATTGTTAGCCTTAATAAAGGCTGTTTTACATCGATGCATATAAGACAATGAAGAAATATAAAATTTTGGAAGAAAAGAAAGACGAAAAGGAAGTTCTGAGGGAGAAGATGAACCAAAAGAGAGCTGCAAAGATATTATGCTGCAGGATAATACTCGGAGAGTGTTTCAGAATTTTCTTGTGACACTCTCCGAATGGGACAGCTGTTCCTGTATGTGAACTCATGCAAGTAATGAGTTGAGGAGCTTCTGAGAAGAGCCGAACTACCTCCTAAGCTTGCTAGCTCTTCTACAATTTGTTCTATGTTCCAATTTTCCATTAGGACAGCGTCATTATTTAAGATCTCATTCTCTGCAACAATTTGTAAGTTGTCCACGTTGACTGTTGATAAAATCACGCCAGAATACATTACCAATTCAATAAATTGCGACAGAACACATAACCAAAAGTGCTTAAACAACTTTGGGGCATTTAAAAATCAAATGCCACACATTTGCTGAATTTTAGCGATGCTTTTTTCTACAGGGTAGCCTTCCTGGCATTGCACGGCATACAAGCGCTTGGAGACGGAACACCCAAAGGTAAACGAATGTGTCCGAAGCTTCCAGAGCGAATAGCGCAACCTCTGCCATGCTGATTGCTGAGGCTTGAAATTAAGATGCAAGTCAGCTGATAAAATAGCAATGCCAAAAATATAAATAAAGCTGAATTTTCATATCAACGAGCAATTGTGTAAATGTAGGAGTTTATAGTGATACCTTATTTAATATTGAGTACGAAATAATGCGCATTTGATGTTTAAAACTGGAACATGACCTGAAAATCTAGTAAGGTAGAAGACAGGTTATGTATTGAAATTCACGTTAGTTGGTTTTAATGAAAAGTTGAAATATATATTGCAAAAACAAGCTAACCATTAAAATAAACTAAACTTAGTATGTTATGGTGTTAAAATGTGTGTTTGTGCCATTTAGTGTTGAAGTGTGTTCAAATTAGTGACTGCATTTCGAAAAGTTTGTTTTTGTGGATTGCACAGTAATATCGTAAACCGAACATGAGAAGTCGTTATGAAACATTAAAGATAAGAGTTCATCCCTTAAAGCGGGATTGCCCCTGTTATATGTAATGGACAAAGGCCCATGTAAGAATTAACCTCCAGCACTCTTCAAATGCTATACCATGCAAACAAATAGGCTTATTTGTTTACATTTTTTGTGTTTGTCTGTTTATTATATATCGCTTCTACTTGTATCCAGAAAAGCTGTCCTAATTTCATTTGTATTTGTGACATTTTTACTTTTAGAAGAATTTGGAAGCTTCATATAAAGCAGCTAAAGCTAGAAATGAAATTTAACACCCAAAACAACATATCTGACATTTAAGAAGAACATATAATGAAGTTCTGAGTCTCATGTTGTTTCATCTGACGCCCCCATTAATTCCATATAGAGAAGAATATATATATATATATATATGCATGTATTTGTGTGTGTGTGTGTGTGTGTGTGTGTGTGTGTGTGTAATATACAGATTCAGAGGTATATATCTGCATCTTGTAAACAATTTTTGTTAACTCAAATACTGCATAGCTCATATTCTGTAAAACTGGCCTAATTAAGAACTTGTTGAGCTTTTCCCTCTCAGAAGTCCTACACTTTTATGTTTACATCATTAATTTCCTAAATAAGAAAGGCTGGTGGGGGATCCGTAGCTTCTAGAGTAAGTGCTTCTTTTTCTCTCTAGGTTTTACATATGGTATTTAGGGTAAGATATATGTATAAGGCTATCATAAGGTGTTAAGAACCTGAATGTCAATAACACAAAGGATTGTAACAAAGCACATTTTTTAGACTCTTAACTCTGTTGTCTTCTTCTTGTGTATGGTTGTATTAAATATTAATGTAAAATTGTACCCGCATCTTCTTTCATAAGGTAATAGACTGAACAAATGTGACACTTTTAACTTTGTCAAAAAAAAAAAAAAAAGCACCACCATTTCTTTTCTACTGTGCTCTTCAAAAATGTGTACAATCTGTAAAAAAAAAACTATGCCAGATCTTTTATAATGCTTCCTCTCTTGTCAGCTGCAAAATAATGTAGCATAGTCTTGTTGGGTAGTATAAATTTTGAATTTAATCGAACTACAGGAAAAAATCCTGTACTAATCTCAGCCTGCATTCATTGCTTATACCTCTGCCAGCTAATGGAGATGTTGGGTAGTGTGATGTCATGTGCTCTCTATCTGTATACATGCTCAAAGGTTATGTCTGATACCTATTTCAATTTTGAATGTGATGTAATCATAATAGTTTGATTTTGGATGTGTATTAGTGTTGTGCTCAAACACTATTTCCTGCTGTTATACCAAATAATTAAATTAGGATATAACGCTCTTTTCATTGCAAAGTAACTTAAAGCATTTCATGAACAGAAAATTCTCCATTGTACTGTGTATCTTTGGGAATTTTTTGTCAATCTGGGTAACTCGGTTAAGCGTTGGCCTTGTAAGCACAAATAGTTATATAAAACTTGTGTGTTACCACATTATTGCTGAATGATTTCTACATATCCAAATGTTGGCTACCATATTTATGACAAAACACCCAACTTAAATTACATAAATGTGTAATATGTATTGCATGGCAAAATATCTGCTGAAATAGTTATTCTTTTTTAAGTATCTGCTTTATTTACATACACCTCATTTGTGAAGTCATAGTGGGAGCTGCCTTGTGAAACAACTTCTTGGTTTCATTACTTGATAGTATTGAGTAATACTATCTCTGTTTTAAATGTTGTCTCATATTCACACTTCTAATTGGGCAGCACTATGGCCTCTCACAAAAAAAGCCTGGATTCAATCCTAGGGATCAGAGGTGGGATTTTGTGGTAGATAAAATGGCACTTAGAATGAGTGTTCTCTGGTTTTCCCCACCATAATTCCATCAATCGCACCATCTTTATCATTGTCATCCCTCCTCCCACCAGTCTCCAATCTCTGTAGACCTGTGAAGTTAAAAGGGACATTAAAATTAAAAATACTATAGAGGACAGAGAGCAATACTAATGAACGAGTGCCTCATCCAGTCACCCAAATTTATAAACCAGCATGTGGACCATTAACCTGCAGAAACAACAATATAACTACTGAAGTGATAATAAAATTGGGTAAGAAAGTAAGTAGGTAATAATGAAATATTGCATTTTAAGCAAATTTAAATTCTGTAATTGCTTAAAAAACAAAAGTACGAAAGTCATACAAAATGCTGTTACATTCTTTCTGCAGTCAGCATATGAAAAAACAATTAATACTGGCACACTAAACTACATGTTAAAGTGATTGACAATTATGAAGGATGGGTATGATATGGTTAAACACAAAGACATTGTTATTGTTTAGGGACATTGCATTCACATTCATATTTAATAATACTGTATAGTACATTTGTATGGTATTTTAAGGAACATGTGCCTACATTAATATACATTTGAATGGCCTACCTAATTAAAATGTCCATTAAATTGTAACCTTTGAATGTGTGTTACTACAATCTATTGGAATGATCTTATAGGTAATTGTAATTGCACTTAATCACTTATGCATACACAAAGCCAGTTCTAGTTAATAAAACTTGCTGTTATTGAATAGAAAATGCACTTTGATTCCTTTTCCTGGGAAAGGTTCTATATATAACATTTGATATAACACAGTGTAGGTTGTACAGCACATGGGAACCTTAAATTTATTGACAGGCCATATGGGAAAAAAGCAAATAGAGCCCATACAGTGATGTTTGTGTTTGTTCATTTGGCTCCACTGTGAGCAATGTTCAGGGAAATTGAACACATCATACAGTTATGAAGTATGCAGAGTAAGTAGTAATATACCCAACACATTATCTAAAAGAGAAAAATTTGTAAACCATCACCATTTCAACAGTAAACTTCTCGACATACATTACAGTAGGACAGAAATAACAAGTAAGTGTAAATCACCATCACATGCAATCTGCACTGTGTGTTGAATATTTACATGTTGCACGATATATTAAAAAGTTCCTCCATAGTATATGGGGCGTGAGTATATAAGAAGAATGTTAACTCTTCTTGAAGATTTTGATTAGGATGCCTAATAGTTTTAGGTAACATGGAAGGTTATAAATTGTTATTGCAGAATAGTTACATCCTTTTTGGAACAGTTTTAAGCTATTTGCTGGTCTATGCAAATGGCCTGCATGCCACATATTGTGGTCATGCACAGCAAGGTTTGTTGGGAAGCTACCATATTTATCTGTAAGGTAGCTCAAGAGAGAATATATGTATTCACCAGTGAGAGTAAGAATTTTTTGGATTTTAAATAATGGCCTACATCAATGATGAGAGTTTGGTATTTATTCAACTTTTCATTTTTGAATTATGCTGTTCACAGACCTGAAACACACGAGGACATTTTTCTAAAACTACCTTTTTGGATTCAGGGATTCTCAAAACATGTATTTCTGGTGAAGTCACGGTATTGAATTTTTAGGTGGAAGCAATATTTTCTCTACCTAATATATACGTGGTAGAGAAAGTGAAAATTACTGCTATTGAGGAACAAAGTTACATCCAACTCTTCTAAAACAGCATGAATGATCACTTTTAAATATAAGTCAAATTTGTGTTACAAAACAGGATATTTCAGTTTATCTTAGCAGTACCCAAATATTAGTTGCGACAGCTAAGCAGCTTGCATCAGTATAAAAGTTTAAGATATCCCATGAATTCATGGCAAATGGCTTTTTCAATACATGCTATTGTTCATGTTATAGTTGAGTACTTTATAAGCACCGATTTGTACTATGTATGTACAAATTCCTGCTTTGAAATGCATGGCTTTATGTATTCACTTTCAATTGCCAGTTAAAGAGCACGCACCAACATTCCACGTTACGTATTTGACCACAGCCAATGGGAGCAAAATGTGCCGGAATGAGTTACCTTCCCTTGCACTGGAATGCTCGTTCGAAAGATCGTTCGCTTTCGTTCATTTTCGGCATTCGCTCAACTCCATCGGCAACTTCGGGTGTTCCGTCTCCAAGCGCTTGTGCACGGCACCCGCCATGACATGTCGACCCCTGGAGCAATATTACCAAATACTGTACTGTAGCATTTAACTTCCCTGCACTTGTGAAGAGTATTTTTAGTAAGGGTAGGGCTCTTGTACCTGATCTGCATATGCTCCAGTTCAAAGTGAAGTTTCTCGCATAGCACTAATACCTTAAAGTGTTCTGGTAATTAAGCATATTAGCTGCTGCTGAATGGTAATTTGTTCGACAATTCTTTATCTTGCGGCACAACGCTTATTAAAATACCAACATCACAACTGTGTATTTGCTGGATGCCAGCCACTACCAACGTAATATATGTAACGAACATCGCTAGACTTTAAACAAGCAGTGAACACATACACAGATGATGTTGAAATGTGCGTATTATGTATTTGGTATTATCTACACACACAAAATAAGGCGTGTTCTTTATAAGGGAAGCAACTGAATAGTCGATGTCACACGCAATGAATAAGCGCATGACATAACTATGCGTGTTCTCTATAAGGGGAAATGAAAATGTAATATGCATAAATATGGGTATAACGTGCATAAATATGCATGGATTGTGTGCGAAAACACAAAAATAGATTCATTTTGAAGATTGAGAAGCTGGTAACAGTGATGTGTCATAATTTAAAGTAGAGAGAGTTGAAGGTTGTAACACTACATCACTAAAATCACATATTTTAAACAAACATGGATAATTATAAATATTAACTGATTCAAATTATTAAAATCCGAATTTGAGATTTCACCGGAAATACATATCTTGAGGTCCCCTGATTAAACAAAGAAAAGCACTTTTGCTTATTCTAACATTCCACACAAAAGTTCGATCCCGAGATTTGACCGGAAATACATGTTTTAAAGCCCCCAGAATCCAAAAGAGGATTTTTACTTATTATATCACATGCCTAGTAGGCAGAGAAGGCTACTGCATTCCACCCAACAATTCGATATCAAGATTTCACCAGAAGTGCATGTTTTGAGGGCCCTGATGAAACAAAGCAATTTTACTTATTCTACCTTGTACCTAGTGAGTAAAGAAGATACTGCATTTCACCCAAAAATTCTATACCATAATTTCAATGGAAATACATATTTTGATGTTCCCTGAACAAAAAAAAAAGAAAAGCATTTTAACTTTTTCTACCACATCCTATATTGGGTAGAGAATGTATTTGTCCGTTTTGTTTTCCTAAAAATGCATTTTGTGTATTCATGGTGCCTCAAAACATGCATTTTCTGGTGTAATCTCACATAATACTTTTGGGTGGAATATAATACTTTCTCTGTTTTATAGTATGCACGTGGTACAGAAAGTAATTAGAATATGGTTACTAAATAAATAAATATGGTGTGTTTTATATAGGGAAACTTGTGAAAAGTGAGAATACTGGAAACAAAATAAATATTAAACCACACAGATACATACAGGTTATATGACAAAAACCTAAATGTTTAAAGCAGAGAACACAAATAAATATGGGTGGATTATATGCGAAAACACAAAACTGGAAACAAATAGTTGCGCTACACAATTCCGAATACATAAATATAAATTGCAAGAATACTGAAAAAGCAAGCAAACATAAAAGACATACCTGTGAACAGTATCTGAAGCAAAATGCAATATGCATGCAAAATAAAGCAGTAAAATAAAATAAGCATGATATATTTAAGTGCTTGACCATCTGCTATTAAGTGAAGGCAATGGTGGCCTTAAAAAGTGCCATTTTCCTCCCTTTCAGCTTAAATGCCATGACCTTCAGACAATGTGGCCAAAAAGTTGAAAAAACTCGCTTTCTTGGCACACAGTTTCTCTACATAAATTCATGGAGTTAGGACTCAAGTAGCTCCCATTGCATCCTGAACTGTCTTCTCACCTTCCTCTGTCAGTGCATCCATAAATTTTCTGCGCACTGGGTGTGCGTGTTGGCATCATAAGGATTCACAAAGTTTTTACTGCGATTTACTGCGGAATAGACATAGACACCACATTAAGTGGGGTTGTTGCCATAAGCATTCCAACCATCGGAAATGATGTGTGATCCTGGTAGAATGTACTACAGGATCGGCTGCTCCAGCATAGCACCCCTTCTGTCAGGTGCTCCACCAGAAAGCACCTTCCACTTCGCCTTTTGACACCTTCGAAGACCCAGTGGCCTCGCCATTCTCCTCAGAGATACTTCTGGAGGAGGCATTTTGATTTGTCTATCTCAATGATTAGAGGATTGCCATTCTCATCTAAGCCTCCTATGAGAGCACCATGATGCTCCAAGTGAGTTTGACACTCTCTTGACAATTTGCTGCATGAAACTCGCTGATGCAAGCTTCAGCGGCTGCATCCTATAGAAGATGGTCCTTTGCCCAACTATAAACTAATATAATTATCTGCTTAAATGAGAGCTTGCTGCCAGCAAAGAACAGTCCTATCTTCACAGATTTAAAAGCTTTGCAACTTGTGCAGAACCACCTTCTACCATCTGTGGTGCTATTATGAGTGATTATAGGTACACTCCCCATTGCACCATTGACACTGTGCAGTAGTTTTCAAAAAACGGTATTTTACTAGCCACGTGGCCTTCTGTGTTGTTTCCAGCACCTGAAACAAATCATCGTAGAGATTGTGCTCTTCTGTAATTGCTGCAATCTCCATTACTTCATTAGGTTGAACAATCCAAGTTGCAGACTTCTGTTCCTCCACCCATTCTAAACAATGCACTGTGAACTGTTACAAAGGGAGCTCAAGGCAGAAATGAGACAAGAAGTGAAATTGCAACTATGAGAAACCATCCACGGCTGAAGGAAGGGGGAGGGTATTATTGTACTGTTTTGGTTATCATCTGCTTTGTCGATGTTTACCAGAAGCCTCTTGGATAGGACATGTCATAATGCATTGTTTATTCTCAGACATAGCTGGTGTTTCACATTGCACCAATGAACACAAAGAAATCACATAGAAGTTAGCTCCACATTCAGTGAAACACAGCATTGCGTGTCCCCTTGTTTTCTCTCATTCAGTTAATTAATATTTTGATTAGTAAGATTTTGCAGTTTAAAGGTTGTAAGAAAGTCATTCAGAACCAAGAGGAGTTCGCAGGCTATTCCCACAAATTTTAAGGTATATCCATTCATAAGTCAAGGCAGATGTGAGCGTACATTTTCTGCTTGACATAATACTGAAACCTGAGCCACTGTGTAGCACATTCTCCAGCAGAACAGTTTATGTAGCAATTCTTCCCTTCCTCGGCTTTTCTCATGGTTTGGGATTATTGCCTACATCACTATTTTCACTGTATGTGGGGCACATTTTGCCAAGTAAGAATTATAATAATTATGTTTCTCATAAGTAGCGAATTAGTCAAACAAGAAAAGTATTGCTAGTGCAGCATCTAAAAATAGTTTATATGATATCTTCCTCGGATAGGTACAAAATTCATGTACAATACGTGTCATTGTAGCTATCCAGCCAATAGGGTATTGTGTTTTCAGAACATAACTTTTTACACATAAATGTTATTGTTCATAAATACTTGCAATCTATGTGTATAATAAAAATATATGTACTCATTCATATGACTTTCTCTACCAAAGACAAATTCTCATTAACTGACACGGGTAGCTGAGGGTTTTAAGGCACGGACTAGTAAGTGGGTCTGCGATTCACATCCACTCAAGACGTCCTCCCTGAGGTTTTCTTTCCGGTTTTTCTCAGCCCACAACTGGCAAATCCCGGGGAGGTCACTAAACTTAGGCCGTGAACATTTCTGTCTGGATTTTCTTTTAGTAATTGTTCATTTCAAGTATCACCAGTTCTGTATGGTCTGAGGACAGCATTAAGCGCTACTACAGAAATCTGTTTCATTGATGTGAGTTTCTCTGCTTACCACCATTTACTTTTTATTGCTTCTACAAATTATTCATATGAAAGCTTATTTTTTAAGTACTTTGTTAATCAAGATAAATCTTTGCAGAAATATTATCATTTGATGCAGTAATTTGTATCACAAATTACTTAAATGTAAATAATGATTGTAGTATGAATATGCATTTTTATGTGACATTGATTTGAAATGTATATTGATTGTAATTATTGTTGGGAAGTAAGTTTTTACTGCCTTACTGAAACTGACAATAATAGCTTGCAATAATGCAGCGAGGGGGTGAGCTGTTTATCATTATTGGAAACAAGGAAGTTACGTAATGTTGGCACGTTTTTCCTTGAGAATATTCTGGAACGTTTCCCTAGAGCATATGTATTCATAATTTTCATTGGATATAAAAATATACGCTAATGTTGGCGCGTTTTATTAGCCAATTGCAGTTCAGTTATAATCTTTAGGCATATCGGTGTGTAGGAGTATAAAAAGAGTAGGTTAGAGGTAGACCCCGTCAGTTCATCAAAATTCTTTGTACACTACACGTCGCATTCCCGTCAGTTCATTGAAAGTATTTGTACGGCACACTTCGGATATCAATTTGCAGGTTACGCGTAACAGAGTTATGAAATCTCAAGTGTTATAAAGTTAATTATACAAAAAGTTGAAGTATGCGAATTAAGAATTATCAGTAAAGAAGTTATAACAGTTTCAGTTTGGCGAGTGTCAAGATCAATGTGTAAATGTGATAGTTAACGTGTTCGACAATAAAAGTGTAAATCAAAATTTCTTTCATCAGTGTTATCTTTAGATAAAAGATTCCTTTCCATTTACACAACCTGTATAAAGAGAAGTGCTCGACCCAAAAGCTAGCCGGAGGACAAAGAACCAAAATTAAATAAAATAACTAGCATTTTTTTTAAACAAAAAAAACTAATACTGCCGCAAATTGCTAACACCAGATGGAGCTAACAAACCTAAAAAATGAATGACGTCACAAGATGGCTTCAACACGTTGAGTAAACACACATACACAAACAACGTGGGTTATACACAAACATTATAAGTAAAACCATTGCAAATTGGCTCCCAAACGTGGGGCTACAATAGTGTTAAATAAATAACTAACATTTACACTCGCAAATTGGCGCCCAGAACGTGGGGCAGAGTGACCAGGAAAGGAGTGAAATAACCAGGAAGGGGCGAATGAACCAGGACGTGAAGCGAATGGAGTAGTGAACTGAACTACAAGACGCAGATTCCAGAAACAACTAGAGGAATGACAGACAACGCGGATGAGTGGACACAAAAACATCGAGATGACGCAGAGTCATCATAATACAACGCAGAAGCAACATATAACCTAGGAGAGAGGGGCAGGAATCTGGACATCAAAGCAACATCAGCAGATAGCATCAGAAAGGTTAGAAAATTGTAAAAAAAATTTTTGTCCTAAAAAAAAGAATTGTGAGAATTTAAATGTTATTAAGAAGTGGTAGGATTAAGAAAACAATGTCTACTAAGAATACTGAAGAAACAATTATGGAAGTGGATAGTGTAACAGCTGTAATTCAATACAGGTTACAGAAAATAGCTCAAACAATGTAGTATTTGAGGGAGGAATTGTTAGTGCAGAAAGTGAGAATAGAACAGCAGGAAATGTAAATTTTGATGTTAGTATGATGATGGAAATGCTGAGAAATTTGAATGAGAATATGAAAAAGACTAATGAGATTATGGAAAAGAATAATAGGGAATTGAGAGAAGATATGAAAAAGACTAATGAGAATATGGAAAAGAATAATAGGGAATTGAGAGAAGATATGAAAAAGACTAATGAGAATATGGAAAAGTATAATAGGGAACTGAGGGAAGATATTAGTAAGAGTATTACAGATCAATTAAGGGAAGATATGCAAAAGAGGAATAGGGAAATAATGGGAGATATAGAAAATAGAAATAGGAAAATAATAGAAGGATTTGAAAAGAAAGTTATGAAGCTAGATAGTAGTATGCCAAAAATGAGAGATGAAAATGAGGAAGTAATAGCAAGTGAGATAGGTGAAGTTTCAAAGAAAATGTCAGAAATGAGCAGGGAAATATCAAACCAAAAAAGTGAGGTTAATAATAAAATAGAACATGTTAATGTAGAATGTACAGAGTTAGGAAGTCAAGTGAGTAGTATTTCAAGTGAGATAAGAGAGATGAAAGAGGTTATGAATGTAGATGTGAATCAGGCGCAAGTTAATTTCAGTGGGGAGATATCTGAAATTCAGAAAGAATCAGAAATGCAAAGAAACAAATTGTACGAAGAAGTTAAAGTTTTGCCTGTAAATAATCAAAAGCTAACTTCTGAAATTAATAAGTACCAAGCTGTTCAGAATGAAAACTCCAGTCCAGTACAGTTTAGTACAGATTTGTTAGAATACTCTCAGATTAAAGAGATAGTAGAAGAATTGAAAATGACAGTTGTTAAAAGATGTGTTGTTCAGGAAACTTTAGATTGTTTTCAAATGTTATCATGGGACGAAATTTCATATGAATACAAGAGGTTATTCATGAACAAAAATTTGAAGGTTAGGATACGGCTACGAGTAATGTTTAGCCACAGACAATTTGATCCAGGAGGGTAAATAGCAATGAGATGTAAAGTAAATGCTGGATAGTTAAAGATGACTTGCAGAGAAATGTATTGGAACGTAAGAGGGTTAAATAAATATGTATGTCATGTGAAAGGAGAAATAAAATTTTGGACATAATTCAATTTTTTTAAAAGGAAAATAACATTTTTTTGTAACTATAACAGTATTTGAAAATTAAGAATGTAAAGATTGAAACTTAATATGATATTAAAGTAAAAGTACGTAAATACAATTCCAAGAGTATTGTTGATATAAAGTACAAAACAACAAAAATGGGTAAAAATAATTAAAAACAAATACTTATGTAGCAAACAGAAAAATGTGAAACAAGTCTAGATTTAAGAGATGTAAATATATTTGTGTACAGGGTAAAAATTTTTGGTAAATGTTTAATAATTACAAAAATTCTTGAATGCATAAATTTTTGTCAACAATCTAAGAAAATAAACCAATTTTGTAATAGTAATTGAATAATTCAGGGTACAGTATTTGCTATAAAAAAAAAATTTGTAATGTCAGATTAAAGTCTAAACACATTAAACCAGAGCCAGTAAGTAGTGGCAAGATAGAGGAAAAATATGTCGTGTGTTAAATACGTGTGAAGTGTTAAGTGAAAGTGATAGCGTGTGTTCCAAGATTTAGGAGACTAAAAACCCAATTATAAAATTTCCAAACAAGTTGTAAATATTTATAATTATGTTTCTAGTGGGGCATATGATGCAGTAATTTGTATCACAAATTACTTAAATGTAAATAATGATTGTAATATGAATATGCATTTTTATGTGACATTGATTTGAGATGTATATTGATTGTAATTATTGTTGGGAAGTAAGTTTATACTGCCTTACTGAAACTGACAATAATAGCGTGCAATAATGCAGCGAGGGGGTGAGCTGTTTATCATTATTGGAAACAAGGAAGTTACGTAATGTTGGCGCGTTTTTCCTTGAGAATATTCCGGAACGTTTCCCTAGAGCATATGTATTCATAATTTTCATTGGATATAAAAATAGACGCTAATGTTGGCGCATTTTATTAGCCAATTGCAGTTCAGTTATAATCTTTAGGCATATCGGTGTGTAGGAGTATAAAAAGAGTAGGTTAGAGGTAGACCCCGTCAGTTCATCAAAATTCTTTGTACACTACACGTCGCATTCCCGTCAGTTCATCGAAAGTATTTGTACGGTACACTTCGGATATCAATTTGCAGGTTACGCGTAACAGAGTTATGAAATCTCAAGTGTTATAAAGTTAATTATACAAAAAGTTGAAGTACGCGAATTAAGAATTATCAGTAATGAAGTTATTATAACAGTTTCAGTTTGACGAGTGTCAAGATCAATGTGTAAATGTGATAGTTAACGTGTTCGACAATAAAAGTGTAAAACAAAATTTCTTTCATCAGTGTTATCTTTAGATAAAAGATTCCTTTCCGTTTACACAACCTGTATAAAGAGAAGTGCTCGACCCAAAAGCTAGCCGGAGGACAAAGAACCAAAATTAAATAAAATAACTAGCATTTTTTTTAAACAAAAAAAAACTAATACTGCCGCAAATTGCTAACACCAGATGGAGCTAACAAACCTAAAAAATGAATGACGTCACAAGATGGCTTCAACACGTTGAGTAAACACACATACACAAACAACGTGGGTTATACACAAACATAAGTAAAACCATTGCACATTGCACATTTTGTAGTAGAAACAAGAGGGATAGAGGAAACTAAATTGAGAACCATAAGTTCATTCAAATCAATAATAACAGATATCTCGGAAATGGCTGATAAACTGAAATGGAGTTTTATTTATGGACGCTCTTTAACTTCTATGGTCCTTAGCGTCCCATTCTATATTGAGCATGAAAGACCAGTAATTTTGCTCAGGGGCCTCTTTATCATGCTTGAGTTCTTTTACATGCCGTAAATGTACGACACGAAACCACCAGCTTTAATTCCCTTTCAAAGGAAGCCATGCTAAGGATTTTTGCACCCGAAAAAAATCCATCGCCCTTCGCTGGGTTTGAACCTGTGACCTCGGGAATTAGAGGCTAGCATGGTAACCTCTACTGCAAGGAGGACAACAGGAAATGGCTGATGCACAAAAGAAGAAAATTGAGATAAATTGTATGTTTTAAAGGGATCTAAATTTTTTTTGTGTAGTACGATTTTGCTCCCTCCCTCTCTCTCTTATGGTTTACCTGTTATGCAATGATACAAAATACCTTCCGAATTAACATGACCTCAAGGGCAGTTCCCAGAAAGTTTAACATATACCTACATTTTATTTGTCACATAAATATGTTTCAAAATCGTTAATGGCATTTTTGAGAAAGCTTAAAAAGAATGTTAAGGGCAGTTTGAGTTTGGGGATGTTTTTGAAAATCTTCACATACCATCTCTGGAAGATACTGAATTGAAATGCCAAGTTTAGTATTTATCGAACTCTTCATTTTGAATTATGCTGTTCACAAAAACATATGGATGGACCTCTTCCTAAAATGCTTTTTTTCTTATTTAGGAATCCTGAAAATGTGTATTTCGGATGAAATTTTGACATTGAATATTTTAGTGAAATACAATACTTCTACTTACTTAAGTATGTAACTGAGGAAGTAAAACTATTCATATAAAAATAATTCTTCTATGTTAGGTTATTCACTTTGTATTTTTACCTAGCAATTGTTTCAAATTAAGCAAGATGATGTCAGCATGTAAACATTCCAAAGTTTATTCGTGATGATAAGCTTTTATGCTGAAAACAAAAGCAAAACGTGCAAACTTTCAAGCATGTATGTTAGGTCTAAACATGCAAGAAGAAATATTTGCAAAATACACTATGAAAGTATATTATATTAGGTTGTGTAATTTAATGAGCTCCACCTAGTACAGTTTCACTAATTTTATTTGTATCCAAAGTGGAAGAATGGAGAGAAGGAATATAAAGTGGTCAGAGATTGTATATATTTAGGGTGGATTGGGGTGGAAAATGGGAGCAACAGAAGAAACTGGGGGAATGGGGCAATGTCAGCGATTAGAGGGTGCAAATATAGAATACCAGATATAAATGTTAAATGGTTAGAGAAAATATATAACACAGTAGTTGAAGCAAAAATGTTATATGGAAGTGAAATATGGGGAGTAGAACAAGGCTGGGAAGAGATAGATATGGTACATAGGAGTTTTTGTAGAGAAGTTTCAAGCCTGCCAAATGCCACAGTTAAGGAATTTGCTCTAATTGAAATGCAGAGAGTGGGGGGTGGGAAGGGGTTATAATGGAGAGAGCTCTTAAATATTGGTACAGACTATTAAATTTAGAAGAAGAGAACTTGTTGAGGCAGTGTTTGGAATTCCAAGAAAGGAGCTTAAAGAAAAATGGGTGGAGTTATAGTATACAAACTAATGTGGAAAATAGTGGTCTGGGAGAAATTTGGAGGAGGGAAAATAATGTTAAGGGTTTTTGGAAAGAAGCTAGGCAGAGGTTTGAAGATATAGAGATACAAAATTTATTTAGCAACATTGGGAAAAAAGTTCCTTGGAATCATATATATTCATAAAAAATGTATGGGCTAGAGAACAGTATGTGGATAACTCAAATAAGGAACAAAGATAAAGTATAGCCTGGGTACAAGCAGGTGAATGGAGACTAATAAGAATGAGAAATGGGTTCCCACAGAACCAGTGTCCAATATGTGGGGAAAGCGAAGATTTATAACATATCGTTTTTGACTGTAAAGGTACACAGCATTGGAGAAAGGAAGCTATATTGGGAAATGGTTTAAACTGGACAGGAAAGTAGCTTTAAGCAAGATTTTTAACAAGGATAGTAAAAAGGTAGGAGAGTAAAAAAGAAATGGTTATGGACAATAAAAAAAGATGTAAATTAATATCATCATGTGATGTTAAGTTATGTAATTATATTATTATTATTATTATTATTATTATTATTATTATTATTATTATTATTATTATTATTATTATTATTATTATTATTATAATAGTAGTATTATAAGATTATTATTTTGGTATCCTTACTATTATTTATTATTATTTTTATTATTATTATTATTGTTATTATTATCATCATCATTTTATGTTATAATAAGGGTGTAATATGGGTAGAATATGGCAGGATGTATAGCTGATGTATAGCCATATTCTAAGGAAAATTGCTAGCACAAATAAATAAATACAATTTGTATCCCTCCACGAGTTTCAACATGCAGAATAGACCTTATGGCATATTAATCACTTGTCCCAAAAAGGTGATTGTAATAGTGTTGTTTCTTCCTACTGTACAAATTCATGTACATAAAAACTGTGTGCCAAGAAAGATTTTCAGTTTTGCATTTTTTTTCATATAATTCGTTCATATTTATTTCTATTGTGCACTTGTTTGGTTTTAAATATTAATGCCTTTCACATTCATGCTTTGGTATATACATATTCCATGAATGTTTATTGTGCCTTTAATGTTTATTTAGTTTCCAGTATTCTTACTACACTATTTTTGTACTTTCTATAGTACATATTTAAAGCAAGTGGAAATACTGTATCCCACCCAAAAATTCTGTGTTGAGATTTCACCAGAAAATGTATGTTTTGAGACTCCCTGAATCTAAAAGAAATAAAAAAAGAAATGCTTTCTTAAAAAACGTGGGACATTAAACAGCATACCTCAAAAACTAAAACTCCAATAACTACAAAACTTGGTATTTAGGCTCAGCATCTTCCAAAGTTGCAACATGAAGATTTTCAAGAATATTGCCACCCCAAACTATCCCCTACATGAAACAATTGTGTAATTTTTTTAAAATGCGTTAACAATTTTTATTAAAGTACCATATGTTTTAAGATATTTACATGACAAATACAATGTGTAACTTGAATTTTCTGTAAATAGCCTGCGAATCCCTTTGCTTGGGAATATTTTATGTAATTTCGTATAACAAGTCAACCATGAGATATACACAACAATGCAGGTATCTTTAAAACAAAGACTTTATTTCAAGTAGTATTTCTGTGCCATATGCCGGCATCTGTTGTTATTAGTTTCAATTTTCAGTCCTCTTTATTGTAGTGCTGCCATATTTAGTTGTTTCTCGCAATGTCGTGTAAAGAATATGGAATTTCAAGAACAGGATATAAAGACATATGACTATGAATTCTGCTTTCTATTGTACCTGCAACCAGGGGTGATTAATTTTAAGGGGCTGATGGGCCTTAGCCTCACCATGTTTTTTCTGTATCAGCAACTACAAAAAAAAACAACAAATACTACCTCATATTTTATTTTACTTACAGCTCCTTACTAAACTCATTCTAGGCATGTTACTGAAATGTATGCCTGAAATACATTACATGAGATTGGTTTAGTTAGGCCTAAAGCATTCTTGATGGGTGCCACTTGCAGTGAATACATGCTAAAATAAGTAATGTGCATAAACAAGGGCATAACAAACAGCAATATGTGTCAACTGTGTGTGAAAATACATAACTGAAAAACAATAATACCATAAAACAAAAGACATAGAACAAACTTAACAGAAGTGATGTTTAAAGTAAAACACACGTAAAATACACATATACACAGTGCTTTTGTTGGAAAAAAATATTTGGGTGGAACACACCTTTATATGTGCTTCCATAAAGGAGGATATTGTACACTGGCATGCAAGACTTCTTGCTTACAACAGCTGGTTTCATTTGCTGATCTTTTTCCTGCTCACAGTCAAGATTTGACATAGGACAATGCATTGAATTCATTCAGTGGTGGCCCCACACTGGTAATGAACATCAAAGCACTGTCTCATTCAATGAGAAAGCTGTTACGATTAATGTTCATGATGCTTAAAGCTCATTCACACTCAGATGTTGATAGGGGTATTGTTTCAACAGTTTGCAGGAGAGGAGTTAGTTTTTTGGGCAGTCTAGTTGTTTCAATATATTTTCTAAAGGCAGTAATGTACTACTTCATTCTCTGAGAAAATTGAAATAAATCACAAAGAGAGCAAAGCCTTTTCTCGCCATACCATATGTTGGTCAGGTGGCCAATTATTACTTGTATGTATAGTAAGTAGGGGAAGTATTGTAATGCACCCAAAAATTTGATACCAATATTTCACTGGAAATACATGTTTTGAGACCCCCGAATCCAAAAAAAGCATTTTTGGAAACATGTCCGTGTGTGTGTCTGTGAACAGCATAACTCAGGAACGAACAGTCGGATAAACACCAAACTTGGTATTTAGGTTCAGTATCTTCCAGAGATGCGACAGGAAAGTTTTCAAGAAAATCCTCCCACCCCAGACTACCCTTTACATGGAACATTTTTCGAAAGTTTTAATTTTCTCAAAAATGGCTCGATTTTGATTAAAATATCATGTTTAAGATATTGTCATGAGAAATGAAATGTATATCTAGAATTTTCTGTGAATGTCTCCAAAAGTATTCTTCATTGTAAACGACTTTTGCATAACTGGTAAAGCTTAAGACACAATTTTACAACACAAAAAATGTAGATCGCATTAAAATACACAATTTATGTCATATATATTTTTTTTGTTGAGTGAACCATTTTCGAGATATTGGTTGTTATTCCCTTAAATTTTCCAATTCTTATACTTTTTCTCAAATTCATTATTCATGTTTTTTGTCTTGGACATGCAAAGAGAATGGAATGTGCCACATAGCAACCAGCACTTAAAATATTTGACTATCCCTTAAAACCTCCATATTTCCCTCACATCTACAAGAAAATTAGCAATAAGATTAACATCTCGATATCTCGATTAACATAAAGCATATGGAGAATGAGCATTTGTAAAAATAGTTTGTGCAAGAGTAGATAAAGTCATGTGAGTGTAACACATCAGATTTTTTTAACACGACTGTAATATCTTCCAGAAGACAAGCATCATTTTGATATAGATTTGATGTTCTTACACTTTCCTGTGAATATCTGCTTATGCTGTGTATCAATCTGTTGTGGAGTTTAGTTACCAGAGTTCAGTCAAGTTGGTAGTCTATTTCTACAACTTTTGGAAATCAATTGTCTGAAACCTCTTACTAATGGCATCTGATATAGATTTGGTATATTCTCAGGGTAAACTGCACATAGACTCCAGAACTCTGATTGTTCGCTTAATAGCACAATGTGCATCTGGCAAGGTCATATCTCTCCTTTGAAGCTGGAGAGAGAGTTCACTTAACTCAGTCAAAGCATCAGAACAATGTCCAAGTTCATCACAAGCTGAAATGTTGTTAAATGTCCATATTTGGCCCTTTCCCTTGGGCCCCTTGCCATGTCATCTCGAGCTTAAATGAAATGTGTAGCTAAAGCAGAATAACTATCCCACACAGCTTTAACTGTTTTCAGGCTAGAAGATATCCCTCTAATGGCAAATATCTTCCCAATCTTCTTTAATTTCTAGTCTAACAGATTAGCATTTGAAAAGCAACTCCTGATTCTTCGGTGACAGACTGAACAATGAATATAATGTGTCAAAAAAGGATTGAAAATGATTAATGCCTTGCACATCATTTTTAAAATCATTTACTACCAAGACTCGAAGCAGTGATTGCAACAGTGCCATACTACCAAATTTTAAATTCTGCTGCAATTCCTGCTTTCCTTCCAAGTATAACTGATGCTCCATCACAAGCGAAAGAAATAAATATTTCTTTACAAAAGCTTCATCTATGCCACAATGTTTTTAAGTTGTTTAATAGACAATATTTTATAGGTGCAGCAGTGGTGTCATTGAGCTCCACTAAATCCCAAAAAAGTGATACTGGCTCATCCTCATCCAAAATGCTACATTTAAAACAAATCATAATCATTGATTTCTGGGCTAAAATAGTGGACTCATCAGTAAGAAGACTTATTTTACGATTATTTTGTATTATTGCTGCAGCAATTTTACTCATAATCCCTTTGAGAAATGATTATGTTAGCACAGTTGTGATTGGAATGTAATACTCTGCCCATAGTTTGCGATTAAGCTCATGCAGTTCTATATCTACAGGGAAATCCATGTATGGCCTATTCTGCCTAGCAATCTTATAAGCAGTATGAAAAATCTCAACAGTTGTTTCTTCATACTTTGCACTCATATTAGCAACATTATTTTCAAGTACCTTCTTTCTTTTGTATTGCTCTAATGGCTGTGTGTGACAGAAATTTTGTGTTTGTGAATTTTTTTCCGTAAAGCAGTTTGTTTTTTAGCTTTAGGCCCATCACTAGTATCGGCTTTACTGCCAATCTTTCATTGAATCCACTCTTTTGCAAATTTAATATCAGCACCCTTTTTTGTACCCATATCAAGTGCACTAACTTCAGCAAACATGCATCTGAGAAATGTGTATTTTATTTTAAGCCATGGATTTTCGTCAATAAAATACCTGAAGAGATGATGCAATAAAATACTTAGGAGTTAAAATAATATCAAAAACTTTTTGTATTAAAGCTGAACATTAAGGGAAGTTTGTTTTAGCAACTTCAAATAAAGTAATAAAGACATTATAAAAATAACAGAATAAAGAATTTATAATTCAGTCGTTACTACTCAGCTGTAGATATAAACTTTTCATGAAGAAGCAAGAAGATCGTAAGGAAATAAAATTATATATTCGGTAATAAGAGAAAAACATAAGAATTTAAAACATCTAAAATATGTATAAATAAATACTGGTACCTTGAAATCAACAATCAGGAATAACTGAAGCTTTGTTACTTGCCGAAGTTATATCATCTTCATTCTTAACTTTAAGCTTGAACATTCAAATTCAGAACCACATGGAATGGTGGTTTTAAAATCATCACATTCCCTCTTATTTGCAGCATTTGTAACTCTTCTAAAGGACGTCTCTTCATCGCCCACTTCATTAGGCAACGCTGATAAATCGCAATTTACAGTCAATGTGGAAGTAACACTTCTTCTGAGCAATAATTTTGTCTCAGCATTCATTAGCATATGCACTGTAAAGCCAACTGTCACCCTACAACTTATCACCATAGCATATTGCAACGGAAAGAATATGTTAGTATACTATATTATGTTGGCTGTCATTGACTGTTACACTGCTAGCAACATGTTTACTACCAATAAAATTTACCTCTTCCAGATTCTTTGATTAAAGGCTAGAGCCGTCTACTGACTTTCCATACTAACTATATATAAGTGTTACATACTAATTACAACAGCTTTTAAAGACATTGCAATGATGAAACTATTTACTAATGTTTTCGGCAATATTTTTATAGTAAATTATGAGGAAATAGACTTAAAAAATCTACCCCAAATATTTGGGGGGGCTGTGCCCTTCCACCATGCATTCTCCCCCAAAACATACTGCATATGCAAGAAATGTATGAGAAGGCATTAAGGTAATGTATCTGAAATTTGATAAAATTATGAACATTTCTGATTTTTTTTTCCCCATGGTTTTATCATAGAGTTTGTAGTTTGATACTACACATGTATGTATGTATGTATGTATGTATGTATGTATGTATGTATGTATGTGTGTGTGTGTGTGTGTGTGTGTGTGTGTGTGTGTGTGTGTGTGTGTGTGTGTGTGTGTGTGTGTGTGTGTGTGTGTGTGTGTGTGTGTGTGTGTGTGTGTGTGTGTGTGTGTGTGTGTGTGTGTGTGTGTGTGTGTGTGTGTGTGTGTGTGTGTGTGTGTGTGTGTGTGTGTGTGTGTGTGTGTGTGTGTGTGTGTGTGTGTGTGTGTGTGTGTGTGTGTGTGTGTGTGTGTGTGTGTGTGTGTGTGTGTGTGTGTGTGTGTGTGTGTGTGTGTGTGTGTGTGTGTGTGTGTGTGTGTGTGTGTGTGTGTGTGTGTGTGTGTGTGTGTGTGTGTGTGTGTGTGTGTGTGTGTGTGTGTGTGTGTGTGTGTGTGTGTGTGTGTGTGTGTGTGTGTGTGTGTGTGTGTGTGTGTGTGTGTGTGTGTGTGTGTGTGTGTGTGTGTGTGTGTGTGTGTGTGTGTGTGTGTGTGTGTGTGTGTGTGTGTGTGTGTGTGTGTGTGTGTGTGTGTGTGTGTGTGTGTGTGTGTGTGTGTGTGTGTGTGTGTGTGTGTGTGTGTGTGTGTGTGTGTGTGTGTGTGTGTGTGTGTGTGTGTGTGTGTGTGTGTGTGTGTGTGTGTGTGTGTGTGTGTGTGTGTGTGTGTGTGTGTGTGTGTGTGTGTGTGTGTGTGTGTGTGTGTGTGTGTGTGTGTGTGTGTGTGTGTGTGTGTGTGTGTGTGTGTGTGTGTGTGTGTGTGTGTGTGTGTGTGTGTGTGTGTGTGTGTGTGTGTGTGTGTGTGTGTGTGTGTGTGTGTGTGTGTGTGTGTGTGTGTGTGTGTGTGTGTGTGTGTGTGTGTGTATGTATGTATGTATGTATGTATGTATGTATGTATGTATGTATGTATGTATGTATGTATGTATGTATGTATGTATGTATGTATGTATGTATGTATGTATGTATGTATGTATGTATGTATGTATGTATGTATGTATGTATGTATGTATGTATGTATGTATGTATGTATGTATGTATGTATGTATGTATGTATGTATGTATGTATGTATGTATGTATGTATGTATGTATGTATGTATGTATGTATGTATGTATGTATGTATGTATGTATGTATGTATGTATGTATGTATGTATGTATGTATGTATGTATGTATGTATGTATGTATGTATGTATGTATGTATGTATGTATGTATGTATGTATGTATGTATGTATGTATGTATGTATGTATGTATGTATGTATGTATGTATGTATGTATGTATGTATGTATGTATGTATGTATGTATGTATGTATGTATGTATGTATGTGTGTATGTATGTGTGTATGTGTGTATGTATGTATGTATGTATGTATGTATTTATTCTGCAATTGGGTACTTCCCGGTGGCAGAATTAAACCATACAAAATTTAGATCACCATGACTAGCTTACAATAATAATAATAATAATAATAATAATAATAATAATAAACAAGACTAACAATACAAAATGATTAATTTTAAATATTAACAAAGCTTTTAAAATCCCTAATTACTGAACCATTTATAATTTACTTAACTATTCACAATTACTTAACTATTCACAATTACTTAACTATTCACCATTTACTTCACTATTCACAATTTACTTAACTATTCACAATTTACTTAACTATTCTCAATTTACTTAACTATCTACAAAGTACTTAACAATTTACAAAGTACGTAACTATTTTCGAGGTACTTAACTATTTACAATTGGTCCTTATATTTAGTTACCAGTATTTTCAACCTGGTAGTGTCAACTTTAATAGTATAGTTTGTGAAATGAGTACACTAGTTAATTAACCAACATTTATTCTGCTAATATTATTTCTGAACTGCTTTAAGGTCAGAGGACAGCCCTGAAAGGCTGCTACAGGCAATTCATTCCATTCCTCAATGGTTCTATTAACAAAAGAAAATTTTCCCACGTCGGTTCTGCACTTTCTACCCCTAATTTTAAACAGATGATCGTTTCGACCGTAGTGTGCTGGATTCTCTAACCTTTCTCTAACATCCGCCCAAGCATTTGAACCAGTATAAGCTTTAAATAACGCAACTAATCTATGTTTTTTACGCCTAACTTTTAGCGGTTCCCATTCATTCTCTTCACCTTTTGTAAACCCAAAATCTTTACCTCTCCTTATGAATTTTATAGCCCTTCTCTGCACTTTTTCTAAGGAATCAATCTGATTGACTCTGTATGGGTCCCAACATGCTACTCCATATTCCATAACCGGCCGCACTAAAGATTTGTAGGCTAGTTCCCTGGTCTTTGCGCTCCCCTTTTTCAGTATTCTCATTACGAAATGCAATGCTTTCCACGCTTTCCTAGATGTACTATTTATCTGTTCCCCCCATCCAGCATTACTTGACAAGCACACTCCCAAATATTTGCAGCTGTCCACCTGTGGAATTGGTTCCCCGCCCATTTGATAGTTATGTATAATCTTCCCCTTAGTTCTGCTAAAAACAATGGACTTACTTTTCCCAGCATTAATTGTCATTTTGTTTGCTTCGGCCCACCACCTGATTTCATTTAGGTCGTCCTGAAGAGCAGTCTCATGCATGGAATTCCTAATCTTATTGTAAATAATACAATCATCTGCGAACAGTCTTATCTGGCATTTAATGTTTATATGGATATCATTAACAAAGATAAGAAACAGTAACGGGCCCAGTACCGAGCCTTGGGGCACGCCCGAACTTACGGTCCCCCCTTCTGACAGTTCTCTACCTACTCTTACTCTTTGCGTCCTCCCTTTCAAAAATTGTTCTACCCACAATACAACGCGATTATCAAGTCCCGCATTTGCTAGTTTCCGGATGAGTAAACTATGTGGCACTACGTCAAAAGCTTTAGAAAAATCTATCACCACTGCATCAGTCCTTCCCCCTGCATCCACCTCATCTGCCAAATCTTGAATTAATGAAGTTGTTTGACTTTCACATGAATACCCGGATCTAAACCCATGTTGCGCTATGTTGAACCACTGTTTGTTTTCTAAATCCTCCCGTATGTATTCTGCAATTAGATGCTCCATTACTTTACACACTACCGACGTTAGGCTAACAGGCCGATAATTATTTATTTCTGTTTTATTTCCCCCTTTGTATATTGGAACTACAATAACGGATTTCCAGTCTTCCGGTAGTGCACGGTTGTTAATTGACATGTTAAACAATAGCATTAGGTAGGGAATCATGGCTTCTCCCCCTATTTTTAATATTTCAGTAGGTACGTTGTCCGGCCCTCTTGATTTTCGATTCTGTAGCATCTTGATCCTTTTACATAATTTTGGCGCCATTATTTGAAAAAGCGATTCTCCACCACTCCTATTTTCCCGTTCAGGACTATCATCCATTTGATGAAAGACCGATACAAAATGTGCATTTAATATGTTCGCCTTTTCCTTATCATTTATTACGGCAGTCCCGTTAACTTTGAAATCTGGTATGCCTTCTTTATTACCCCTGCGTCTCCTCACATAATTGTAAAATGCTTTCCATCCATCACTTTACTTATTTAAAATTTGTTCTAAAAACCGCTCCTGCGCTTGCAACTTTTCGTTTTGTAAATTCTTGATTAATTCTTTAAATTTAATAAAATGCCATTCTGATTTCCTCCTTTTATGATACACGTGCCTTGTTTTCCTTTTAAGTGACCTAATACGTTTTGTATAAAATTCTGGATCAGCGTTATTTTTCATAACTTTAAAAGGTACATGTTTCATAATTGCTTCCGAAGTAAGTGTTTTGAAACTAGCCCAGGCTTCATTTACACTAGTGGCAGATTTTACGAAAGACCAATATTGCTCGCGTAGAAAATTCTGAATAGCAGCCCCGTCCGCTTTCTGGAAATTCCAGCTAATTGATGTTTGTTCTAATTCAAACCGGTTTAATCGTCCCCCCCAGCTTACTTCTAATTGCACACAATGGTGGTCACTGATACCTGGCAAGACCTCACATTCAGCAAAGACTGAGGCCTGCATAAAAATACATCTAGTAAGGCTGATTGCCGAGTACTTGTGTTAACGACTTGCAACAAACCCTGTTCCCAAACCAGAAAATTAACAAGATTTTGGTCTTCGCCTCCTATTAACTGACCTTTCCAGTTTACATTTGGCAGATTTACATCCCTTGCTACAATAACGTTTCCCTTTACGGAAGAGATTTTTTCTATTAATTTATGCAACGTTTTGTGATTAGTTTCGCTGGGTGGTCTGTAGCAAGCTATTATTGTTATATTATTACCTTCGTTTTTTTGATCAATAATTTCAATTGCCATAATCTCTACATCCTCTTCTACCCATAGCGCTTTGCTTTGTAACTCTGACTTAGCGCAAATAAAAATTCCCCCTCCCCTTCCGTCCCTGTCCATCCTAAACACCCTGTAATCTGAGCTGAAAACTTCCGCATCATTTATATCAACATTTAGCCATGACTCCGACCATGCTTTTTAATATAAGCAATTTTAAAGCACAAAGGGGTATTTAATAGGTCCTATACCATGTAGGTAAAGTACCATTCCATACAAACTGAGCCTGATCTTTTCATTTAGTAATGAAATTCATTCTGACTTACTAAAGCTCTGAATTATGCTACTCTTAAAGAAAACTTGTCATATATGTATATTTTTGTAGTTCTGTGGGTTATTTGTTGATAAACTTTTTAGAGTGGAAAATGCTATTTTCCTTGCTTAAGTTGGAGATCCTGCTATTGATATTGTTATCGATTGTTGACTTTGGAGGGAAACACTATGAAGCTTTCTTAATTCAATCACATATTACTTTCAAGATAAGGCCCCATTTATGCATGTGATTTCATATTGTGCAACAAGTGTGACACAATCTGAAAGTGTACATAAAGCTAAATGGAGGCATTTATACCAGTGGTCGACAGCTGGTGCATTTGTGATATAAGAGCCAGTTCCGAGGGAAGGGCATGACAGCGAGCGGTAGAGGCATTTCACTATGAACATGAACTGTTACAATGGTGGAGTGTGTAGTAGTAAAGGTGATCGGTGACAATGTTTATTTATGTTTGTGTATTTATCATGGCGGAGATTTGAATGAAGTGTTGATGGACCATCAACTCCCACATATTTCAAAGCTATATACAGTATGTATTCCAATTACTGATATAAGTAACTCTATACAAATGTTGGAAGAGCTAAGTTAAGAAGTTGATACCAGATTTTGTAATATTGTAAATCTTGAGTCCAATATCTACATCTTTGCAACGCCATTTTGAACTTTCTATCATAGAAGGCTTGCACCTGCCATTGAACTTTGATCTTTTAATCTAATAATAATAATAATAATAATAATAATAATAATAATAATAATAATAATAATAATATAACAATTAAAGAAGAGTTTAATTCTAATAGGATATTGACAGAGTGCCAATATCTAAGCTTTCAAAATGAAATAGATCTGTCTTCTGTTTATGGAAATTTCCCCCAAACAAGGCTCTCTCGGATACACAAATTGGCTGCCAGGATGCTGAGCATATTCAGATGTAATTACCTATGAAAACAGTTCTTTTCTTGTATGAAGCTCTGCAAATCACAACATACAAACCAACTCTCTGAACTGAACTTGCATAAAAGTTTTTCGCTTGTGTGTTAGCTAGACTATGATTTCAAATATTATGAACTAGTGAGGGAGAAAAGTGGGGGAATAAAGCTCAATAAAGCATTGAGCTTGCGTGGGGCAGTGATACAAACTAATGGTGTGTTACACATGAATGTATGATGTTTAAATCAAAATGTATGGAATCATTTTGTGTATAGAAATTTGAGAGAGAGAGTGTGAAAAGAACCTGCCTATTTTTAAATGGGTAAAAAGCTGCTACTACTGCTTAAAATGTTTGAAACAACTTCATAGCTGCATTTATGTAATCGTACAGTTATTAATTTTGTGTTTCAGTTAGTACATGAAATTAAAATTCCTTTTATATTATTTTATTGTGGATGTTTTTCATAGAAATGCTTTGTTATTCCCTCTGTTACGGGCTGAAACTGGTAGTCAGCTGCAAATAACTTCTACTGCCATTGTATCTCAGAAGAATAATGCGGACTCAGTTAAAGCCACTGTTCAGTTGAAGCTTTAATGGCCTTCCTCTCCATATTGTGCTCACTACATAGATGTCACTGGGCAGAGAGCAAATTTGCCCACGAGTATGACGTCACAGAGCAGGAATTTGCCAGCCACTGATTTATACTACACGACTTGTCAGTTGCAAAATATTCTGTTTCATATGACCTCACAAACACGTTTCATGGTCTTATAGGTAGCACAACTAATGTGGAAGTCACATGACCTGAATATAAATGGGTGTATATGGAACTTTTATGCACGTTGCATTGTGAGCAAGATAGTTCAGTCAGTGAGTCAGTTTGGGAAACGCAAAGTTGTAGTTTTTATTGTTCAGCATATTTGTGCTTTCATGTGTTGCTGCAGTGATCTGATTTTCATTGTTCAGACTTTTATCAAGTAGAAATATGGAACATTTTATAGGAGAAATTCATATTACGAGCTCAATTTGAGATGTTGCATCAGAAAATTACAAGGATCATGACAAGAAGAGGAAATTTCCCATACAAGTTCCTAAACACACTGTCCACAAACCTTGTACAGTAGACCCTCGCTAATTCAAAATCGGATAAACCAAGGTTAATCCATAGTAGCTGCTCAGTCCCTGCCGAATTACATGGAAAAATCTACCGCTTAAACCAAATTTCGGATAACTTGTACTACGAACTAAAATTTGGTCAGCTCATTACATATTCCATATGTTATTCTTTGTTTAAACCGAATATGCACTACGGTATTTGCCGTTACGCATTTCACATAATTTTTCTTAAATTTGTTTTTCACTGTCCAGCCCCATGCTTCAAAAGAAGGCTCGGGAAATCCCCAAGAAAGAAGGAATTTCTGAGTTTATGTCTTCTGAGGGATGGCTATGGCATTTTCAGAAGAGGCATAAAATCAGTGCTGTCAGTGTCTGTGGGGAGGCACATAGAGTAAACGAGAAAGATGCCAATGAGTGGGCGCAGGAGTTTGAATCTAAGCTCTCATCATTACCCAAGAAATGTGTTTAATATGGGTGAAGCAAGCATTTTCTATAACTTGATGCCTGAAAAAACACTACATGCCAAGGGCAGAAAATGCCATAGAGAAAATGCAGCAAGGAGAGACTGACGGTGCTGTGTTGTAATTCAGATGGTTCTGAGAAGCTCAAACCATTAGTGATTGGGAAATACAAAAATCCGCATTGTTTTAAAAGGTCAACTTATTCAATCAGCCAAGTCAGTACAAGAATAATAGTAAAGCTTGAATGACCAAATCTCTTTAAGATTCAACAACAAATGGCTGTGAGAAAAGGAACATTTTGCTAACTTTGGACCGCTGCTCGGTACATCAGTTTGATGACCTGGAACTTCCGAACATAGAAGTTTTCCTACTAGCTAACACTACGAGCCATCTGCAACCATTGGATCAAAAAATAATCGCTTCAATGAAGCGTAATTACAGATGTCAATTGGTTAAAACTGCCATCAGTGCAATAGAACTACAAGAAACAGTTCCACATTGGAATGAACTGCAAGCTATCAGCTGCTTGGGATGAAGTTACAACAGACACCATAACCAACTGTTTTAAGAAGGCCTGGACACCAACTGATAACGTTGCTGAAACTGAAAGGGAAACCGATGATCCACATCTGAACTTATAATGTGGATACAATTGGAATTCTGATAATGCTCTTCTACAGTCTTACACCCGATTGGTGTAGGTGGACAACACCTGTGCTGCTGAAGAACCAGTCATTTGCTGATGATGCAGAAGAGAATGATAATTCTTTACTGTCATCTTCTGATGTGGAACATGAAGATATGACACAGTGACTTACAGCTGCAATTTCTGTTCTCGAGAGATTTCTGCCACTTCTGATGTCATTTCAGGCTGCCCTGGATGAGGTATCTTCAGAGAGTGTCATAATATTACGAACCAATGGTCCACCAACAACAGTTAATGATTTTTTCAAATTATAGAACTAAAATGTGTAATGGATAAGAGTTTTAACTAAAACACGTGTTCCGATTAAAACTTAGTGTTAAAAGAACGGTATATGTAAAGTGTTTCTTAAGGTTGTCATTTGTTGTATTATATGACTCACGAATTAATGAGTAGAATATTGTTCCAAATAGTACTGTTTAAAAAAAATTACAAACATTTGACAGTATACTTTCTCAACTAAAGAAATGCCACATATACCATATACAATAGTTATTTTTACTTTTTCTTAGAAGTGGAACACCCTCATTTGTTGGTACACATAACAAGAGAGAAAGTGAACTCAACAGTCATGTTTTACCATTTCAGATAACATGGGACTATTTTTATAAAACCTCGTTGATTCAAACTTCATTAAACCGAATTGACTGTTTTTCGGTCCCTTGGAATTCGGTTAAACGAGGGTCTACTGTATTGTTTATTAGATGTACTTTTTTTTTTTAGGTTCAGAGTTTATAGCAATAGTAGAACACACAGGATCCATACTTGCTGTGAAACCAAATGTGGAAAGGGGCTGGTAGAATTGATATTCCCAAAAATATGCAGTGGGGCACACTGCATGCATAAATAGACCACTAAAAATTATGCCACCTCGCATCATTCTTTGTAGTATGACTTCGCATGCATAAATATGGCCTAAGTAGGAATTTAGGAATTAGTTGTATATTTAAAACATCATTGCACCCTCTACAGAAAATAAGCAATTATATTGATATTGGGTACATCCTAAGTTGGTAATTGTTATTTCCCAGCCACATGGTAATGAGCTGCAGAAAACAAGAGAAGGGATAAACATGTCATTATAGTCACCAAGCAACCAGTAATCCACCAATCAAAAGAAAATTGTCATAGCAACCTATATGCTATACCTTGGTTACCAAGCCCTATCACATTATACCATGTGCTTTGTGCATGACTCCAGCAACAGATACCTCTGCTATCTGCATGCTGACATTTGGTATAAATGGATAACTGCTGATGTTATTCTTGCTTTGCTTATTGAGTAGTAGCAGCATGTCACTTGTTTATTGTTCTCTATAATAGTAGTGAATGTGTGACCAGGTGTAACAGCTTGTGCAGTTTGTCAGTCATCCATATCTGAATTAAAAACATTAAGGATAGTTTAAAATAGCTTATCACAACAAAATTCTGACTTTTATTTATTTTTCATCCTTTTAAATACATTTAAAGGACATGTCCAATTACAAATATAAAATAATTTAACAAGTACAGCTTATAATTTTACATTACTTCTTTTACATTGCATGTACATTAAGTTTACCTTAAATATCATTTTCACTTTACATTGCTTTACCATGTCTAAATTCATCTATACTATAAAATTCATTTTCTATTAAGTATTTCTTTATTATTTTCATCATTACATTTGGCTGGTTTATGTTCTTTATTTCTCTAGATAATTCATTGAATAATTCTCTTCCTCTAACTTCTATGGCATGATTATTTCAGTGTGTTCATGTGTGTGTGTGTGTGTGTGTGTGTGTGTGTGTGTGCATTTGTGATGTGTAATATTTATATTTAGCAAATTGTTTCACCACTCATGGCTGCAATAAACACTCGTGTTAAGAAGCAGACAAAAAGAAATTATCCATGAGGGCCACAATAATGTTTTTGGCCACTGAATACCAATTAAGAGAGATTATATCTGTAATTATGTCCATTATTGCAAAATTCTTCAAGGTGGCAGTTGTGTGTTGACTCCCAGAGGTTCATAATAGTTAACAGAAATTCTCACACATTTAATATGTTCAGACATCCAACATATAGCACTACATCCCCTTAGATTTCTCCACAAATGTAAAATAAAACTGTAATCCCAGGTAGAACTCATATCCTAGGTGATACATTACCATGTTTTTGTACTTTTCTCACTTTCTCTGACATAAGACATGGATATCCTGGGCATTACCGGCTACAATGTCAATAAATAAACCAACAACAACAATGTTCAGATCACAACACAAACACACAAATATCCCCACTTCCGATATCTGCACATGGCACATGGACCAGCAAGCTAAAGTGGCAAAATTGGCATTCCCGCTCATTCAACACATCATGTGCCCGTTATAGTTTCATTAATGACTACACTTATTTTTTGTTTACTAAATTCGTTAGTGAAAGTAAGGTTATAAGGTTGCTCGTTTAGGCCATAATATCGCTTGATGAATATTTCATTTATATTATTCAAAATAAACTGTAGGGTCCAAGGATCATTTCAGATTACCACCAGAAGGTTATTAATCATGAATTTAAAAATATCAGATGTTACATTCACATAAGTTTCTCTAAACACTATTGTCTACTTTTACATAGCCACCACAAACTATTCCCAAGAAAGCTGACTTTTCTATCTACTTCTTGTTAATGGATTAAACTTTTGCAAAAATAGTTTCATTACACATTTTGTTGTACGTAAGGTTTAATACAGGAAGCAGAATCGAGTCATACATCTCTTAATGCTGGCCTTGAAACTTCATACTGTTTCCATAACGTTGCAAGAAACAACTGAATCTCAGCAGCACTTTAAAAAAATCTGATGTGGGCTTTCTCTACTCTTGTACAAACTCTTATTTTCCATCTATTTCATATTAATCAAGATAAACATTTGCAGAAACGATCTTTTGACATGCAAAGAGAATTACATTTTACACTTAGCGACCAGTTCTAAAAATATTTTACTATCGCTTAAGGCATACTATGTTCCCCTTGTTTTGTATTTACAAGGGCAATATAAGCACAGACATATCTTTTAATAGCTGGTTGCTATGTACAGTACCATTCTCCTTGCCACAGATTAATACTCTTTGCATATCCAAGACAAAAAAAACAAATAATGAATTACCATTTGAGAAAATAAGTATTGAAAAATTTAAGGGAATAACAATCAATATCTCGAAAATGGTTCACTCAACAAAAAAAAATGTATATGACATAAATTGTGTATTTTAACGCGATCTACATTTTTTGTGTAGTAAAATTTTGTCTATCTCCTATGGTTTACCAGTTATGCAAAAGTCGTTCACAATGAAGAATACTTTTGGAGAGATTCCCAGAAAATTCAAGATATACATTTTGTCATGAAAATATCTTAAACATATATTTTAATCAAAATCGTTAGAGCCATTTTTGAGAAAATTAAAATTTTCGAAAAATGTTCCATGTAAAGGGTAACCTGAGGTGGGGGGATTTTCTTGAAAACCTTTGTGTCGCATCTCTGGAACATACTGAACCTAAATACCAAGTTTGGTGTTTATCCGAGTGTTTGCTTCTGAGTTATGCTGTTCACAGACACACACATGGACATGTTTCCAAAAATGCATTTTTTGGATTCAGGGGATCTCAAAACATATATTTCCGGTGAAATCTCGGTATGGAATTTTTGGTGGAATACAATACATCCCCTACTTAATATACTTAGTAGAGAAAGTAAGGATTATAAAGGGCTGAAAAATTCAAACCAATTATTAATATTGGGGCTGAACTTTCCAACATGTGATGTGAGATTTTTTTGTAACTCCAACGTGAATGGCACATTTTTTCTAAGTACATTTTAGTTTAATATGTGTTTAGACTTACTTGTTAGTTTAATTTCATGCTGGAGAATACCTTCTTAACATAACTTAAGGTTTATAATTATTTATTTACTACTTCGCATGTAACCATATTAAAGAATGCAATGTAGCAAAATGATGCCTCATACTTCACTTAAAGAATGCAGCCACATCTTTTTTTTGTCCTTAAATTACGCTGACTAGCTAACTTTGTGCACCATTTTAGTTACATTGGAGATTATGAACACTTCATGAAAAAAAAATGAAATTGAGTTTTATTTATGGACACTCTTTAACTGCTATGGTTCTTGGCATCCGTTCTATGTTAGATGTGAAAGACTGGAAAGTTTACTCAGAGTCTCTTTATCAGGCTTGAGGTTCTTTTACATGTCATAAATCTATGACATGGTATCACTGGCCATACATCCCTTCCGAAGGAAGCCATGCTAACGATTTTTATGCCTGAAAAAATTCATCGTCCCTCACCAGGTTTGAACCTGCAACCTCGGGACACTTCATGACAGTAACTAAACCAGTCAGATACTGTTGGGAATCTCACGCATTGATCACTTACTGAACACTCCATTATTGTCATGACGTAAGACTGCTTGTATGCAAAGCAGTGGTCGAGCAATAGGATTTTGCACTCTCGAACCACTTTATTTTGCACACAGAAAAGCATGTTCAGGAGTTTCCAAAACTGACTAGATGCTTATCTTTTCTTTGTAAATCCTTTAACTGGGAGGGCCATATCAGATGATGAATGAATGAAATGGGTGAAATGATGTTCAAATGAGCCCGAGATCTGTAGAACTTAAAGTTGCTCAACATTCATCTTTTCGGGATATGGGAAAAACCCGGAAAGAATTCAGGACATCTGAAATGTGAGGCACACATGCTACCTCCACACCATGGAGGTGGGCCACTGCTAATTCTTCCTACATTGTGCAGATGTATGGAGATTGTTTGCAGAAGTTGGTTGTGATTGTTACAAATGTTGTACATGTTAGCTGTAATAAGAAACGCAATAGGGTTAGTTGTCATTTGTTATCAGTTTGGTTGCACATGGTCATATGAACCTTGGACTAAGAATATTTTTTGCGTTACATGTTTGAAAGCTTCTCCTATAATGGGTATCTAGGATATGCCTGATGTCACAGATAAGGTTATTTGAAATAAAGTGTTTCAGAGAGCTCTACGTTTTTTGTGTAGTAAGATTTTGTCTTTCACAGTTTAATAATTTTATTATACATAAATCATTCAGACAGACAACTCCATAGGCTGTTCCCAAAAATCAACATTTACGTTTAATTAGTTATACAAGTATCTTAAAAATACAATATTTTATTCAAAATCATTTGTGCCATTTTTGAGAAAATAAAATATGAACATTTTTCATCATAAAGAAGAGTTTACGGTGGAGGGATTTTCTTGAAATTCTTAGTGTGATATCCTTGGAAGATGCAGTTGCTGAACTTAAATACCAAGTTGGTATGTAAGTTTCTGTTTTTCAGTTATGCTGCTCACATACCTTTAAGTGTTTTTACTATATTTTTTTATTTATTTATATGTTTGTTTATTTTATTCCTATTTGTGTAGTCTCAAACATTTATTTTGGATAAAATCTCAAAATTCAAATTTTTGGATGGATAGTAGAGGAAGTAAAAAGTATTCTATATTTGAAAATCCCTATCAATAAAAGCTGATATCTCAGAAAGCGCTGATGCCACAAAAACGTATTTAACATAGATTGTGTCCTTTAACAAGATATACATTTTTTGTGTACTGAGATTGTGTCTGTCTCTTACAGTTTATTATACAAAGGTCATTAAGAATGAGGATGACTTTACATACTATATCCAAAAAATTCAACATATACTTTTTGTCATACATTATGCTATTTTATTCAAAATTGTTAAGACCATTTTTTAAGAAAATAAAAAACTACACATTTTTCCATATAAAGGGTACTTTGGGATAGGGTGATCTTGTTGAAAGCCTCATGCCACATGGCTGAAAGATCTTGATCTTAAATACCAAGTTTGGTATTCATCCAGTTTGTTCTTTTGGTTTGCTGATGATGCATGCACATAAACACATACATATGCAAAATGTAATTTTTTAATTCAGGAGTCCTCATAACATATTTTAGAGAATCAAATGTTTGATTTTACAGTATTAAATTTTTGGGTAGAATGCAATATTCCTCACTTACTATAGTTAAGCATTACAGAAAGTAATAAGTTTTCATAAAAGTAGTTTGTAGAAGTTACATAAAAATAAGTGATAGTGCATGTAAATGTAGCACATAAAATTTCTGAAAATTTTACTTTTCTGCCTGCTGTACCCATGTGTACCTACAATGAAATGTGTAATGAAGCTATTTTAACAATTTATCTGGATTAACAAGAAGTTGATCTTAATGGGTGTATGGTGTTAGAAGATACGTAAGATGAGCCAATGATTGCAGAGAGGAATGAAGATAGGGCAGTAAAAAATGCAGTAGTCTTGTCTTGTGAACATTTAGTTATTGAGTGTATAGTTTTAGAAGACATATAAGATGTCCCAATGACTTTGGAGAGGGGAGTGGAGGTGGGACAGTAACTGGCACAACTACATACATTTGAGTGTATTGTATTTGAGGACATGTGAGATGAGCTAATGGGTGATATGAATAAAACGGAGAGTTTGCTTTTTGCTCCAATTCTGGAGAGATTGCTCTCATTCATATCAATAAAGTTTACTCCTTCCGAGAGCTATATTCCCCTCCAACGAATGTTGCTCTGTGACCTTGGGATGGCAGCAGTATTCTCCACTTCCGTATCAATAAGAATTATAAGTCGCTCCTCTGTGGGAGAATTTGCTCTCGAATATTGGAGCTATATCAGTAGGCAACTCCTGCTTGATAGAGCAATAAGTTTTAAGTAGGATGGCTGAGTACATGATGGTTGTTCATTGCATAAAAGTGTATAAGCCCCGCCGAGACGCATTATTATTTAACTATAAGCAACTTTACCGATTTGAAAAGGAAAATGTGAGATGGTTAGCGGAACATTTCCTTGAAGAAGATGGCAACGAAACAAGAGGAGGAGCGTTATCTAAGGAAGAAAAGATGAGAATTTTTTGCGTTATATAGAAGATCCTGGATTTCAAACTTGTGTGGCTGAAGATGTTGGTGTGAGTCAGAGTGCAGTATCCTTAAAATTTATAGTGTTATGGATGCTATACTAAGAAAAGCGCATATTTGGATAAGGGTCCCCTAAACTGTCCATGAACTTAAAACTGCAAAAGCTGAATGGCAGGAGTGTTATACATTCCCTGCTAAAATAGGAGCTGTTGATTGCACCCATGTTGTGATTAAGAAACCCAGTATACATGGAAATGACTATATTAAACGAAAAGGCATTCCCAGTATTAATGTACAGGCTACATGTGATTCTAAAGAAAAGTTTACCAGTGTTGATGCTACTGGCCTGCATCAGTACACGATTCATGTATATGGGCAAGTTCAGATGCCTGTAGGGTTATGTGTGGAAATCTTGCAAATGCCTTAATTCTGGTGCTATTGGATATGCAATGGCTCCATGGCTCATGACACCCCACCGCAATGTACTTACCCCAGAACAGAGATCTTACATAAGTGCTTGAGTAAGGAATGTGTCATAATAGAAAGGTGCTTTGGTCAAGTGAAACGTTTTCCTATTCTCCAAGGGAAAATAAGACTAGCAACAGAAAACATTCCCTCCATTATTGTCTGCTGTTCTGTCCTGCATAATGTGGCTAAACATCTAAGTGACAAAGATTCCAAAATTGAAGTAAACAATAATCAGGAAGACGCTTGGGAAGGGGAAGCTGTAGGATTTATCAGAGAAAGAGGGCAGCGAAGAAGAGACGAGATAGTCGAGATTATACATGGCTTCCAAAATTAAGTGAGTAATATATGGATTTGTAAATACATTGCACATTTTAGCTTTAAAATCATTTTGGTCTTTTACCATAGCAATAACTTTAAAAGCTGTATTTCTTTTCTGTATTTTGTAGGCAAATATTACCATGCTGGGCTTTCAAACAACTTATTTATAAACAATCACTTTTTTGTTTAAAAAAGTACTTGTGCGACAATTTCTTCCAGAATGAATTTAAAATTTGCATATAGTGCAAACATATGTACTTGCTTATACATTTTATTTAAAAGTTTCTCAAGACCGTGTTAGTGTGGTGGTAACATGCCTACTTCCCATTTAGGAGGCCCCAAGTTCGAATCTCGGTAACGTGGGTTGTCTAGATAAGGTTTTATGTGAGAACCAAATTTTACCTTATACATTTTCATTATTTCTTTTAAAGCCGTTGCCCTTTTTTTGGCCTCTTTCCGGTAAGTGGGGTTTTTCTAAAACCACGGGATGTTCTTTTAGGATTTCAATGAAACCCGCTTGAGATTCAACCTCACGTTCTTTTTCGGAAATGCTCAACGTAATGGTTAACACCTAAATGTTTGTCATCTCACTGCATGGTCACTCTGGCTGTATCGGTTGTTTGTTAATGCAGCTGCGAGGTGGCGATAACAGAAGCAGAGTAAATTGCTATCACAATGGAGAAAATGCTCTGCACACGTAAACAGTTTTTATTGATACGAAACAAAGATTTTGCTCTTGCAGAATAGTTTACTCAGTTTTGCTCTCAAGAGTTTTCTCCCGAGAGTTTGCTCAGTTTTACCGATATCACCCATTGGGTGGAATGCATAAAATCCAAGCTTTGTCTTGAAGATTAGTCTTTAAGTTAAAGCGAATGCTTTAAGATTACTCTACAAGATTAATCTTTGGCTTGTTCAACTCATGCATAAAAAGAATCTTAATCTAGCAAGCTTTCGCTAGACGTTTTTCCAGCAAACGCTTGAATTACGTTGCGCGCGCAGCTGTCGTCTGCCAAATGCGGCTCATAACTGTTGTCTCGTGTGGCGAGTACAGAAGTGTTTTGCGAATACGGTACCTAACCTATATCGAAGATGCGTAATGGTAGACAAAGTGAATATTCAGAATACCTTTCTAGCAATTCTTAAGCAGTTTCCAGTACTGTTGAATAAATCGCAAATCCCGAGCATCAAAGAAGAGAAAGTGAACGCTTTGCAAACCACCTGTATCAAACTGGAAGAAATTTTAGGCAGAAAATTCACTCCACAGCAGGTGCAGGATTCAGAATATGAAGACTGAATTAAAAAGAAAAACTGACCGTAAGGCCACGGGAAATCAGAAAATAAGGTTAAAAAGGTGGGAAGAAGAATTTCTGCAGCTGCTTGATGGCGAAAGTAACCCAACCATTGGTAGGATTCCAGGTAAGAATGCAAGTCGATCTCAGGAGCCAATTATTTAGAAGTTTCTGTGTAATTTTTTTTTTGCTTTGGTTTATAGTATCAAATGCAATTTAAAACGTATTCTGTAATGTGATACATGTTATACGTAACTGCTATAAAATATAAATATATCGGAAAATTACAGCGAATGATAAAGTACGTAACAATATGATACTACTTTGGCAAAAAAGGACAGTTTCAAATTCTTTTTTTGCTTCATTATGAATTTTATCAGGTTCTTCAAGACAGTTTACAAACGGGTTTACACATGACTTTCCTGTAAACAACACTAAAGTTGCTTATTTTAGTTGCCTTTATTTCTGGTTAACAACTGGACGTTGCTGAGTTTACCATTTATATAAGTTTTATTGGAAAATCTTTCTTTTCTATTGTGGCTCCTCTAGTTCGAAGAGTTCCAAAGTGTAACTGTCTATAGCTCTTGTTTGATGGAGCTAGTTTTACCAGCTTATAACTAATTTCTCTTAAGAAATTTCTCATTTTCATTGAGATTTGAAGTTATTATGAGCAAAAGTAATCTCAGCATTTATACGTAAGATGTTAATTATGGAAAGAACAATGACAATTGACATCATCTGTATCCCTCTGCTACTGAAGAAATCTCACTTTTAGGCTCACCTCTGAATAATCTAATGAAGGTTACATTACTAATAACTAAGCCCCGGATTCTTAGGTTCTGACCTATTTTATTCCTGACCTCCTACACTCCAAACTTCGGTTTATATTAATGTTTTAGTTACCAACAAGTAATATACTTTAATTTTATAGAGCCTAAATTGACCTAATTTTACGTTAGGACCTAATAAAACCTATTTTTTGTGATAGAACCTAAAAGTGCCTAATTCGCTTATTTTAGCAAATAACAGCAGATTTATGAATATAAAAGTATTTTTAAAATGAAGGGAGACCGAATAAGGAAACTATTAAATAATTAGATTGTGAAATCTTGCGCAGTACCTTACAATAATAAACTTTAATTAAACCGTCTGCCACAATAATAAAGTAATTAAAACGTTCGCCGCCTTCAGTTATCATTTTCTAGCTATGGTTGAAAGAGGTGGTCAGTGGCACGCGGCATTTCTGAAACGTGAGATGTTTATATGCCGTAATAATAGGTGAAAACTAGAGGCAAACATTTTAATAGCGCTGTTGAGTAGTATGCATTATTGCTTCTTCCGGTATAGGGAGCTTCTAACACGATATTTTTGAATTTGGTACTTTCAAATACATACTAAAGTTAGTTAATTTAACTTTTTACAATTTAAAGTTAGTGTTTTAAACAAAGTGTCCAGTGATTTGCATGAATATAATATATATATATATATACCAAGGATCTTATAAATTCCTAAATTCAACATATAAGATCCTATAAAATCCTAATACACTGATACATAGAACCTAATTTTAACCTTTTAGAACCTAAAAATCTGGGGCTTACTAATAACATGGGGATCAGCTTAATCTGTAAACACGACTTTGTAGCACTGGCAGCAGAGCAGTCAGCAATAATTAGGCCACAGCTGAGCGACAATGTATTTCCAGGAAAGTAATGCAATACCTTACAGCGTCATCAAATCCAAACAGTATAATATATCACTGTAACTAAATAAACTAGTTGTCCTTTTGACTCCCTTACGGCTAGTTTATTTGGTTTTTTGTTTACTGTTTAGGTGGATGTGCTGTGGGTGGGGAAGGTTTGGAAGAACAGCTACCAAATGATGCAATGGAGCAAGTTGAAGTTGAATCTGGAACTACAAATAATGAGAGCATTGCCCTAAATCCCAATAAGAACGCTAATGGAAAGGGTACGCAATCAAATAAATCTAAATTACCTGAGACCCCTGAAACAAAACACCTGACTACGCATGAACTGCAAAGATTTGTACTCTTAGAACAATTAAAACTGATACACATGCAGTAGGAGGAGATATTAAACAAACAGAGCATGCTTCCAGTAATAGAAGTACAGGGATCAAATTTTATTCAGAACCTGTAACTATATCCGATAAGCATGTTAAACACTACAGATGGTATTTATTTATATTTCACTCAGCGCTGGATAACCATTTGCATTTGTATGTATAAAGTTTAAGATTGCCATCAATTGTCCTCATTGAACCTATAAAATGACTTGTACACACATTCTCTGCACTGTCGCTTCGCTTGATACACTTTTCTTTGACGGATATTCATGAACTGTGCCATTTTGTGTGATAAAACAACTCTTAAGACTTCTCTTGTATGAATCAAGTCACCTACTGAGGTAGCTTGAAAAAAGTCAAGATTAATCTAGAGGAAGTGAAGCTTTCGCTTGTTTTATGCATCGGATTTGCACTTAAAGTCAAGTCGTTGCTGGAAAATTCAAGCCAAAGCTAGGCAGCTAGCTGGCTCCAAAGCAAATGCTAGACTTAAGTCAAGTCGAAGCTGTTTTATGCATCAAAAGCCAAGATTACACTTGAAAATTAGCAAGGTAAAGCTTATGCTTGACTTTATGCATTCCACCCATTGACTGCAGAAAGGATAGTGGCAGTGGAGCAGTAACAGTCACACACCTCAACTATATACAGTAGTCCTAACTGTACAGATAATCTACACTTTGCTTGCCATTGTTTTGCTATTCATGATGTGTTTGTTTCTCCACAGATTTAGCACTATCAGATGCAGCAACAGTTGTAAAATGGATACCAAAATAGAAATCGAAGAAGGGGATCTATTCTCGAATGACATAGCCTCACAGAATGAGATAGAGTTCTTCATCAAAAATGTTACAGTGAAGGCAAACAATGATGCTGGGACTTTCATTGATGATTGTGATGTGGCAATCAAAACAGATTTTAAATCCGAGAGCCCTTTTCCAGACTTTTGTTCACAGAAAGAGACAGAATTTTTTACCAAACATCTCGTAAAGCAGATTAAGTCTGAAACTGTTATATATGAGGTAGGTATTAAGACAGAAAATGAGGAGCAGACTCTGGTTTCAAACTTTGTTTCACACAAGGAGAGAGAATTTCTTCCAGCAGATCCTGTAATGAATGTTAAAAAATACAACAATGATCACCAAATGGATAACAAAGTAGAAATTGAAAAAGAACTTTGGTGGCTGGAAACAGAAACCTCATCTGTTTGTGGTGACATTAAGGTAAGTTTGTTGAAATCTACTGCAGTTATAATTTTTATTATGCACTTTATAAAGTACTTGAACTATGTAATACAAAATAATAAAGATAAATAGTTTTATGAATGTGTACAGTGTGTGCCAGATGTTGTACTTGAAAGGTTGAAAGAAATGCTGGTGATAGTTCTTGAAAATTATAAGATATCTGAGGGATGTTTTGTTGATGTCGTACCAAAAATACTGTGATATTGTAGCAATTGATGATCAGCTATACTTTTCTTCCTACTTGAAAAATACAAAGAGAACTTAATTTTTTGGAAGAATACAGACAACCCCATTATAAGGTTTAATGTCGCTCCTTTTACCCCTTAGGACTGCAAGGCCTAAAAATTAAAAAGAAAGAAAGATGAGCCTTATTTGCAGTAAAGGATACAAAAAAAGTTCTGCTTACTTTAATATCTGGGAAAACTAGGATGAAACTGGGTATGAATATGTAGATATCCTAATTGCCTAATTTTAAAATGTTTGAGAATGTCTTTTAGGGTGCGTCCTGCAGGAAGGACATGATTCTTTGGTGAAGGAGTCTTCAAAATTTGTTGAGAGACACACACTCTTTATAATGTTTCATATACCTAATTATTATGTGTGAGTATCTGAATATTTTGGAAAAATTGAGTATTTCATTTTCACAGTCCAATTATCCTAACTCTCTTTGGTATAACTGGAATAAAATTTTCTATGAATATATTCAGATATGACTGGATTGTGGACAAAACTATTTATCTGAAAACTCATTTGAATTTGATGTTTTTTATTTTATCTTTATAAATAATATAAAGAAAGAAAACTTATATATTTGTGTGTGAGAGAGAGATCTGAAAAACCACTCAAAACTGATTCTGATAATTTTTTCATGATTGAAAAAGCCCTATTCTTTCTAATGTACATCGGATATAAAACATCTTGTAATTTCAATTCATAAGTTACTAAAAGAGACTTATGAAGCCTTTATACTACAGTACAAACTCATTGAAGTTGTAAAAGAGTATAATTGCAAAGAAAGATTTGACATTTCATTGAGTTTGCTATGCAGTAGAAAACAATTCTTCATACTTGTGATGGGTCGGGAAGGATGCTACTCAGGTTACGTTAATTTCAGCATAGATGCTTACTTGCCTTCTGGTGATATCTGGTTTGAAGTCCTCCGGCTCCTCTCTTGTGCTGGTAAATTCCAGAAATTAAGTCTATTCTTATTGACTGTATATCAGGAGTTGGTGAAGGCAATGATATAAGCACATGTTTGGTTATTAACTGTATTTTATTCCAGATATAAAAAGTAAAAGCGGCTTTCGAGTTATTTACTGTTTTTACATAATTATGCTATATTCGTAACTTTTTTCCTGGTAACCCTATTTTTTGTAATTTATGGGAACTCATTGTCATCACATATCTCCCTCCTCCCTTAGGATCTCCCACTGAGCTTTACCTGGCATCATTCCCTGATCTATATTTTTTTTTTCTTTTTTTTGCTGCCATGGTCTGCGGGTACCATGCTAGCCTCCTGAGGCTATGGGTTCAAATCTGGCAGAGAGCGATGGATTTTTTTGGTCAGTAAAAATCCATAGCAGGTTTCCTGCAGAACGGAAGAAATCCTGGTGGTCCCATATCATAGATTCATGACACATAAAAGAACTTCAAGCCTAATAAAGAGGCCTCTGAGCAAAATTTCTGGTCTTTCAATTAAATTAAATTGAGTTTTATGTATGGATGCTCTTTAACCGCTGTGGTCCTTAGCATCCCATTCTATATTGGGCGTGAAAGACCGGTAATTTTGCTCAGAGGCTTCTTTATCAGGCTTTGAGGTTTTTTTATGTGCTGTAAATCTATGACACGGGACCACACCAAATGTAGAATGGGATGCTAAGAACCATAGCATTAAAGAGCGTCAATAAATAAAACTCAATTTAGTGAAGTGAACTGCTGGACAAAACTCCTCCTTTTGTATGAGATTGCCGTGATATGCACATTGGCTCCAATAATTGTAACAACTATTTTGATTGGTACTTTGCATAACATTGTATGAGAGTTCAATTGCTGGTATTTCTGCTGTCACCCTTCTGGTGAAATATTTGTGAATTCCATGTATCTCTGTCTGTTTCTTAAATCACTCCTCTCTCTCATTAAAACTGTCACTTTAGCAAATCCTTGTGTTGCTACTAGCATCCTGGAGAATTCTGCACTATCACAAATGCTTGCAAAAGGAGGCAGTACTATACAGAGTGGAAGGGGACTTGCAGTCATCCTTTCAAACTATGAAAGAGCACATTGTTTTGAGTGTTTTCCTTAATAGATTTTTTACATAAAGGTTTTTGTTCTTAATATAATTACTATTTTATTTTGCACAGTATTACAATGCAGCCAATTTAACAGATTAACTTTAAATTTTCAGCTTCTGCTGCTATTGCCAACAAACAAATAAACACTTCCAGTATATAAATAAACAGAAAACTATATATATGATTGTATTGTCGTCCTCTGTGGTGTATAACTATCATGCTAGCCTCTAGTTCTCGAGGTCGCGGGTTCAAACCCGACGGAGGGCGATGACCTTGGTATGGCTTCCTTCGGAAGGGAAGTAAAAGCCAGCAGTCTATGTCGTAGATTTATGGCACGTAAAAGAACCTCAAGCCTGATAAAGAGGCCTCTGTGCAAAATTACCAGCTAAAGGTAAACGAAAGTTTGAAAAACCCAAGTTACATGATTATGCTTCCTTTCTTAGTGATTTATAAAACTTTGTGAATAATTAAAGTAAGACAAGAATAGAAAATGAATGAGAATTTCTTTGTAATGTTCATAGAAATTGTCCAAAATGTGCATCTCTCGTCAACATACATGCTTCACATTTTCTCCAATTCTATTGCACTCTACAAGTAGGTATGGTTTGTTTTTTGATTTCTTCTACTGCTCGAAGTATTCCTTCTTGCAATGTTTCATCAGGCACTTTTGTAATATATATGTGAGTTTTCACATAGCCCCAAAGAAGAAAACTTGATTGGATTTTGATCTGCCGATCTTGTTGGCCATATTATTGTCCATTGTGAGTGATCCAGCATTCTACATAGGTGTTGCACAGATGGCCACACACAGCTCTACTTATGTGTGGTGGTGAACTATCCTGTAATAGCCACATCATTTCTTACTGCCAGGGGAAAATCCTCAAGCAGAAGAGGTAATGTTTCTTGAAGAAACTAGAAATAGATGGCGCCTTTCAAAACCCGAGGAAGTATCCATGGACCAATTAATGTTCCTATGATTCCTGCCCAAACATTTACAGAAAATCTGTGCTGAAAGCTGTCTTGTCTTATTGAGTGTGGATTCTCGTAAGCCCTGATGTTGCATTATGGTAATTGTTCCATTTCTGGTAAACATTGCTTCATCCTTTGCAAGAATTTTAAGGGGAGAGTGTTAAAGAAACCATTCAGAAAATGCTACCCTTGGCGCATAATCTGCTTCAGAGAGATACTGGATGCACTGAGTATGATAAAGGCATATCAGTTCTTCTTTTAAGGTTCTCAAAACAGTTCATTGATATATGCCGATAGTGCTAGTTATACTACGGCTACTGCTTCTAGAATCTTCTTCCACCAAGTGAAGGATTTCTTCTTCTTGTGCAACATTTCTTTAACCAGCTCCTTCAACATGAGGAGATATACTTGCTGTGTATCTAGAACTCTTTGACAGATGAAAACAAATGTCCTATAATGTGGTGCTTGTCTATTTGGAAATGATTTTTGATAACTTCTTGCTGCAGTTGCCACATTATGATGTGTTTCACCTTAAATAAGCAGCATTTCAAGAATACTTGGCATTGGTAAACGAGGCATTTTGTAAACTGATAATCCATTATTTCAAAAAACAAGCCATAAGCACAGTAAACAATAGCAGAAGTACATTTCTTTATAAACAAATAGCTGAAGTGTGTTTCTTTCAATCTTAAGTGTTGTCATGTTGTGTATTCTGTGGACAACAATGTAGATTCAACTGAAACAAATTTCGAAAGCCTTTAATAACAGTTAGTGTGAATTGGCTTAATTCAAATGTATTTAAACATACAGATAATATTTAGCTTTCAATGTCCTCTAAGAACTATTTGAAAAAATTAGTAAGATTCTTAAAATTCTTATTTAAAATAGAATTAATACAAAGCAATTTTTGTTATTTTCTGTAAAACTATTTTAAAAATTGCACTATAATTTTTTGTTCTGTTCATTACAATGGGTTATCCTGTTCAAGGATGTTTATTTTCCACCCTGTATATAGATATTCATGATTTAAATCTAAGACACAGAAAAACAAAACAGAATCTGCTTATAATAGTAAGATACCGAGGGAAAATATTGTGATAACTCTCATGTAAAAAAGTGTTGTTTTAATTTGTTTGTGTGTTGTCATCAAGCTTGTTAGCAGGGTATGTAATAGTTGTACAAAGAGAGAAGAGTCCAGCTAACATTTGAAATCAGTGAACTTATATTTTGTACAGTGGAATCTCGTTGGCACGTTCCTCATTAACACGTTTTCCCATGTATTACGTTCAATTATAGAAGTCCCGGTACCAAATCACCAAATGTAATAAATAACGTTTGCTTAGTGCGTTTTCCCGGTCCCGCTTACTACGTTTGAAGTTTGATGTCCTCATTCACTGTTTTGGCCATTCCTTGATCGGTCCAGTGGGATAAGGCACTTAACATGTTCAAAGTTTGACGTCCTCATTGGCTGCTTTGGTCAATCCTTGGTCACGGGGTGGATACTGGCAGCCAATCACATGCATGTATGTAAACATTTGTGTGACACGATTTGTGTGGGCGGGATAGAGAATGCTTTATCTTGGCGTGGTAAACGCCAACGATAGTTTCTACTGTTGAGTGTTGACCAAACATACGTAGATTGTATTTTAACTTTTCATTTGCAATGAAAAAAAGAAAGTGTATAAATAACCAATAGTGAAAAACTGAAAATCCTTGAAATAGATCACAATCCAAATATGAAACATGTGGATATAGTGCGGAAGTTAAACATTCCTCCGTCAACCTTAAACACAATTGTTAGCAAACCTAAATTGATTAAAACTGCTTTTAAAGAAGGGAAAAATGCAAAAGCAAAACTTTCCTCTTGGAAAATAGGATCAGAAGAGGATCAGAACGAAATTTGTTGCATGGAAACACTTACCGTATTCAAATCGTATTGAATACGCCAAAGATACATTCGCCTATTTTACTCATAACACAATGCACGCTCATAATTTTTTTTTTATTTTTTAGCGGAGATTGTTATCACATGTGTAATAAAACGCACAGCAAAGCCACTCTTGTCGCTTCCATAATTCGCAATTTATTTTCTCAAAAACATTCATAACCTCAAAAATCCAAGTTGACCAATATAAAAGCTTGAATTATTTAGCCTCAGGCTTTGTGTATCCAAATCCATTTGAACACATATTGAATTCAACACGGATTGTACTTAAAATCGATTTCAATTACCCATGGAGACGTAGTAATTATTACACTTTATTACATAACTATGTTCTTAAATTGCATATTTTGCATTTTCATTAACACGTTTTCCCGCCTATGACGTCCAAATCCTTAGGTCCCTGCAAAAACGTGCTAACGAGATTCTACTGTAGTTAATAACTGAAGATTATTTTTCTCGATGGTTGCAGACTGTGTGTCTTTTCTAAAAAGGTTGATTAACGTGGTGTTCTGGGAATGCAGGATCTTTATATTCACCAGCTTCACCTCTGTTGTATGCTTAAAGGATTTCTGTATTACGTGAGAACTAGACCAAAGAGAAGGTATAAAAGTGTAAAATTTCACTTGCTGATTGTCCAGGTACTTTTAGGCTTTGTGGCATTTCCAAAACTTGTAAAACTTGTGAGCAAGTTGAGGAAGTCAGACATTTCACCAATATTTCACATCTAATTGCATGAATATCGGGGAGTTTTTCATGGCTTATTAGGAATAGCCATTGCAGTACAAAATTATAATTTTAAGGGATAAGGAGAAGAGGAATTACCATAAAAATCTTCTAGATTATTGTACAATAATATCTTAAAGAATGGAAAAATGAATAAAATTAATTTGTCATTATAATTTAAAAAATGTGTGCAAAGCAATTGCAGTACATGTTTGCAAGCCCAGTACTGTTTTACAAAAACCCAGTTTATGAGAGAGTAAGAGAGAACAGGATGACTCCTAAACAAAAAGTTGGATAAATGCCATACTCAGTATTTAAATTCAGCATTTTCCAAGGTTGCATCAAGATGATTTTCAACAAAACCCTCCCACCCCATGGAAGAAAATTGTTCGTTATCTTTTCTTCTCTCTGAAATGTTTCTGAACTGTTCTGATGCTATGGCAATGACTTTTTCAGTCTGATTTTACCTTTCCATGTCAAATAATATCTATATGTTGGATTTTCTGTAAATAGCCTATAAAGACGCTTTATTTGATTGAAGTTTGTAGAATTATGTACAAGAAACATTAAAAAAAAGAGAAAAAGCTAATTACAGGAAAAATGCAGAGCTTGTCCAAAACAGAATTTGTAAATTTCTCTTTAGTGTTGCCTGTTTCCAAATTATTCCATGTGCAAGTATAACATTTCTGAAATTGTATCTATTCGACATGTTTTAAAGTTTGCAATTCTTGGTTTTTTCCCTTTTGTTTCCATTGCAAGAATTTTTTACTGTGAATAAACATTTGAATACTGTTTCCACATGTAATTGAAGCACTTCTTGCTTAAAAGTTATAGATATAGTTGCACATATACAAATTTCACTGAATTAGGTATTTAACTCAGAATTAGTTTCAAGAAATGTCTTTCTTGTCAACTTATTATGGTTGGATAGCTTGTCCTGATGATCATGACTTGCTACTTGCCCTTGTTGCTGACTGTATGAGATTTTGGCCCACTGTGATCTCATAGTTCCTTAAACTTAGTCGATTTTTCTATAAAAATAATTTTTCCCAAATTTTCAGTTCAGTGGATATTTGTGCTTGCTTAATTAGTGTCACTGAGTTCATAATTTCATGTCGTTTTGTCCAAGAATGCATCACTTCTGATATTTCCTCTTCTATGGATTAGCTGTTCCCTAGATCTCATTTCGTTTTATCTACATAAATACTTTCACAGTCTTTGCAATCTATCCTGTAAATACCAGTTTTTTTTATGAGGGAGTGTATTCCTTTTGGTTAGCTTTTAATAGAAATGTATTGAATTTATTTTCAGTGTGTAATGTTGCTTTTCTTTGAAGATCTTGTGAAATTTTCTATGTGCCCTATTTGATTTTACAGATGTGTTTTCTCATATTATGTTTTTTTGTTGGAACCGTTTGATTAATCTGTCCAATTCTTTTTTGAACCATTTTTCGTAGCTGTTCTTAAGATTTCCTGGAATTGTAAGCTGTGTTGTCTTTGAGTGACAGAAATTTTCACTAATCTGTAGGTCAGACTGTCAAATACAGCAACATTGTGTAATGGAGGTAATGACTATGAGTTTTTATATAGTTGTCTGTATGAGTGTTCTTTCTATATACTCCAAAAGCCAACCTATTATTTTTCTTCATAATTTTTAAGTCTAGGTGTAGGGAAGCTGGTTGTCAGATTTTATTCCCATAGTAAATTTTATGTTTCTATCTTGCAGATTCAATAATTGTAGAACATTTGGTGAACTTTTCCTTTTAACCACTGTGATGCATCACCAACATATCTAACCCAAGTTTTAAACATTCATGGAAATTCATTAACTACTTTTGTCTCTAGAGCACTGTAAATAATTTGGCTTTGAAGGGTGACAGTTGATTTCCCATGATTACAACCATATTTTGCTTAATTATTTTCCTGCAAAACTGAAAAGAGAAAGGAAAAAAAAAGGTTTGCTCAGTTAACCATTTTGTTAAGCTAATGAGCTCTTCAATTTCCATTTCATTCTTGTTGATGGAGGTGAACCAATTTTTAATGCTGCTAAAACTGTATCCTTATGCACATTTGGGAATGCTGAAAATATGTTAGATGAAACTAATATGTCATCTTTAAGCTTTATGTTCTCAATCTTTTTTATTAGGTCAAGGGAATTCTTAATGCTTAATGATTGAAATTTTGGAATTCTTGTAATTTGTTGGTTAACTAATTTGCAGTTTATTTGTTGGCATTTCAATAGATGATATGTTTGGTCTTATTTATTTTCCAGTTTTATGGAGTTTTGGTAAGGTATACATTTTAGTAGTTGTAGTCCTGCGTATTTATAGTCTTTTGTTATCTTTGTTGCAAAGAGTTTTTGCTGCTCTCATTTGTAATGCAGATGAGTTTGTTTATAGGATCGTTTTTATTTGTGTATATTCTGAGGATTGTAGAAGCTCTTGCATCCTTTGGAGTACTCTTCTTTATCCAAAATTACAAATTAATTTCGTTTATCTGCTTTTTGAGATTCTAAGTTTAGAATTTAGGTTTTTCACAATTTCTCAAAGGCTTACTATTATGGTGTGTATCTTTTATCTATGGTAGCCTCTAGCTCCCAAAGTCTCAAGTATAAATCCAGCAGAGGGCAGTGGATTTTTTTGGGCATAAAAATCCTTAGCATGGCTTCCCTCAGAAGGGAAGTAAAACTGGTGGTTCTGTGTCATAGATCTACTGCACCTAAAAGAGGCTCAAGCATGATAAAGAGGTCTCTGAGCAAAATTTCCAGTCTCTCATGCCCAATATAGAATGGGACCATAGTAGTTAAAGAGCATCCATAAATAAAATTCAATTACTGTATCTTTTATTTTTTCTATAATAGGCTTACTTTTGTAGTTCTGAGGCAATTACCTAATTCAGTGAAATTGGTATATGTGTGACATGTATCTTTGGAATTACAAAGAACTTCTTGCTTATTTTGAAATCATCTTAGGAAAAAACCTACTATAATGTAATGTGGATTGAAGAATAACGCTGCATTCAGAATGCAGCCATAGGCATAACACTAAATTGGGCCAGATTTCTAGATACGTAAAACTCAAGACTATCTCAATTTTCAAATTGGATAATGTAACCAGTAATAACTAAAATCCAATCTTTATAAATAAATAGGATATATAAAGTACTGTACCAAGCAACCAACAGATTAGCACCTGATGTGAGATAGTCAAATGGATGAGTACCATGACTGTACAGTAAATGGCTTTAGATCTCACATTGTTCGAAAACTTGCACTACTTGGAGAAAGAAATGCGGAATTCTTTCTCTATGCATACAGTCTTATGTGACTTGCATATAAAGAATTGCATTTATATTTACTTTTCTTTTCAATGGGAATTAACTCTTCCTATAAATTCTAACATATATCAATTTATCATTGTTAAAGGAAGTTGTATGAATGCATCACATGGAGAAAGTCATTTGAATGCGTCACATGAGATTTTTTGTTAATACTGGTCTAAGTGAATAATAGATTTTGATTCATCTTTGATAAGCATTTCTTTTGCGAGCTCTTTGTTGTCTATACTGGGTTTCCTTTAACCCCATTACATGATGCAATGTTGAATCTTTGTTTCTGCATAACTGCTAATGTCATATACTAAATTTAAAAATAAATCAAATCTGTTGCTTTAAGAAAAACTATATGATGCAGAACTAATACTATATAGGGATTGTGTGAAACTGTACATTTGCATTATTCTGTTACAGGATGGGGACTTCAGTCCAGTAAAATCACCAAGGTAAGACTTGGCTAATGTTTCCATCAGAAACCTTCTGACTCTTGTATTACATTTTCCTTTATTGGTGCTTCTTTATTCTAATACTATAAAGAGAGAAAACTTGTATGTATATATGTGGGCATGTGTATATAGGGTAATCTCAAAAGCCAAACTCCAATTTTTGTAATAATTTCATCATTGAAAAGCCCAATTCTTTCTGCTGGACTTGAGCTATAAAACACCTTGTAATTTCAATGCATAAGTTACTAAAAGACTAAAAGGATTTACACAGCTTTCTTTGAAAATGCCATAGAGTAGAGAATAGTTACCTCCAGAGAAGATGTGTGTAGAGACAAAAGCTGGTTAGTTGCTGCTATTCCACAGAGATTGCTGTAAAAATAAAACCCAATTACATTTCCTTCCAAGCAATACCTATACATAGATGGTCATGATGTAATTCTTAAGCAAATAGAGGACAAGGCTTAAAAAGTGACAGCCAATCCTGTTTATAATGATACACATTCTATGTCATATTTATTTTATTAATTGCCATTTATGAAATACTTCAGAGCTGTGTGTAATGAAACAATGTCAAAACTTCTGAATAAGCTTTAATTCTGTATGTAGGCACGAAAGTTTCTGGATACCAAAACCTAACAATCCTATGTAAGTAAGTTTTGCTGCATTGTATGTTGTAATCAGTTTCATTACCAGTGTGTACTGAAAAAATAAATTGTATACACACACAAAAGAGAAAATAATGCCCAGTGTAACATCCATAATTGCTCAACTAATATCTACTGTGACAAATAAAAACACTGTTAGGTCATAACATACTTCAGCTATTACAAAAAATACGCAAAAAGCTTTGACTTACAAATTCCTCATAATTCACTCGTAAATATCTCCAAACTAATTAATATTTTATTTTCTGCTGTCTTTTTATAATCGCTTATTGCTAGAGCAACATAAATATAATGTTCAAAATTTTACCAGAATGGGGATGGTAAACTTTCTGGGTGAATACCCAGCCAAAACCTCTTCCATTGCTTTCCCAATTGTACCACACAGGTTTACTTTCTCAATTCTCTCACACTCAAAGCCTTCATTGATGATCTGGCCAGTTGCATCATGCTTTTTTGCCCACAGTATTAATTTATTTTTAATAATATTATTCCTTTATTCATTCTTTCCATCTAAGTTAAGATAAAGGCCGTGTTATTGAGCAAAAAAATAGAAAGAATGTTTAATACATGTTCAGTCAACTACACTGATCAACATTGATTCTGCGGTATAAAGGAAAATATGGGACTTTAATGGAAATCAGTGTCCTTATTTAAAAAATGAAGTCTGCTTTTGGCTATCGCAATCTAGTTTTTATGATTATGTACATACATGTCTATGGTGCTAAATTCATTCAGTTTATACTGCTTACTGCTAGGTTTCATTATTATTGTAAATCTGTTGTTGAGTTTCTTCCTAATCGGCTCACTTCCATCCTCCCTTATTGCCCAGATGTTTATGTTTGTATTTCCAGCACTTATCAGTTTTATTCTGTGTGTCAGGTCTGTCTTCTTGAGAGGTATTTATCTTTATATTTACAGCTATCATAGATCTCAACTTCAGTTGAGCTGAAAACTTGTATTAATATGCATATTCATCTGCTATATGTGTAATACTAAAATAAAAGTTTGATTATGGCTTCTACATAAAGATTATGCAGGAGACAGTGTCTACAAAGTCCTCAGACGTTTTGTTACATTTTGGGTGTTACGTGTTTGATGAGAAGGTACATAAAATAGACTCACAAACAAAGAAACTATATTACTCATATTTCAAACAGAAAGTTGGTGAGCAGGAAAAGTCGTTTGTGCCTCATATTGCATATAACATTTCTGTTGAGCAATTATTTTATTGGTATGAAGGAAAGCAGAAGGCAATGCCATTTGCCAAAATCAGTGATATGGGGAGAGCAGTAGAATCACCATGACAATTGTTACTTTTGCATATGCAAAGTCACTGACTACAGCAAAAGTGAAACAGGAATTAAATATCCAAATCTGAACTTGGCTACATGCCTATTCCTCATAGCCCCAAGCTACCCATACCTACGCCACTAGTGACGTCAATTTCAGTGAATCTGAAAGCAGCTCCATGACTTCCGACAATAAGTTGGTTTCTGATCCAGAAGAATTTGACAATTCACCACAACAGTTTAATCAATTTCAGTTAAATGATTTAGTGAGGGGTTTAGGCCTCACAAAAGAAAAAAGTGAATTACTGAGCTCAAGACTACAGAAGAAGAATTTGTTACCACCTGGCATTACATTTTTGTAGCATAGGAATTGCAAAATACAGTTTCATAAGTACTACGCATAAGAACAACTTGCGTTGTGTGTGGACGTGTGTAATCTTATTCAACAGTTGGACAGGGAAGCATGTGAGCCAAGTAACTGGCATCTTTTTACTGATTCTTCCAAACGAAGTCTTAAGGCAGTGTTATTTCATAATGGCAACAAGTTAGCTTCAATACCACTTGCACACTATACAAACGTAAGAGCCTTATGAAACTGAAGCTTGTTCTTGAGAAAATTAAGTACCACAACTTTGAGTGGCAAATATGTGGTGACTTATGTTATATAAGTGAATTATAACAAAGCTAACTTAATTTTTTATTCAAATTATCTCTGTGAACAGTCCATTCCAAATTATGATTTATTCAGTTGCCTAAAAATTTTGTATGTGCTACATATTTGGTATTAGTATTTTCCAATTTGATGTACTGAGGAGACATAGTTTTATTTGTTTTATGCCGCAATGCTAATGTCTTTTCTTTGTTTATGATTCATCTGTTCTGCTTAAACCATGGCAAAATGGCTTCCTTTGTTTTATATACATTTTGGACAATATCATTATTATATCCTGCAACAAGTATATTAGTGTTATCTGCAAAGTTTGTGAGCTAATATTCTCATTGGCAACAATAATTGTGTCATTTATACAAATTAAATGCAAGAGAGGACCCAAAAAAAGATAACCCAGGGGAACCCCACATTTTATATTTCATTTTGGATCAATAAATTCTAGTTCCACTGTTTTCTATCTTTTAAACATAATGCAAAACACTTATTAACAATTCCTTATTAAAAGTTATTAATACCATATGAATGTTATTTAAGTAATAATAAATCATGTTTCACCAGGTCAGATCTCCCTCACCAGTTGCATTTGCAAGGTGATGGAGCGCATGATCAACGGGCGGTTGACATGGTGGCTTGAGTCTCAGAAACTTCTAGCGAACGCTCAGTGCGGGTTTCGTCGCTATCGCTCTACCGTCGACCATCTGGTGTCCTTGTCGACGCATGTTATGAATGGATTTCTGAGAAAGTGTCAAACCGTGGCTGTATTTTTTGACCTGAGAAAGCTTATGACACTTGTTGGAGGGGCGGCATTTTACGTACACTTCACGATTGGAATATCCGCGGTCGTCTTCCCATATTTCTTCGGGAGTTTATGACGGACCGCGTCTTTCGTGTACGTGTGGGCTCGGTTTTATCTCGTCGTTTTATTCAAGAGAACGGAGTACCGCAGGGCTCTGTACTCAGTGTCACACTTTTTGCGATTGCTATCAACCCCATTGTTGATTGTATTCCACCTGGCATTTCATCGTCCCTTTTTGTTGACGATTTCGCTATTTATTGCAGTTCACGGCGGACCTGTCTACTCGAACGCCGTCTCCAGAGCTGTATCGACCGTCTTTACGCCTGGAGTAACGCCAACAGCTTTAATTTCTCCGCCGAGAAATCCGTCTGCATCAACTTTTGGCGCCGGAAGTATTTCCCTCCGCCCACTCTCCATTTTGGGCCAGGGATACTTCCGTTTGCAGACGAGGCGAAATTTTTGGGGTTGATTTTTGACAGGAAGTTGTGTTGGACCTCGCACGTTTCCTTTTTAAAAGCCAAGTGTGACCGTTCTCTTAATATTTTACGTGTTTTAAGTGGCACATCCTGGGGAGCTGATCGGACCGTCCTTCTTCGCCTTTATCGCTCTTTGGTCCGATCCAAGCTTGATTACGGGTGTATTGTTTATTCGTCGGCACGTCCATCTGTGTTACGTCGATTGAATGCCATTCACCATCGTGGCATAAGAGTTGCTACAGGGGCCTTTCCAACTAGCCCTGTACCCAGTCTGTACGCAGAAGCTGCAGAGCCTCCGCTGTCCTTCCGGCGTGAGATGCTTTTGTGCAGCTATGCTTGTCGACTCTCAAGCTTGCCTAACCACCCGTCCTTCGATGTATTTTACGAGGATTCGCTTGATCGCCAATATTTTGTTAGCTCCTCTGCATTGCTCCCTCCAGGGGTTCGATTTCGACTGCTACTTCGGCATTTGGACGTTACGCCAGCGCCGGCCCTTACCCGAGGGGAAACGCGCTTTCCTCCATGGTCGCGCGCTGAGGCCCACATCCACTTTGGGCTAACGTCGATGCCGAAGAATGAGACCCCTGCTTCAGTCCTTAGATCCGCATTTTTAGAACTTCAGGCAACATTCGGAGACTGTAATTTTATTTATACTGATGGGTCTAAGACTGATGTTGGAGTAGGATGTGCCTTTGTTTTAGGTGCGCATAGTTTTACTTTTCGTTTACCCGGGCAATGTTCGATTTATACCGCCGAACTTTTTAGTATCTATCAATGTGTTTTATACATTCAGCGGCATGTTTTACGGCGTTGTGTTGTTTGTTCGGACTCTCTGAGTGCCCTTCAGAGTATTAACGCGCTGTACTCTTACCACCCCCTCGTACAGCGCATTCATGACCTGCTCCATTCGCTGGGTGCCTCTGGCATCAGCGTCTCTTTTATGTGGATTCCAGGTCATGTGGGTATCTCAGGGAATGAGTCGGCCGACGCCGCTGCGAAATCGGCGATTTTATTACCCAGATTTTTTACTTCTGTTGTTCCCTCGTCAGATTCGTGTCATTTTTCGTCGCCGCATCCTCTCGCGCTGGCGCGATGAGTGGACGGCCCTCCGGGGGAACAAGTTGCGGGAGGTTAAACCTCTTCCGCTAGTCTGGGCTACCTCTTCCCGTGCTTCTCGTCGGGAAGAGGTACTTTTAACATGCCTTCGTATCGGACATTGCCTTTTTAGTCATAGATACCTGTTAAGTGGTGATCCCGCACCTCAGTGTGGTCAGTGTGACGTGCCCTTAACGGTCCGTCACATTTTAACCGAGTGTCAAGTTTTAGCTCCACTGCGCGTTCGCGTGGGTCTGCCTGTTGGCCTAGCCAACGTGTTGGCAGACGACGCGCATGCTGTAGAATGTCTTTTACGTTTTATCACTGACATTGGTTTTAGCCGTCGCATTTGATGCGCTGAGCGCCTTTTAGCTGTTTGCTTTTATATTGTTAGTTTTAATGGGGCCCTTCTCCCCTGATATAAGGCGCTCATGTTCCTTGCATTCTGCAGTTCTTGACACGTTTTATTCTTTTAGTGACCATGATTTTAGTGTGTTGGTTTTTTAGATATCTTTATTGTTATTCTTGTTATTGTTATTATTGTTTTTATTGTTATTGTTATTGTTATTGTTTTTATTGTTATTGTTATTATTGTTATTGTTATTCTATTGTTATTTTTAACTTTTTGACATCGCGGGTTTGTGTCCGGTTTTTTAATTATGCGGTTTTTTACCTGTCTTTTATATTGTGACCTTATATTTTACTCATTGTAAGGGCGCTGATGACCGCAGCAGTTTAGCGCCCTTAAACCGCATATCATCATCATCACACCAGGTCAGATGCTTTAGATAAGTGTAAACATAAATATACAATCATGCTTATCAAAAAAGACATTAATCTTTTAAAGATAACTTTTTTCATAATTGAAAATACTGGTAATAGCCAAAATCGGGCTATAATTATCTACATCTTCCCTTAACTCTTTTTTAAAAAGCAGCCATATATTAAGGATTTAAAGATACTTAGTGACAGATTTGTATTTTTAGGGGGAGGGGGGTAGTGATGGGAATATGTAGGTGAAATTAAGGACAGGAATTGGAAGGAGAAGTGAGGTAAGGTGTTGGGGTTCCGCTGAGCACCTGATAGTGTGGAAGGTATCTGCCAGCTTATTGCGCTGGCAGGGGTCAAGGAGAAGCCATGACCATGCCAGGGCCCTGACTGGCCCCCGGGGAAGGGATCAGGATTGGAGGTGGTTTTTATTCATCTTTATTGATGTATTTTGAGTACTTGTGCACTCTTTGAAAGGAGCCCTTAGGTTGGTCAACATGAGTTGTGCAGTTTTTCCTGACCACCCTTCAAGTCGCTGAGAACTGGAGTCCATTTGGTTGTCGTGGTAATTAGGACTTTCACGAGGTCCACGAGATTTGTTAACGTGAGCCTAAACTCTTCCAGGTAAGCTCTTGGAGCTGGCAGTGGCGAGTTCACTGGCGGGCTGTCGATGATTTGTTCCAAGCCACTGATGGTGGTGTCTGTTGTGTAATCGCTGCATGCAGCTGGTGGTGAAGGCATGAAAGGTCATTGTGAAGGTAGTGGTGATAGCATGAAGATCTTGTGTTGCTGATTCTATGGTGGCAAGTCGGTGGAGATGGTGTTCTGTGTTGGCAGAGTTGATGGCGGTGATCAGCGAAGATAACATTTCATCTTGCTGAGAGATGTGCAAGCCTATGATGAGAACCTCTGAGTGGAGATCCTGGACCGCATCTTGCAGAGTGTTGTCTGTTGCGGTTGGTGCTGTAGGTGGTGGAGGTGTTGACGTTGGAGGAGCTGGAGCTGCGAGTATAGTTGAGGCTGGAGTAGATCAACAGCTTCTCGGATAGAGATGGCACTGCACCTGCCCACTGAAGTGGTCATGGCTGTTGCAGGAGGTGCAGTACTGGTGGCATCGGCAGAGGTTGTAACTGGTGCATTGCGCAGTCAAGGTCGGTGCACTGCAGTAGTGGCACCTCGGAATTGCAGCACAGGTTATGGTGTCGTGCCCATAGCACCAGCATCGGCGGCATGGCTGGTGGCCTTCCGCTTGGCTAGCCTCAGCATGAAAAACCTGCCCTAACAAGGGCAGGCCGGGCCTCATGGCAGCCTCACGGTCGACCGGTTCAGTGAATTCCAGGCGAATTAGTGTTGTAGGTCCTGGGACGTGATGATTCTTGTGGCCTTCAAGGTTGAAGAGTGGCAGTGAAGACGTATCTTGAAGGAAGATCCCAGGTACTCCAGAGATCACAGCGCTGTATCATGGTGGCGGTGGTGAAGTAGGTGGTGGTGCTGGCTGCTGCATGGGGTGTTGAGTTGTGATGATATTGTGTAAGGGTGGTGGAGTCAACTGTTGCAGTGGAAGGTGAGGTCTGGAGTTGACTGGGCAAGAGAGATGTTGCTGGTGCTGGATCGAAGCAGTGACTGTTGCCCAAGAAGGCTTGGTCACCAGCAGCGGTGAGGCAGCGCTCCCAGCATATGCCAGGGGAGCGGCTGGCAATTCAGCAGTGGCGAATCCCGGAGTAGCTGCAGCAGTGGATGGCATAGCAACAGCCCCTTTGACGGGTGCCAAAGGGTCAGCGGCGATCTCTTCTGCGGTGGCTCAGCATTTCTTTCTTTTACCCATCTCTGACGAAGAATCTCTTCCCAGATTTGTAAAACATTTTAACAACTCACTAATTGCACACTACATTTTTTAATTATAATAACTTGAAATGTGATCTTCAGCACATGCCTTTTTTATTACTGAGGCTCTTAATTACAGCACTGACCTTATTAAAATCAGTAGGCAAAGGAAAAATGAATATGGAAAGTATGGTAATTTGTATGTTCATTTTATCACTGGTTTTGCAGTACATTTTGTTACATCATTAGAATGTGTATTAAAAGTATTAAAGCAGAATTTGGATCTGAGACTAATTTACCATTGCACCTATTACTTCAATATTGTGGAACTCAATCCACCTACGAGTTTCAACATTGCCAATTAGATTTAGATTTATTGTTAGATTTTATTTTTTGGGAGGGAGGGGGGAGTCATTAATCTAAAAGGTTTCTGAGTTATATTACTCTCCATAACACATTTATTTAAGAATCTCAAAGTTTTACTTGCTTTTTAATATTCTTGGTGTAATCCGGTTATTATTTAAATGGTAAGTAATGGATTTCATAAACTCATCATATGTACATTTTCCCAAATTACTCTTGACAACAAAGCTAAACAATTTTATGTTTTCATTATTAACAATCATAACTCCTACATAAACTCTGTATTTAACTTCATTAAAATTACCAAAATTATGATATAAATGGATTAACTACCCAAAACGATCTGAAAAACCATGTCCCCATCAGTAATGTTGTATACCAAAATATGTTCATATTTATAATTATTTGATCTATTGCAGTTCTAGCCTTGTTTTGCACTCTAGTAGGTTCATTTATTTCAGCAAGCTGAATTCATATTCCTCTTGCGAAATATGAAGCTGTTTATTTTCACTACTGTCTTTAAAAAAAGTTTATATTAAAATGTCCTGTTATTGTAACTTGAGTCTTAGATTTATAATATTCAAGAATGATTTCAAAGTTTTGAAATAATATTTGCAAATTGCTACCTGGATTTCTGTAAATACAAATCATGACCATCTTATGATCTACTAATTTTACAATATTAGCTTCAAAACTCTATTCCACTTTAAATGCTCAAGCGCACTAACCTTTAAACCTTTATAAAATTAATGTTAGATTTTATGTAAATATGCATACCCTCATTTTTATGTCTTCTCTGCAAAAGCTAAGTTGATAATGAGAAATTGATTATAATTGTAAGGAGAATTTATATGTATGTAGAACACTAAGAAAGAATTTATAAAGCCTATGTGCTAGAATACGCACACATTGAATTATAAAAGAAGATACTTTTGAAAATGGCTTTGACTTTTCGTTTAGATTGTTATCAGATAGGACTTGATTGTTTTTGGTTTGATTGTTTCGTTTGTTAACTTCATTTGTAAAAGTTCATGATCTGCACATAATTTTGCTGTTATTTTCTATGCTTTTGCGATTTAGAGTTTTCATTTATCTATTTATGAAATAACTGTGCTTTGTCCTAGTGTTATGGCTTTGGACATTCATGGCTTTTAAGGTTTTGAATTGGTCTACTTAACATTGATGTGTTTCACTGATACATAATTAATGCAGGAAGCTGGTTTATTGATATAGAAAGGTGCTATGAAAACACGTTCCTCCATTAATTATATGTAAATGAAACCCATGAGTGTTGAGTCAACCAATTCAAAATCTTGAATGTTTAATATTGGTTTCACTGTATTACGTTCTTCCCACATTGGATTGATGTTGTGATTATGAATTTTTACGTAAATTTAGTATTTCATATATGTATACAGAGTTGTATTTCATGGTGAGGCAACGGATTGCATAGGTGTATTCCACACACTGTCTTATTACACTGGGGGTTTTTTGTTACATTACTCCTGCATTACTTACTCACAAGTGATAGCAATATGCACTATAATGAGTACTGAACTTGTTATAAGTGGTGTATTTAGTGCACATAGTCAGTCTGTGGCTTTATCTTAAAAAGAACCACCCTGTGTACACGCCAACTTTTATTAGTGCACTCTCAAATGTTGGTTCCTTTTCAAATTATGGTCTATGATTAACCCTAGAAATGAGATTAATTGTTCTTCCACACTAACCGTTCTTGGACAAGGTTGGAGAGGTAGAATCAAATGTAACTTAATTTTGGCATGTGTTCTGTTACTTCCACTCTGTTTTATTTTTGTTTGGTACCATGCTTAGGTTGATGTCTACTGCTGTAGTGGTGAATTTGCTCTCTTTTTTACGTCTATTTCTGTCTTACCTGTAACAACAGTCACAGTGTCTTCTGCATAACCAACAGCTATTCCCCTCAAATCTTTAATTTGTTTAAATAAGCTATTGATGTAGTAGGAATAAGTATGGTCCTAATTTTGATCTTTGTGGCACTGCATGTTGTGTTACTCTGTTAAAAGATTATCTGATATTGGTTATATATTTCCATCTGTATTTATTTCCAGGCATTATTCTCCATTTTATAAATTTGAGTTTAACCACTTCAATGGAATTACCACAATTTTCAAGTTTTGCTGACAGTGTTTCAATGTTTATGCAATCACACAGTTTACAGAGATTGAGAAAAATTGCTACCACATGTTCTTTTCTGTTTATAGCATTTATAATGTATCCTTTGTAGATTGTTGTATTGACTTTATTTTTACTCAGTCTGTTATTCTGAAAGAATTCGAAATTATCTGCATAAATACCATAGCTGTTCTAAAAAATATCCTTATTTTGTTTTGGATAAAGTCAAGCATAAATTGGTTTGTGTGTTTTTCCATTGCAAGTTTTGAATCTTTTTCTTATATGTTGGTCTAACTACAGCCCACTTTAACTTATTGGAGAATTTTAAAGAATTATAAAGTTGATTAGTTAGATGAGTAGTTCAGATTTACAGTATTTTCATATCTGATTTACATTTTAATGAGTTTGTTTAATAGTTTCCCATTGTGTAGCACCATATAATTACATAAGTTGTGTTCATGTATTGGCTGGTTATAAATTTGTTTAATTCTCAGAAGTTTAACAGTGTTTATGTAGTATTCATTAAACATTTTCCAGTCATTCTGGCTTTTTTTTTTCTATGTGCTACTTTTATGATTTTCCATGTTACTTTACTTTTATTTTCTGGATTCTTTTATAAAAAAGTTTATTGTGTAACCTTTTGCTTCATTTATTACATTATATAGAATTTGCTTGTATTTTTCTATGTAGGTATTTTTCATTTCTTTTCTTCCTGTATATCTGTGCCCATTGAATTGTTTGTTTTTGTTAAGGTTTTTCCCCATGCAGCTATTGCTTTTTCATTTATTATTATTAATTTCTATCAATTTATTTTATGGTTCTCTTCAGTTGCAAAGAAACATGAAGTGATGGTGAGAATTTACTGAAGTGACAATGAAAACTGTAAAACACTGCAGTATACTTGTTTTAATTCCGTTATTTAGACCCCTTCTAATCTTTTAAGGAAACTTTTTTTTTCCTTTTTATTCCCTTTTTTCCCCTAAGGTAAATGCAGTTGAGGATAGTTCAACACGCACTTGTTCACATCTTTTTATAGTTTCTTTTTTTATATTTTGATGATAAATTGCCACCCACTTCTATGTGTTTTACCTCAAAAGCTAGAACCTCAGGTGCAATTTTCATGATATTTTACTTTTATTTTCTATGCCTTAAGACTAGGTTCATAGTAAATTATGTTGCTGCATATTTACAATGCTTTGGTGTAAGATCTTATAAGCTTTGTGAATTTACATTTGTATAATCATTTACTTTAAATTCTTGGTTTTGAGTCACGAGTTATTTTCGCCTATTTCCTTTAAATTGGACAAGAATTTTTTACCTCCCGTTTTGATTTTCCTGTATTGTACACAAATTCATAACATTCTTACCAATTAGAAGCACCATTAACATGTTTTTCATTTGAAGGATTTTATTTATTACTTAAAAATATAGCAAATTAACAAAGTCATTTTGACTTTAATAAACAATGCGGTTGCTCTACTTGAAGCATTTTTATCTACATTTGACAGTTGGTAAGGAAGACAGATTCCCTTTTCAGATTTAATTCCTTTCACGCTTTGATTTTTGTACCTAATTCTAAATTCTCCAACATTTCAGATTACACAAAGAAGCAGTTTCTGGCAATAGCTGTTGCGATTCACCATTGCTCTCTGCTGAACCCTCATGGAAAGACACAAGCTTCAGTTATGGAGAAGGGCTTGAATGTGAAAGTCTGGAAAGAAATGTCCCAAAAATACTACCTGTAGAAATAGATGCTCACTCACAAGAATCTGGTAAATGTAGTGATAGGGAAAGAATTGATAGCAGGGGTGTTTTGATTGATAAGGGAGAGAGATCACAAGAGTTTCACATTCATGATAAGGGCTTCAATGAGTTGTCAGCTTTGAATTTTCAAAATTTGATACATGAGGATAAAAAACCTCTTAAATGTCAAATTTGTGAGAAGAGCTTTACTCAGATGTTACATTTGAAAAGCCATAATATAATACATGAGGGTAAAATGCCTCACAAGTGTAAAATTTGTGAGAACACCTCTGTTCAGTTGTCTAATATGAAAACGCATAATATACACAAGGGTAAAAAGGCTTACAAGTGTGAAATTTGTAAGAACAGTTCTACTCAGATATCTGAACAGAAGGGGCATAATTTGATACATAAGGGTAAAAAGCCTCACAATTGTCAAATCTGTGAGAAGAACTTTACTGTGTTGTCAGATTTGAAAAAACATAATTTGATACATCAGGGTATAAAGCCTTACAAGTGTCAAATTTGTGAGAAGAGCTTTACTTGGATGTCACATTTTAAAGTTCATAATATGATACATGAAGGTAAAAAGCCTCACAAGTGTGAAATCTGTGAGAAGAGCTTTACTGTGTTGTCAGATTTGAAAAAACATAATTTGATACATCTGGGTATAAGGCCTTACAAGTGTGAAATTTGTGAGAAGAGCTTTACTTGGATATCACATTTGAAAAGTCATACTATGATACATGAAGGTAAAAAGCCTCACAAGTGTGAAATCTGTGAGAAGAACTTTACTCGGATGTCAAGCTTGAAAAGGCATATTTTGATACATCAGGGTATAAAGCCTTACAAGTGTGAAATTTGTGAGAAGAACTTTACTCGAATGTCAGATTTGAAAAGTCATAATATAATACATGAAGGTAAAAAGCCTTACAAGTGTGAAATTTGTGAGAAGAGCTTTACTTGGATGTCAAATTTGAAAATTCATAATATGATACATGAAGGTAAAAAACCTCACAAGTGCAAAATCTGTGAGAAGAACTTTACTGTGTTGTCAGATTTGAAAAAACATAATTTGATACATCAGGGTATAAGGCCTTACAAGTGTGAAATTTGTGAGAAGAACTTTACTCGAATGTCAGATTTGAAAAGTCATAATATGATACATGAAGGTAAAAAGCCTCACAAGTGTGAAATTTGTGAGAAGAGCTTTACTTGGATGTCAAATTTGAAAAAACATTATTTGATACATCAGGGTATAAGGCCTTACAAGTGTGAAATTTGTGAGAAGAACTTTACTCGAATGTCAGATTTGAAAAGTCATAATATGATACATGAAGGTAAAAAGTCTCACAAGTGTGAAATCTGCGACAAGAACTTTGCTGTGTTGTCAGATTTGAAAAAACATAATTTGATACATCATGGTATAAAGCCTTACAAGTGTGAAATTTGTGAGAAGAGGTTTACTCAGATGTCACATTTGAAAACTCATGTTATGGTACATAAGAGTACAAAGCCTCACAAGTGTGAAATTTGTGAGAAGAACTTTACTCGGATGTCAAACTTGAAAAGGCATATTTTGATACATCAGGGTAAAAAGCATTTCTAGTGTGAAATTTGGGAAGAGCTTTACTCAAACGTCAAATTTCAAAAGGCATAATATGATACATGAAGATAAAAAGCCTCACAAGTTCGGAGTCTGTGAGAAGAACTTTACTGCGTTGTCAGATTTGAAAAAAACAATTTGATACATAAGGTTATAAAGCCTCACAAATGTAAAATTTGTGAGAAGAGGTTTACTTGGATGTCAAATTTTAAACATAATATGATACATGAAGCTAAAAAGCCTCACAAGTGTTAAATATCTAAGATGAGCTTTACTGAGTTGTCAAGTTTGAGAAAGCACAATTTTGTACTTCAGGAGAAAAGGCCTCACAAGTGTAAAATTTGCGAGAAGAGCTTTACTCAGGTGTCACATTTGAAATTCCATAATCTGACGTACAGGCAAAAAGCCTCACAAATGCAAAGTTTGTATGAAGCACTTTACGGCGATGTCACATTTGAAAAGTCATAAAAAGCCTCACAAGGCTTTCTTGGCAGAAATGAGCAGTCATTCAGTTCATTCTGTAGAGCCTTGCTTTACATAGAGGTTTCCTAAAGTGACCATGTTAAGAAATTAATGCTATTACTTTCCTTATTTCTGTTCTATCCAATTTCATTTTGGGAGAGATGAGATGGATGGATCTAAGACTACTTTCCTGTCTTGTCTTTGCCCTGGACAGTTTGCCACTTCAGTTGGTGTTTTACCTTAATCCATGGTTTTACTGAGGTTTTGTGTACATGTGTACTGTCTCCAATGCTGATTTCGGTTCAACAAATAATATATCAGTACCCTTTCTAGCCAGTTGATAAACTTCTCATTTCCATAGATTCCCTAATACTCCTCACCCACTATATTTCAAGCCTGTTGCGAGATGATAGGGCAATTAAGGCTTTAGGCATTCCAAACAGGTTTTTCTTTTATCTGGTATGAAGAGAATTTCCCAAAGCTTATAGTAATGTTTACTCTTTGAGATAGCCATATACACCTGCACCCAAAATTTTCCCTATAAGGGATGTGTCTGTGAGAGACAGAAATTAATCACAATTTTTTTTTATCAGGAGTAATTTCTTCCATAAAGTCTTCTCGCGGCTCAACAATTGTCTTAAATGGAGTGAAAGAACATTATTGAGTGTTTATTAGGTTAGACTGGAAACTCAATACTGGAATATAACAACAATGTAACTATAATCAAGAGTTTCTTAGAAAGGGAACATACACAGATGGAAGTGGATTCTGTCCATAAAGCAATCGAGTGGAAACTCAAAAATCAGTATATCTATCTCACTATGTAGCTGTATGGAAGTTTGCCCTAAATGGCCTTACATATTTAATACTATAAATCAATTTATCAAAGTTACAAAACAAGGGTTACAACAGCCAAGAAATATGCAGCGTTCTCTATTCTCAAAATGGTCAAATAGAATATACATTGGATTTCAAAGGTTGCTGGATACCCATACCTTATAGGTCAAAGCTGGGTTACTTACCCAGGGTGCTATATAAAACCCAGAAGAAAATAAAGAAAATTTAATTATCTACAAGATCGAAACAACTAAGCACTACAGAATAATGGCTTTTACATGCTAAGCTCCCACATTAGCATTTAGTGCAGCACAATTATCGAAGTCCAAAAATAATCTTGGAACCAAATAATCATAGTATTTCAACACATGGAAAGAAATACAGGAACAATGCAACAAATATGTTTTGAAGCTGCATTTTATTAAAATGTCTCATTTATAATTGATAATTATCACATGTAACACTTTGATTTATAGGTTATAATAAGATTTAGTGCAATGTGTACCTAGTCACTCTTAATTGTTGTAAACTAAACATTAATCTTGCAAACTTAATTTTATTTCTCAATAATCCATTAAAAGTCTCATTAATATTAATGGGACAATATTTGTGTGTAAGTGCAAGAGAGATATGAATATTTTATTTTTAATACACTAATATGCTGAAGTAAATGAGGTGTAAATTCAGAATTGGCACTATCATGATATTTTTCTTGTATATTCATTATGTTCAAATGTAATAATGTCTAAACACATATAATTATTATATATTTACTAAACAAAACATTGAGTTCCTATAATATTGTTTTAAAATATTTGTTATAACAATTGCAGTAGGTGTCAAAACAGATACTCTTGATGTTTTCTTGTGTAATTCCTGGACTGTTCCCCCCCCCTAAATAATAAATTGCAAACAAAATTACATTCCAGTATTCCTTAAAATTCACTTAAATATGCATCTTTGCTATTCTATATCCAAAGCAAAACAAATCTTGGAATTGATTAATAATATCTTTTTATTAGATGTATTTCCTGCAACTTATCTAAGTTAACAAGGTGGTTATAGTTTTTTGATGAATTGTTTTCTCAACAGTTTGATTGATAATAAAACTGACAAGTTTAAATCACTGCCGATTCAGTAAACACATTGGCGTTGCTAGGGGAAATCTCAGAATGGTACTATAGTGTTGCAGAATTATATGAAGTATTTTATATTACAATTCATCCCTTGTTTGCAAGTAGACAACAAGTCTGTAAAAGTACTTAGAATTCGCAATATGTTATCAAGTAGCTATTGTTTCGCATAGCTGCCATATTCCTGTTGAATACATAATATATGCATTGGTATTCTAAAAGTCGACAACGATTGATTCCAATCGTTGCGAACTTCATGTAGCAGATACTTAAGTACATCTTAATATTCTGCAAGCCCATAAAAGACATTTAGCATAGTTTGGCAAGTTGTAAGTTAAAAAGCCGACAATTACTAAACCACGAGATGACGAAGGTACGTGAGCCAACAGGATGCTCCACCGCATGATTATTCCACATCCAGTGACAAAGCCAGGACGAGTATAAAAGAGGCTACCCCGGAAGATGCCCCAGACTTTTGTCTTTGTGGTGCTACACGACTCCACGATGCTGTTCTGCTCAAAGGGCGTGGTCCTGCAGGTTGTTATCACCTTATGTGAGTAGTCTTGTGTTATTTGTCTGTCTTGGGAATGTCAAGTGTCTAAACAGATATTAGGAAAACATTTTATAAATTCTTTATCAGTGAGCAAAGAAAAGGCTATCTCAATTAGGTTAGGGCTTAAGTGTCACATAAGTTAGGTAGATAATTATTTCACTAGTAATAAGGGAACTTTGTGTTATTAACAATCTTCATATTTTCTTTTAAATATATTTTATTTAGTTTAGTAACATGTGAATTGTTTTATTCCGAAATTCCTCCTAAGAGCACCTATCACTATAAATTGGTGGCAGCGGTGGGATTTATTTATGCAGGTGCTTCTAACGATCACCCGAATCCACGTATTCAAAATCTTAAAGTGAAATCTACGTATTCAAAATCTTAAAGTGATTATGTGTAGGTGTCAAAACTCTAAATTGCTATGTTTAGATGTATTTTTAAATGTGAACGAAAGATAAAACCTGTTACCTTTACGATTGTGTATGTCCACGTCGTTTCTTCCACAAGTGCTCAGGCGTTGCGTAGTGCAGACGGATTTGCTCTTACACTAGTAAAAGAGTTTTTCAGAAAATACACTGAAATAGATTTAGACCTACTAGAACGCCATGAGGGCAAGTTTAAGGGCCTTATTTGTGACTCACGAATAGAACTAGCTTTTAAGGGCAAATTAAAGGGTTTTGCATGTCCTTCTTATAAGATTTATACTCATCATAATGAATATGGAACAGTTTTGTTTGATGTGGAGACAAGAATTTTGAAACGTCACATAGATCCTGGTTGTACTTATGAGTTACTAGAGATCGAGAGGACAGATTTTTTGTATGACTATGCGTCTGGGGAAGTGATCCTAGAGCAGAAAGTGGGTACTCCAGAGGGAAAAAGAGTTTCGATTTATCCCAATGCATCTCGTCCTTATGTTAAGCCTACTAGTATGTCAAGGGAAGTGAGATAGGCATCAAAGATAGAACACAGAAATTGTTGAGGTAGCTACTGTATTGCATTTATTATTATTTTAGTTGGTCTTTCCATTATTTTTTGTTTTGCGGTTGTCACCTGATCTCAGTGACGTGTAACCTTTCCAAGGCGGATAACCTGCATAGGAGCCCAGAATATTTACTGGTGGGGTTGGTTGTGCCGAATATAATTCAATTTGAGGGGCGTCTGAGAGCTCTGATAATTCTTCCTCATCGGTATCGCTCACACCGTAGATGCTCTCTCCACTAAGCTCGCTTTGACTATCGGAATGCTCTTCCTTCTTGGCGGTCCAGTGACGAAACTCACGTGATAGTGGTAGAGAAGGGACAGAATCAGTTCTCACGAGCAGGGGAAGTGGCTCCTCCTGAAAGAAAGAAAATTTTATTAGCTATTAAATTATAATTTTTGCAATCATCATGACTGCTGCTGAGCAGAGACTTAAGGAATTGGAAGACAAATTAGCTCTCCTCACGACAGTTAAAGCTAAAGACGTCAGTCTTGCTGCTGTCATTAAGGAATATACAGGGGATCCTAAGGGGCGACCTGTTAAGGATTTTATTAAAAATATTGAGCAACTGGCTGTAGTAGGTAATTGGACAGCAGATGACCAAGTTAATATAGCCAGAGCAAAATTGGCAGGAACAGCGCGTCAATATTACAGGGGAAATGAGGATCTTAAGACTCCTAAGGTGAAGTGGGAAGACTTTAAGAAAGCTCTTATCGCTAGATTTACAGACAAGCTACCTCCCCAATTTCATTATACGGCGTTACAGGACGCCACACAGAAGTCAGACGAGACAGTAGAAATGTTTGCTGATAGATGCCGTCAGTTATGTCAGAAGACAATTCGAACGGGAGAAAACCCCGCGGAACAGAAAACAATTAATGAAGAGGCTGAAAGGCGTCTACTTGCTGCCTTTATCAATGGGTTAAGGGGCACAATGGGCCAACAGGTTAGATTCCAAATGCCTGAAACATTGGGCGCAGCTATCAGAATAGCCACTACCGTAGAGAACGCAGAGAAACAGCGCGGAAGTTCCGTTCAGCCGGGAAATGAGAGGAAAGTGTTTATCATGCGTAACACTAAGACGTGCTATCGGTGCAATAAGAGAGGCCATATAGCGGCTGATTGTTATCGTAAACCACGTCCTCATGAACAAACGCAATTTAAAGAGGCAGGTCAGGGTATGCACGTGACAACACGCGGCGAGCCTACTTACAAACGCCAGGTCACGTTTAACTCTCATAACACTACTGTTCGCCAGCCAACAGGAGCGGAAGCTAGGCGCGTAACCTTTACAAGAGATTCTCAAGGAGCTAGATGTTTTAAGTGTAATATGCCCGGACATTTGGCTAATCAGTGTAGGTGGCAAAGTCCGTTGGGAAATGCGAGAGGTTTGCCGAGGGGCGGGAAGCCGGCAAATCAGGGTCCATCACGATTCCCGCGTTCTCACTAACATCTACTCATAAGGAGTTATTGATTGATATCAATATTGCTGGGGAAGAACATGAAATGTTAATTGATACTGGAGCTACTTTTTCATGCATAAAAACGTCACTTGGGGATCCAGATTGGGTGTGTACTCCTAGATTTGAGGCAGGTGTTGGAGTTACAGGTCATGAGTTGACAATTGAAGGGGAACAATTCATTAAGTTTACTATTGGTCACATACCTAAGATTATAACGCATAAATTTTGTGTTGCGCCCATTCGATATCATAGTGGAATTATAGGGTTAGACCTTTTACTTAAGTTGGAAGCTGTAATTGATGTCTGCAATGCAAGATTAGGTACCAAGTATGGCTGGGTTGAGTTAAGAGCACCCGTGGTACAGCCACTCTCAGAACTGATCACTCGGAGAGTAGGAACGATCCACATGATGAAGGAAATAGATAATGTAGAAGCCGTAGAGCCAGGTTGGACTGTAATCTTGGCAGAAAATATCAACATTCCAGAAAGGTCAGAAAACCAAGTACTTGCTCGCATTCAAAAAGTTAAAGGTATGCCTTTCCCTAAAGAAGTATATATTGAGCCTGTTGAGTTAGGAATTAAAGGGATTTATATCGCTAGGGTGGTGTCTGCAATATATTGTTTAAATAATGATGAAGAAAATGGTGAAAAGGAATTGCAATGGCTAAGACGAAGCATAATTGAGTTACCAAGAGATTCTAAATATTGTTTAATGAAAATTTTGAACGTAGATCAGAGGGATGTTTCTTTGGAAAAAGGTGCTAAACTAGGGTATGCAGTAGAATTTAGTAAGTTAATGAGCACAGGGAGTACTCCATATAACGAGCCGAAAGAGATAAAAATTCCTATTTGTATAAAGTGTCAAAGATTAGTAGAGGATCCTGAAGAGATTGACAGACATATGAACCCCCTAGAAATTTGGATGCCCACGGCTCGAAGACCGAGGCATGGCGATCTCGGTGGAGTAAGGGGCGCGGTTGAGCCGAGTCAGTGGAAGGGGCACGGTCACATGCTGTGCTCGGCGGGCAATCCCATCTCTGGAGGAGGGATGGAAGGAGGGTGGTTTGTTGGTGAAATGCCAATGGGTCAAAAAGGGCGGCAGCTCGTTCCCTCAAGGGCAAGAAATCGCTGGCCAGCGTCTGTTTTTATGGAAAAGTCTATAGAGCAGGAGCCCAAAATCGCGGGTAGTTATGGGGAAATTCCTAACCATTTCCGGAGTGGGGAGGAACTCCAGGCCTGCGTTGTGAGTAAGTACAAGGGGAAGGTGGAGAAGGTAAGTCCCGTGAGCCCTAGAACCGGTGAACAGGCCATCGGTGGCAATATTAATGATTTGCGACAGAGTGATAATATTAATGACTTACGACAGAGAGATTTATGTGCTTTATGCGAAGAAAGAGAAAACGTAGGAAATTATGTGCATGTTATAAATGTGACCAAACCAATGTTGAAGAAAAAGAGAAGTAGTGAATACCAAAGGCAAAATTTTGAAATGCAACAGCTGTGTGAACTAATAGAGAAAAAGTTAGCTCATTTGCGACAGGAAGATAGGGAAGTTATATCGAAGGTTCTTTATGATTATTTTCCGTTGTTCCTCGATGAACTGTCAGGTGAGCTACCATGTACCAACGTGGTAGAGCACGAAATTGATACAGGGGATGCCAAGCCTATTAGATTAGGACCTTACAGAGTTCCGTTTTCTTTAAAGGGTGAACTAAGAAAACAAATACAAGATTTGTTGGAGAAAAAGGTGATTGAATATACAAAATCTGATTGGGCTAGTCCATGTTTATTTGTACCAAAAAAGGCATTAGATGGGGTGGTGAAATATCGTCTTTGTGTAGATTATAGGCGTTTAAATGCAGTTACTAAGGTACCTACATGGCCAATACCAGATATAAAAGAAAATCTATCCATGCTATCTGGAAACACTTATTTTTCAGTTATTGATATAAGTTCCGCTTATCATGCTATCAAAGTGAAGGAGATTGATAGGCCCAAGACCGCTTTCGTTAGTTGTGAAGGTAGCTATCAATGGATAAGGATGCCATATGGACTTGTATCGGCGCCAATGACCTGGTCAAAGGCCATTGACCTAATAATGGGTAATCTCAAGGGTGTTATTTGCCTAGTATATATGGATGACATTTTAGTCTTTGGAAAAACAATAGAGGATCATGCATATAATTTGATTCAAATCTTTGAGAAATTGCTAGAAGCCAATTTAAAGCCAGGTATAGAAAAGTGTCATTTTGCTCAACCGGAAGTGCTGTATGTCGGCCATATTGTAAGTGCCCAGGGCATAAAGCCAGATCCAAGTAAGGTAGAAGCAATTAAGAAATTAATTCCTCCTACTACAGTGAAACAAGTAAAATCTTTTCTTGGAGCAGTAGGTTACTACAGGGCGTTCATTAATAATTTTTCTGATATGAGTAAACCATTGACACAGCTCACGAAAAAGAATCAAAAATTTGAATGGAATGAAACTACTGAAAAAGCTTTCCAAATGTTGAAACAAGCTTTAACTTCAACTTCAGTTCTAGCCCATCCTGATTTTACATTACCATTCATATTGGCATGCGACGCCTCGAATGTAGGTATATCTGCCATATTGGGGCAAGAGCAAGCAGGGTTGGACAGACCCATTGCATACTGTAGTCGTTTGCTTACCGCTCCCGAGCTTAACTACACTACGACCGAAAAGGAATTACTGAGTGTTGTATTCGGTGTTAAAAAATTTAGAATTTATCTCTTTGGACATAAATTTACTATTTTTACCGATCATAAAGCTCTAACGTGGCTTCTAACTACTAAAGGGCCATTAAATGCAAGAATGACTAGGTGGATGCTCACCTTAAGTGAGTATAATTTTGAAATAAGCCATAAACCAGGAAAACTAAATGTAGTACCTGATGCTTTATCACGCCTGGAGACTGATGCGTCGGCCAGATTACAGGTCCTTGCAGAGGCATCAGTTGCGGCGGAACCTGGTACGACTCCAGCGGAGGCGTCAAAACTTGATGATATTCCTCCGGCGGAGGAGTCGCTAAACTTGTCGGAAGTGTCATCACGGGAGAAGCTGAAAAAGCAACAACAAAGCGATAAATACTGTTTACAACTTATAGAAGAGATGAAGTCAGGTTTGAATAGCTTACTTTTTCAAGATGAGGGTGAAATCTTATACTTAAGGGATGGTGGAATTTCAAAAATCATAATTCCGAAGGAAATGGTTCAAGATGTTATATCTATGCATCACGACACTACTTATAGTGCTCACCAAGGGATTAAAAGAACTCAATCTATCATTGAGTATAGATATTTTTGGCCCACTCTAAGGGAAGATATAAAGACGTATATTCAAAGGTGCAGAACATGTGCATTGCGAAAAGTCACGCGGAAACCCGTTGCACCGTTAGGAATATCTGAAACTGCAACTAGACCGTTCCAAATTATTTCTATTGATATTACGGGACCATTGAATATGACTGCTAAAGGAAATAAATATATAATGACAATTATAGACCATTTTGCAAAATATCCAGAGGCAATACCTATGAAAGATCAACTAGCTAATACCGTAGCCCGTGCTTTAGTTGTGGAAATATTCTGTAGACACGGAGCTCCCGAGAAAATCTTAACAGATCAGGGAACAAACTTTCAATCAGCATTATTCACGGAAATTTGCAAATTATTTCATGTAAAACATGTAAACAGCAGTCCGATGCACCCCCAATCAAATTCTAACATTGAAAGATTTCATAGATATTTAAATGACGCTCTTTCTATTTTAGTAGAGAAGTATAAAGACGATTGGGATAACATGTTGCCTTTTGCTTTATTAGCTTACAGATCAGCTGCTCACACGGTAACTATGTATAGTCCTTTTTATTTATTATATGCCAGAGAGATGAGGTTACCAACAGCCTTAGATCTTGAGCCGAGACACATAGAAACTGAATTAACTTCAGTAGATGAACATGTGGAAATTCTTAAAGAGCGTCTATCAGAGGCGTACAGAAATGTCTATAGTCATTTAGTAGAAGGCAAGCAAAAGCAAAAACAAAATTACGACAAAAAAGCAGTTGAAAGAGAATTCGAAATAGGTGAATTTGTATACTTAGACAAACCTTACCTGTCCAAAGGCGCAAACAGAAAACTGGCGCCAAAGTATTCAGGTCCGTGGGAAATCGTAGGCAAACTGTCACCATTGAATTATAAACTGCGAATAAGGCCAAAGCGTACGATTACAGTGCATATAAACAGGCTGAAACGAAGCTATGCGGAAACCGAGACGATAGAGTCGCTTCCGGGACCCAGATTGATAGCAAGTCCACCCGCAGATATCAGTGTACCGAGAGAAGAAAATATCGAGGTGGTTAGCGAAGAACAATTTAACTTTAGAGAAAATGAAATATATGAGTTCGAAGAAATTAGGGACTCTCCCGAAAGGGACGATGTATTTAGAGATCCTACATGGAGGGCTGGTACCGCAGCAAGTGTTACAAATACCTCTAGGGAAATGCCCTATAACTTAAGGTCTAGAGTTCGATTCCAGGAGAATAACGAAACTAGTTCTATTGGTGAGGCGGCTAGTAATGGAGCTTCTGTTAGTGGGCAACCTAATAATTTTATGAGAAAAATCTAAAATGGAAATATTAAGTAAGAGTAAATTCGACTTTTATCTTGTTTTCAGGTGTAACATGGGCGAAAAGGAAACCGTATTCAGACCCACTCATGCTTCCAAACGAAACACCTATGTCGAAGGGGATTATCTTTGCCTACCAAGAGACTCTCCTTGTAACCGGAAGTAAGTGGACAATCGGTATTGATGTTCCGCTTCGTCACTATAAAACAGCTGTTACCCACATTAATGAGGCTTTCCAACAATTGAAAGAAAAGCGTTCTATTGATAGATCAATACTTATTGACTGGAGTGAAATAGAAAAATTGGAAAAGATATTTAGTTTGTTGCAAACGGAAGTAGAAAATATTGAGCAGTATCTTCCTACATCAAAAGTAAATCCGAGGGAAAAACGCGGATTAATAGATGCAGGGGGATCGGTGGTAAAATTTTTGTTCGGGACTCCCGATCGAGATGAAATAAATCATATCCATAATGAAATTGCCAAAGTAGAAATGGTTGACTCTAAGTTATTACACCTGAGCGAAGAGCAGATTACTTATATCCAGAATTTAAATGAAAAAGTAGAGCATAATACTGACACAGTTAAAAATTTAACAACGGCTTTGGTTGAGGATATTTCAGACATAATAGAGCGAGAGGATGTCACTCAAGAAAACATTTTGGAACTAAAGAAATGGGTGTTGACTGAATTCCGAGTTTCGGTAGCAATACGTGAAATTTCTTTGTTTATTCTAAATTTACAACAACAATTGATGCAGTTACGTGAGGGTTTAGATGTGCTAGCTACAGGAAGGCTTAGCGCCACTATCCTTCCCCCTAAGAATCTTTCGGAAATTCTACGGAAAGTAGTTACTCAGCTACCAATGGGGACATCATTATTAGCAGGTACAGATATGGTTAGCATGCACACTTATTATGAAATGTGTGATGTATATGCCTATTCAATGAAGGATGTAGTAAGATTTATAATCCGAATTCCTCTAAAGGGCGTAGATAGAACTCTTGACTTATACAGGGTGTTACCATTACCCGTATATATAACTGAGATAGGCCACCATGTAACTATAGACACTACCGTGACACACTTGGCAGTATCCAAGGACAGACAACGATACACATTGCTCACTGAATCCATCCTGTCACGATGTAAACATGGCCTTATTTCCATATGTCCCGCCGAATTTGCCCTTTATTCCGCATCCTCACCCACTTGTATTTCCTCACTCTTCTTTGGGCAAGAAACTCATGTGTATAAGTTATGTAAAAGAGTCGTTGTGAGCCCAGATTTTGCTCCAATATGGTACCACGTCAGAACTAAAAGGAAAAATTACTGGGTGTATGCTGTCTCAAAGCCATTAAAACTTGTTAAAACATGCTCTGCTCGCAAGGTTGATTCTACAGCGATGCTGATACTCCATGGTGCCGGTCTCCTGGTGGATGACTTGGACTGCTACTACCACTCCGATCAGATGACACTCCTGCCTGCCATCACCGGGGAAACTCATTGGGGTCTGGAAGACGACTCGATCATCGTTCCTGACATCCCTAGTTTAGTGACAATGGAAGAGTCACAAAACATCACGAGGGCCACATCGAAGCCAATGGATCTACATGTCTTGCACGTAGCACATAGCGAGACACGTACCGATGACAAACCACCGCAGCTGTCGCTCCAGAAGCTCATGAAGGATGTACGTGAGGCACGTGAGTCCTACGAGCAGCAAACTTCAACAACTACTTCAATATGGGCCGGAACAGGTACCTGTCTGCTACTTGCAGGTATGGTTGTTTCTGGTTTTGTCCTTTCCAGATATTGCAACAATGGACGTCGAACTCAAAACTCCAATGGTAAACAGCGGAAGTTACAGTACTCGGATGTGGCTAGTACAACCGATGAACTGACTGAGGAAGTGAATGAACTGACCGTGGGAACAGGTAGTGAAACTAATCAAAAGAGTGATATGAAAAGAGAAACAGTTTACTTTGCTTAAACACATGCAACTTGAACTCAAGCAAATCAAAATGAACAATTTACACATGTCAAAGTAAAGATTATTTGGCTAATTACAAAACATTCACATTGTACTTACCTTATGTAATATGTAAGATTTTAGTGTTAGAATAGGATGAGATAGCCAGTTGTTTTAAAAATCTGAAACAAACTTAATTATGATTAATTCTTAAAGTTCGCTCATAACCAATTTGCTCACAAGTTACAAAAATATTCAAGTCTGTACTTACTGTTGTTGAATTTCTCATTGGGGGATCACCCCAATGCTTCATTTAAGCTGGGGAGGATATAGTGTTGCAGAATTATATGAAGTATTTTATATTACAATTCATCCCTTGTTTGCAAGTAGACAACAAGTCTGTAAAAGTACTTAGAATTCGCAATATGTTATCAAGTAGCTATTGTTTCGCATAGCTGCCATATTCCTGTTGAATACATAATATATGCATTGGTATTCTAAAAGTCGACAACGATTGATTCCAATCGTTGCGAACTTCATGTAGCAGATACTTAAGTACATCTTAATATTCTGCAAGCCCATAAAAGACATTTAGCATAGTTTGGCAAGTTGTAAGTTAAAAAGCCGACAATTACTAAACCACGAGATGACGAAGGTACGTGAGCCAACAGGATGCTCCACCGCATGATTATTCCACATCCAGTGACAAAGCCAGGACGAGTATAAAAGAGGCTACCCCGGAAGATGCCCCAGACTTTTGTCTTTGTGGTGCTACACGACTCCACGATGCTGTTCTGCTCAAAGGGCGTGGTCCTGCAGGTTGTTATCACCTTATGTGAGTAGTCTTGTGTTATTTGTCTGTCTTGGGAATGTCAAGTGTCTAAACAGATATTAGGAAAACATTTTATAAATTCTTTATCAGTGAGCAAAGAAAAGGCTATCTCAATTAGGTTAGGGCTTAAGTGTCACATAAGTTAGGTAGATAATTATTTCACTAGTAATAAGGGAACTTTGTGTTATTAACAATCGTCATATTTTCTTTTAAATATATTTTATTTAGTTTAGTAACATGTGAATTGTTTTATTCCGAAATTCCTCCTAAGAGCACCTATCACTATAGTACATAAGTAAAGTGTAAAACGTATCTTAACTCTAGAAAATGGTAAAACCCTTGTCAGTGAATTATAAATTTACACAAAATCGTAAATAACATACACATACATACATTCCCTAATATGTAAATAAATTATTAGCATTAATATACCCTTTCTAAACCATATAAATTACTCAGGAGGTGCTTTTCCCTCATACTGGAAAATGTGTGCTTTAAGACTTAAAGAGTTGTTGCATTTTGATATTATATGTTATAACTAAATGCTTTCATATTATTGATTCTCTACTGCAAGATTTTATACATATCTGCAAGTATCATACAGTACCAATATAGGAAACTCGGATAATTAAACATAGGAATAGCTGACAACATGCAGCAGTGTCACCACCTAGAATAGCTGCCTGGGCTACACACATCAGCTGATTTAAAATAACACAAATGATACCATGACACTCGTGATTGCTATTAAAAGTGAATCTAGTATGCCAATTTATGTGTTTTGCTTTCAGTGCAAGTCACAAACAAGGATGCAAGACTTTATAAGCCATTTGGATTGAATTAACCCTTACAGTCTATACAATATAATTGTTTATATTAGCATACATTAGTGTTTATATAGGTAAACCATAAACTAACATGGTCTATGACCATATTAGTTTATATTTAAGACCTACATTAGTGTGGAGAGTGTCAACTCCAATTATTAATTATAAGATACGCTCTGAAGCTCAATGTAAGATCATTCGTATGTTTACTGGCGCTGCTGAATAAAATTAATTTTAAAAATTGCTTTGTGCTGAAAATATGAATACGAAGAAATGTCAATGCGTATTTCAGAGAAAAGTCAACCTTAATCCAGAGAATCTGCAAAAGCTTAGAAAAGCTGAAATAGAACTGTATTATTCAAGCCACGCTTAAAATACAAGACTATGAGATTTTACTTTACTCTGCTTCTCAGCACCCTGCAAGCATTCCTGAATTAAACTGCTGTAAGGCTTTCATCCATTTTTGAACCTGACAGAATGCATAAACAAACTTGGCTGATAATTTCCATTTAGTTTTATGTAAAGTTTTGTTTAACTATGTTGTTCAGAAACTGTTTAGAGATTTTCAGATATACATAGTTTTATCTCCAGCACCACAGTAAGTTAAGTTTCTGAGTGCACAAAAGATTTTGATCCTCATATGTGTGTGGCACACTATGAGATGGAATAAAAACAGTTATCTGGCAGGAAAGAAATTCAGAAATTGTTTGAACACAAAATAATTAACATAAAACCTCATTAAAGTAAATACGAGTCACCCTATGTTATTGTATGTATAATACGAAATAAGATATAACATGTTGGCATAATTTCACCCCTTCCTGAAAAATGCAGATTGTTTTATTAATGAGGATTTGTGTACATGATTTTTTTATTTATTTGCTTTATTTTCATTGTATGCTTTTCTATTTGTAAATCTAAGGAAATGTAACCTCATGGGGATGCACTTGTTATGCTTTATGACTGTACTTACCTTGAGGAAATCGAAAGAAAAACACCATTCCTTTTCCAACTATACTTCTAGTATTAAAATACTGCACACACCTTCCCCTCCTTGAAGATCTCATTGCTTAAATTTCTACAAAGAAAACCTGAGCACCTAATTCTCTACACAGCTAGTTGTGCTAGGAACATTAGGATTCCCTGTCTATGCTTTTTTTTATCAAGTTTCCTGTATTAGTACTGTATGTTATTTGGCATAGGTATCATTTGTAGTATGTTGATATCACAGCTGTTATAATATACACTATGTGATAAAAAGTAGCCGGAAATACCCACAGACATAGGTTTTTTATCTTAGGTGCATTGTGCTGCCACCAACTGCCTAGTACTCATTCCCGACCTCAGTGGTCATTAGACATCGTGAAACAGCAGAATGGGACGCTCCGTGGAATCCATGGACTTTGAACGTGGTCAGGTGATTGGGTGTCACTTGTGTCAGAAGTCTGTATGCGAGATTTCCACACTCCTAAACATCCCTAGGTCCACTGTTTCTGATGTGATAGTGAAGGAACATGTACAGTACAAAAGCGTACAGGTTGACCTCGTCTGTTGAATGATAGAGACCGCCGACATTTGAAGGGGGTCATAAAGACTAATAGGTAGACGTCTATCCAGACCATCACACAGGAATTCCAAACTGCATCAGGATCCACTTCAAATACTATGACAGACGTGAGGTGGGAAACCTTGGATTCCATGGTCGAACGGCTGCTCATAAGCCACACAACACACAGGAAAATGCCAAATGACGCCTCGCATGGTGTAAGAAGCGTCAACATTACACGATTGAACAGTGGCAAAACGTGTGAAGTGACGAGTCACGGTACACAATTTGGCGATCCGATGGCAGGGTGTGGGTATGGCAAATGCCCGGTGAGCGTCATCTGCCAGCGTGTGTAGTACCTACAGTGAAATTCGGCGGTGGTGGTGTTATGGTGTCGTGTTTTTCCTGGAGGGAGTGTACATTCATGAGTTGCAGTCGCAGTGTGGTAAGGAGTGTTTTTCCCTCATACTGAAAAATATTTTTTTTAAAATTATGAGTGTTTGCACTTTCAGTATTATATGTTATAAGTAAACCATTTCATATTATTGATTCCCTACTTCAAGGTATTGTACATATAGGCATATATTTAGTAAGTGCAGTGTTGGTATCATGGCTTTTATAATCACAGATTTATATAACAGCTGGATCACTTACCTTGTACCAGAATGCGAGCCGCCCGGAGAGCCTCTTTCCGCGCATTCACTGCTTGCTCGAGCTATCTGCTGATGACGTCACATGGAAGATGGTTGACACCGCTGCTCACATGTGCAAGCTCAGGTTTTACGATATAATTCAAATCTCGTCATGTTGTCTGACATGGTATGGTCACACCAGGCCCATTTATGTGTAAAGAATTCTCATTGTGTCACATTTGAAATAGAAAAAGAAAAATAATGCGAGAAAGCATAATCCTCCAGCTGATGTGTGTTAAACAATTGTAACACGTTCTTTTATATAATTTTTCAACATTTAGAGTATAATTGCAATGCATTTCTTACAAAAGATATAAAGTATCATTGCCTTTTAAACACGTAATAAACGAAGACGGAAAAGAAAATTATATTATTTTTATTGTTGTATTAAAATAAAGCAGAACTTTCAGATAAAAGGTTAAGCATTATTTCTGCAATTTGACTATCTCTGCTACTTAATTAGAGGAAATATTATATTCCACCCAAAATTTCTATACGAAGATTTCACCGGAAATACATGTTTTTAGACGTCTTGAATCCAAAACTCACATTTTTAGAACAAGGTCTGTTATTTGTGTGCGTGTGAACAGCATAACTCAGAAACGAAAAGTCACCTAAATATCAAACCTGGAACTTAAGTTCAGCATCTTCCAAGGATGCGACACAAAAATTTTGAAGATGATCTTGCACCCTAAACTACCCTTTGCATGGAAAGACATCCATTACATTTACTTTCTCAAAAATAACTGAAACAATACCATATGTTTAAGACATTTGCACGATAAATGATTTATGTATACCTATAATTTGCTGCAAATAAACTGAATTACTCTTCATTTGAATGACTTGTATAATTAGATAAACCTTAAGAGATTAAAAACTTGCTGCACAAAAAGCGTAGAACTCGTTAAGGCACACAACTTGTGCCAAATAAACATTGTGGCATTAACCATTTCCGAGATGTGTGTTATCTGAATGTTCAAATACTTAGTTGTTTTAGGTGGTAAGTCTCTGTTCGCCATCCCCCCCCCCGTGGTCTTGCAAAGAGCATGGAAATTAAAAGCAATCACATTGCGACACACTTCATAAAAATTTCACTATCTCTCTAGCCTACTGAATTCTTCTTATACCTAAAACTAAATGTGTAGTGAAAACAAAAACAGTACTGTTTTTGATCAAAGTGCATTTCTATTAAGAAGAATAAACTTCTATATGAATAATTTGTAGGGGAGAGAGCAAAAAAAGCCATGTGAATGTAGCAAATTAGATTTTTATAATTGCAATATATGGTATGCATATTTACATACTTTAAACAGCTATAAATAATGTTGGTTATAGAGGTTATGCATTTCCATAGAAGACCGCAGTGATCAAAGTAAGCTACGAGGGTAATCCAGAAAGTCCCAGACGATTTGAAATAAACAACAAATGCAAATATCAACGTTTATTATCTACATTTGAAAGGAATACACTTAAGCTATTTTTCTACATGATCGCCATTCAAATTGCATTTATCATACCGTGGCACAAGTTTTTCAATACCCTCTCTGTAGAAATCTGCTGCCTGCTACTTCAACCACTGGTTTACACTGGCATGCCTTTCAGCGTCAGTATCAAAGCGTTGTGTACCGAGCCATTACTTCATCGCTGGGAAGAGGTGGTAGTCACTGCGCCATATCTGGGCTGTATTGTGGATGGTCGAACACCTCCCATCCAAAACCATCGAAGAGTGTTCGGGTACGATTGGCCGTGTGTGTGGGCGTGCATTTCGTGAAGAAACAACACTTTGGTGCTAAGTTTTCCCCGACGCTTTTGTATGGCATGCCTTAACTTTCTTAGTGTTTCACAATACCTCTCTGAAGTTATTGTTGATCCATGTTCCAGAAACTCAACGAGAAACACTCCCTTAGTCCCAAAACACAATAGCCATGACCTTTCTTGCTGACAGCGTTTGCAAACACTTTCTTGGGAGAATGTGTGTGTCCCCATTCCATCGACTGCTGTTTTGTTTCAAAATTGATATGCTTCACCTAAGTCTCGTCCCCGGTTACGATACGATCGAGTAAAGCGTTACCATATTTGTTGAAATCTTGGAGGAAGGTCAGTGCTGCAGCCAGTCTCTGGTCTTCCGTTAGTATTCGGAACCCACCTAACACAAAAGTTGTGGTAACCAAGCTTCTCCATCTCAATTTGGTGCACCAAACTCCGTAAATTTTGGGGAAAATGTTCCGAAAGTTCTGTAATAATCGTGAAACGACGATTTTCACAAATTTTGTCATTGATTTGCATTGACAGTTCATCAGTCATAAGGCTAGGCCTACCACTGCGATCTTCGTCGTGAAACTGGTACGGCCATTTTTAAAATGAATGCACCATTGCCTGACTCGACTTTCACTCATTCCCTGCCCGTAAACATCACAAAGTTGACGACAAATTTCAATTTGTTTGTTCTATTTAGCCAACAAGAATCTAATCATAGACCGCACTTCACAACTGGCGGGATTTTCTATTGCAGCGCACGTTTTAACAACTCAGAGAGCACAATAAGGAAGGCACAGTCCTCACGCTACCACAGCTGGATGCGTACTGAATGTAGGAACGTTCTGTCACCAAGATGGGGGCTCTAGCTCTACTCATCGACACGATAGGCCAAAACGTCTGGGACTTTCTTTACTGCCCTCGTATATAGAAAATACTTAATTTGAGGTTGTAAAATAATGTAATTTTATTGCGGATTGCACTTTCTAGTTGAATACCACCACAATGAAATAAGAGCTGAAGCTTTCCTGGGGACGAACATACTCTAGACGCTCTTGGTCTTTAAGCCAGATGAGGTGATATTGGTACATCACCAATAACACCACACAAACAACAGGTGATGTACCAACATCAGCTCACCTGACTTAAAGCCCGGGAACGTCTACAGTACCATCACAATGTTAAATCATTACAATGATAATCTCATTAGCATGGACCAAGTGTTAGTTTTCCTCAAAATAGCAAATATTTCTTTTTTTCGGATTTTAAAAGAGCACTTGCTTAGGCATGCAAGAAGGCCATTAGCCTCTTTGTCAATGTTATACTTGAATTTCCACACGGCTTGGGATTTATGGCGATATACGTATTGCCCTAAGGCAAAGCTAATGTTATAGCAGTTCGCTTTCTTTTGTCTTTCTGTTGGACTTCTTAAAAGTTTTAGAAACATTATGACTAAGTCCCTGTCCATTTAAAACAGCAAGAACAGGGGTCATAAAACCTGCCAATTTGCCCTAAGAATGCAACTTGTTGCATGTGTTCATGCACTAACTTCTAAGATGGCATATTCCCTATTTTCTGAAGAAAAAAAATCTTATGTCACTATTTTTTTCTGTGATGCGTTGTACTGGCCAATCACGAACATCAGTTTTGTGCCCCAGCACAGGTGCAAGTGCATGCTCATCAAACAACAATACTCTTTCCGATTACTTAGTAGTTGGTTTAGCTGTGGTTTTTGTATTTGGAAATACAGGTGTGGTGTGCATTCGTGTTCAAAATGAACGTTTCAAAAAAAAAGTTAACTGTGCTTAAAGAAATAATTCGTTACTTTTTATGTTGGTAATAGTTTTGGTGATGATGAAATTGGTTTCTAAGTAGTAGAATGTATTGTCGAAAGTTTCATATGCATTTTCAGTTAAAGTATGTTTTATAACATTTGTCAATGCATTATGTTACACTTCCTTAATTACTGCTTAATCATTTACACAATGGATATGCTAATCCGTACCTTAAGTTGTATATGTTAAAACGGGTTTAAACCATTCACTTTCAATTACTATTCAAAGAGCTCGCGTGCTCCACCTTCTCAGGCGCGCAGCCAATGAGAACGAAATGATCGAGTGGCCAACCTTCCAATATTCGAGTTACCTAGCGAGTCGCCACCAGTTAGCTTTGCTACCATAGTGAATGGATCCATCAGGGAATGTCATAGTGAATCGTATAGTCACATGTGGTTTAAGACATTGCAATACAACGTTTCGGGCAACGCTTTAATAAACAAATATACACAGTTAAGACTAATAATAAGAATTACTACTATACGGGCTTGTAGGCTGTGGTCTAGAAGGCATCGTGGATACCGACGTTTCGCCAAGTATAGCACTTGGCATCTCAGCCTCAATAGGTTCAATATCTCCCAGAGATGCTACATGAAGGTTTTCAAGAAAATCCCCCACCCCAAATTATTCTTTACATGGAAAATTTTTCGAAAATTTTAATTTTCTCAAAAATGGCTCTAAAATTTTGATTAAAATATATATTTAAGATATTTTCATGACAAATGAAATGTATATCTCGAATTTTCTGGGGATGTCTCCAAAAGTATTCTTCATTTTGAACGACTTTTGCATAACTGGTAAACCATAAGAGATAGCCAAATTTTACTACACAAAAAATGTAGATCGCGTAAAATACACAACTTATGTTATACACATTTTTTTGTTGTTGAGTGAACCATATTCCAGATATTGCTTGTTATTCCCTTAAATTTTCCAATACTTATACTTTTTCTCAAATTCGTTATTCATTTTTACTTTTTCTAATACGTATAGTAAGTAGGGGGAAGTATTGTATTCCACTCAAAAATTTTATACCGAGATTTCACCGGAAATATATGTTTTGAGACCCCCTGAATCCAAAAAAGCATTTTTGGAAACATGTCCCTGTGTGTGCCTTTGTACAGCATAACTCAAAAACGAACAGTCGGATAAACACCAAACTTGGTATTTAGGTTCAGTATCTTCCAGAGATGCGACGCGAAGGTTATCAAGAAAATTCCCCTCCCCAGATTACCCTTTACATGGAGCATTTTTCGAAAATTTTATTGTTCTCAAAAATGGCTCTAACGATTTTGATTAAAGTATGATATGTTTAAGATATTTTCATGACAAATAAAATGTATATCTCGAATTTTCTGGGAATGTCTCCAAAAGTATTCTTCATTGTGAACGACTTTTGCATAACTGGTAAACCCATAAGAGATAGACAAAATTTTACTACACAAAAAATGTAGATCACATTAAAATACACAATTTATGTCATATACATTTTTTTGTTGAGTGAACCATTTTCGAGATATTGCTTGATATTTCCTTAATTTTCCAATACTTATACTTTTCTCAAATTCGTTATTTTTTGTCCTGGTAATGCAAAGAGAATGGAATACTCCACATAACAACCAGCTCTTAAAATATTTGAGAATCGCTTAAAGCCTAGCAATTCCCCTTGCATCTGCAAGAAAATTAGCAATAAGATTGACATCTCGATTGACAGGAAGCAAATGGAGAATAAGCGTTTGTAAAAATAGTTTGTACAAGAGTAGAGAAAGGCATGTGAGTGTAGCACAACATATTTTTTTATTTTCAGGGGGCCTCAAAACATATATTTCCGGTGAAATCTCGGTATAGAATTTTTGAGTGAAATACAATACTTCCCCTACTTGCTATACGTAGTAGAGAAAGTAATTAAGTAATTACCTGTCATAGTTGGTGTTCTATATATAATAAACAGTTTTTGGGCCTCATGTTTGAAGTTTGAATTGGCTCCTGCATTACAGGCAGAAATAAATATGCAAGTGGGACTTTAGATTAGCACAGAATTAATGTGCGGTATTAATGGGGTGCATATTCTTCAATTACCACAGTACTTGTTTCCCTTTAACAAATTTTATTAACCTCACTGGTTCAAATCACAGACCTTCCCATTCAGTATTCTTCGTATTTTTATTATTGTTTTCTAAACTACATACTTAGTAAGTAGAAATGACATTATATTCCACCCATATCTCCATACCGAGAATAAAAACAATCATTTTTGGAAAACATCGGTATGTGAATCTGTAGGCTCAAAAATGAAAAGGCAGCTAAGTATCAAACTTGGCATTTAAACTCGGTATCTTCCAAGGATACGACACAAAGATTTTCAATTAAACCCCCACCACCAACTATCCTTTCCATGGAACATTTTTTGAAAATTTTTATTTAATAAAAAATTGCTCTAACGATTTTTATTATTATACCATATATTCAAAATATTTACATGACAAATAAAATATATAATTTGAATTTTCTCTGACAGTCCGTGAAGTCCTCTTCATATCAGAAGGAGTTTATATAATCTTGTATAACTGGTAAACGTTAAGCGTTAGACGAAAACATACTACACAAAAGTCTAGATCACTTTAAAACATAATGTATTTAAAATACGTGTTTTTGTGGCATAAGCCATCTCTGAGATACTGTGGTTAATGGTTCAAATTGTTCATTACTTCGTCGTTCTCTTAAAGTCCTATCAACATTCAGTTGTTTCTTGCGATTGCATGGAAACAATATGGAATTTTAAGGCCAGTATATAGCGTCCAGTTCCTAAACATTCGACTATCGCTGTTCTCTTTAAAAATGTATTAGACAGCAAAATAATATTTAGTAATCTTTAGCTTGTATACCCGCTAATAAATGATAGAGGGTAGAGAAAATCGTGTGAATATATCTCATAATTTTTCAACCGGTTGAGGTGGAAAGTTGAGTATAGAAGGGAAGTTCACTTTCGTTTAAGAACTTTATATTTTCTTCCCTAGGTCTCAGCGTGTAGTAGTCATTTATAAAATGACTTATAAAGGCTACTGTATCTTCAGGGTTTCCAGTTTTCCCTTCGAAAAATAAATTGAGTTTAATTTATGGACGCTCTCTAACTACTATGGTTCGTAGCATCCCACCTATATTGAGTGTGAAAGACTGGAAATCATGTGGTGCTTACCATGCTAGCTTCGAGGTCGCGGGTTCCGGAGGGCAATGAATTTTTTTCGGGAGCAAAAATCCTTAGCATGGCTTCCTTCGGAAGGGAAGTAAAGTTGGTGGTCCCGTGTCGTAGATTTACGCTAAGGACCACAGAAGTTAAAGAGCGTCCATAAATAAAATTTGATTTAATTTTGGAAATTTTGCTCGGTGTCAGACCTGGAGGTTTTTCACACGCCATAAATCTACAACACGGGACCACTGGCTTTGCTTTCTTTCCGAAGGAAGCCATGCTAAAGATTTTTATCCCTGAAAAAAATCCATTATCCTCTGCTGGGTTTGAACCCACGACCTCTGGAACAAGATGGTACCCCTAGACCACGGAGGACGACGACGTTCTCCCTTCGAACAGCTTTAATCCACTTATCTAATACACAGTCTTGCATTTAAACCTATTTAAATTTTAAAATTGCATACAATCTGCTAAATATGCGTGTATCATGTTTCAAATTAATTATTTAAAGTTATACTGATACAGTGAAGCGTATGCCATTTTAATGGATGCAGAATCTGTGATGTTTACGTACCTGTGAAAACTTATGTTTTTCTCCTCAGACCTTTGGGTGTTATTACAAGCATACGCAACACAGTGTATTTTCATGATTTGACCTAAAATTCCCTTAAAATACACTACAATCATATCTCTCCACAATGGAATCTACATGTTCACCATGGCCATTTGTAGACACCGGTTTCATTTCATTCACAAGAAGTCTGTTTAACTTTCTATCCAGTAACTACTCCTCAGCCTCCATGGTTATAACGTTGCCTTCAATATACATAAAGCCTTCGGAGTTTCTTTTTGGAACCGTAACTAGCACCTCGCCAATAGTTGCCACACTGATACTAGATGTTATTATATATCCCTGTACTTTATTATGCTTTAAATGCCATAGTACTGGATTCTTTACTTTATTTCGAAAAAAGAGACATAACAGTGAAAGTGTGCAGGTTGTTTATATGTATTCTAGAATAATTGACGTCAAATATACCCTTAGACAATTAAGTTATATATTTATAAATTATATATATCATAATATGGAATTTTCATTACTGGTGCATCTGGACTTTCGTTTTAATTACTTTTCTTAAATATCTGTATAATATAATTAACGTTAGGAAACGTAAATTTGTGAATGGAAAGAATGTGCAATACTCGCCTGCACGTTTAGAGCTTCAAGACTTTCCTACTTAAAGGCTTATAATTCAGTCATTTTGCCAATGGTGCTTTCTTAACACTTTTCTTGCAACGCTATCCAAAAGTGGGTTCAACAGTTGTAGCGTTTCTCCCCGCTACTTCGTTGTGGGTATCTTACCTGCGTCGTACGTGTAGTCTTCAGGACTCGAAATCGCCGATATCATTCAGGAAGCACTTATCGTCGTAGCAATTCAGGGTCAACTGTCCACGAAATTCCCTACTGTTATTTTCAGGGTAGGACTGCGGGAGTGGTGACACTGGGATATTCATTCATTCATTATCTGTTTACCCTCCTCTTATGTAGGACTTACACCCCCCAGGACTTACAGGCGGGTGCCTGGGGTCAGAGGCCCGTCGAGGAGCAGACACTCATGGATCAGACAGAACATCCAGGATGGGTGATCAGCCCGATGCCTGGTCGGGGATGAAGGAAGTAGATGAAGCGAAATGTTGGTGAAATGGATGAAAGGAAAGGTGATGATGGAGCAGTTGGTGGAATGAATGGCGGGGGAAACCGGAGATCCCGGAGAAAACTCGCCCAGACGCCGCTTCGTCACTGGGATATTCTCTTCAAAGAAACACTGTTTTCATTTTTCTCACCCTTTGTGCTAGAAATCCTGCAAGATTCTTGGTATTCCTTAACACTTGTGGTTCTTTTAGCACTGTCTTCCCACTAAGGTTTGCTCCGGCTAGTTATTTAATATCTCGGTGCTCTATCACCGTTCTTTAGATCCGAGCGAACTTAAAGTACTCACTTACCTAACATTAACTCGTTTATGAGCTTGGATATTATGTCGAATAATACTGTTAGCATATTATATAAATGTTTCACCTACATCACTTTATAATTGCATAATTACGCGGCGCTTAGCAAATTTCGGAACTTAGCGTCCTTTTCTGACCCGGAGTGCTACGTGTTACCTTAACGAAGAATCATGACAAACTGTCCTAATTCCACACTCGCGTTTACCTATATCAGTCAATGCTCGCCTCCAAAGTTTGTACATGTCACTGCGTCTTCCTATCTTTCCATTGGTTCCAATGCTTATCCTCTACATTTATTGGTTCCGTAGTTGAAACTTCAAAGCCTAACTGTAAGAAAAGTCCGTTGCCTCATAGCGTCTGTTTACTCTTAAAACTTGCCTCATCCCCACGAAGTACAAAAGAAGCTTTCGAATTTTATGGCCCCCACGCTCGGAAAACATAATAGACAGTCTCAACGAAGCTACTCCTATTTTGCCTAAATCTTGTAGTTTTTCTTAGGCAATTACACCTTTATTTATTTAAAAATATTATTGAAACTTAAAGCATATTTACAGCTTCAGAAGCGCTTTCGATTGATGCAGTTTTGAATCCGATTACTTTAATATTATGGAAAATTATCAATAGTTACTAAATTGTAATTATTACAGAGTTCCTTTGTGTGTATGTGTAATGAGGCGGAAATATCGCTACATAGTTTTGTTAGCAAAACAAGTCAGAGTGTCTCATTGTCGCATTTAGAACACTTAAGCTCTTTCGCGAACCTTGACTTAAAATAGTGCAGGAGCGACCCTCTTACATTTATGTTAGTCAAGAAGTATTCAAATTCTGCCTGAACTCCCGCCTCTACTTTGACGGAAAAATGTCAACTGCAGTTTCTATTGACTCATCAGTTGCAGAGAGGGGTAAAGTCCGAGGCTACTTTCATGAAACTCAAAGGAAGCTTTGCGGTAATTTATTTTCTGTGTGGATTTTCACTTTTTGTTTGCTTATATGTTGGATATCCTCGGACACAATTGTTGGGATAGAATGGAGAAAGAGTCTTCTATTCTTAGTCGGAATACTAAAACAGCTATCTACAAAATGCTGGCTGCATTCTCCGACACTTGAAATGCTTCCAAATGCCGTTTTCTTTTCTGCTCCCTGATGTGGTATAGTTTTTAGTGTTTTGATGGAAATTTATTAAGTGTGACGCTAATCACATTGTGTCTGCGATTTTACAAAATGGAATGCAACAACACACCATTATTATTTCTTTTCGGATCAGTCGTTTAATGACTGTTTGTTAGCAAAGTCCTGTAATGAATACTGAGAAGCAAAATTATATCACTCCGCGAAGAACAAAAAACTCACATTATTAAATATCTAGAGACGTACTCTTTATTATATACGGGGAACCCTTTTTAATTTGCACGAACAGAAATTCGTGCGTTTGCTGACGACAGTAATGGTAACGCATATTAAGATCTATGAGAAACCCTAAATCAAATGTAACATATTATGAACTTAAATATAAATGATCTTGTATTTTCACACCAGTTCCGAAAGAAAAGCAAACATTCACCACAAAAAATATCACTCTTAAAAACTTTGTAGGCAATGATTAAGCACACAGGACTTGTATAACTTAGGGATTTAACATAATATTTAATGGCAGAACTTTGGCAAGCGGCAGAGGCGTGTAGGCATTCAAATGCCTTTATAATAATGTTAGTAAAGTGCAAAATATAGATTGAGTATATAAATTTCTATTTGTCATAGTTGTGTTACTACGCTTCAGTGTGGACTATACTAACGTGTTACCCGAAACGACTGTTTTCCCTTACCCGAATTGATTTTACTCTGGACAGTTTTGCTGCTGCCCAGTGGTTCTCGACCTCGTAGCTGAAATTGGAATATTGGCAAGTGGCCCTTTATCACTTAGAAAAGGAAAAGACCGCACTCTAGAGAGGCCAAAGGCGTTGGCAGTTTACGGTTTTGCCTTTGGTCTCCGTAACGCACCAGCCACTTTCCAGCGCCTGATGAAATCCGTGATGAGAGGATTGATTTACGACGCCTGCCGGCTGCACTTAGACATCATCGTCATTGGCAGCACTTTCGAAGATCATCTAGAGAACCTGACCGAAGTATTGCAGAGACTGCCAGCAGCTAACCTAAAACTGAATACGAGGAAGTGTCAAATCTTCTGCAAGAAGGTTAACTACTAGAGCAACATAGTCTCACCAACTGGGGTGACCACGGACACCGAGAAATCTCGGGATGAGAGCTCGCCGGAAAGTTAGAGAGAGTTGCGCAGTTTTCTGGGTCTGTGCAGCTACTACAGGCCGTTTGTCAGAGCCTTCTCCAACATCGCGAAGCCCCTCGCTCGTTTGACGGAAGAACACCGTCCTTACGTGTGGACAGAGGAGACCAAGATTGCGTTCCAGACGCTCAAGTCAGCCCTTTGAAATGCGCCTGTTTTGGGATTTCCACAACCGGGTGACGACTTTATCGTGGACACCGACGCCAGCGACAGTGGTGTTGGAAGGCTGCTATCTCAGATCCAAAAAAATTAAATTGAGTTTTATTTATGGACCCTTTGTAACTACTGTAGTCCTTAGCGAAACATTCTATATTGGGCCTGAAATGCCGGTAATTTCGCTCAGAGGCCTCTTTATCGGATTTGAGGTTCCGTTACGTGTCGTAAATCTACAACACGGGACCAGCGGCCTTACTTCCCTTCCGAAGGAAGCCATGCTAAGGGTTTTTACGCCCGAAGAAAATCCATCGCCCTCAGCCGGATTTTAACACACGACCTAGGGAACTAGAGGCTAATTTGACAACCAGTACACCATGGAGGACTACATCTCAGGTCCAGGATAAGCAGGAGCATACTACAGTAAGGCGCTCTCGAATGCAGAAAAGAGCTACTGCGTTACTCGACGGGAGCTCTTGGCAATTGTGACGGCGCTGTAACACTTCCATATGCACATCTACGGTCAGCCATTGCACCTGAGGTCTGATCACTCCGCCCTCACCTGGCTATTGAGCTTTAAGAACCTGGAGTGTCAGACATCCCGTAGTGTCCAGGGGATTCAGAAATGTAACTTTATATCAGAACATCGGAGGAGCAGGAGCCACTCCAATGCGGATGCCATATCAAGAATACTCTGCCCGGAAGAGTGCGGTTATTGCACTAGAGTGAAGGAGAAGCAGTGTGCCGCAGCTTTTCGTGTCATTTCGGTGGTGCCTGCAGATGGATATAGCACAGGCCTGATGAGGGGGAAGCTGTCGGACACCGACTTGGGACCGCTCCTGAGAGCAGTGCAGGCAGGGACTAGGCCGATCTGGGAGGACATCTCCTTCAGAAGTAGTAGGTATAAGTCCTACTGTGTTCTTTGTGACTCAGAGAAAACCGAGGAGGGTGTATTCAGAGTACGGGAGTCACCTGATGCGACGACCAGGAGAGAGCAATTGGTACTTCCTCGATGTAAGGTGTCGGAAGTTCTGGAGCAGGAACATGCGGGGGCTTTGGGAGGACATCTTGGACCCAACCGAACGAATGACAAGCTCCGACAAAGGTACTATTTGTTAAAACTACGGGCGAACGCTGAGGTGACGCCACCAATATCATGTGTGTGCGGCAAGTCATGACCCATAAAATAGAAGCCGGGGTCTCCTGCAGGAGTACAACGTGGGAACACCATTCTAACTCGTCGCCATCTATACATTCCGTGTCCGACAGGGAAAACAAGATCTGTGGTCATGGACTACACCAAGTGTCTGGGGATGTACCTCATTCCTAACCAGGAGGCCAAAACGACCATGGACTGCCTAGTGGAAGAGGTGATCTGCCGGTTTGGGGTGCTGTTAGAGCTGCACAGCGATCAGGACACAAAATTCGAGTCGAACCTGATGAGCGAAATACTGGAGATATTTGGAGTGCACAAAACGCGTACAATGCCTCACCTTCCGCGGTCCGACGGCATGGTTGAGAGGTACATTAGGACTCCAGAAGAGCAAATGAGGAAGGTCGTGGACAATCACCAGAGGGACTGGAATATTAGGGTACCGCTTTTCTTGCTGGCCTACTGCTCGTCGATTCACGACACCACTGATTTGACACCAGCTAGCTTAGTCCTCGGCAGAGAGCTGCGACTTCCATGCGATCTGTTGATTGGGAGCTCACCAGTGGAACAACCAGCAATTGACTATGGAGAAACTCTGGATCGTCTTCATGTCATGCACGAAATGGTCATTCAACACTTCCAGGTAGCGCGTGACCAAATTAACACCTGTTTCGAACGCTAGGTCAACATCCAAGGTTTCCAGCATGGTAATTTGCTGCGGGTGTATCGCTCTACCCGGACCAAGGGGCGCTGTCCCAAGCTCCAACAACCATGGCAAGGACCGTACTGCGTGGTGAGGAGGATCAAGATGTCTATTGCATCCAGAAGATGCTGGTGGTACACCTAGGCCATCTAGCCACTTACGACAGGGCTGGTCGAGACGAGCAGCTCTGAGGAGGGAGCAGTGTGAATGCGCGCGCTAAGTTCATACTAAGTGCGGGCACCTGCCGGCCTGTCTACCTGGCTCAGGTTAGGCTAATGGCCTGTCTCTCTTTAGAACAATAGGTGGTCGTCCTCCGTGGTCTAGAGGTACCATCATAGCCTCTGAATTCCGGGGTCACGTGTTCAAACTCGACGGAAAGCAATTCTCCTTAGCATGACTTTCTTCAGAAGGAAAGTAAAGCCGGTGGTTCCGTGTCGTAGATTTACGACACGTAAAAAGGAACCGCAAGCCTGATAAAGTGGCCTCTGAGCAAACTCCCGGTCTTTCACGCCCAATATAGAATGAAACGATAAGAACCACATTAGTTAAAGAGCGACCATAGAAACTCAGTTACTTTATTTAATTTATTTGTTTGACAATTGGCGCTTGAACAATAGTCATTGTGCACCACTTCCGCCATCCAGAGGATTCCTTTTAGGCCTCTCGGCAAGGTTCTCATTCTCGAATGTTCCACTTTGTATACGAGGCTTATATAAGGAACTACTGGTGGCAGGACGAGACTGTGCTTAATTGAAACAGTGTTGAGTTCGGATGGAAGTGACAGTACTAGTGGACAGTGCAGTTCAGCAATTCCATTGTGATTCTACGGATCAGTTATAATTGTGTTGTATTCCAGTGCGTGTAGAAGTAACTCAAGTGTAACGTTTGTGTTACTCTGTGTTCCTGGTGAAATAAAGTGTTTCTTTTGCAGTAACTGGTGTTCTAATTTGTGACACAATGTGTGTGTGTGCGTGTGTGTGTGTGTGTGTACGAAGGAAACTCACACCTGCCGCTTATTTCACAAGCTATTTGCTGTATAAGACATTGAAATTCGTTCAACGGCAACCAACGTCGCACATAACTATTTTTGGGGTTGTATTAGGCTTTTTTGGCCTTTGCCATTCTTATTAATATATCAAATGCCAAATATATGAGATCTTTATCCTGAATTTACTCCACCAGCTCAGTTATACTGTTTCCTTTCATCGTATTTTAATACCCAGCCATGTCGGTATATCGGACGGAAAATGACATCGTTTACGCTGCCGCTAGGACTGCGACTTTTGCTCCTTCCATCACCGCTAAACACGTTTACATCTCCTTTGACATTGCTGCGGACGTCGTATGTAGTAGCACCTCTCGACATACTGCCCAGAGTATTGTCGTGGTCACTTGTTAAACATTATTTCTCATAAACCTCTCTCCGTAAACCTAATTATTCGTATTACTTTCCCGCCTTATTAAATGTGGCTTTGACCCCGGCGTGTTTACATCGAATCCACCGTCGGGAATCCAATATGTGTATATGTCACTGCATAGGGGATAAGTACCGGCTTTTCTTTACTTGCCATTTACATTCTGCAGACTGCTGTCTTTCTGTCTCAGTTGTATCAGGTTTACACTATAGGTCCTTTCAGTTTCCTTCCGTTCTGGAATGCTTTACCATTTCGATTTCTACGACTTTATTTCGATTCATCATGCGCATAGGGATGAAACTGCAAAATGCTCTTTGTTCTTACGGTCTACTACCGTGTTGTTTTCATACTTACTACCTAGCGATGGGTTCAGCAAGTTTTTTACCGAAACTACTTCCACTCCCCAGTCAGAGTCGTTTCAAGGAAGTAGTTCCAGTTCCACTCTGAAGAATTAGTCTCGAATTTTGGTGGAACGAGTACCATTGGAAGTTCTTCCAGTCCTTCTTGAAGCTAGTTCTATTGAAAATACATAACTTTTCGCTCTGGAGAAATGGTGAAAGGGCTTCCAGTGGTTTATCTCGGAGTGCTGTCTGAATAATTTCCTGTACCCCATAAACAGGAGGTATTACAAATTGCAATGGCGTGAGGCATTGCCATTTTAAAGCAAATGATATTCAATGGGATGCCGCACTATACAATTAATGTCTGCTGTCGCATAAACAAGTATTTGTGATTTAATGGCTTCCAGTTTTCTACTGGTATACTATGCTTTTATCCCCGTCGTATAAGAAACCACAAAGTAATATTAGTAGTATCACATGCAGTGATGTATACCCTACGTATACATGAATAAGTTATAATGTCATTTGCTGTAAAGCAAATACAAGTCACACTACGGATTTCAGACGGAAGCATACGCCTAGATACTTCGTAAAATATTGCTTTATTGCGTGTTAAACGTTTAGGTTATTAACATAAAGGTAAGAAACGTAGAATCAGACGACTGAAAAATTCAATGCCTTAGCCGGGATTTGAACCATCGGCTTTAGCACTGAACTTTTCAGTCGTCTGATTCTACCTTTCCAATCTTGTCCAACTCATAGCTTGTGTAGAAGAACGATTAATTCCAACATGGTGATAATTGTTTTTACATTAAATGTGATTTCAGCAAATATAAAAACATTCTCTTGGAAATAACGTTAAATATACTCACAATCTCTAGAAGCTGATTTTTATGTTATCGTGAAGTGGAACATTTTGAGAATTTAATAATCAATGGCATTCTCAGATTTACTTTTATTTTACCTTTCTGAACTACACGTGTACAAGATAACATTTACTGTCTTTTAGACGGTTTAGTAGCCAATTCTTAAGGTATTGCTCAAACTTGGATATAGAATAATGCAAATTACAAATAGTTCGTCTTAGTTACAACTGCAATTACAGGATTAAAGCTACTTTGCTGTTAACGAGTACTATCAACCTCATGGCAGATACCCAACAACGAAGCGGATAAGGAAGGTGCGGAATGTAAAATACCGACGTTTTCAACAGGAAATATGTTGGCGAAGCTGGAAGTTACATTTATCAACTCAGCTGTTTAAAATATGTTATGTGACGTATGGCAATTCGTAATTAAATGTTATTGTAGCTTTGTATTGCTCATTATTTTATTTAATGGTTTTCCTGCTTTCACAAAGTTTTCTTGCTTACAGTGGCAATTTAATAAATTAAAACTATATTTCTGCATGGTTATTTATACATAAGTTGTGTTGCTCGTCTAATTTTAAGGCTAAATGTCGCAGGTTGCTTTGTCTACAGACATACTGTAGTATTCCCTTACTAATATTACTGTTACATAAGGTGGGAAGTAAGAACATATGGAAATATAACTAGAAATTGGGATATTCTCATAGAAGTATAATCGGCGTTAAACGACTACACCAGAAAAACAAGCTTCTACGTATTTTTGGAATTCTGGATGTAACGTTCAACTTACTGCAATATTCTCTTTTTAATATAACTACTACATGACGTGGTAAGTAGGAGTATATGAAACATAATTAAAAATTTGTCTTTTCTCATATAAGCATGATTGGCATTAAACTAATACATCAGTAAAACCAACCTTATACGTAGGTTTTTAAATTCTGTATTAACGTTCAAACTAAGCATTCCTTGCATTTGGCGATTGTCCAATAGGACATTTAACCTCAATTATTCATAAATTACAAACTCAAATTAATCAATACTTGAGCCAGAATTATTGACTTAAATTATAATGAAGAAGGCTACATTGATGTCAGCTCATTTACCGCAAAGAAAATAATATCCGTCGCTATGGCGACTTTTATATAATATGCAATACGCAGTAATCAACAAGGTATGTGGAATAGTTAAGGTAATCCGTTCCGGCACCTTTTGCTGAAATTGGCTGCCGTCAAATACGTGATGTGGAAGCCTGGTCGCGCGCGCTCTTCGACTGACAATTGAAAGTGAATACGTAAAGCCGTGCATTTCAAAGCACTCCCCTACCTAAACACCAACCGACATCCTGTAACCCCCATATCCCGTCACTGCATGGTTAAGCCCTAATTAGTTCAGGTACACGCCTAACACACCACCGGGTTGCCCTCAACCTGCCAATACGACGCACGCACAGGAATTTGTGGGTAATATGTAAATGGGTGCTTAAAATTACGTAATTATAACGTGGAAAATAAAATGCATTGAAAAAACGTCATTTTCCGTGAAAATGCCTGGGTTGTCTTTGTCAACTTTATGCTGATTACAGACAACTTAGCTATCACAACTAATGTTTTAGGTACTGCTAATATAACGTGAAATACGTTTTTCTGTAAGACAAACTTGGCTTAAATTTAGAAGTGATCATTCATGCTCATAGAAAAGCTTAATGTTACCACTAACAAATTTTCTCGGAACTTTGTTTCTGTATGGCAACAATTTTCATTTATTGTTGAGATGGTGTATTCTAATGAAGGTGCGCGTCCTGACGTACAGGGAAACAACTATTTCATCTAGTTTAGGGAATTTTTGCTGAATTATGTCTGTGTTTTCATAACTCTTTGGCACATGGATAAGGCAAATACATGGCAACCGGCAAATATTACTTCCATTTCGTTATCTTTTTGACACCGTTGTTCTGCTGGCCGAGTGAACCCCCTTTGGAAATACCTGTGATCCTGTCTGTAAAAATTAAATTGTGTTTTATTTATTGAAGTTTTTTAATTCCTGTGGTCGTTAGCGTCCCATTCGATATTGGACGTGAAAGACCGGTAATTCTGCTGAGACTTCTTTATCGTGCTCGAGGTTCTTTTACATGCCGTAAATCTACGATACGGGACCAAAGGCTTTACTCCACTTCCGAAGGAAGCCATGCTAAGGATTTTTACGCCCGAAAAAATATATTGCCCTGAACCAGCGACCTCGAGAATTAGAGGCTAGCATGTTAACCACTACACCATGGAGGAGGACGGTCCAGTCTGTGGTTCACTTTTTCGCGTATATCACATGTGGCATTGTTGTTATACAAAGTACTATCAATAACACGGATTTAAGTGCAATATAACCAACGAGGTACTTCACAGCAACCATATTAAAGTGTTGATTTAAATGTCTTCTTGGAGTATAGCCTCCTCGCATTCGGTAGGTACTGGTAGGTCTTCGGCAGCATCAATGCATAAATCGAGGAAATGAAATTTAGCAATTCCGCGTCACATGTGTTTTGAAGTAGTTCACTCACAATTTTGGTTCTTGGAAACCGTTTCTACTGATCAACCGCCTGAAATAAGGATTTATTGCGCCTGTAAGTAACAAGAGACGAATTCTGTTCTGTACTTCAACTACGATGCCCAACCTCGAATAGGAAGGAAAAGGTTTACTAAAACGTCTTGGTTTAAACTTGTTAGTATATAGTATATAGATCGTGTTTCATTTTTTTCACTTCCGCAAAAAGACCTTACAGCGACTAGATACAATGAAGCCCTTCTGAAAGTGAACTAATGCTTTATTTTTCACTACTCTCATGGCAATATAATACTTCAATGGCATATATAAATAGCAGCAAAGTGTTTTCTGGTCTCCTGAGCTTCAAATCATATCCACTTCATAACGGTATTATTTCATCTTTTGAAATTCGAGTTATGCACGTCAAAAGCATCATTAACTAACTGTAAAAGGCTGCCCTCTCTCTCCTTATTAAGACAATACTTAATTTCCTGTACCGCTCTTCTTGAAAATAACTGAGCAGCCATTCTCACATTTTGCCTTCATCTACCTGTTAAGCTTATGTGTGCTGCAGTGATGGGTAGCTAATGGACAGATTCCTATTTGCAGTTACAATAGATCTTCTATAACATTCTTTTTTATTAAGTAGATACCATTTGTCAACTGCATTCTATCGTTTAAGAAATGGTTTGGAAGTGACTTCCCCAAATGAGGAACATAAAATAAGACTCACACCTACCTCTCGTTATTTTGGGGGTTTGTGAAAAGTGCATTTTCTAGTTGTTTCCACACCTTTGCATTTTCCCCACCCATATAGCATATATTTCTGCCACTACCCGGATGCCACGATCTTCTAATTAAAAAATCACGTTATTCAGGAGATCCGTGGTCATAGTTACATCAAAGTCATAATAGATAGGCTGTTTCCATGGTGCAACAGTCCTCGCAGGATCCCACCTGGACGTTATTATGAGGTCCTAAAATACGGACATTTGAAGAACTATATCAAATTCGGCTATCTATATTCATCTCATTAAACAGCAACACCCCGTATTTTTCATGATCTTGAAAATCTAATGAGTTTGCTTTCGCCATAGCTTCATGCAAAATTCCGGGTTCACGTCTGTAATTCTGGATCCAGTTGTGCTAACGTTGAATGGCCTAGAAACGGTATGTTATGACCACTTAAGTAATTGAAATCTTTTTTAAAGTGATATCAATGTTAAAGCATGAGCTATATCCACCGACAACCACTTAACACGCTTATCGTTGCGTAAGAGGCATCTAATTTGGCTTGGTGTGAAGCATCTTCAAAGTATGCGGTTCATTCTGTTAGTAAGAAGCCCTTCCTTTTATTTCTCTGTAGACGACGTCCTTATCTTCACGGCATATCTCACCTCCGCTTTTTGGAGACCCTTACACATTTTTTTCAAAGTTATACTTTGTCTTCTCATATTTTCAACTTGGTTCTTTAGCTGAAGAACTTCATCGTCTTTGCCGGCATTATTTAACCCCGTATTGGCTCATTGGTCAAGCTTTCATTTTGGGGGACAGTGCTTCAAAGGCTGTGCCCTTTTACCTACTTCCCTCAATTCATGTCGCTGTTTCCTTTCACTGAGAACCTGTAAGAAAATAACATTCTCAGAAAACTTAACATAACACGTGAATTGCAAATATTCATCAGACAAGGAAAGAAAATATTTGAGAAAGTTGCTTTAACATTTTACAATTAAAGCATTATTTCATTAAAAAGTAACACACACACATACCTACCTACATACCTACCCACATACCCACCTACTCACCCACCCACCCACCTACATGTAGATTTCTCTTGTAGACGGAGTGATATTCACTTCTGATAATGGTGGAGTGTGCTCAGTGCATTTTCGCACAAATTACTATGAACGTGACTTAAAAAGGAGTTGTTTGGTTTACCATCAGGAATACACACACACGCACACGCACGCACGCGCACACACTGGCTGGTTTAGCTGGCTGACACTGCTGCTGTTTGAAGTCGAATCGGCAGAGAAGCTGCATGCCGGTTAGGAATTGATAAGCGTGGAACTGCATCAGCACGCTATATTTTTCTTGATGGTAAACTAAACAACTCATTTTAAGTCACGTTCATAGTACGTTGTGCGAAAATGTACTGAACACACTCAAGCATTATCAGAATTGAATTTATCACTCCGTTTACACGAGAAATCCACACCCATCATTTGTGATATCTAGGGAGCCTGTGGTATATAACTCCAGGCATTTTTATTCCTATATTAAAGCATTGTGCCACTACACTATTAAAATTGTTTCTCGAAAAGTTGCTAATTTTGAGCACACAAACATACGCACATCGCGCTTTACAAGATACCAATAAGCTTGCACTTCCAGCTTGCTACTAAAACTAATTGACACACAGTCAGTAAGTCTTTTATAAGTGTGTAACCATAAACAATATTGTTTTCTGGTGGGTGTACGAGTATGTGTATGCACCTGTGTCAGATTAAATTCGGAGTCGCAGTTTTAAGTTATCAACTTCTAATAAACAAACACACCATATGCATTTTATATGCTGACAGAGAAAGAGAATATTGTTCTGCGGCAGTGTAAGTTTATGCACCTGTATCAGTTTCAATTCACTCACAATTAATATTAATTTAAAATATTTTTAGGAAAATAAGGAACGTGTTATCCATATTGGTTAAGCGTGTAATGCAAACTATCATTTGAAGGGCTATTTGATACCTTTAACAGTACTTGAATATCTTTTAATAAAATTTTAAATCGATTAACACAAATAGCTATAATGAGAAATGATTTAAATGTAAATGCAAGGATAAAATCGCATCTATATATTTGCCCCATACCAATTGTAATAATACTATGTTGATTGTAACATAATAATGTGACATTAGCAGAATACATAAGCCACCGATTTCATAATTTTAGAGTGGCATACAGAAACGAAAAATTCAAGTTAGACGCCGTCTAACTCAGACCCGAAGATGCGTATAGGCCGTGATAGAGTAGTAACGAACCTTCCGTATGACGACAATTGCATGCGAGTGAAAAAGCGCGGGAGTCGAGAAGAGTACCTAATCAGTACTCTGAGTACTGATTAGGTGTCTGAATTGCAATGAAATTGATTGAATGATGCAAGTGAAGGTAACTTCGACGGAGTTGGAAGTAAATGTCCTAAAACTACTCCGGCTGAGTGCGAGTAAATTGTTGTGGAAGTACTCCAGCGGAGTTGGCACTGGTTGGAAGTAAGGACGTGCCAATTCGGAATAGTGGAAAGGTTGCTTTACACAAGAACTTTAGAGGGGAAGACAGCCATCTTCTCTTGATTCATGTGTTTCTTGAGTAGACTTGTTGCATACAGCGGTCCTAACGGGCAGACCTGCAGAAGAAGCGGGAATTCAAAATAGGAAAGCTTTTAGGGTAGCACAAAATCAATAAAATGGGCGTCATTGGTGTTTGCACATTCTTGAACTAAAGATAAGTACAAACCTATACGTAAAAATACTTATGACCCTTCATTAAAATAGGGTTAAGTATAGTTTAACCTATAAACATAGTAATGGTAAACCTACTAGTAATTAATTAGCATTTGAATGCATTAGAAAAGAGATATGCAAAGCATAATATCATAATAAAATAACAACTCAAATCATATGTGTGTTTTTACTTCAGGATTGTGGCTAACTTGTTTCAGTTGGCTCTTTCACAAAATAAATGAATAAATCTACTCATGCATGGATATTTCGTTGGCTTTAGGATTATGACTAACACATTTATGTTCTAAAACAGAAAAGAAATAAAACCCTATTATGCACGATTTCCTATTTGGGGGTCTTTAGGATTATGGCCAACATGTTTCTTTTCATTTTGTTGTAAGAATCACCTTATCAGCACATTGAGACACTTGATAGTAAATATATTGGTACACCCATTACACACATCCATTGTAGGTGGTAACTGCATACTTGCTCAGGTTTTCTGTCCAATTGCCTTTTTGCTGTGAGACAATTATTCTAAAAATTGGAGTTAAATGCACGGGCAACTGATTCATACATACTCATGGCACTTGTATTAGGAAATTTCATATTACAATCCCTATGCTCGTTAAACAATATATTTACAGACATTACTCATCTCATATTTACTTGTCAAAGCATTCTTCCCGCGTGTGGCGACCAGGGCCTTGGTCATGGTCGTCACCCGAACATTCCCCCACTCCACTGCCAGCGCAGTAAGCTGGCAGGCGCACTAACGGGGGTGCAGTAGCGGAACCCCAATACCCCTCCTAACTTCTCCTTTCTAACCCACGCCTAATCTTAACCTACTCCTGAAAACCCAAAAATTAAAAAAACGGTATTTCTCATGAGGTAAAGTTTTTCATAACCATCCTACAAAATGTGAACCTGAACATTGCTTAGGTTCATCAATAACAGCATCTTGTTTCTTACAGTACATGTATGTATACCCAAAGGAGGGGCATTACTACAATATGATCTCGTTAGCAAGTATTTACGTGCATCAAGAGCACCATTACTCTCTTCAAATGGATCTAGTAACTGGTTAGTCATTACTAACCTTATTGAGGACTTCAAATCAGAACAATAGAAGTCACATTATTCCCACCTTTACTCCTTATTAATGAAAAACATTCTCTAGACAATCTTGTGCTAATCTCCTAGTTAAGAGATACTCAGACTCAAATTCTTTTTCCAGATCATTCCAAAGCATTTGCAGGGATGAAATGTTCTCACTCCAGCCACTACAACCCCTAACACAATGTGGCTGAAGATTTCTTTTGTTACAGACTCTTATACTGGAAAAATAATCCCTCAAAGAAAGTAGGTAATCTATTTCCTTTTGCTCATCACCGAATCTACAAGAAAGTTCATTGACATAATTTTTACCTGAACTGAAAATGTCAAGGATCTTGTGAATTTCATCTAAAAAAGCAATGTAGGTAGAGCGTCTAACGACATAGCATTTCTCAAACAATTTTCATGGTTCCTCTGCTGACAGAATGGCTAAATACACAAGTACCTAGACAAATATGCAAATGGGAGAAAGGTGGCAGGTCTATATGCTTCCGTTTTAGCTGAAGAGCCACCCTAGGTACCCTAACTTTATCTTGATTGTAGAAATCAACTTATGTGTCCATGAACAATGACCATCATTAGGGACAATATCATATTTTTAAAACTTATTGCTCAGCGAGTTATGCAGATGTGAAACTTCATTGAGATTTACTTGAATGAATGGACATTGCTGATGTATACCCAGCAATAACCTCATTTTTAGATTATTTGATCCCTGATCCTTACTTAGAAAATACCCAATCACTAGCTGGAGATTTAACTTTAAGCCTCTAGCTAAAATTACAATAGCTTGATTTGTGTGGTCGAGTTGGTGTTTAGAAACAAGGAACAACTCATCTCACAAAAATTCACAGAGTCATAAAAAATATCACCCCAAGCACTGTAAGTCACATTTTCTTTAAGTGACATTTCATCTAGAAAAATGGACACCAGACGTTCTGAAGGATCTAAGTTTTCATTAAATCCAAGACCGGCTTGTAAATTTTGCAGCCACTTTCGAAGAGATGCCACAGATGTAGCATTTCGAAGAACAATAATACAACGCCAATGCTCTGTTTTATCATGCTCTGTGTATTGACTCCCTTTGGTTTCACGAGTGATGTTTTTTAAAATTATCTTTGTCACAATCATAGAAATGTTTAACTAGTCCACTCTGTCTCAAATTGACTTTCCTTTAGCACATTTTCTTACCTCAGCTTGTTCATTATTTTGTTTTTGTAGGAAATCACTTTGGAGCATTGATTAACTTTGTCCTTAAAGTCTTAACCTGCTCTTCTTCACTACACCACACACCATATGGCATATTAATTACTTTGAGGCAGTGTTTTTGACACTTAAATGATTACAATCAAATTATATAATAAGTAAATTCATTAACCTTGAAGCAATATATGTATGTAATAATGATTGCATATGCTTATATTATTGTATCCATATGTAATAATGTTATGTGAATATATTACGTAATTTAATAATGTAGGAGCTGTGAGAATAATAAGTTAAACGTTGCTAACAATGAGGTAACCTTGAGGCAATTATGAGTAAGGAACTTTAAATGCTACTAGTCATTATTAGAGCAGGAATAATGTAAATTTTGAGACAGTTTAAAAATAGACAATCGACAACCAGAAAAAGCTTTAGTTAAATGAAGGAATTCTATTGGACTAGGATTAGCCAATCAGATACTTGAAATACAGAAATTTACAAGTTTAGACGGTTGAAATCAATTTAGTTGACTCCAAACAGTGCTCATAACCAGACGCGAGATGTGTCCTCGAGAAATTAATTACGTATTCGTGTGAGACGAAAATAGTATATTTGTTAAAAAGTACAAGTATTAAATAAAAGAACCTCACAGCTCTCGATATCAGTGAAGTGCTATTTAATTTGTGTCAAGGATTAATAAAAGGGACTGAAGTAAAATAATAGTCTGCGTAAGCCGACATTCTTGTCGCATCACGCCCTGCCAAGAACTTCTATGTCTCTAACAATAATTCTGACGCAGCCGAGGCAAACATAAATATTTAATACTTAAAGAAACAATCAAATTACAAAGTTAATTTTTTTTAAATTTGGGGCAAAGGCCACCTGAAAATACATTTGGTGCGAAGGCTACCAGAAACTGTTTACTATACGTGCGGTTGCAACTACTACAAGTTCGGATCCCCAACAGTTGAAATATAATACAACTCCCACAACAATATAACAAACTACTTCAAATTGACGCGCAAAGCGTGGTGCTAATAAATAACGTAACAAACCATCTAATTCAAATTGGCGTCCATAAGTGGGGCTATTTGAAATACTTCTTCAACTTGTACCAAAAAGGCGATTGTAACGGTGTACGAGTTCATGTGCAAATCTGTATGCCAAGAAAGCTTTTCAGTTTGTGTCTTATCATATAATTTGTGCATATTTATTTGTATAATACGCTTGTTTGACTTTAAATATTCGTGTCTTTCACATTCATGCTTTGGTGTATACATATTCCGTGCATATTAATTGTGTTTTTAATGTTTATTTGGTTTCCAGTATTCTTACTACAGTATTATTATACTTTCTCTATTACGTACTTATATTAAGTAGAAGTATTGTACCCAAAAATTCCATGTTGAGATTTCACCGAAAAATGTTGTTTTGAGGCTCCCTAAATTAAAAAGACACACATTCTTAAAAATGGTCCGAGCGCGCGACTGTGAACAGCATGCCTCAAAAACTAAAAATCCAATAAAAACGAAACTTGGTATTTAGGTTCAGTATCTTCCAAAGATGCTACACGAAGATTTTCAAGAATATCCCCCACTCCAAACTACCCTTTATATGGATCGATTTTCATATTTTTAATTTTCCTATAAAGTATTCTAACTATTTTTATTAAAATAGTATATATTTAAAATATTTACATGACAAATAAAATGTTTATCTTGAATGTTCTTGGAACAGCCTGTAAAGTCTTCCGCTTGGGAAGATTTTATGTAATTTCGTAGAACAAGTCAACTATATAAGATACGCAAATATGCAGATCTCTTTAAAACACAGACTTTATTTCAAATAAGTTTCTCTGTGTCATCATATGCTAGATATCTGTTGTTAGTGGTTTGAATTTTTCAGTCCTCTATCATTTTTAGGTTGCCACTATTGAGTTGTTTCTTGGAATGTCCTGTAAAAAAATATGCAACTTCAAGGACAGCATATGCAGGCGTATGATTATCGATTCTGCTTTCTGTCCCCCTTGTGAAATCCACAACCAGGGGCGATTTCTTTTAAGGAGCTGATGAAGCTTAGCCCTCCACATGTTTTCTATTTCAACAGCAACAAATACCGCCTTATATATTAAAAACCTTATGCATTACACTCACATGACTTTCTCTACACTTGTACAAACTATTTTTACAAACGCTTATTCTCCATATGCTTCTTGTTAATCGAGATATCGAGATGTTAATCTTATTGCTAATTTTCTTGTAGATGAAACGGGAATTGGTAGTCTTTAAGCTATAGTCAAATATTTTAATAGCTGGTTGCTATGTGGAATATTCCATTCTCTTTGCATTACCAGGACAAAAAAATGAATAATTAATTCACATTTGAGAAAAAGTATAAGTATTGGAAAATTTAAGGGAATATCAAGCAATATCTCGAAAATGGTTCACTCAACAAGAAACATTTATATGATGTAAATTGTGTTTTCTAACGCGATCTACATTTTTTGTGTAGAAAAATTTTGTCTATCTCTTATGGTTTATCGGTTATGGAAAAGTCGCTCACAATGAAGAATACTTTTGGAGACATTCCCAGAAAATTCGAGATATACAATTCATTTTCCATAAGAATGTCTTAAACTTATGGTATTTATTGAAAATCGTTAGAGTCGTTTATGAAAAAATCTTATGTGTTTCACTCACATGACTTTCCCTACTCTTGTATAAACTATTTTTACAAACTCTTATTCTCCATCTATTTCATATTAATCGAGATAAACATTTGCAGAAACGATCTTTTGACATGCAAAGAGTATTACATTTTAAACATAGTGACCAGTTCTAAAAATATTTGACTATGGCTTAAGGCCTACTAAGTTCTCCTTGTTTTGTATTTGCAAGGGCAATATAGTAATACAGTAGCCTTTAAGCATCGACATATATCTTAATAGCTGGTTGATAGGTGAGCACCATTCTGCTTGCCACAGATTAATGCTCTTTGCATATCCAAGACAAAAAAAATCTGATGTGTTACACTCACATGACTTTCTCTACTCTTGTACAAACTATTTTTACAAACTCTCATTCTCCATCTATTTCATATTAATCGAGATAAACTTTTGCACAAACGATCTTATTGCTAATTTTCTTGTAGGTGTAAGGGGCATATGGTAGGCTTTAAGCGATAGTCAAATATTTTAAGAGCTGGCTGCTATGTAGCGCATTCCATTCTCTTTGCATGCCCAGGACATACAAAAAGAAAAGAAAGAAAAGCAAAACGAATAACGAATTCCCATTTGAGTAAAAGTATTAGGTATTGGAAAATTCAAGCAAATAACAAGGAATATGTCGGAAATGGTTCACTGCATACAAAAATGTATATGACATAAATTGTGTTTTGTGGTAAAATGTTGTCTATCTCTTACGGTTTACCAATTATACAAAATTCATTCAGAATGAAGACGACTTTTGGGGACATTCCCAGAAAATTCTAGATATGCCTTTCATTTGTCATGAAAGTGTCTTAAAATATGATATTTTGATCAAAATCGTTAGTGCCATTTCTGAGAAAAAAAAACTTCGAAAAATGTTCCATGTTAAGCGTAGTCCGGAATGGGGGGATTTTCTTGAAAATCTTCGTGTCGCATCTTTTAAAGATACTGAATCTAAATACCAAGTTTGTAATTTATCCGACTTTTCGTTTTTGAGTTACGCTGTTCATAGACACACACACGGGCCTTTTTTTAAAATGTTTTTTTGCAGTATGGGGCTTCAAAACATGTATTTCCGGTGAAATCTCAATATCGAATTTTTAGGTGAAATGCAATATTTCTACTTACTATACGTATTAGAGAAAGTAATAAGCTTAAGTAAAAATACTTTGCATACCCACTAATAAACGATAGAGGGCAGGGAAAGTAATGTGAATGTATCACATCAGAATTTTTTTTCTTCTAGTTTACTGCTTTGCTGGAAACACGTGCTGCCTCACTTGTACCTCAATTTTAGCCTTATCCGAGTGCACTTCCGCTCGTTTATAATCACACCTTGCTTTATCCACACACATCAGTATTTCCGTTCGTATATAATCATATCTTGCTCTGTGTTTTGGCTTTCGGTATCCTTGCTGGTATTACACATATCATTTTGACTGTTATTACGTTCTTATTTCTCTTACGCCCACAGAATATTTTTTATGTTCTTGACATGGAAAGAGAATTACATTAGCGACCAGTTATGAAAATATTTGACTATCGCTTAAGACCTACTATGTCCCCGTTGTTTTGTATTTGCAAGGGCAATATAGAAATACAGTAGCCTTTAAGCATAGACATACCTCTTAATAGCTGGTTGCTATGTGCAGCACCATTCTCTTTGCCATAGATTAATATTCTTTGCATATCCAAGATAAAAAAATGAATACCGAATTCCCATTTGAGAAAAAGTATAAGTATTGGAAAATTTAAGAGAATAACAAGCAATATCTCGAAAATGGTTCATTCAACAAAAAAAATGTATATGACATAAATTGTGTATTTTAATGCTGCTGTTTAAAGTATCTATTTTGTATATTTTGCTTGACAATGGTGCCTATTACGTAATAGTTTATTAAATCTTATTCGTTGAATAGTCTTTCTTAAAGACTCTTTGCACTGTTTTTTTACTTTGAATAACTTTCCAGCACACAACTTAGTGGCATATAGTTGTTACTTATTATGACTGGAAATGTGTCATATGGAGTGACTTGGAGTATGTATTGGTGCATCTGCCCAACAATAGCCTTGAGGTGGGCAAACTGGTTATTAAATAATGGGAACACATACTAAAACACACTCACATTCACACACTAGGCTACGGATGTGTAAAGGAGCCTTCTTTATTAAAGAAACATTTCTCAACCTCAGCCGGGAATCCAACCAGGAAGCCCTGGAACAGCAGGTATGTTCTCTATCAACAGAGCTACGGCTACAGCAAATCCCTACACAGCTTTATCTATCACACAGAATATAACTATACACCCACTACACAATCAATGTCAATATGATGCCTTGGTCCATGTAGAATGGAGCAAGTGGTATTTCTGTAATATTGAGTGCTATAAGAATTAATGGAACTGTTTGCTAATATTTAGACTCTTGAAAGAGTAAATTGTTAACACGTTTTATACGTTCATTAAACTTAAGAAAACAAATTACATACGGCAGGACAAGACGTTTCAAAATACGGACATACGTGTGTAAATACCGATATTTGGTAACCCTTAAGTATAGATATAGTAAATGTTAGTAAACATTGTGTATAAAATTATGGCTTTAGCCTTCGAAACGGAATAATGCAATCCAGGGACTGGTCGAAACGTTAACCTGTTTATAGGTTACAATTCCAAGCGGTTGCTGGTGTTGCAGTTTGCTCTCTCGCTTGTCATCCGGGAGAACGGGTTTCGATTCCACGCCGTTATTAAAATTACCTTATTAAGCCTTAAATGGGTTAAACCTATGTTGAATACTCTGTATCTCGTGAGGTAGGTACATAATTAGGCCTTTTATTTTACATTTATTGCCATTAATCCATTGGCGCCTGAAAATATAGAGAACGTATTAAGGTTATCAAAAAACAAAGCTGGCTGACATCGCATGTCAGGGTGGCAAGATTTTAACATATCGCTAGATATATAATCAGAGAAATTTCCAGACAACCTATTTACAAAAGATCCACATTTTCGGTCTCCTGCTAGTATTATGAGTCATTGTCGTATGGTATATATCTATACCTGTAATATTCGTTTCTTCGGTGCAAAGGTATGCCATCACCTCCTTCTTCCCATAATAGCTGGAAGCACCTGAAGTGTTAAATTAAGCACTGAAGCGTGTTATGGACATAAATTAGTGTATAACAAGGTATGGTATTAAATGTTGAAAATTACTATAAACTCTGTAATGTAATAGTATAAAGAACAGCTTATAGTTACATTTTTACAGGATTTCGGCGTACTTACTTAAACCAAACAATTAAATTGCACGTTTTCTTCTACACAGATCTACTTCCTCTCAAAATAAAACCCCGCACAAACACGTTAACGCGTAAACTCAAACTAACAGATGGAAGGAAAGTACAATCCTATACGCTGTAATATCTCACATGTCTGATTTGTTTTTGCTGGTTTCACAGATTTTGGTCACCAGAGTAGGTAAATGAAATGGCTGAGAGTGAATCACCTAGCCAGACTATTGCAGAAATGTAATTTAGTGCGTCACTAAATCAGCTGATGCAAGGCATCGCTTGATTTTGTGCTAGAGCCTGCTCCGTGCGCTGCAGTGGGTAAGCGCATGATAGAGACGGGCTTCTGACAGCAGTGGTGGGTCTCTCGTTCCTTTGTAATTATTAAGTACGTTATAGTTTGCTTGAATTGTGTTAGATACCAATTAATCACTAAGAGACCTGTCCACATTCACTGCTAAGCGTGAAAGTATTTTTAGAATTTTTTATTGATTAGCAAGATGCCTGTTCATATTCACTACTATAAATGTGAAAGTTTTTCGTTACAAATTAATTCTCATACCGTTAGCATTACAATGCGATTACAATGGTATTGATCAAGTTAAGGAACTTGTTGTTAATACCATAATAATTGCCATTAGTGTTTGCAATTGTTTATGTTACGACTACCAAAGCTTTGAAAAATCTGATGGGTTACACTCATATGACTTTCTCTACTCTTGTACAATCTAATTTTACAAACGCTTATTCTCCATATGCTTCATGTTAATCGAGATATCGAGATGTCAATTTTATTGCTAATTTTCTTGTAGATGCAAGGGGAATATGGTAGCTTTTAAGCGATAGTCAAATATTTTAACACTGGTTGCTATGTGGCGCATTCCATTCTCTTTGCATGTCCAGGACATAAAACAAGCAATATCTCGAAAACGGTTCACTCAACAAAAGAAATGTATATGACATAAGTTGTGTATTTTAACGCGATCTGCATTTTTTGTGTAGTAAAATTTTGTCTATCTCTTATGGTTTACCAGTTATGCAAAAGTCGTTCACAATGAAGAATACTTTTGGAGACATTCCCAGAAAATTCGAGATATACATTTCATTTCTCATGACATTATCTTAAACATATGATATTTTAATCAAAATCGTTAGAGCCATTTTTGAGAAAATCAAAATTTTCGAAAAATGTTCCATGTAAAGGGTAGTCTGCGGTGGGGGGATTTTCTTGAAAACCTTCGTGTCGCATCTCTGGAAGATACTGAACCTAAATACCAAGTTTGGTGTTTATCCGACTGTTCGTTTTTGAATTATGCTGTTCACAGACACACAGACACACAGACACACACACACACAGACACACACACAGACACACACACGGACATGTTTCCAAAAATGCTTTTTTTGGATTCAGGAGGTCTCAAAACATGTATTTCCGCTGAAATCTCGGTATCGAATTTTTGGGTGGAATGCAATACTTCCCCTACTTACTATACGTAGTAGAGAAAGTAAAAATCTGATGTGTTACACTCACATGACTTTCTCTACTCTTGTACAAACTATTTTTACAAACGCTTAATCTCCATATGCTTCATGTTAATCGAGATATCGAGATGTCAATCTTATTGGTAATTTTCTTGTAGATGCAAGGGAAATATGGTAGCTTTTATGCGATAGTCAAATATTTTAACGCTGGTTGCTATGTGGCGCATTCCATTCTCTTTGCATGTCCAGGACATAAAAAAAATGAATAACGCATTTGAGAAAAAGTATAAGTATTGGAAAATTTAAGGAAATAACAATCAATATCTCGAAAACGGTTCACTCAGCAAAAGAAATGTATATGACATAAGTTGTGTATTTTACCGCGATCTACATTATTTGTGTAGTAAAATTTTGTCTATCTCATACGGTTTACCAGTTATGCAAAAGTCGTTCACAATGAAGAATACTTTTGGAGACATTCCCAGAAAATTCGAGATATACATTTCATTTCTCATGACATTATGTTAAACATATGATATTTTCATCAAAATCGTTAGAGCCATTTTTGAGAAAATTAAAATTTTCGAAAAATCTTCCATGTAAAGGGTAGTCTGGGGTGGGGGGATTTTCTTGGAAACCTTCGTGTCGCATCTCTGGAAGATACTGAACCTAAATACCAAGTTTGGTGCTTATCCGACTGTTCGTTTTTGAGTTATGCTGTTCACAGACACACAGACACACACACAGACACACACACACACAGACACACACACACACACACAGACACACACACGGACATGTTTCCAAAAATGCTGTTTTTGGTTTCAGGAGGTCTCAAAACATGTATTTCCGGTGAAATCTCGGTATCGAATTTTTGGGTGGAATGCAATACTTCCCCTACTTACTATACGTAGTAGAGAAAGTAAAAATGAATAACGAATTCCCATTTGAGAAAATAAGTATTGAAAAATTTAAGGGAATAACAAGCAATATCTCGAAAATGGTCCACTCAACAACAAAAATGTATATGACACAAATTGTGTATTTTAACGCGATCTACATTTTTTGTGCAGTAAAATTTTGTCTATCTCTTATGGTTTACCAGTTATGGAAACGTCGTTCACAATGAAGAATACTTTTGGAGACATTCTCAGAAAATTCGAGATATACATTTTATATACCATAAAAATATCTTAAACATCTGATATTTTAATCAAGATCGTTAGAGCCATTTTTGAGAAAATTAAAATTTTCGAAAAATGTTTCATGTAAAGGGTAATCTGGGGTGGGGGGATTTTCTTGAAAACCTTCGTGTCGCATCTCTGGAAGATACTGAACCTAAATACAAAGTTTGGTGTTTATCCGACTATTCGATTCTGAGTTATGCTGTTCACAGACACACACACGGACATGTTTCCAAAAATGCTTTTTACTTTCCCTACTACGTATCTATAGTAAGTAGGAGAAGAATTGCTTTCCACCCAAAAATTCGATACCGAGATTTCACCGGAAATACATGTTTTGAGACCTCCTGAATCCAAAAAAAACCATTTTTGGAAACATGTCCGTGTGTGTGTGTGTGTGTGTGTGTGTGTGTCTGTGTGTGTGTGTGCCTGTGAACAGCATAACTCAAAAACGAACAGTCGGATAAACACCAAACTTCGTATTTAGGTTCAGTATCTTCCAGAGATGCGACACGAAGGTTTTCAAGAAAATCCCCCCACCCCAGACTACCCTTTACATGGAACATTTTTCGAAAATTCTAATTTTCTCAAAAATGGCTCTAACGATTTTGATGAAAATATAATATGTTTAAGATAATGTCATGAGAAATAAAATGTATATCTCGAATTTTCTGGGAATGTCTCCAAAAGTATTCTTCATTGTGAACGACTTTTGCATAACTGGTAAACCATAAGAGATAGACAAAATTTTACTACACAAACAATGTAGATCGCGTTAAAATACACAACTTATGTCATATACATTTGTTTTGTTGAGTGAACCGTTTTCGAGATATTGCTTGTTATTTCCTTAAATTTTCCAATACTTATACTTTTTCTCAAATTCGTTATTCATTTTTACTTTCTCTACTACGTATAGTAAGTAGGGGCAGTATTGCATTCCACCCAAAAATTCGATACCGAGATTTCACCGGAAATACATGTTTTGAGACCTCCTGAATCCAAAAACAGCATTTTTGGAAACATGTCCGTGTGTGTGTCTGTGTGTGTGTGTCTGTGTGTGTGTCTGTGTGTGTGTGTCTGTGAACAGCATAACTCAAAAACGAACAGTCGGATAAACACCAAACTTGGTATTTAGGTTCAGTATCTTCCAGAGATGCGACACGAAGGTTTTCAAGAAAATCCCCCCACCCCAGACTACCCTTTACATGGAACATTTTTCGACAATTTTAATTTTCTCAAAAATGGCTCTAACGATTTTGATTAAAATATCATATGTTTAAGATAATGTCATGAGAAATGAAATGTATATCTCGAATTTTCTGGGAATGTCTCCAAAAGTATTCTTCATTGTGAACGACTTTTGCATAACTGGTAAACCATAAGAGATAGACAAAATTTTACTACACAAACAATGTAGATCGCGTTAAAATACACAACTTATGTCATATACATTTGTTTTGTTGAGTGAACCGTTTTCGAGATATTGCTTGTTATTTCCTTAAATTTTCCAATACTTATACTTTTTCTCAAATTCGTTATTCATTTTTACTTTCTCTACTACGTATAGTAAGTAGGGGAAGTATTGCATTCCACCCAAAAATTCGATACCGAGATTTCACCGGAAATACATGTTTTGAGACCTCCTGAATCCAAAAACAGCATTTTTGGAAACATGTCCGTGTGTGTGTCTGTGTGTGTGTGTCTGTGTGTGTGTCTGTGTGTGTGTGTCTGTGAACAGCATAACTCAAAAACGAACAGTCGGATAAACACCAAACTTGGTATTTAGGTTCAGTATCTTCCAGAGATGCGACACGAAGGTTTTCAAGAAAATCCCCCCACCCCAGACTACCCTTTACATGGAACATTTTTCGACAATTTTAATTTTCTCAAAAATGGCTCTAACGATTTTGATTAAAATATCATATGTTTAAGATAATGTCATGAGAAATGAAATGTATATCTCGAATTTTCTGGGAATGTCTCCAAAAGTATTCTTCATTGTGAACGACTTTTGCATAACTGGTAAACCATAAGAGATAGACAAAATTTTACTTAACAAAAAATGTAGATCTCGCTAAAATACACAATTTATGTCATATACATTTATTTTGTTGAGTGAACCGTTTTCGAGATATTGCTTGTTATTCCCTTAAATTTTCCAATACTTATACTTTTTCTCAAATTCGTTATTCATTTTTTTATGTCCTGGACTTGCAAAGAGAATGGAATGCGCCGCATAGCAACCAGCGTTAAAATATTTGACCATCGCTTAAAAGCTACCATATTCCCCTTGCATCTACAAGAAAATTAGCAATAAGATTGACATCTCGATATCTCGATTAACATAAAGCATATGGAGAATAGGCGTTTGTAAAAATAGATTGTACAAGAGTAGAGAAAGTCATGTGAGTGTAACACATCAGATTTTTCTCAAATTCGTTATTCATTTTTACTTTCTCTACTACGTATAGTAAGTAGGGGAAGTATTGTATTCCACCCAAAATTTCGATACCAGATTTCACCGGAAATACATGTTTTGAGACCCCCTGAATCCAAAAAAAAGCATTTTTGGAAACATGTCCGTGTGTGTGTCTGTGTGTGTGTCTGTGAACAGCATAACTCAGAAACGAACAGTCGGATAAACACCAAGCTTGGTATTTGGGTTCAGTATCTTCCAAGGATGCGACACGAAGGTTTTCAGGAAAATCCCCCCACCTCAGAGTACCCTTTACATGGAAGATTTTTCGAAAATTTTAATTTTCTCAAAAATGGCTCTAAAGATTTTGATTAAAATATCATATGTTTAAGATATTTTTATGACAAATAAAATGTATATCTTGAGTTTCCTGGGAATGTCTCCAAAAGTATTCTTTATTGTGAACGACTTTTGCATAACTGGTAAACCATAAGAGATAGACAAAATTTTACTACACAAAAAATGTAGATCGCGTTAAAATACACAATTTATGTCATATACATTTTTTTGTTGAGTGAACCAATTTCGAGATATTACTTGTTATTCCTTTAAATTTTTCAATAATTATTTTCTCAAATGGAAATTCGTTATTCATTTTTTTTGTCTTGGATATGCAAAGAGTATTAATCTGTGGCAAAGCGAATGGTGCTGCACCTAGCAACCAGTTATTAAGAGATATGTATGTGCTTAAAGGCTACTGTATTTCTATGTTGCCCTTGTAAATATATATTCACCTTACATCCACAAGAAAATTAACAATAAGATAGACTCTGCAAATGTTTATCTCGATCAACATGAAGTAGATGGAGAATAAGCGTTTGTAAAAATAGTTTGTACAATAGTAGAGAAAGTCATGTGAGTGTAACACATCAGATTTTTTTATGTCCTGGACATGCAAAGAGAATGGAATGCGCCACATAGCAACCAGCGTTAAAAATATTTGACTATCGCTTAAAAGCTACCATATTTCCCTTGCATCTACAAGAAAATTATCAATAAGATTGACATCTCGATATCTCGATTAACATGAAGCATATGGAGAATAGGCGTTTGTAAAAATAGATTGTACAGGAGTAGAGAAAGTCATGTGAGTGTAACACATCAGATTTTTTTGGATTCAGGGGGTCTCAAAACATGTACTTCCGGTTAATTCTCGGTATCGAATGTTTGGGTGGAATACAATACTTCCCCTACTTGCTATAGGTAGTAGAGAAAGTAAAAACATGCAGCTTTAGATTAGGGGTTAGGCTTTTATGTAAATTGTCCTGTATCTTAATAACATTAACATAATATCTTTTATTGTACTGTTGTGTTCAGCGGTGTAACGTGTAAAGTTCTTTACCCTTACATTCTTGTCAATGTTGCCAGTGTTGTTTTCTGTCTTACAGGTCGCTTAAATGCATTAACTTTGTTTTGTGTACTAAATGTACTGGAAACTGCATTTTAATACTTTCGATGAAATTTTCCAAGCTCACTGTCTAGCACGAGAAAGTGTAGCTAGCTAGTCTTTAAGCGAGTGCATTTAAACGTGTGGCGAGGCATGCCGACTTCAACCTAGTAGTGCCGAAGTTTCGCTCATCTTGTTTGGGAAGCAAGTTCTGCGTCTCTTGTAACGTCGCTCAGGAGCATTACGTAACTCAAAGAACCTGCTTGTTCTGAATCACTACCGTGGTCATATTACAGCTAATGATCATAAGCGAAGAATTGACTTGTTTGTCATTCTTGGAGAACGTATATGGATTCTCCAACCATTGGATGTCTGCATCAATCGAAAATTTAAAGTGCTATTAAAAAAAAGCCCATATGCGATGAATAGTTACGGAAGGCCAACTCCCTTTGATCAGTACAAACAAGTACCTGGAAATGAGACAAATCTGCAAATGGGTGCATGGAAATCAATTTCTGTGCCATTGGTAGAAAGAAGTCTAGAAGTAGGGAGTTTCGAATTCCCTTGATGGAAGGGAGGGTGATATGCTATGGGAGAAAAGAGTTCTTGATTGACAAAGGCACTCCTTGGAAAGATGACAAAAGTGATGTTGAATAAAGGTATTGTCTCTTATTTTCTATATGGATATGTAATGAAGTTGCATAAGCAATATTTTTTTCATAATTTTCTTCCTAAAATTCAGACGGTGGAATTATTCATGTCTTATACTGTAATATGTTATTTCCTGCCGAAATACAACTGACCTTTTAATTTAATTTTAAAATATGAATGAGGCAATGTTCACACTTAAAGCTTCACTTATGTCAAATTGTAAAATGTTAAATAATTTTGGAGACATTCTTGGCAGTTTGACCGCTCAAAAGATTATATGTTTGTAGATTTGTGCCATCGTTACTGGCTTGTAGGAGTTTAGTTTTGAATGTCATCGTACTTATAACTTTCTGAACACAATAACAGTATTTTTATGAACCTAACCAAAAATGAAATCATTAGAAGGGATAATTGAAACCAGTGCAATATCCTTTCTTTCCCCTACCCCAAACTTTAGAATAGAATTATTCAGAATAAAAAATATTAATATAACATTGCCAGTGCTCCGATTTCAGGTCCAGGGTGGAAAATCACTGGGGTTCCGTTAAGGTGTCTAGGGCGTTGTCCATCCGTGGCAGAAGGAAGCAGATTTTATGGGTGACGACGTTCAGCTTTCGCTAGTCGATGCAGAAGCCTAGATTTCCACCTCTTTTCAGCAGGATTACCAGTGATGATCATGGGCTATCGGATTCCTCAATTATGCCTATGGCCCTCATGCCTGCTCCCCAGCTGTATATTTCTTTCCACTTCGCTAGCGGGACACAGCGAGGCCGCTGTCTAATCAGTCGAGCATCACCGGTGTCGATGTGACGTATCACTCAATCGGTTCCGCCATAATCACCTTCTGATAGGCGAAAGATGTCCTGGAAATCCGAGAGCAGAATAAGGATGCGCTGCTTCTCTCCCCACGAGAGATTCTCATCTGCCTCTGGGACGAGGTTACTATTGTGCTAGACTATGTAGTACAATAGTAATTGTATTAGAAAATTAAATTGTAGGTACTAGAATACTATCCAGGTTCGTCCAGTCTCTGGCCGTAGGTGTTATACACGCGACCGAATCGCACTTCCCCAAGACAGTCCCCCTAAGCAGCGCTTGTTTCCGGTCAGTGACATTGAGGATCCTCACTAGTACGGTCTCCCGAGGAGCAAGCAGTGCGCTTGCGACATAGATATTATCTCGGTGGAGTCCTCCGTTCACTATCATGTAATGGGTTTTTTCTGTCCGCTCTGTCGCCCTCCTCTTGCTCCACGCTGGAAACATTCCTCTTTCGGCAAGTAAGAGTCTCACCGGCGGCAACCTCTCCTCTGGGTGACTCAGTAGGATCTCGTTGCGACCCAGGTGCAATATGCGGCAATCGACGTCCACCTGCATCGTAGAACGGGCGCCCAGGCCCAGGATAACATTCTCGGTGATTGTGGCAACGAACACCCTCATTTGTAAACCTGCTCCTGCCAAGGGTCAACTCCAGATAAGCTTCCTCAGTCACGGGTAGAGTTTCACCCGAGACGGTTCGTAGCCCGTACGCCTAACAGAAGTCATTTGTGGAGGTCGCTGCACCACATCGGGACTAAAAATTAAATTGAGTTTTATTTATCGCTCTTTAACTGCTGTGGTCCTTAGTGTCCCATTCTATATTGGGCGTGAAATACCGGTAATTTTGCTCAGAGGCCTCCTTATCAGGCTTGAGGTTCTTTTACGTGCCGTAAATCTACGACACGGGACCACTGGCTTTACTTCCCTAAGGATTTTTAGGCCCGAAAAAAGCAATCGCCCTCCGCTGGGTTTGAACCCGCGACCTCGGGAACTAGAGGTTATCATGGTAACCACTACACCACGGAAGACTGGCGATTGTTAGTGAGGCCCTTGTGTTTACCAGCACTCTGTAGGAATAGTCCCGTCGTGGTTTTAAACCTGGCCCAAACAGATAATTTTTAAGCAAAAAATGTATAGTCAGTGGCAGGAATCTCTATGTGAGGATTACATATTAACTGAAGTAGCAAAACCAAAAATAAAATTCTTTAATTAAGCCATTTAATGGTGCAGCAGTGACAACGGGTAAAAGGCGAGGGAAGCTGATACAGCATTAACCCTACCTTTTACTTTCTTTACACATAGCAGGTAGAGTACCAAAAAATTGATACAGAGATTTTCGGGAAATGCGTGTTTTGAGGTCTCCTGAATACCTAAGCGCACTTTAAGCAAAGGTTCAGGTGTATGTCTGTGAACATCATAACTCAAAAACGAAAAAGTGAATGGATAGAAACTAGATATTTATATTCAGTATCTTCAACAGATGCGACATGGAGATTTTGAAAAAATCTCCCTTCCCCAATTACCCTTTACACACAAAGCTTTTTGAAAATTTTTATACACTCAAAATGGTTCTTAACGATTAAAATACCATAATTAAAGATATGTACATGAACAAAGATGTATATCGTGGCCCGAAAATATGCGCTCTCCATTTAATGCGGCGATCAAAAGTTAATCCCAGAAAATGAAAAGAGGTAACCTCACGTGCCTGGAGTGAACCACAGCGTACTGGAGGAGGATAAATCTCTCCTCGGGTACGAGAAAAACGAAGAGTAGTGGCTAACTCGATGTTCATCGTGAGGCTATGGCGTCCGCCCACTCCTTCCGAGCAATTACGGCATTATTCAAGGAATCACGAGGATTAGCTACAGTGCCACCAGGCGCGTATGTGACAGTATCATCCGCGAACACCAAGAGACGGGCATTGAAATACCACTTCCTCCGATTCAAAAATGTAAATCAGAAATAAGAGCGGGCTAATGCAAGAACTTTGAGGCAGGCCTGAATTGGCATTCCGAGGACCAATCTCAGTATTCCAAGAACGTACAGTAGTACGGTGATCCTCAAAAAGCTGAAAGAAAAGGTTACATAACTTAACCGATACACCTAAATAGGCTCGAGTAAACAGTAAATGTAGGGAGACGAGTCACAATCACGGGCGATATTCCAAACAAATCGCGAGGTAGAGAAGGCGGATAAATGGTGTCCAAAAAACGCAGGGGGTACATCAACAAATTCAAATGCGAGCATAGATATAAAATTAGAAAAATTACAACGCGAAAACGGAAGCGGCGTCACACAATGGGAAGAAAGTGTCGGTGCTGTAGAAAAACAGGATAATGGTCACTGCACCAAGAATCGGTTAAAACGGACCAAGCCCAAAGAGACGATTATCCATTACTATCCAATGATAAATCTAGCATAGAAGGAGCTGTGCCAGGAACAGGAGAAAGCGTAGGCATCGCATGATTCAAACAAACGACAGCATGTTGAACTAAGCAGCTTGCGAGAATAGCTCCTTCTCGCGTACCGAGAGAATCTCCTCAGAAATAATGTCGGAAGTTAAAATCTCCCACAACAAAAGGTGCTCGAAGTGTCGAAGAAAATTTTTCCATTGCGCCTCAGTAGGGTGAGAATGTGGGCGGATTATATACTGCTACAAGAGCGAGGGGACCTATAACTACCCCAAATGATTGCTTATGTGGCGGAGTGAAGGAGCACGCTAGCTCCGTATATGACAGAACCTGGTGTATTAAAACACCATAACTACCCACGCGATCAGAACGGGCGACACGATAGGGTGAAAGAGTGAAATGTACACCCGGCCGCAGCCATGTTTCACAGAGGGCTCCTAAGTGTATGTTATGTTTACGTAAATTATATGTCAGCTTAGAGAAACTATGCTTCAAGCGACCCACTGCGAGAAGTTAAGCATGGTCTGATACTGTAGAGTCCAAAGATACGGAGTTACAAATGGGACCACACTTAAAATCCGTAAGCAGCTTCCGAGCCTAAGCAAGAATTTGTTTCATTTTGGTGTCAGTCAACTGGAGCCCAATTTCACGACTGAAACGCTCAGACATATGCAATGCCGGCCTGCGGGGATAGATATAACAGCCATAGGCGAAGAGGTGGACAGGTCAGGGATACCACCCCCCGATAATGGTAGGTTCCTACACTCCCTTCAGAGGTAAACACAGTAGTGCGAGAAATCGAAGGGTATCTACCTGCTGGAGCATAAAGAGCATCGGCATAAGACTTAAGATACTTATGGGAGCCCCGCTGAATTGCATTAGCTTTACGTTTTTAGTAGATGTAAAGGAAATGTTCACCGGAGCAGAAGTAGGGGAAAGTCGATTGCGGGAGGGTGCAACTGCACGCAGGCTACCCAGCGCAGAGACCGCTACCCGTTCCGATGGGTCAAGGCAGCGGAACGCGCAGAATGTGTAACAGCACTATTGCGAGCATTTGAACTGCTTGCAAAATTTTACAATTTTGAGCAAATAATCGTCTGTATCTGAATTTGACGCATCCTTTTAGAACAGTTCGCCACATTGGCTTCATGACAACCTCTGCAATGTAGACAACTAAGAGTAGTAGACGTACAGAAGTTCAACGAAATACTGCCACAACGCACACACCAAGACTTACTACCGCATACCGCCGGTGTGACCATATCGCACACAATTAGTACAGCAGCACAAGGTCGGTAAATGGGAGCAATAATACAAATAGACCTTCTCAAGTGGAGGAGACGCCCTCTAAGTAATTACAATAGATGCGATTGGCAAATGTTACGCAGAACCATCCACCAAAGCTTTTCTGTTCAAACGCCGAACCTGACTTGCCGGGAAAGTCTTTGCACCTGCAGTTTCATCAAGAGATCCGACTCCGAGCATTCTTTATCGACAATGCCCCACTTATATAAGAGGTTGAAGGGGATAAAACCCTTTAAATGATGTTCTGCGAGCAACTTAGAATGCAACAAGTTATTCGCCATAACACCGTCCACAAATGTAATTATCACCTTACGGTCGAATGAAGAATCCCTTTAAACTTGGCTAAAATATTTTCATAACAAAGTGGTTATCAACAAGTTAACAACCAATACAATTGATAGAATGTGTATCACAGATTCTCAAGTATGAATGGAAGATCATCATCATATCACATATTCAACATGGAATGCTTAAAAAAGAGTTAATACGTTTTAAAAACTTTCATGTGTCACACGACTTTCTCCACCCATTCTCTTTACAAAGCTCATTGTTGTATCTACTTAATTTTAATCAAGATAAAAGTTTGCAGATATGGTTTCATTACACATTTCGTTATATGCACAAAAGGGATACCAAAGGCTGAAACAAGAAGGAGATCTATAAGAAGTAGATCCCTATATCCTGACTTTGTGATTCCATTATCTTTCCATAACACCATGAGAAACAAACCAATGGCCACATAACCTTACAAAATGGTACAAAGTATTCAAATATTCAACCAATGATAATAAATATCTCAGAAATGGTTAATGTTACAAAAATATTTTTATATAAGCTGCATATTTTAATAGGATTTACATTTATGATTTGAATAACCTTATTTTATCTCTCATGGTTTACCAGCATTACAAAATTCTTCAAAATGCATTCAGAATGAATGGGACTCATACGCTATTTAGAAAAATTCAGTTCACTAACAATGAAAGTTTCGGATCTCCCCACCAGTTACCAGGCTTGCAGTAAGCATGGACGAGAATGGATCAAACAAAACTAGAATTTTCTGCTAGAGACAAACTAATTACTGGCCTTGAGTGGGCACTGGTATGCATGTCTGAAGGAATTCCTCTTAAAGTGGGAATGCTCATCCTCTACATATACAAATAACCTCAACTTGAATGTGATCATAAAATATTTAAGTGTTTCATGAATGGAGAATGTAAAAAAAGTATTCTAATGCGGTGATGTTGCTATGTATATATTTAGTTAATTACTTCTTTAAAATAGGTAAACAATCTTCCAATTGGAATTCTGAATATCATTATTTATTAAATTAAATATATTATACATTAGCTTCACATGGAGCAATTTCCTCTCTAGTCATTAGCTCAATGAGTGAACAGAAGGTAAAGGTGCGTGTTGAGCAATGCATTAACACAATGCTTATTACGAAGGAAAATGTGAAGACAGAAGATTGTGAGAAGATTCCAAGCAAAGTTTGGGAAAGGAGCTCTTTTAAAGATCCAAAATATATGAATGACATAAAAACTCTTCACTGAGCTAGGAAGCTCTGGAAAATGAGTCTCCAATTAACTGTGACTGCAGGAAACACCGTGCTGTTTGTAATCTGTAACAAATGAGGACACCAGTTACTGAAACACACTTTATTTATCACTTAGGCACTCAGCATAGCACCAACGTTACACTTGAGTCACTTTAGGCACACACTCTAAACACAACGCAATTGACCCATTGAATCAAATCACAACTGAGCTGCACTGTCCACTTTTCATTTCGTCACTTCTTGACTAACAGTACTGGCTATCAGGGCGAGAAAGCCCCTTATATAGGCCCTGCATGCAAAGCGGAACTTTCTAGAAGAGCAATCTATAGTAGACATGCCAAAACGAATGTTCCAGAACACGTAACCAGCCTATAATAAGCAATTATTCTACACTCGCTATTGTTCGAGCGGGCGGTTGAAGGTCCCACCCAGTTGCCGAACCGAAAGACGCTTACTGCTGGCCCATAAGTAGCTCCACGCACATAATACATACACACACTATCACAAATCTTATTGAGGCCGATGGACACATAACAATCTTCAAAGTTGCATCAGTTATGAGAGTTATTGGGTAATGAACATAACTCTGCCAGGTGGGTTCCTTGTCTGCTTATTCAGGACCTAGAAGCATGTCAACAGCTATTAAGAGGAAGGAGAGGAAACGGGTCCAGCACCATACACTCGAGTTTGAACAAGGAACTAGGCAGTAGTGGAAGAAATTTGAAGCTGCACCAATCAGGGTCCAATGGTGCTCGTCAGCTCAAACTGCTTTTTGGGACTCCAAGGTCATTTTGATCATTAACTTTCGTGACTTAATGGGTGATTAAATGGATAACCCATGAATATCCATAGTCCACAATAATCCCCTGAGGAAAAATCACTTGTAATTTATTTGTGTCATTTATAGACGTACTGAGAGGACAGTGATTGAATGATAATGCATAATTGCAAACATTTGAGTGCATGGCTGCCAACATGTTTTTCTTCTAGGAAGGAATAAAAACGTGCTAGTTCATTGCAAAATCCATACTTTGAAACAATGAGATTATGTAGAAAATTGGGATAAAACGCCTTACCGGACCCGACTTTAGCGACTGAAGTAATGTTTTACATGTCCCTGGGTGTCCTATAGATGGTCCTGTATCTCATTCTCTGACTTTAACGCAATGCTGGCAACATAAGAGAAATACCACCGAAGCCGGTAAGATACTCAGCCTCAAGGCGTAGCCGAGAGATTGAGGGCCTTCAGCCTCAAAGCGTAGCCGAGGGATGGTTGTTAGAAAGAGAGGAGTGTAGGAAGTTGCGGCCTATAGGCGACAGGGCGTAGCCGAGGGATCTGCGCGTCTAAATTCGAATGATTCACGTTCGCAGAAACAACAGCATATCGCATATTTGGTGCATTTCACTTTTTATTTAGGTTGGCAGTACCCACTTTGCATGTGATTTATCGGAAAAATGGCTACATTTTTTGTGTTCCTGACGCGATTTGCCTATGTAAGTAAAACACCTAAAACGGGCGGGTAGGTGGGCACAAAACATAGAAGAGACTACATCATGTTCTAAACTCACTCCTAAGGTAATTTATTTCACATCCTTATACCTAATAAACGTCGGGTCCGGTAAGGCATTTTTTCCGAAAATTGATATGCAGTATCCTCTCCTTGTTTTAATATTTTTGTTAAACATAAAAAACTAGTTTATATTTATTTACCCTGGTATAAGGTACACAGGATTGAACGTGGCCTATGATCGCCCTTTTAAACTATGAAAGAACACGATGTTTTGAGTGCTTTTCCTCAATACATTTTTAATAAAGCATTCCATTCTTGAGGTAATCACTATTTTATTTCGCACAATAAATACAAATGCTAACTTTTAATTCTTCAGCTTCTGCTGCTATGGCAACGAATAAACACTTCTGGTATACAAATAAACAGAAAGCTGCACATAATTGCAACGTAACCTAAACATCATACGGAATATGGAACAGCAAAGGCATTTGCAATAGTACGAAAATTATTAATAACAGCACTAATTTAGAAAGATAAATAAAATCTTGAGAAATCCAATTTACAAGATTTCTTTGTGACTTATAAAGCTCCCTGAATAATGAAGGCAAGACAAGGACAGAAAATCAATAAGAACATGTTTTTACTGTTTAAAGAAATTGCTGAAAATGTGCACCCCTTGCCTAAACACATTCTTCACATAGGTTTCTCCAATTCCAGCACTCCACAAGTTTTGTCCAAGTTGCTTTTTATTTCTTTCTCTGTTCGAAGTATTCTTTCTTGCAACGTTTTCACATCAGGCACCTCTGTAATGTATATGCAGGTTTTCATGTTGCCCCAAAGAAGAAAAGGTCACTAGGTTTTAGATCTCGCAATCTTGGTGTCCATCTTATTGGGCCATTCCAAGCGATCCAGCATTCTACGTAGCTGTTGCATAGATGACAACACATGACTACTTATGTGCAGAGGTGCACCGTCATGTAACAGTCATATATCATTTCTTACTGCCAGGGGAACATTCTCAAGTAGAACTGGTGACGCTTCCGTGAAGAAACCGGAGATAGGTGAATCCTGTCAAAATCCAAAGAAGTACCCACAGAATGACTGTGATTCCTATGATTCCTGCCCAAACATTTACAGAAAACCTGTGCTGAAAGCTGTCTCGTCTTAGTGTGTATGGGCTGTTGTAAGCTCAGGTGTGTGCATTATGGTAATTAGTAACTCCATTTCTGGTAAACGTTGCTTCATCCATTGCAAGAATTTTAAGGAGAGAATCCCCTCATTTTTGAAGAAGCCATTCAGAAAATGTTACCTTTGGTGTATAATCTGATTGAGAGAGATACTAGACATGCTGAATATGATAAGGGCATAGCAATTCTTCATTTAATGTTCTTGAATAGTCTAATGGGATACGCCGATTGTTCGAACTATATCATGCCAGCTGTTTCCAGGGTGTTCTTTCACCAGGTAGGATTTCTTCTTATATAACATTTCTTTGACCAATTCTTTCAACATGAGATAACTTCCTGTATGTAGAACTCTTTGACAGATGAAAACAAATGTCCTAAGTAGTAATAGTCCCGGATGAGCCAATTGTTTTAACGATAATCCTGCCGCTAGGGGCGCTAGTGTCGCTAGTGTCGCTGCGTGCGACGGCGGCGGCGGTAAGTTTGAAAAGCGCCCTGAGCGTTAGGATTATCGTTAAATCGGTTGGCTCATCCGGGACGAGTTGAAAGAATTGAGGAAGTGACGTGGAGTGTTTTGATTGGTTCGTTAATTTGGGGTGGGAGATGGAGGAAGGGAGATGGAGGAGTATGGAGGTCGCGTGATGGAGAGGAGCTGGGTGGCGAGGTGTTGTCTGTGCGGAGGTCGGTACTGAAAGAGGGGTAAAGATGGGGGGCGAGGGATAAAAAGTGTAACAGAAAGTGACGTGTGAAGTTGTGATTGGTGGGAGTAAGAAGTGATTTTATTGGTGGAAAGGAACAAATGAGAGTTGTTGATTGGTAGGAATAAGAGGGATTATGATTGGTGGAAAAGAAAAAGTTGTGGGAGTGGGGTATGTTGGAGGTGATGGGAAAGGTAAGTTTTGCTAGCAGCAAGATTTGCAAAAGCCTGTCGTGAACTGATCAGCAATTTTTTTGAACGTTGGATGGTAGTTTTTTCTTGAGTGGATAGAGAGATGGGGGGCGATATGAGATGCGGTGGCGAAAATGGGAACTAAACAAGGTGTTTGAGACAAGAGGTTTAAGGACGAGGAAATTTTGAGGTTAGTGGTGAACATGGCGGTCGCAAGAGGTGGGGGGTAAGGAGACGCGGTGGTGAGAATGGGAACTAAAAGAAGATGGGGGAAGCAAGAGTTTAGAAGAGTAGATTTTGAGGTTAAAATAGTGGGAACTAAAAATGGCGGAGGGTCTGCGACAAGGAGATGCGGTGAGAACTAAACAAGATGGCGGACGCAAGAGGTGGGTAAGGAGGTTTGAGGTTACAGTACCAAAACACGAAAGGATATATTCCTACGCCAAGCAGGTCCGAAAAATAATTATGCGTGTGGTACTTACCTGTTACCGGTGTGGATGCGTCACCAAAAGCGCGGCACGCGACGCGAAAAAATAAAAGCAAACTGTTTTTGAAAATGCTTAACCAGCTTTAAGATCAACCAACATCACTACGCACTGATATACCTAGGTTTTTAAAGCGGTACAGACACCCTTTGCAGAGGCGTAATTTAACTATACCAAAAAACCTGGTACTGGACCATCGTGATGGTCGCTAGCGTACGTAGGAGCAGGGTTCTCATAGCCGGTCGAAAGCGGTCAAAAACGTGTACGACGTAGGTGTTCGCAGTAGCTGCTGCCGAGTCAACCGTCGAGGTGCGAATGAACGAGATCTGTTCTTGCCGGCAATGTGGTTGGGAGATGAGAGGCGCGGTGGTAAAAATGGGAACTAAATAAGATGACGGAGGCACGAAGTTGAGGTTAAGGAGCGGTGAGACGTTGTCTGTGCGGAGGTTGGGGGCTGAAAGAGGGGGAAAGATGGCGAACGAGGGATAAAAAGTATAACAGAAAGTGACGTGTGAAGTTGTGATTGGTGGGAATAAGAAGTGTTGTTATTGGTGGAAAGGAACAAATGAAGGTTGTTGATTGGTAAGAATAAGAGAGATTATGATTGGTGGAAAGAAAAAGGAGTGGGGTATGTTGGAGGTGATGGGAAAGGTAAGTTTTGCTAGCAACAAGATTTGCAAAAGCCTGTCGTGAACTGATCAGCAATTTTTTTTGAACGTTGGATGGTAGTTTTCTTGAGTGGATAGAGAGATGGGGCGATATGAGATGCGGTGGCGAAAATGGGAACTAAACAAGGTGGTTGAGACAAGAGGTTTAAGGACGAGGAAATTTGGAGGTTAGTGGTGAACATGGCGGTCGCAAGAGGTGGGGTAAGGAGATGCGGTGGTGAGAATGGGAACTAAAAAGCGCGGCACGCGAGACGGAAAAATAAAAGCAAACTGTTTTTGAAAATGCTTAACCAGCTTTAAGATCAACCAACATCACTACGCACTGATATACCTAGGTTTTTAAAGCGGTACAGACACCCTTTGCAGAGGCGTAATTTAACTATACCAAAAACCTGGTACTGGACCATCGTGATGGTCGCTAGCGTACGTAGGAGCAGGGTTCTCATAGCCGGTCGAAAGCGGTCAAAAACGTGTACGACGTAGGTGTTGGCAGTAGCTGCTGCCGAGGCAACCGTCGAGGTGCGAATGAACGAGATCTGTTCTTGCAGGCAATCTGGTTGAGAGATGAGAGGCGCGGTGGTAAAAATGTGAACTAAATAAGATGGCGGAGGCACGAAGTTGAGGTTAAGGAGCGGCGAGGTGTTGACTGTGCGGCGGTTGGGGTCTGAAAGAGGGGGAAAGATGGCGAACGAGGGATAAAAAGTATAACAGAAAGTGACGTGTGAAGTTGTCATTGGTGGGAATAAGAAGTGATGTTATTGGTGGAAAGGAACAAATGAAAATTGCTGATTGGCGAGAATAAGAGAGATTATGATTGGTGGAAAGAAAAAAGGTGTGGGAGTGGGGTATGTTGGAGGTGATGGAAAAGGCAAGTTTTGCTACCAACAACATTTGCAAAAGCCTATCCAGAACTCATCAGCAATTTTAAATAACTAGTGTTTCGGGGGTTTTCTCTGGTTGGTAGACGAATGCAAGCTGTTTCTACCATACTTATATTATTCGTCTTTTTCCTTTTTTTAAAAAAATAACTAGTTTTTTTTTTTTTTTTATTTTTTTATTTTTTTGGGAGTTTTCTGCGGATGGGAAACGAATGCGAGCTCTTTCTGCTTTTTCATAGGTTTTCCCTGGTCGGTAGGCGTTTTCTGCACTGGTTGACGAAGGCGTTTCTAATTTTCGAGGTTTTCTCAGGTTTTTTAGCGGTTGTCCCTGCCCGGTAGGCAAATGATGAAGTTATACCTTGTCGGCGCACGGATACTAGGCACGTACCCGCGCGCACACACACACACACAGAGAGAGACAGATAGACACACAGACAGGCACACACACACACGGACATGTTTCCAAAAATGCTTTTTTTTTTTTTTTTTTTTTGATTCAGGAGGTCTCAAAACGTGTATTTCCGGTGAAATCTCGGTATCGAATTTTTGGGCGGAATGCAATACTTCCCCTACTTACTATACGTAGTAGAGAAAGTAAAAAAGTATTGAAAAATTTAAGGAAATAACAAGCAATATCTCAAAAGTGTACTATCTTGTTTTCAAGGGTTTTCCAGATCGGTAAGCGTTAGAATACTCTTAGAGCTTTTTTCAGGTTTTTTAGCGGTTGTCCCTGGCCGGTAGGCAATTGATAAAGTTTTTCTATAACGTCGTCGTTTTGGCTTGTGGCGCACGGTTCCTAGGCACGTACTCGCGCGCGCGCGCACACACACACACACACACACACACACACACTAAAATAGTAGCGTATAAAAAAAACTGATTTGTTACACTCACATAACTTTCTCTACTCTTGTACAATCTAATTGGTAGCTTTTAAGCGATAGTCAAATATTTAAACGCTGGTTGCTATGTGGCGAATTCCATTCTGTTTGCATGTTCAGGACATAAAAAAATGAATAAACGAATTTGAGAAAAAGTATAAGTATTGGAAAATTTAAGGAAATAACAAGCAATATCTCGAAAACGGTTCACTCAACAAAAGAAACGTATATGACATAAGTTGTGTATTTTAACGCGATCTACATTTTTTGTGTAGTAAAATTTTGTCTATCTCTTATGGTTTACCAGTTATGCAAAAAAGTCGTTCACAATGAAGAATATTTTTGGAGACATTCCCAGAAAATTCGAGATATACATTTTATTTGACATGACAATATCTTAAACATATGATGTTTTAATCAAAATCGTTAGAGCCGTTTTTGAGAAAATTAAAATTTTCGAAAAATGTTCCATGTAAAGGGTAGTCTGGGGTGGGGGGATTTTCTTGAAAACCTTCGTGTCGCATCTCTGGAAGATACTGAACCTAAATACCAAGTTTGGTGTTTATCCGACTGTTCGTTTTCGAGTTATGCTGTTCACAGACACACAGACACACAGACACACAGACAGACACACACACGGACATGTTTCCAAAAATGCTTTTTTTTTTTTTTGGATTCAGAGATTCTCAAAACATGTATTTCCAGTGAAATCTCGGTAACGAATTTTTGGGTGGAATGCAATACTTCCCCTACTTACTATACGTAGTAGAGAAAGTAAAAATGAATAACGCATTTGAGAAAAAGTATAAGTATTGGAAAATTTATGGAAATAACAAGCAATATCTCGAAAATGGTTCACTCAACTAAAAAAAAATGTATATGACATAAATTGTGTATTTTAACGCGATCTACATTTTTTGTGTAGTAAAATTTTGGCTATCTCTTATGGTTTACCAGTTATGCATACTGAACCTAAATGCCAAGTTTGGTGTTTATCCGACTGTTCGTTTTTGAGTTATGCTGTTCACAGACACACAGACGCACAGACAGACAGACACACAGACACACAGACACACAGACAGACACACACACGGACATGTTTCCAAAAATGCTTTTTTTTTTTCTGGATTCAGTGATTCTTAAAACATGTATTTCCAGTGAAATCTCGGTATCGAATTTTTGGGTGGAATGCAATACTTCCCCTACTTACTATACGTAGTAGAGAAAGTAAAAATGAATAACGCATTTGAGAAAAAGTATAAGTATTGGAAAATTTAAAGGAAATAACAAGCAATATCTCGAAAAACGGTTCACTCAACAAAATAAATGTATATGGCATAAGTTGTGTATTTTAACGCGATCTACATTTTTTGTGTAGCAAACTTTTGTCTATCTCTTACGGTTTATCAGTTATGAAAAAGTCGTTCACAATGAAGAATTCTTTTGGAGACATTCCCAGAAAATTCGAGATATACATTTCATTTCTCTCGACATTATCTTAAATATATGATATTTTCATCAAAATCGTTAGAGCCATTTTTTAATACAAAGAGAACGGGATTTCACAAGTGAAACAGTACTGTGATAACGATACCACTGAAACAAAAAAAAAAATCTGATGTGTAACACTCACATGACTTTCTCAACTCTTGTACAAAGTATTTTTACAAACGCTTATTCCCCATCTAGTTCATGTTAATCGAGATAAACATTTGCAAAATCTATTTTATTGCTAATTTTCTTGTATAAAAAAAAAAATCTGATGTGTAACACTCACATGACGTTCTCTACTCTTGTACAAAGTATTTTTACAAACGCTTATGCTCCATCTAGTTCATGTTAATCGAGATAAACATTTGCAAACTCTATTTTATTGCTAATTTTCTTGTAGATGTAGGGGAAAATATATTTACAAGGGGAATATAGAAAAACAGTAGCCTTTAAGCACATACATATCTCTTAATAGCTGGTTGCTATGTGCAACACCATTCTTTTTGCCACAGATTAATACTGTTTGCATATCAAAGACAAAAAATAAATGAATAACGAAGTCCCATTTGAGAAAATAAATATTGGAAAATTAACAAACAATATCTCGAAAACGGTTCACTCAACAACAAAAATGTATATTACATAAGATGTGTATTTTAACGCGATCTACATTTTTTGTGTAGTAAAATTTTGTCTATCTCTTACGGTTTTTCAGTTATGAAAAAGACGTTCACAATGAAGAATACTTTTGGAGACATTCCCAGAAAATTCGAGATATACATTTCATTTCTCACGACATTATATTAAACATACGATATTTTTCATCAAAATCGTTAGAGCCATTTTTTTTAATACAAAGAGAACGGGATTTCACAAGTGAAACAGTACTGTGATAACGATACCAACAAAACTAATTATTATTCACCCACTGAAACACATAAAAAAAATCTGATGTGTAACACTCACATGACTTTTCTCATCTCTTGTACAAAGTATTTTTACAAACGCTTATTCCCCATCTAGTTCATGTTAATCGAGATAAACATTTGCAAACTCTGTTTTATTGCTAATTTTGTTGTAGATGTAGGGAAAATATATTTACAAGGGGAATATAGAAAAACAGTAGCCTTTAAGCACATACATATCTCTTAATAGCTGGTTGCTATGTGCAGTACCATTCTTTTTGCCACAGATTAATACTCTTTGCATATCAAAGACAAAAAAAAAATGAATAACGAATTCCCATTTGAGAAAATAACTATTGGAAAATTTAAGTAAATAACAAGCAATATCTCGAAAACGGTTCACTCAACAATAAAGATGTATATGACATAAGTTGTGTATTTTAACGCGATCTACATACTTTCGTACTCACCTATAAGATATAGAGGGTAGAGGTCGTACGAACGTAGCACTTTGAGAATCTATATTCAACAGTTGGTGTTACTCCTTAGAAAGGAAGTATCTGCTGATTTTTATTTAATTCTTTACATTTTACATAACACGTATGCACTGGCACAACACAAAAGCACTACACACAATACTCAGTTTTAATATTTGCACTAATAACATCAGGAATAACTGAAGTCTGCAAACAGTCATTTCCCATGTGCAGCCTTACGTACAGAAAACGTGTGTGGCTGATCTATGTGTAAAAAGAGCCTGAGAGCGGATGTACGTCAGCGGTAAAATCTTTTAAATGCATTTTTATTGGCGATGGTAGAAATCGTGCAGTGGTGGATCGTGAAAATTCATATAAATGGATGTATCACCTCATAATAAGCCTCTATATACCAAGAATATTGAGTTTTTAAAAAGTCAGCAACTGTACCTGTGTTTCTATACGTGAACGTCAGATGGCAGCTTCGATACGTGTCCACGGAGACCTTAGTGCTAGGCAACTGTACCTCTGTTTCTATACGTGAACGGCAGATTGCAGCTTCGATACGTGTCCACGGAGACCTTAGTGCTAGGCAACTGTACCTCTGTTTCTATACGTGAACGGCAGATTGCAGCTTCGATACGTGTCCACGGAGACCTTAGTGCTAGGCAACTGCACCTCTGTTTCTATACGTGAACGGCAGATTGCAGCTTCGATACGTGTCCACGGAGACCTTAGCGCTAGGCAACTGCACCTCTGTTTCTATACGTGAACGGCAGATTGCAGCTTCGATACGTGTCCACGGAGACCTTAGTGCTAGGCAACTGTACCTCTGTTTCTATACGTGAACGGCAGATTGCAGCTTCGATACGTGTCCACGGAGACCTTAGTGCTAGGCAACTGTACCTCTGTTTCTATACGTGAACGGCAGATTGCAGCTTCGATACGTGTCCACGGAGACCTTAGTGCTAGGCAACTGCACCTCTGTTTCTATACGTGAACGGCAGATTGCAGCTTCGATACGTATCCACGGAGACCTTAGTGCTAGGCAACTGCACCTCTGTTTCTATACGTGAACGGCAGATTGCAGCTTCAATACGTGTCCACGGAGACCTTAGTGCTAGGCAACTGTACCTCTGTTTCTATACGTGAACGGGAGATTGCAGCTTCGATACGTGTCCACGGAGACCTTAGTGCTAGGCAACTGCACCTCTGTTTCTATACGTGAACGTCAGATTGCAGCTTCGATACGTGTCCACGGAGACCTTAGTGCTAGGCAACTGCACCTCTGTTTCTATACGTGAACGGCAGATTGCAGCTTCGATACGTATCCACGGGGACCTTAGTGCTAGGCAACTGCACCTCTGTTTGTATACGTGAACGGCAGATTGCAGCTTCAATACGTGTACACGGAGACCTTAGTGCTAGGCAGCTGTACCTCTGTTTCTATACGTGAACGGCAGATTGCAGCTTCGATACGTGTCCACGGAGATCTTAGTGCTAGGCAGCTATACCTGTTTCTATACGTCAACGGTAGATTGCAGCTTCGATACGTGTTCACGGAGACCTTAGTGCTAGGCAACTGTACCTGTGTTTCTATACGTGTCCACGGAGACCTTAGTGCTAGACAACTGTACCTCTGTTTCTATACGTGAACGGCAGATTGCAGCTTCAATACGTGTCCACGGAGACCTTAGTGCTAGTGCTAGGCAACTATACCTCTGTTTCTATACGTGAACGGCAGATTGCAGGTTCGATACGTGTCCACGGAGATCTTAGTGCTAGGCAACTATACCTGTTTCTATACGTGAACGGCAGATTGCAGCTTCGATACGTGTCCACGCAGACCTTAGTGCTAGGCAACTGTACCTGTGTTTCTATACGTGAACGTCAGATGGCAGCTTCGATACGTGTCCACGGAGACCTTAGTGTTAGGCAACTGTACCTCTGTTTCTATACGTGAACGGCAGATTGCAGCTTCGATACGTGTCCACGGAGACCTTTCGCTTCAGGTGACAAAATAACACTAGGCACTTGTGTGCCGTGGTGTAAGCCGCAATCACGGTATTGGTAGCGTGGATCTCCTTGGGGCTCTCCTCGGAGTTACCTCAACACCACGTACATGACCTGGTTCGTCACGGGTACGCAGGTCTGCACTACCACTTCCTCGGCGTTGAGCAGGCCCAGGAGGCGATCGTACCGGTACACCAGCTAGCACGTGGACATGTTATCGCGCTGTGGTGTTGCGTGTGCGAGGTATGGAAACTCAAGGACGCAAAACATGCACGACCGAGGGTTAAAAAGCAGAACAAGTAGTGACGTGGAGCGTTGTGATTGGTGTAAATAAGACGATCTCTGATAGGTGGACAAATTGAAATAACGTGATGTGATAGGCGAAAATAAAATCAAAGGTGATTGGATGAAAAATGACGAGAAGGAATTAGCGGTGAATTTGTGAACTAAGATGGCGAAGATTTTTTTTTTTTTTAAAAAAAAGGATAATATAAGTACGGCAACTGTAACGGTTTACGGCAAACGCGCGCCGCGCAATGCGTCACGCCCGGGCAATAAAACAAAAATCATATTGAGCAAGATGCCCGGCGTGACGCATTGCGCGGCGCGCGTTTGCCGTAAACCGTTACAGTTGCCGTACTTATATTATCCTTTTTTTTTAAAAAAAAAAAAATCTTCGCCATCTTAGTTCACAAATTCACCGCTAATTCCTTCTCGTCATTTTTCATCCAATCACCTTTGATTTTATTTTCGCCTATCACATCACGTTATTTCAATTTGTCCACCTATCAGAGATCGTCTTATTTACACCAATCACAACGCTCCACGTCACTACTTGTTCTGCTTTTTAACCCTCGGTCGTGCATGTTTTGCGTCCTTGAGTTTCCATACCTCGCACACGCAACACCACAGCGCGATAACATGTCCACGTGCTAGCTGGTGTACCGGTACGATCGCCTCCTGGGCCTGCTCAACGCCGAGGAAGTGGTAGTGCAGACCTGCGTACCCGTGACGAACCAGGTCATGTACGTGGTGTTGAGGTAACTCCGAGGAGAGCCCCAAGGAGATCCACGCTACCAATACCGTGATTGCGGCTTACACCACGGCACACAAGTGCCTAGTGTTATTTTGTCACCTGAAGCGAAAGGTCTCCGTGGACACGTATCGAAGCTGCAATCTGCCGTTCACGTATAGAAACAGAGGTACAGTTGCCTAACACTAAGGTCTCCGTGGACACGTATCGAAGCTGCCATCTGACGTTCACGTATAGAAACACAGGTACAGTTGCCTAGCACTAAGGTCTGCGTGGACACGTATCGAAGCTGCAATCTGCCGTTCACGTATAGAAACAGGTATAGTTGCCTAGCACTAAGATCTCCGTGGACACGTATCGAACCTGCAATCTGCCGTTCACGTATAGAAACAGAGGTATAGTTGCCTAGCACTAGCACTAAGGTCTCCGTGGACACGTATTGAAGCTGCAATCTGCCGTTCACGTATAGAAACAGAGGTACAGTTGTCTAGCACTAAGGTCTCCGTGGACACGTATAGAAACACAGGTACAGTTGCCTAGCACTAAGGTCTCCGTGAACACGTATCGAAGCTGCAATCTACCGTTGACGTATAGAAACAGGTATAGCTGCCTAGCACTAAGATCTCCGTGGACACGTATCGAAGCTGCAATCTGCCGTTCACGTATAGAAACAGAGGTACAGCTGCCTAGCACTAAGGTCTCCGTGTACACGTATTGAAGCTGCAATCTGCCGTTCACGTATACAAACAGAGGTGCAGTTGCCTAGCACTAAGGTCCCCGTGGATACGTATCGAAGCTGCAATCTGCCGTTCACGTATAGAAACAGAGGTGCAGTTGCCTAGCACTAAGGTCTCCGTGGACACGTATCGAAGCTGCAATCTGACGTTCACGTATAGAAACAGAGGTGCAGTTGCCTAGCACTAAGGTCTCCGTGGACACGTATCGAAGCTGCAATCTCCCGTTCACGTATAGAAACAGAGGTACAGTTGCCTAGCACTAAGGTCTCCGTGGACACGTATTGAAGCTGCAATCTGCCGTTCACGTATAGAAACAGAGGTGCAGTTGCCTAGCACTAAGGTCTCCGTGGATACGTATCGAAGCTGCAATCTGCCGTTCACGTATAGAAACAGAGGTGCAGTTGCCTAGCACTAAGGTCTCCGTGGACACGTATCGAAGCTGCAATCTGCCGTTCACGTATAGAAACAGAGGTACAGTTGCCTAGCACTAAGGTCTCCGTGGACACGTATCGAAGCTGCAATCTGCCGTTCACGTATAGAAACAGAGGTACAGTTGCCTAGCACTAAGGTCTCCGTGGACACGTATCGAAGCTGCAATCTGCCGTTCACGTATAGAAACAGAGGTGCAGTTGCCTAGCGCTAAGGTCTCCGTGGACACGTATCGAAGCTGCAATCTGCCGTTCACGTATAGAAACAGAGGTGCAGTTGCCTAGCACTAAGGTCTCCGTGGACACGTATCGAAGCTGCAATCTGCCGTTCACGTATAGAAACAGAGGTACAGTTGCCTAGCACTAAGGTCTCCGTGGACACGTATCGAAGCTGCAATCTGCCGTTCACGTATAGAAACAGAGGTACAGTTGCCTAGCACTAAGGTCTCCGTGGACACGTATCGAAGCTGCCATCTGACGTTCACGTATAGAAACACAGGTACAGTTGCTGACTTTTTAAAAACTCAATATTCTTGGTATATAGAGGCTTATTATGAGGTGATACATCCATTTATATGAATTTTCACGATCCACCACTGCACGATTTCTACCATCGCCAATAAAAATGCATTTAAAAGATTTTACCGCTGACGTACATCCGCTCTCAGGCTCTTTTTACACATAGATCAGCCACACACGTTTTCTGTACGTAAGGCTGCACATGGGAAATGACTGTTTGCAGACTTCAGTTATTCCTGATGTTATTAGTGCAAATATTAAAACTGAGTATTGTGTGTAGTGCTTTTGTGTTGTGCCAGTGCATACGTGTTATGTAAAATGTAAAGAATTAAATAAAAATCAGCAGATACTTCCTTTCTAAGGAGTAACACCAACTGTTGAATATAGATTCTCAAAGTGCTACGTTCGTACGACCTCTACCCTCTATATCTTATAGGTGAGTACGAAAGTATGTAGATCGCGTTAAAATACACAACTTATGTCATATACATCTTTATTGTTGAGTGAACCGTTTTCGAGATATTGCTTGTTATTTACTTAAATTTTCCAATAGTTATTTTCTCAAATGGGAATTCGTTATTCATTTTTTTTTTGTCTTTGATATGCAAAGAGTATTAATCTGTGGCAAAAAGAATGGTACTGCACATAGCAACCAGCTATTAAGAGATATGTATGTGCTTAAAGGCTACTGTTTTTCTATATTCCCCTTGTAAATATATTTTCCCTACATCTACAACAAAATTAGCAATAAAACAGAGTTTGCAAATGTTTATCTCGATTAACATGAACTAGATGGGGAATAAGCGTTTGTAAAAATACTTTGTACAAGAGATGAGAAAAGTCATGTGAGTGTTACACATCAGATTTTTTTTATGTGTTTCAGTGGGTGAATAATAATTAGTTTTGTTGGTATCGTTATCACAGTACTGTTTCACTTGTGAAATCCCGTTCTCTTTGTATTAAAAAAAATGGCTCTAACGATTTTGATGAAAAATATCGTATGTTTAATATAATGTCGTGAGAAATGAAATGTATATCTCGAATTTTCTGGGAATGTCTCCAAAAGTATTCTTCATTGTGAACGTCTTTTTCATAACTGAAAAACCGTAAGAGATAGACAAAATTTTACTACACAAAAAATGTAGATCGCGTTAAAATACACATCTTATGTAATATACATTTTTGTTGTTGAGTGAACCGTTTTCGAGATATTGTTTGTTAATTTTCCAATATTTATTTTCTCAAATGGGACTTCGTTATTCATTTATTTTTTGTCTTTGATATGCAAACAGTATTAATCTGTGGCAAAAAGAATGGTGTTGCACATAGCAACCAGCTATTAAGAGATATGTATGTGCTTAAAGGCTACTGTTTTTCTATATTCCCCTTGTAAATATATTTTCCCCTACATCTACAAGAAAATTAGCAATAAAATAGAGTTTGCAAATGTTTATCTCGATTAACATGAACTAGATGGAGCATAAGCGTTTGTAAAAATACTTTGTACAAGAGTAGAGAACGTCATGTGAGTGTTACACATCAGATTTTTTTTTTATACAAGAAAATTAGCAATAAAATAGATTTTGCAAATGTTTATCTCGATTAACATGAACTAGATGGGGAATAAGCGTTTGTAAAAATACTTTGTACAAGAGTTGAGAAAGTCATGTGAGTGTTACACATCAGATTTTTTTTTTTGTTTCAGTGGTATCGTTATCACAGTACTGTTTCACTTGTGAAATCCCGTTCTCTTTGTATTAAAAAATGGCTCTAACGATTTTGATGAAAATATCATATATTTAAGATAATGTCGAGAGAAATGAAATGTATATCTCGAATTTTCTGGGAATGTCTCCAAAAGAATTCTTCATTGTGAACGACTTTTTCATAACTGATAAACCGTAAGAGATAGACAAAAGTTTGCTACACAAAAAATGTAGATCGCGTTAAAATACACAACTTATGCCATATACATTTATTTTGTTGAGTGAACCGTTTTTCGAGATATTGCTTGTTATTTCCTTTAAATTTTCCAATACTTATACTTTTTCTCAAATGCGTTATTCATTTTTACTTTCTCTACTACGTATAGTAAGTAGGGGAAGTATTGCATTCCACCCAAAAATTCGATACCGAGATTTCACTGGAAATACATGTTTTGAGAATCACTGAATCCAGAAAAAAAAAAAGCATTTTTGGAAACATGTCCGTGTGTGTGTCTGTCTGTGTGTCTGTGTGTCTGTGTGTCTGTCTGTCTGTGCGTCTGTGTGTCTGTGAACAGCATAACTCAAAAACGAACAGTCGGATAAACACCAAACTTGGTATTTAGGTTCAGTATGCATAACTGGTAAACCATAAGAGATAGCCAAAATTTTACTACACAAAAAATGTAGATCGCGTTAAAATACACAATTTATGTCATATACATTTTTTTTTAGTTGAGTGAACCATTTTCGAGATATTGCTTGTTATTTCCATAAATTTTCCAATACTTATACTTTTTCTCAAATGCGTTATTCATTTTTACTTTCTCTACTACGTATAGTAAGTAGGGGAAGTATTGCATTCCACCCAAAAATTCGTTACCGAGATTTCACTGGAAATACATGTTTTGAGAATCTCTGAATCCAAAAAAAAAAAGCATTTTTGGAAACATGTCCGTGTGTGTGTCTGTCTGTGTGTCTGTGTGTCTGTGTGTCTGTGAACAGCATAACTCGAAAACGAACAGTCGGATAAACACCAAACTTGGTATTTAGGTTCAGTATCTTCCAGAGATGCGACACGAAGGTTTTCAAGAAAATCCCCCCACCCCAGACTACCCTTTACATGGAACATTTTTCGAAAATTTTAATTTTCTCAAAAACGGCTCTAACGATTTTGATTAAAACATCATATGTTTAAGATATTGTCATGTCAAATAAAATGTATATCTCGAATTTTCTGGGAATGTCTCCAAAAATATTCTTCATTGTGAACGACTTTTTTGCATAACTGGTAAACCATAAGAGATAGACAAAATTTTACTACACAAAAAATGTAGATCGCGTTAAAATACACAACTTATGTCATATACGTTTCTTTTGTTGAGTGAACCGTTTTCGAGATATTGCTTGTTATTTCCTTAAATTTTCCAATACTTATACTTTTTCTCAAATTCGTTTATTCATTTTTTTTATGTCCTGAACATGCAAACAGAATGGAATTCGCCACATAGCAACCAGCGTTAAAATATTTGACTATCGCTTAAAAGCTACCAATTAGATTGTACAAGAGTAGAGAAAGTTATGTGAGTGTAACAAATCAGTTTTTTTTATACGCTACTATTTTAGTGTGTGTGTGTGTGTGTGTGTGTGCGCGCGCGCGAGTACGTGCCTAGGAACCGTGCGCCACAAGCCAAAACGACGACGTTATAGAAAAACTTTATCAATTGCCTACCGGCCAGGGACAACCGCTAAAAAACCTGAAAAAAGCTCTAAGAGTATTCTAACGCTTACCGATCTGGAAAACCCTTGAAAACAAGATAGTACACTTTTGAGATATTGCTTGTTATTTCCTTAAATTTTTCAATACTTTTTTACTTTCTCTACTACGTATAGTAAGTAGGGGAAGTATTGCATTCCGCCCAAAAATTCGATACCGAGATTTCACCGGAAATACACGTTTTGAGACCTCCTGAATCAAAAAAAAAAAAAAAAAAAAAAAAGCATTTTTGGAAACATGTCCGTGTGTGTGTGTGCCTGTCTGTGTGTCTATCTGTCTCTCTCTGTGTGTGTGTGTGTGCGCGCGGGTACGTGCCTAGTATCCGTGCGCCGACAAGGTATAACTTCATCATTTGCCTACCGGGCAGGGACAACCGCTAAAAAACCTGAGAAAACCTCGAAAATTAGAAACGCCTTCGTCAACCAGTGCAGAAAACGCCTACCGACCAGGGAAAACCTATGAAAAAGCAGAAAGAGCTCGCATTCGTTTCCCATCCGCAGAAAACTCCCAAAAAAATAAAAAAATAAAAAAAAAAAAAAAACTAGTTATTTTTTTAAAAAAAGGAAAAAGACGAATAATATAAGTATGGTAGAAACAGCTTGCATTCGTCTACCAACCAGAGAAAACCCCCGAAACACTAGTTATTTAAAATTGCTGATGAGTTCTGGATAGGCTTTTGCAAATGTTGTTGGTAGCAAAACTTGCCTTTTCCATCACCTCCAACATACCCCACTCCCACACCTTTTTTCTTTCCACCAATCATAATCTCTCTTATTCTCGCCAATCAGCAACTTTCATGTGTTCCTTTCCACCAATAACATCACTTCTTATTCCCACCAATGACAACTTCACACGTCACTTTCTGTTATACTTTTTATCCCTCGTTCGCCATCTTTCCCCCTCTTTCAGACCCCAACCGCCGCACAGTCAACACCTCGCCGCTCCTTAACCTCAACTTCGTGCCTCCGCCATCTTATTTAGTTCACATTTTTACCACCGCGCCTCTCATCTCTCAACCAGATTGCCTGCAAGAACAGATCTCGTTCATTCGCACCTCGACGGTTGCCTCGGCAGCAGCTACTGCCAACACCTACGTCGTACACGTTTTTGACCGCTTTCGACCGGCTATGAGAACCCTGCTCCTACGTACGCTAGCGACCATCACGATGGTCCAGTACCAGGTTTTTGGTATAGTTAAATTACGCCTCTGCAAAGGGTGTCTGTACCGCTTTAAAAACCTAGGTATATCAGTGCGTAGTGATGTTGGTTGATCTTAAAGCTGGTTAAGCATTTTCAAAAACAGTTTGCTTTTATTTTTCCGTCTCGCGTGCCGCGCTTTTTAGTTCCCATTCTCACCACCGCATCTCCTTACCCCACCTCTTGCGACCGCCATGTTCACCACTAACCTCCAAATTTCCTCGTCCTTAAACCTCTTGTCTCAACCACCTTGTTTAGTTCCCATTTTCGCCACCGCATCTCATATCGCCCCATCTCTCTATCCACTCAAGAAAACTACCATCCAACGTTCAAAAAAAATTGCTGATCAGTTCACGACAGGCTTTTGCAAATCTTGTTGCTAGCAAAACTTACCTTTCCCATCACCTCCAACATACCCCACTCCTTTTTCTTTCCACCAATCATAATCTCTCTTATTCTTACCAATCAACAACCTTCATTTGTTCCTTTCCACCAATAACAACACTTCTTATTCCCACCAATCACAACTTCACACGTCACTTTCTGTTATACTTTTTATCCCTCGTTCGCCATCTTTCCCCCTCTTTCAGCCCCCAACCTCCGCACAGACAACGTCTCACCGCTCCTTAACCTCAACTTCGTGCCTCCGTCATCTTATTTAGTTCCCATTTTTACCACCGCGCCTCTCATCTCCCAACCACATTGCCGGCAAGAACAGATCTCGTTCATTCGCACCTCGACGGTTGACTCGGCAGCAGCTACTGCGAACACCTACGTCGTACACGTTTTTGACCGCTTTCGACCGGCTATGAGAACCCTGCTCCTACGTACGCTAGCGACCATCACGATGGTCCAGTACCAGGTTTTTTGGTATAGTTAAATTACGCCTCTGCAAAGGGTGTCTGTACCGCTTTAAAAACCTAGGTATATCAGTGCGTAGTGATGTTGGTTGATCTTAAAGCTGGTTAAGCATTTTCAAAAACAGTTTGCTTTTATTTTTTCGCGTCGCGTGCCGCGCTTTTGGTGACGCATCCACACCGGTAACAGGTAAGTACCACACGCATAATTATTTTTCGGACCTGCTTGGCGTAGGAATATATCCTTTCGTGTTTTGGTACTGTAACCTCAAACCTCCTTACCCACCTCTTGCGTCCGCCATCTTGTTTAGTTCTCACCGCATCTCCTTGTCGCAGACCCTCCGCCATTTTTAGTTCCCACTATTTTAACCTCAAAATCTACTCTTCTAAACTCTTGCTTCCCCCATCTTCTTTTAGTTCCCATTCTCACCACCGCGTCTCCTTACCCCCCACCTCTTGCGACCGCCATGTTCACCACTAACCTCAAAATTTCCTCGTCCTTAAACCTCTTGTCTCAAACACCTTGTTTAGTTCCCATTTTCGCCACCGCATCTCATATCGCCCCCCATCTCTCTATCCACTCAAGAAAAAACTACCATCCAACGTTCAAAAAAATTGCTGATCAGTTCACGACAGGCTTTTGCAAATCTTGCTGCTAGCAAAACTTACCTTTCCCATCACCTCCAACATACCCCACTCCCACAACTTTTTCTTTTCCACCAATCATAATCCCTCTTATTCCTACCAATCAACAACTCTCATTTGTTCCTTTCCACCAATAAAATCACTTCTTACTCCCACCAATCACAACTTCACACGTCACTTTCTGTTACACTTTTTAGCCCTCGCTCCCCATCTTTACCCCTCTTTCAGTATCGACCTCCGCACAGACAACACCTCGCCACCCAATTCCTCTCCATCACGCGACCTCCATACTCCTCCATCTCCCTTCCTCCATCTCCCACCCCAAATTAACGAACCAATCAAAACACTACACGTCACTTCCTCAATTCTTTCAACTCGTCCCGGATGAGCCAACCGATTTAACGATAATCCTAACGCTCAGGGCGCTTTTCAAACTTACCGCCGCCGCCGTCGCACGCAGCGACACTAGCGACACTAGCGCCCCTAGCGGCAGGATTATCGTTAAAACAATTGGCTCATCCGGGACTATTACTACTGTCCTATAATGTGATGCTCATCTATTTGGGAATCTTTCTTGTTAAATTCTTGCTGCAGCTTCTCCATTACGATGTGTTTCACTATAATTGAGTAGCATTCCAAGATACTCGAAATTGGTAAAGTAAGCCATTGTAACTGATAATCTTCTGTTTTTAAAACAATCCATAAGTGCAATAAACAAATGAAGTGGATTTCTTTATAAACGAACAGCTGAAGTGCATTTCTTTAGATCTTACAGTGTTGCCATTTTGTGTAGTAGTCTCGTGGCTAATTATGTAAGTTCAACTGACAAGGAAACATCAATCAGTGTTAAGAAAAGTTGAAACTGATTTATACAACATTCCAAATAGCACACTGAAATTTGTAAAATCTTGGAATATTACACCCGAGCATGTGTCTACGAGTTATAGGACGGTAAAGATGTGAAGGTAGGAGTCATCAGTGTCCATTGGAGTGAAAGTATCTTCAACTGCTAGCGCGATATAATAGGAAGAAGCCGGCAGGTGCGAGAGAGCAGTGAATGAGTATAGTGAACGTTGTGAACGTTATACGCATTTTAAACCATGCATTAGTTTCTATTAAATCACAATGCACTAATCACGAAATCTATAATTAAATTATAAAGTTTTAAAGACACAATGAAATACTAAGTTGCAGTATATTGTAATCAAAAGAGGGATAAAATATTCAAGGCAAACATTTAAACACTATATGTATGAGTATGTACACATTAAGCAATTAAATACTATGCAATAATGTGGAAGTCCTGTTTAATCCCGTTCAATATATTCAATTTCCTCTGAATGGTAGTGGAAATTAAGAAACAAATGTTCGAAACACAATAGTTACTTGCACCAGCTACATTTGAATAAAGAAAGCTCATCACAGTTTTTATTATTCTACATAAAGAATTTCCAAGTAACAATTCCATTCCCATACAATAATCTGTGCTATTTTCAAAAGTTTTATTCGTGCTAATCAGACCAGCGAATTTCCACGCATGTTTATGTGACAAACTGAAACGCAGTGAACATTCCTGATTCTAGATCAATGAATGCATTTCAGAACATTTCACATCAATATAATTTAACACAATGAAATTGTAGATATGTCACTCCATTATTTTGAACATTAGAAAAAATGCCTGTATAATGGTTGTAATTCAAGAGTTCTTTTTTTCTGGAATCATTTATACTTTTAACTCTTCAGGTTCATACTTATTTAACTTAACTATTTCTTCTTTCTCCATTTACCCTCCCCGTGATTATGGCTTACACTCCCCAGGACTTACAAGCGGGTGCCTGGGTCAGATGCCTGTCGGGGGCACAGACTGCTGTGGATCAGAGGACAGCCAGGATGAGTGATCAGCCCGAAGCCTGGTATGAAAGCGAAGAAGGAAATAAATTGAAATGTCTGTAAGATGAGTGAAAGGAAAGGTGATGATGGAGAAATTGGTGGGATGAATGGCGGGGAAACCCGGAAAAGACCTGCCTAGATGCCGATTTTGCGCACCACAAATCCCACATGTGATTCCCTGAGATTGAACCATTGGTGAGAGGCGTGCGGTCTAACCACTTGACCATGGGAACGTCTTAATGAAAGTACTTCGTGTATTAAATTAATATCTTTGTAAGGTACCCAGTAATCCAACAGTGAACAGCTCAATGGACCAGTGTGAGTTAAAATATCAAATCCAGAAATATATGTAAAAGATCTTTTGTAATTTTTTTCAGATTTAGACTATTGCACAATTAAATTACGTTCTTTAAACATACTCTGCTGTACAGCTTGGCTTGGTGGCGTTGACTCCTGCAGCACAATAAAAAGTTAGGGAAGGGGACCTCCCATGCATGATACCGTTGGCATAATTGTGAATTAATGTGTCTGTGTGCTTTGTGATTTTGCAACATCACATGCTACCTTCTTACCACGTCTATGAAGTGTTCTGCCGGAATGCGTTCCTGTATCGATGCCAGATTGATTTGCATCACACACATTGTCAGCACAATGCTGCTCTACAAGTAACATTGGCTCTTCTCTCCAGGAATGCAGTATGTTGTTAGTAGTTCCAAATTCTTCTTGTTTCTTTTTTGTGACAAGCTGTGTAATTTTTCGTGATATGCGAATATGTTGCTTGAAATTCCATATCCATGTTGAGAAAGGTAAATCAAGTGATTGGCTTCTTCATGGGCCCATTTTTATAAGTTTATATCGTGTACTATCAGGCTGTCTGCACGAGCGTCCATAACTTTCATATACACCAATTCATACAATTGCTTATATTTATCTGTGACTGCTAAACTAAAGATGACTTGCCAATAGAAAGAGATTTTGCAATATCTTCCTTAAAACGGTAAAACCGTATTTCGTGCTGAAATTGAGGATATATATTTTTCAAAGAGTTCCATGATAAGTGAGGAAATGTTTACTTTGACTGCTGTTTATTCGGCATCAACCATGTGTTTATAACCTTTCTTTTTTTCTTCCATTGACCATTTTGCTCTATGTTTTTTTCTGGGCTCTGTGGACCTTCTGATGTTGATTCCTGTTTAAATGAAGTGAAGCAGATTCTTCTGATGGAGATTCGTATTCATCGGGCACTAAAACTGTTTCAGATACTGGTTTGTATTCATCACTATCTAAAGTCGATATACATACTATTTATGTACCAGATTTTAATCTAGAAGATTCTCATCTTCGTTGGTTAAAACAGAGCTTGAAATTCTTCTCTTTAAAGTGATTATTTAACGCATTCACTACACTCAGAGGGTTCGTTTTTATAGACAGAATCTTACTGAGGAGCGACTCATACACATCTCACGGTGCCAGGTTCACTGCATTCATAGTCACTGCGCCCTCTTGCCCGATTGTGGTTACATCCGCCAGCAGTTCAAAAGGATGTCACTCTGATTTGACACTGATGACCCCCACCTGCAAATCCTTACCATCCTGTAACTCGTATATATGCACGATAGGATGTAATATTCGCGGGTTTTTACATATTTTAGTGTGCTCTTTTACATGCTTTATAAACTGGTGTCAAGTTATTTTAACATCGATTGATGTTTCCTTGTGAGAGAAACGTCGAAGGCTTATAATAATAGTAAGATTTCAAATTTTAAATTTCAAAATATATTTAAATATGCACAAAATATTTATGTTTCAATCTCCTCAAAGAAATATTTGAAAAAGTATTTAAGTTTCATAAAGTATTCTTTTAAAATAGAGTTAATATTAAGCAGTTTTCACTCTGTTCTCAAACGCTGCTGTAAAAACAGCAAAACTGCACTAAAAGGTTTTGTTCTATTCATTACAAAGAGTCATCCTGTTCAAGGATAATCAGAGGTCACCCTCAACCTATATAACCCACCAAAGTACCTGTGGATTTAATCATACTACAAGATATAGTCATAGACCAAACTTTAATGTTATATTTGTTGGAGCGATTACTACATTCTCATTTGTATCAGTTCAACACGAGACATCTGCTACAACATAAATGCGAGACTTATATTGAAAATTGCTGGCTTACCCAACACATTGGAGCTTTTTAAACTTGGATAGTGATTTAATTGCTTTCATTTATCTTCTCCGTTCTTTAAGAATTATTGTACATTGATCTATAAGATTTTTATCCTCCCGATACAATTTAATTTCATAGGCTATTATTATTATTATTATTACTACTACTACTACTACTACTACTACTACTACTACTACTACTACTACTACTACTACTACTACTACTACTACTACTAGCATTGTTACATAAAAATCCTGTTATATTCATGCAAAACAATGTGAAACCTCAGCAGAATATATCACTCCCACAAACAGGTTTCCAACTTCTGGAAATGCTGCTTAGACTATGAGTATCCTTTGGAGGTGGAACAATCAACGGCCAGAATTGTTGAGTAATTGTTTAGATAACCATAATAGGTAAAACTGCAAACCTTTGTACCTTCTCTTTAGTCCCGTAGTTATTAAATAACCTAAAATGTATACAGTTTTCACATAATACAGAAACCCTTAACATATACAATGAAAAAGGTGAAGCTGGTGAATATGAAGTTTCTGCACTCCCAGGTCATCAACACAATCTCTTTGGAAAGGCAAAGTCTGTGACCAATGAGAAAGTTTTACCCTTTCATTTGTTAATTACAAAATATTGATTGAAAGATTTCTAAAGGTAGCTGGACACAGTTCTCTCTTTACACGATTATTTAGCACATCCTTCTAATGAACTTGATTACAAAATACAAAGGAACTAAAGCGAAACTTTCTTACATGAGGGTTATTAATGTATTTTGGTGTTTTATAAGCAGATACATATCTCTTTTGTTTTGCTGCATCTTGGTGCTAAACGTCGTCCTCCGTAGTACAGTGGTTACCTTGCTAGCCTGTAGTTCCCGAGGTCGTGGGTTCAAACCCGGCGGAGGGCGATAAATTTTATGGGCGTAAAATCCTTAGCACGGCTTCCTTCGGAAGGGAAGTAAAGCCGGTGGTCCCGTGTCGTAGATGTACGGCACGTAAAAGAAAAGAACCTCAGGTCTGATAGAGGTCTCTGAGCAAAATTTACAGTCTTTCACGCCCAATATAGAATGGGACATTGAGGACCACAGCAGTTAAAAGGCGTCCATAAATAAAACTAAGCTTTAATTTTTAGTGCTAAATCATGACCTATAGAATATACAAACGTGTATATCACATGGCGTAACAATAGCACCTTCTAATCCAGACACTTTCAACTGAAAGTCAAGTTCTTTTTTAAAAGTACGTTTTTTTTTTTGTAATTTCAATGTGTTTGTATTCTAGCACATAGGCTTTATAATATGTTTTAGTGTTTTACATACATATGGATTCTCTTTATAATTATAATTAATTTCTTATTATCAACTAGCTTTTGCAGGGAAAACATAAAATATGAGGGAACGTATATTTATATAAAATCTGACATTAACTTTATAAATTAAAAGGTTATTCAGTTTGAGTAGTTAAACTGGAAAGGCATTTTGAAGCTAGTATTGTAAAATTAGTAAATAACAAGACGGTCATAATCGTTGTTTATAGAAATTCAGATAGCAATTGCAAATATTATTTCAAAACATTGACATTATTCTTGGATATTATGAATCTAAGACCTAAGTTACATTAACAGCACATTTTAATATCATTTTTAGGATAGTAATGAAAATAAATGGTATGCTGAATTCATATGGCGTGCAAGCTGTAATAAATTAATTAAACAGAGTGCAAAACAGGGCTGGAACTGCAATAAGTAAAATACTTATAAATATACATGCATTTTGGTATATAGCCTTAGTGCCGAAAACGATTTGGGCAGTTAATCTATTTAGACCATAATTTTGGAGAGCATAATGAAGTTAAATACACATGCTTATATAGAGGTCGGGATAGTTCATGGCGAAAATATAAAATTGTTGAACTATCTGATGTGAAGAGAAACTTGGGAAACTGCATAACTTAAACGAAGTAAACAGTGCGTATATGAGTTTATGAAATCCATTAATTATGCTTTAATATTGCAATTTATCTTAAGAGATGTATGTAAATGGAAAATTATTGAATAATAGCTGGATTAAATCAGGAATATGAAAACCATGTAGACGATTCAGATTATTAAATAAATGTGTTATGGAAAGAACTCAGGAATTTTTCAGAACTAAAGAGACTAGCAAACAAATTAATAAACAAAACCAATAATAAATCTAAAACTAAATGGCAAAATTTATACTAGTGTATGGAATGAGGTCCACAATAGTGAAATAGTGGGTGCGTTTTAATATCTTTAATACACATTTTAATGATGTAATTAGACATTTGCTGCAAAATCTGAGTGATAAAACGTACATACAATTATACCATACTTTCCATATTCATTATTCCTTTCGCCCACTGATATTAATAAGCCCAGAGTTGCAATTAAGAGCCTCAATAATAAAAAGGCATGAGCTGAAGATCACCTCTCAAGTTTTATAACTAAAACATGCTGTGCGCACATTATTGAGCCGATAAAATACTTTATAAAAGTGTAACTTAGTACCGGAAAATTTCCTGGCTGTCTATAGATCCTTAAGATAAGGCTGCTTTTTTAAAAAGGGTCAAGCGGAATATATGGATGATTATAGGCTGATCTCTCCATTACCAGTATATTCTAAAGTGATGAAAAAATTATATTTAAAAGGTTAATGTCTTTTTTTTTTGGATAAGCAGGATTGTATTATTAAATCAAAAGCATGGTTTTCATGAAGTTATATGTACGGATACAGGTTTAATGCGGCTTATATGTACGTATAGGAAGTTTACAACATTTTGGACAGTAAATTAATGTCTTGTATGGGTTTATGTTTAGACTTATCTAAATCATATGTTCTGGTCAAACATGATTTATTGTTATTATTTAAATAACATTCAACCTCCGGTTTTGTGTATGACTGCTGAGAGTAGGCTCTGAATTGCTGCTGGAGTACTGTCAGAGATCTGAAATGCTGGTCTATGGAGTCGAGGCGTTGCTGAGTCGTGCGTGAAGCTGATGATGCATTCTTGGTTGAGTCGTCGATGGTGTTGATTCTAGATGAGATGTCAAACTGACCAGCTAGAAAAGCTTGCTGAGCAGCTGACGTGACTTGAAGTTCCCTTATGAGTTCCTCCTCGTTCTACAGACACTTATAGACCGCCTACGCAGGTATTCTATTCCGTCACACTTATGTGCTTATACCCTTTTTCATAATCGCCGCTATCACCTCGCGCCTCATTTCCCTAACTCCCAATCTCGTAACACTTCCCGAGGTTTAATACAAGGTTCGGCTCTTAGTCCGCTATTATATTCCTTGTATATAGGGGATATACAATCCGAGGTAACTATGTCAGCACGTGTTTTGCAATACGCGGATGATATGGTGATATATACACCAATACAACCTAATGCCCGGACCGACTTTAGACTTTTCGAACAAGACTGTCTTCGCGTTATTCAGTTTCTGCAAACCTTGGAAATGCAAGTAAATATCCGGAAAACTAAATTCCTTCACTTCCGTCGATCTACCGACCCTCGCCGTTTACTCTCCGAATACAGGATCATGACTTTAGCCCGACACCTACGGTCAAATGTTGAGGCCTCTATTTGCAACAAAATCTCTCGTCGATAGCACATTACAAAATATATTTTAACGACCTTGACTCGCACCAAGGACTTATTTAGAATAATAGCGGCCCGACATTGGGGTATGCATCCCCTCCCTCTTCTTAGACTCCTACCGCCACTTATATAGGCCAGACTGAATATGGAAAACTTCTTGCGCCACCGTTGTCGCCTGGGACTATGAACACATTCTTTTACCAACTCTATAATATTATATTTCATATTCCGGGTAAGCCGGCCAAATGCTTATCACAACGATACTTTCCGACGTATCATTTGGACAACCGACTGAGTGTAAATTTTATAGTTGACTTAATGACACATTCTTATACTCCCTTATTACCAAAATTACTCGCTTATGTGAGATACTATGCGAGAGACCCGATGGGGTGGCACATTTACCTTTCCCACTACTGTGCGGTGTCGCGATCTTTCGTCGAATCGACGACTGTTTCCGTACGCCAGTATACCCTGCGTTTCTGCTAAACATTCTAGTCCACAGCCTCCCCGGTAATGTACATATTGACATAACGATATTCCATATCCAGGGAGCCACTCTGGAGCGCATACCTGGACGACCGTAAGTTAGACTGGAAGGACAACTCACCACTCCTAATTTTTACAGACGATTCCAAAACCCTTAGTGGCACTAATCTATGTCGACACTACGTCGGAAAGGTTTACGTGGCGACTAGACGGCCGTAACTCTATTTACTCGGCGGAGGACATTGCGCTTTATAGAGCCCTGAAATGCTTACAATTTCATCTGGTCACTCACTATATCATCTTTAGCGATTGTCGCAGTCTTTTAACAGTTATACAACGTCCGATTCAATGGTTCAAGGTCCCAATATATGAGATACTAATCCGCAACTTCTTACATAGTTTACCTGCGCATATGCGCCTTTGTTTGACTTGGATACCGGGTCATGTGGGGATCCCGGAAATGAAAGAGTCGACGTAGCAGCACGAGACGCTACGAGGAACACGACGATATGTACACAGTTCCGAGCACCACCATTTGACATCGCACGATGTCTCTACGGGAAATGCCTGACTTAAGAAACCACACACGATTACCGACGGACCACTTAGCGACGTTCTTATTTTGTTTTCGGCGATTACCTAACCGGGCCTTTTATTATTATTTTCGCATTTTATTCAATGTGGCATTGATTCCCTCTTATTTTTATCGTGTTGGCTATCAAGACACGGATCAATGCTCATGTGGATATCCGGGCGATACTAACCGCTTGTTTTTTTGCGTGCCCCCTTCACCAGGTCGCTATGACTAATCTTTTATATGACTTATACCATTTGAATATCATGGACCCAATTCATTTACCCTCGCTCCTTCGCTTTTCAGGACATATATGTAGGGCTTTATTCCGCTTTATATCACGTACAAAAATGAAATTGTAGACGACGTTTACCCCACTCCTCAGTTTAGCGTGCACGGAGAATGGATTCGCTGCTATTGACCGTATTCCTGAGACGAAGTAGCCAACCCTCGTGGTGGGGCAGTAACGTCTATAAAACAATCCATTAATAACAACAAAAACAAGGAGTCGGAGTCGTTCCAAAGGAATATACTCTGACTCCAGGCTAGAGTTGGGTCGAGCAATTCTTTTGCAGTAATCGATTCATGTGATTCGTTCAAGGTTCATGAATCAATTCATACGATTCGTTCACGATTCATGAATCGTCCTCTTGCTACCTGTCTGCTAGTCTGTCGTAGTGCACGATTCGTTCATGAATCATCAGTTTGTCTGCTGGTCTACTCTACTGCACTACCCTTGTCTGCTGGCCTGCCTTGGTGCACGATTCGTTCATGAATGGTCGCCTTACTGCCGTCTATTCTCACTTATGATTCTTATATGAATCGTCCCCGTTTGTACTTTGCAGTTTGCAGCCAAAATACGCAACCAGGATTTTTTATTATGATGGGGGCTATGATCTTTTTCTTTGGCTTATAAAAGACAATGTATGTAAAAGCGCTTTCCGAATTATTTTGATTAATACACTTGGAGTTTCCTGAATTTGTCATAAAAATCAACCTGTGTGATTCCACTTAAGTTACGATTACATAAGGTGTTATGCCAAGTAATTATGAAATTATTATTTTATTATTATTATTATTATTATTATTATTATTATTATTATATTCTTCATTTCGATGAAGAATACTCCTATCTTTTTCTGGGGTATCAGATGTCTCTTTTTCCCTACGGTTTGTATTTATTAATAGTGGTATTTTTTCTTCAGTCATGTAGTTCATATCGCTTTCCAATTAAGTTAGTTTTCTTCAATTTTATGAATTAATTTATAAATATTCAGTTCTCTAATTCTACCGTTTCATTTCTTATTAGGTCTAATCTAGTGCATTCTCAAGTTCTTCGTAAAAATCTCATTTCCGCTGTCTGAATTTTACTTTTGTGAAATTTTATTATTATTGTTGTTATTATTCGTCACTACTACCGAAGTTGCACGCGAAAATAAGCTATATAATTTTTATAAATGCGTGAAAAGGTATAAACTCTGTATACAGAGTATAATAATTTTTTACATAAATTTTATATCAGCATATTCAAGGTACTGTTAATGCATTAGAATTGGCTTAGTTATATCGATGCATGTTCTTATACTTATAATGAAGATTATAGTATACAAATTAATGCTTTTAAATTATACAATTTTAAAAGTTACTCATACCAAAAATTAAAAATTTCCCTATTTTTCCTCCATTTTGCATATATTCTGTTATTGTAGATTATAATACTTAACACACTGTAATCATGCAATACTGTGTATTAGATCTCTCAGTAAAGTACTAAAAATTACTGCTATTTTTTATACCACGTGCTGCAGCCTCCGTTCATCCATTGGCAATGCTTACGATTCATTTTACTACGCTTTACAGCTATCTACGCAATTTGTTTTTAAGAATTAATCTTTCTCGGCTGAACTCGATACTCCTGGGTTATGCCACCAGCATCCCAAAAAATCGTGTTGATCTACCAATTCACATTATGAATTCTAACGAATCTTTCAACCTGTGCAATTCACTACTACGAATCGACAGAACTCGGCAATATATAATATGGCGGTGATTTGTTTTCGTATACTATGATATTGTCGTCACCTCTTTACATAATCTAGCTCAATGGGGGGTAGAACATTAGGTACCGTACTCGGGATCGATCATTCTATCATAAATTATACGAGGTATGACGGGGCAAGCTCCACGAAATTCTAAAAAATACACCTAAAGGTCCCTAACAATATTCTTAATTCATTATGTGGATAAGGGAAGGGTATATGTACTACAGAAATTCACACTAAAATCACTTGGCAACTGTATTTTACGATAAAAAGGAATTACAATACCTCCTTGCCTGTCGGTGGGGACGCCATGCTGTACGCATGGACAAGCTGCTCACACACTGACCTTGCTCCAAGCAGAACCTCGACTCGACTACTCAACCCACGCTAACTCGGCGTTAGCACGCTACACTAGGAACCGGTTTTCCATCCTCTCCACTCTTGCACAACATATCCGATCTGGGCCGCCAGGTCACGTCCGCAATAATGCCAATAATGCCAACTGTATCACAAATGTCACATCTCCCCCTGGCTACCCAGATCGACGTCCCCGTCGAAACAAGAAGGATGTTTGCTGTTTTTCTGTAGACAAAGAATTACAGAGAAAGAAAAAAATATGACATACTTTACAAAATTAGATTACAGCTAACGATATCTGGGTATTTACAAAGGTAAGATGGAGCAGAAATGACTCTTAAGGATACGTATTTATGCACAGTTAAACCTTCGCGTTTGCAAGTTATATGAAATGTTTGTGTAGAGTATTGTGGCCCGTAAGATAGCCCAGAATCCCTCTGAGCTTAATTCCAGATAAATTCAGGAGGAACTCACTTTCCGGTCAGGCCCAGATATAAAACTGTGGGCCTGGCTCGGAGTGGATTGCTTACTCTAGATCTCAAGATGAGCCCTCGCTATGAGCTGTGTAATCTCATACTTGGTATTTCTAGCAAACACTCCGCAAAAGGGCTCGGGCCCTATAAAATTAGCCCTGAACCCCTCCTCCCTAGAGCATCTGCCATTTCATTGCCTTTAATACCAGCATGCCCTGGTACACAAAGAAGTGTAACTGGGCAGCTGATAAATGGTCTATCTCATCCTCTGGCATTGCCACACAAGTCTGGGTGTGCTTTTAGCTGCCCTAAGGGCTTTTGAAGCTGCCATACTATCCGAGCAGATGTGCACATCCACTCGTCTGTATGACAATTTTAGTATTGAGCAAAGAAAAAAATGACTACCCATTGACATAAAAACTGAATTTTTCAAGAGTCATCCTTTTAGATGTTGTATGACTGCTATGTATGTGTGACTCATCTTCATACACTCTAGTTTGACCCTCCAATTTGTACCTCTGAGTAAGGTACTCTTCCAGCTGAGATCGTATGTCGTGGTTTTCTATTACAACCCTTCTATTTGATTTTGTTTTCTTCCACTTGAACCCTAATCTTTTATAATTTTTCTGAGATTTGTAGCACCACCTTGAACATTTATACTGTCTTTTAGCTTTATGAGCAATCTGCTTATTGTTGGAACAGTTTTCTCTTAAACATATAAAGTGTGAAATTTGTCGCAATCGTCTATTTATGTAACACGTTTTAAGGACCTTATGTTTCTTCCCAGGTGTGTCAAATGGTAATACTTCATCTATGTGTTTTTCCTTATCTTTGAGAACTCTGGAAACGGAACTCGGTGAAGCACCAGTTGCTTTGGCTACTCTTTCTTTCACTCTTTTAAGGCTTTTGTGGGACTCGGGTGAACATATATTTTCTTCCTTCATCTCTGCTTCATGACGTCGAAGACATATATGCAATTATCTCCCTGCTTTGACTATGTAATACCTTACCACTTAACTTTGAAAACGTAGCAGCCATGGTCATAAATGTAACAAATATACAATAAACACTTTTTAGGTGCTGCTCTCTTAGAAATTACAACCAGATGCGGACACTTTCTCTACAGACTATGTATTACGCACTGTGAGTAAGCAAAGGTATTATATCGCTTTCGTTGAGTAAGTTAAACATAAACCATTCCTAGGCTCGACAGCTGGGGTGGCAATCAAGGTCACGATTCCAGAAGTTTTGCGCCAGGTATAACTTTCCTGCTCATTATCGTACTCACTCGGCAGCATTCGTCCGGGCTCGGCTTGTAAGCCAAAGCTAAGAGTGAGTAGTAAACAAAGCGCAATCGAGAATGAATCAAGAATGTCCTGATCACGATTCTTTTTGAACGACGATTCATGCACGATTCTTGCGATTCTTTTTGAACGATGATTCATGCACGATTCTTACGATTCATTTTGAACCACGATTCATGCTAAGACTGATACGATTCTTTGATTCGTTCATGAGTCGCCCCATGTCTTCTCATGTTCTGTGCTCCATACTAATTAAACGTCACTGTAGTTAAGTGTAGTGACTGACAGTCGTATCTTAAAATAAGCACCCGACCAGACAAAATAATAAAGCAGCATTGCAGGAAATAAGGGAGATAGAAGTGCTGGTTCTTCCCCACCCGCAAAGGTATGAGATATTAGTACGTTTAACAATTTGATCGAAACTAACCTTCCTGTTTACCTTTCCTTGTAGAATCACGAAGCCATGTAAAAGTTTGCGTGGGTTAAAGTATAATGATATCTAGTGTATGCTTTCTTATTTAATAGATCCACTCATAACAAAAGTTTTAAAACAATTGCGAAGAATGAATTGACATTCTTTTGTGAAGCGCAAGTTGTGAAGTTTTACTATAATGACTGATGCCTCATGAGACCTGCAGTCATAAAAGGTTACTGAAATGTAGCATTTAACTTCCTTGCACATGTGAAGTATTTTCGATAAGAATAGGGCCCCGATACTTGGCCTGCATGTGCACCAGTTCACGGTAGTCAAGTGAAATTCCTCGCATAGCACTAATAACATAAAATATTCTTTGGACGTAACTGCTGAATGTGTATTGTAAATTTGTAAAAGCATGGGCGTTTGTATCTCATTTCTATTGTCAACAAGGCTCACTGTGCTTAACTAAGTGCTTTAACCTCAAAATGAATGAGGCGAGCTCAGGCTTTCAGGACATAGTGACCCACAGTAAAGCCATTAAGGACTGAACTCTGTGTTATTACCAACATTCAATGTTATTATAATGGAGAAATCCCCATATCATGTGCATTAAAATGCTTCTGGTTTTAACTTTACATGAGGGATAATTGGAAAATAAGGAGCAACTAGATCTGTGAATGTTGTCTTTTATGCTATAAAGTGTTATAAGCATATGAATTCAAATTTCAGGTAATTATTTACTTTAGAAGCGACACCTCTGACTACAGCCTAGTAAGGTGGTACATTGATAATGAGTTCATACAAAACACTAACCTTAAACTCTTCTGAGATTAACTGTTTAAACAAGGAAACTCAATGGTTTATTATGAATTGCTGTGGTTTTTATGGGTAAATTTGCATGTAGTCTCTTAACTACTATGCTGACCATTCAAAGCGCTTAAATTAACCGACATTCTGCTTTAAGTTGGTCTTCAACAGCCATGGTAGTGATGTCTTATATGTCCTACAGCTGTCACTCTGTCATTCTCTAGCTTAAACACAATGTTGGCAACATATGAATAACTAATGCTGCCAAAGCTGTTAAGATACCGCCAACTCTCTCGGTGTGCATTCTTAATTTGTTTTTATTTTAGGTTTATTCATTTTTTACGTTTCTAATTCATGGAAGGTTAGCCTTAGGTTAGCTTTTTTTTTTTATATAAGCTTCTGAATTCACGAAAGATTAAACATAGGTTTCTGAATTTACGGAAGGTTAGCCTTAGGTTAGGGTTTTTTATATAAACTTAGGTTTCTGAATTTACGGAAGGTTAGCCTTAGGTTAGGTTTTTTTTATATAAACTTAGGTTTCTGAATTTACGGAAGGTTAGACTAGGTTAGCTTTTTTTTTATATATATATATATATAAGCTTAGGTTTCTGAATTCACAGAAGGTTGAACTGTAACTTTTCAATACCTAAGTGGTCTCTTACAATACTGTATACGCTATTTTCGCACCCTGTGCATACCATTTTGTTTCGTATTATGCACTGTTACTCTGAATGCGTTGCATTTTTGTCAGCGGCAATACAAAATGAAGAAGAAGTAGTAACAACACATCGCTTATTTCGCAGATTTCACTTCTTATTTAGGTTGGCAGTTCCCATTGTGCATGTGTATTAGCGGGAAGATGGCTACGTTTGTTGTGTTCATATCGCAATTTTACTACAAAAGTAAAACACCTAAAAGGGGGCAGGCAGGTGGGCACCAGCCATTGACAAGATCACATCTACTTTAAATTCACTCTTAAGGTAATTTATTCCCTTTCCTTTTGCTTTTATGTGTTTTCAATGAGGACCAACTTAATTCAGAATGGCCAAATTAACTACCAACATCACAACTCTGTATTTGTTGGATGCCAGCGTCTACCAACATAATATGTATCAAAGCTAGACTTTAAAGAGACATGGAATGGTCAACCATAAATATAGACAAACTTCCAACCAAGCAATGCATCAAGTCAGTTAAATAATCTAAATTATTTGTTTTTGTGTACACAATGAATATTGCACTATTCCATTACATTATGAGGTAATTCTCCTGAATGTTCTCAATCAGCTCATGATTCATTTTTGTAGTTTTAGTGCCACAAGCACATTCATTTGGTCTTGTCTAATGCCAGAGAGATCGCTAGAGTGATCCAATATTGTTTATGTGGTCATTTGTTACTGGGTGCATAAAATACTGGCTGTGGCTCACTAATAGGAGGACTGCATAAACCTTAGCCATTAATCTATTTTGGATTGAGCTGATAAACTCCACATGCTCCTCAATTAAAGCAAAGAAAATTTAATTAAAGTTAAATTAAAAAGAGTTTTATTTATTGATGCTCTGTAACTACTATTGTTCTTAGTGTCCCATTGTATATTGGGCATGAAAGATTGGAAATTTTGCCTAGAGGCCTATTTATCAGGCTTGAGGTTCCTTTATGTGCCATAAATGTATGACATGGGACCACTGGCTTTACTTCCCTCTAAAGGAAACCATATCTCATTAGTCAGGAAGATCTGGCCTCAAAATATTGGGAAGCAGAGATGAGAATCACTTTATTAAATTTTGAGCATCAGACACACACAGGATAAGACACTGTAATAAATACTGATCACTGGCTGCATGTGAATATCACAACAGTCAAGAAAGCCTGATCTCAAAATATTGGGAAGCAAGGAGAAGAATCATTTGATTACTAAATTTTAAGCATTAGAGAAACACAGGATAAGAAAGTGTAATGAACACTGATCACTGGCCACATATGAATAACAGAAGCATAGAATGGGACGCGAAGGACCATAGTAGTTAAAGAGCATCCATAAATAAAACTCAATTAAATTTTTTTTTGCAAAGCACTTAAATGAACTGCCAACATTTTAACTGCATATTCATTAGGTCCATATCTCTATCAAGGTAATATGCAACTTTAGGCAAGCGTGGAGCACAAATATATGCATCTGGTGAAATGTGCATTTTAAATGGGGAACAAACTCGAAAACCAATGCATGCCACATTCAATGAATGCATGCTAAAATAAGTAATGTGCATTTCCTTTAAGGGGACATAAAAGGAAATGTGCCTAAACAAGGGTATAGCAAACAGAAATATGTGCGGATTGTGTGTGAAAACTCATAACTGAAAAGCAATAATACCATAAAATAAGACAGAGCAAACCTAATATAAATAATGTTTAAAGTAAAACATATGTAAAACACACAATGCATATGGAAGAAAAGTTTGGGAAGGCATTAAGGCAATGTACCTGAAATTCTATAAAAAAATAAGAGAATTTCTGATTTTTTTATTTTTTGCATTTTCATCTTACAATTTATACTTTGATGCTAAACATGTTTTTTTTAGTATAAACAATTTTAAAGCCATAAATGGCTACTTAATTGGTTTTGTAGCATGCAAACTGAGTCAATTTTTTCATCCAGTAATGAAATTCATCCTGACTTACTAAAAGTCTGAGTTACACTGCCCTTAAGGAAAAATTGTCATGTATGTCATACTTTGGTAGTTTTATACGTTATGTGCTGATAAAGTTTCTAGAGTGGCAAATGTTATTTTCCATGCTTAAGTTTGGAGACGCTGCTATTGATATTGTTATTAATTGTTATCTTTGGAGGGAAACACTATGAAGCTTCTTTAATTCAATCATGCATTGACCACAAGATAAGGCCCATTTATGCATGTGATTTCATGTCGTGTGACAATTGCAACATGATCTGAAAGTACATTAAGCTAAATGGAAGCGTTTATACCATGCGACGTGGTAGTCATACAATATTATATGACCTCAAAACACATTGCATGGTCTCTCAATTCATACAACACATGCAGCAGTTGCATGACCTAAATATAAATGGCTGTATATGGGATCATTTATGCATGTCTCATTGTGAGCAAGATGATTGAGTCAGTGCTGCCAGTTTGTTTTGATTGTTCAATGGAGTTTGGGCCTTCACATGTTGCAAGTGTGATCTGTTTTTCGTTGTTCGAGTATAGATACAGAACATTTTGTAGAAGAAATTCATATTAGGAGTTTGATTTGGGATGTTGCATTGGAAAATTAGAATGATTGTGACAAGAAGAGTCATTTCTCATACAGGTTCCTAAAAGCATTGTGCATGAACCCTGTACTGTTTATTGGATGTATCCTCCAACCTCCTTTTAGTCTGTTTTTTTTTTAAATTTATTTATTTTTCTTGAGCTAAGAGTTTGTAGCAATAGTACAACACACCAAATATGGAAAGGAGCTGATGGAACTGATTCCCAACAACACACAGCGCAACACATTGCATGCATAAATAGATCACAAAAAACTATGCCACATTGCATCATTCCTTGTCATAGACACAAAATCACGTGCATAAATGAGGCGTAAGTAAGAATTTAGGGAATTAATTGTAATACATTAAAAAGACGATTACACCATGTAACACCCATTACACAAAATAAGCAATTATATTGGATGCATCCAAAATTGGTGATTAACGTGTCACAGCCATGTGGTAATTAGCTGCGGTAAGCAAGAGAAGGCATTAACACTTCACTGACTTGTCATTATGGTTGCCTAGCAACCAGTAGTCCACCAATCAAAAGCAAATTGTTGTAATAGCAACCAAGTACGATACACTTAGGTTGCTAAGCTCCATTACATTATACCATGTGCTTTGTGCATGATGCCAGCAACTGATACCTCTGCTATCTGCATGCTGACATTTGTCCTAAACAGATACTTACTGCTCTTATTTATGCTTTGGATTGAGTGGTAGCAGAATGTCATTTGTTTATTTTTCTCTGTAATATATATTACTGAATGTGTGACCAGGATTAATGCTTGTGCATCAGCCATTAAAAGTATTTACAATAGTTTAAAATAGCATGTCACAACAAAATTTGTGGGTTTCAGAGTGTTCATATGTGTTTTGCATTTGTGATACGTAACATTTATATTTAGCAAATTGATCACTTATGGCTGCATAAACACTTGTGCCATAGAAGCAGACAAAGAGAAACTATCCATATTAAACTATCTGGGTATTCCACGTCCAAATAGTTTTTGTACATGGAATACCAATTAAGGGACAAGCAACAGAGATTATATGATCCAATTATGTCCATTAACATGAACTTCAAGGTGACATCCCTAATGGGGTCAAGCTTTGACTTCCCATAGGTTCATAATAGTTGTATGAATGAATAAACTTTATTTGTACATTTTTTTTTACACAATCCTTTTTACAATATTCCATTTGTAAACTAAGTTAACCTATGTACAACTTTTCTTGCCAGCTATGTTCTATCTTATACTGCTCATTTTGCGTGGCACCCTGGCCTTATGGCTCAGCTGAGCAGCCCCTGCTACCCTTAATCACCTATGATCCATCCTCTCTCTCCTCCGTTTGCCCTTTTACCTTTCTCTTTTTTCTAATCCATTTCTCCTTTACTTTCTTTAAGAGCTCCCCCATATTCTTATTTTTCTTTTCCTGTTAACATTTTAATTGCTACTATTTTTCCATCCATTTTTCCCCATTCCCCCCCCCCCCCCTCCCATACTTTTTGTCTCCATTCTGCTAATTCTTTGCATTCTGTCATATAATGTTCTGTGCTTTCACTACCTCCGCATAATTCACAAATTCCACTTATTCTGCCTCTTAGCCCTCTCAGATATATTGATGCTGTTCTAATCCATGCAAATGCTACTTTTTCTGCTCTATTACAATAACCCACATTTCCTATTTCCTTTTTACTAATGTATAGAACCAAGTGATTGTTTATTCTCTAAGCTTCCTCAAATCTCTTGGCTTTCTATGTCCTCCACTCTGTTTCTTACTGTTATTCAGAAGCCGTTGCTATTTCTTTCTCCTGTTCTCTAAATATCTCCCATTCCTATCTTCTCCATAACTTTTTCTACTCCTGTCCACCAGGTATTTTTATTTTTCGTACTCTCTTGTTGTTCCAAGCATATGTTCAAAAATTTCCTCTTTATCTTTTCTCAGGCATCTAAACCAAAATTTCAATATCCTTTACAGTATCACTCCCTTTCTTCTTGTTCTTCCTAATTCCACTGCTACTTCCCCATGGTGGTGATCTTGGTAGCCCCAATAGCTCTTGACAGAACGTTCTATAACTCTGGTCTATTTTTCTGCTTAATTCAGATCCCCCTCAAATTTTTACTGCATATAGCATTCCTGCTTCTACCAATGCTTCATACATTCTTTCTATCCAATTAGTTGGCATTTCTAATTTGTATTTGCACATCCTTACGCCTGTCATTGCCACCTTTCCTTTAGCCATAACCTTCCTGCTATGCACCACCCATTCACCATTACTGCTCGTCCTCACCCCCAAATAATCCAACTCCTTGACAACTTGTAACTTTAAACCCCCATCTGCCATTTCTCTTCTTTTTTTAGTTTATTTCCTCTTGTAAATACCATAACTTTTGAGTTATTTATATTTACTTTAATTCCCCTTCTGTGCAGAATTCATGTATTCCATTGATTGCTTTCCGTAGCCCAATTACTATTATAGCCCCTTCCATAAGATCATGCATGTATAGTAAACCTGATATCTCTCTGTTTGCTATTATGGGACAGTGCAGATTTTTTTCTTTCACTCTTTCTAGTATGTCATCTATGAATATATTGAATAATATAGGGCTCAATTTGCACCCTTGCCTTAATCCTATTTTTTGCTCGGTCATTTCTGTAATTCCATTATTTGTACATCTTATAAAAAATTTTATGTCTTTATAAATCTTCTTAATTTCTTTTATAAAATTTTTGCTCACCCCTTTCTTCCTTAATTTATAAGCTAATGCTTCTCTATTTATTATTTCAAATGCTTTTTCAAAATATGCAAAAAACATGTAGGTATCCTTCCTCTTTTTCTGCTCAGATACTTATCTATTATAGTGTTTATTATAAATACACTATCTATTGTTTGTTTACCTTTCCTAAATCCTGCTTGATATTCAGACAGTTTTCCTTCTTCTTCCACCCATTTTCTTAATCTGTCAGCCAATATACCTGTGTATATTTTCCGTAATATTGTTAATAGACTTATTCCCCTATAGTTCTCTGGTCTAGTTGCTCCTCCCTTCCTTTTATAGATTGGTACCACCATACTTATTTTCCAACATTCTGGCACATCTTTCTTTTCTTTAATTTTATTTAATAATTTTGTCATCACTTTTAAACCATTTTGCATTTCCCCATACATTTTCCAAAATTCCCCTGGTATTCCATCTATTCCTATTGTCTTGCCTTTTTTTTATATTCCTTATTTGCTGGTAAAGTTCTAGCTTCGTGATTTTACCATCTAATTTTCATTGAATATTCCTCCTTGTCCTACCTCTTTTGGATCTAACTTTACTCTCTTCCTTTCTCCAATTAGCCTTCTAAAATATCCTATCCATTCACTTGGTGTAATTTGTTTTTCTCCCCTCTATTCTTGTTCATCATCCTCACTATTTCCCATATTTTTACTGTACTTTCCATCTATTGCTGCCTTTAGTTTCCTTTCTATATTTCCCTGCCATTCTTTCCTCTTAGCTACAAGCAAACTTTTATATTCTCCCTTAAGTTTCATTAGGTTTTGTCTATCCCTTTCCTTCTCTGATCTCCTCCACCTCATAGGCGCTTTAAATACCTCCCTTTTTCTTACTCTGTACTCTTCATCAAACCACCCCTTAATTTCTTGGCCTTTTTCCTGCCTTCTTTCCATCCCTGCTTCTGCTCTTGTTAGTAATAATTTCAGTAGCTGTAATACTTTTTCTGATTTTCCCTCATTCATAGCCATTTTTATTCCACACTCCACAATCTGACTTACCTTTGAATTTAAGTCTTTTAAAAAGTTCTTCTTTAGTTCCTCCCTCCATTTATACACTTTTATTGCTTTTATTTGAGCTATTTCCTTATTCTTTACCTTTTGCTCCAAAGCATTTATTTCCATCATTGATGGAAAATGGCTACTACTTACTACTTTGTTTATTATTTTAAATGTAGTAATTCTCTCCTCCAGTTTCTCACTACATGTAGTCTACTACACTTTGCCCGTTTGCGTTTACAAATGTAAACTCCCCTTCCTCATCTCCTTCCATTGTTCTGTTACATATTAACATGTTGTTTACCTCACAAAATTCTAATAACTTTTTTCCCTCCCTATTACTCACTCCGTCTTTGCTTTTCCTTGGTCTTATCATATCCCTATCTTCTTCTACCTGCTCTTTGCCTAACAACCTTCCGTTCTCCTCCCCTATTCTCGTATTCAAATCTCCCATCACAATAAATTCTGTCTCTGGCATCTTTTCCCGTATTTCCTCCATGTCTTCTTCTAGCTTACTATAAAAATTACCATCATAAAAGTATGATGCTTCTGGAGGGTTATATGCCACCCCTATTCCTAATCTTACTCTGTTATTCTGTTTAATTATTGACCATAATGCATTGGAGCCTCTATTCATTTTTTTATATCAATAATTGTTTCCATATCATTGTTTACAAACAGGCCAACTCCTCCTGACACCCTTCCCCTATCACATTTTTTCCTTGCCTTTTTCTCTAGAAGCTTAAAACCTGCTATCTCTGCTACCTCTTCCTTTCCTAAGCATGTCTCTGCTACTCCTACGAAATCCATAGAGCACATAAAGTTTTTAATTTCACTGCTGCCTATCTTATTTTTTTAGCCCTTCCACATTCCAAAACATTAATTTCAACCCCTTTCCCCTATTTGTTCTTTGGTCATTTCTGAAACTTAAAACTCTCCATCAGTTTCCTATACCTTGTAGCCAGGAAAATGACATCACCAAGGAGGGAGGAAGTTCAATCGCCACATGATATGGTCGTGGGCAGGGCAGAGGCATGGTTTCAGAGTGGCAAAATGGTGGAAGAAGAAAGCATTGTGTTGACACCCAATGGGAGTATATGGGTTCTAGACAGAAACAAAGCGGGACTGTCAAGGGAGCCAACAGGAATAGATTTATGGAGTAGGAAAGTGTGCCATACGAGCAGGCTCCGAGGAAGCATGGAAATATGGAAGCAATAATAATGGGGGAGTTAATATTAGAATAGGGAGGGAGAGTGATTAAAGAATGAATATGTTGTGGAAATGAAACATGATCTAGAGGCGAGCAAATTAGATAAAGTAAAGACAAGTGTATTGATAAGCAAGTGATAGATTTATATGAAATCGTGAAGTGAATGATTTAGATATAAAGGATGGTAAACACGGAGAGGGTTAGGAGGGAGAGTTATATGTCTTAATATGAACGAGCAAATGTTGTTATGGTCGATCAGCAGGGGATACAATAAGTATTCTTAAAGGTATTAAATTGCATGTAATAGTAGCCATTTCCCGCTGGTAGTGGAGATTCAAAGACGATTGGAGGAAGTAAGGGAAGGAGATGGGAATGGGAGAACACTAAGCAGTGACTTTAAATTAGAAACGTTAGCAATATGAAGCTAACTCAACACACATGTTTTGTAAATGTGGAAGCTTGGGTATGATTCGCAATAGGAGCCAGGGCTCGACGCTGATCGTGCCCAAATGTATTGTATTAGCTCAACACTCAATAAAGATATCATATCATACCTTGTAGTTCTAGGCTCCATTTCCCTTTCTTCTCTTTCACCCCTAAGCTGAATATAATCCTCCTTGGATATAATTTGTAAACCTTTCTTTTTTATTAATTCTTCTGTCTCACTCTTGGATCCTACCCATATCGCTTCCCCACTTTGCGCTTTGCCCCTCCCCGCACTTTCACTTCTCACTGTCTCCCTTCCATCACTCCTCACACCTCCTGTTGCCTACCCTCTTCTTTCTTCTGGCCCCTCCCTCTCGGTCATCTCGCTCACCATTATTGCTCCTTTGCCATCATCTTCCACTGCCAACTCTTCTTCCTGCCTTCCCCTTGTTGTTTCTTATTGATGTATCTCCCTTGTCTCCTCTTGTCTCTCTCCAAAGCTGCTTCTCCCACTTCTCCTGCTCTCCTGATCAGCTCTCATATGTCTCATAGTTCGTTCGTGTTGATGTCCTCTTCTTGCCCATGTTTGACTTTGCTGAAATCCTGCAGATGATCCCATTCTCTGTTCAGGTCTTTGTCCTGTATTTTCTGGCTGTTCTATATTTTGCTGCGGTGTGTACATTCCTGTGGCTTTGTTTCTTTTAATATTCATACTCCATTTTTCACCTTCTACTATTAATTGTAGACCTCTTAAGAATGCTTTTTTTCCTTCCGCCCTTGCTTTCTTCATTCTTTGAATTAATTCCTTCCTTAGATCTTGTTCCTCTTTCGTATAGTCCTGTTCCATAATTATTTTTGTCCCCCTTAGTCTTCTTGTTTGTCTTATCTCCTATTTTTTTTCTCATTGTCAATTTCAAAATAATAGGTCTTGGTCTTCTTCCTTTTTTGCCTATCCTAAACATATCTTCAATTTTCCAGCCATGTATCCATATTCCCAGCACATCTTCTATGATTTCATATACCGTGTCTTCCAGATTTTTTCTGTCCTCTTGTCACCCCAAATATTACACAATTGTTTCTTCTCTCTCTGTATCTTTTTTCAATCTCATCTATTCTTTCTCTACATTCTGATATTTGTTTCTCCATTTCTTCTCTCTGTATTTTCATTGTATCTTTCAGCTCTCTTGTATTATTTTCCCATCCTTTTTCTTAGTTGCTTTCCCATCTCCCTTATTTCATCCATTAACTTGTTCATTCCCGCTGGTCCTGGGTTCGGTTCCACTCCTCCTATTATCAGAATATCGCAATTACCATCATGATGACTCCCCATGTCTGAGCTTCCAGTTTTATTTTTCTGTCTTTTCTTATTTTTTTCCTGCCCAAAGTTAATGCATCGGTATATTTGAATGTCCACTCCCAGTTTTTCGTGTTCTTTTGCACTTGCGCCACTACACAACCTTCCCCTCTCGCTGCTGGCTTATGACCATTACATAATAATATGAAGATGTTCTTACGCATTTAAAATGTTCAGACTTCTGACATACAGCACCAAATCTCTACAAATGTAAAATGAAAGTACAATCACCAGATAGAACTCACATCCTTGGAAATAGAATACCACATTTTTATGCTTTTCTTGAAGTCTCTGAAGATGCTGATATCTTAGACATTACTGAATACACATTGATAAATAAACCAACAATAGTATAGTTCAGATCACAGCGCAAATGCAAATATCCTCCCCACTCCTGCTATCTTTGCTGCATGGCATGACTAGGGCACCAAAGCAACAACATTGGCATCCCTGCTCCTTCAGTTGCCAATCACCAATTGCACCCATTAAAGTTTCATTAATGACTATATTAATTTTTTGTTTACAAAATCCTCAAGTGAAAGTGAGGTTATAAGGTTGCTTGTTGAGGCTGTAAGTTTGCTTGATGAATATTTCATTTATAATTATTCAAAATAAATATAGGGTCCATGGATCATTTCATATTACTATGTCAAAAGGCGATAATTTTGAGTTTAAAAAAAGACTTGTCTTATATTCACAAGAATTTCTCTTGCCACTTTTGTTTATTTTTCTATAGCTACTACAAAGTGTTCCTAAGAAAGCTGACTTTTCTACCTACTTCATGTTAATTGAATTAAAGCTTTGTCAAAATAGTTTCATTATACATTTTGTTGTGGGTACAATCTCAGAAAAGACTAATGCCACAAAAAGAAGAAAAAAAAAAGAAATTTAACAAATTGTCCTTGAATGATATCTAAATATTTTGTTTACTGAGGTTTTGTCTATCTCTTACATTTTACCAATTACACAAAAGTCATTAAGGATGAAGATGACTCCACAGATTATGCCCAAAAAATTTAATATATACCTTTTATTTGTCATGCAAATAGGGTATTTTATTCAAATTGTTAGAGCCATTTTTAAGAAAATAAAAATTAACATAAATGTTTCCATATAAGCAATAGTTTGGAGTGGGGTGATTTTGTGAAAATCTGTATGCCACATCCCTGAAAGTACCTGAATTAGTTTGTATAAGCTACACAAGAATAAACAATAGTGCATGGATAAACTCATCTTAATGTAGCACATAAGATTTCTAGACATTTGGCCTTTCTGACTTTTTGTTCATCTTGTAGCTACAATATAATGTGTAATGAAGCTATGTTAACAAATATTTATTCGGATTAGCATGAAGTTGATCATAATGCTGTTTATTTTTGCATCATACAGTTATTGGCTGCATGGTGTTAGAGGATGAGCCAATGACTACAGAGAGGGGATTGTGGGTGGAACAGTAACAAACACAGTAGTACTGTCTCATGACCATACAGTTATTGAGTTTATGGTTTTAGAAGACCTGTGAGATGAGCCAATGACTGAGGAGAGGGAAGTGGAGGTGGGACAGTAACTGGTACATCTACTTACAGTTGACTTTATGGTATTAGAGAATATGCGAGATACGCTAGACTGCAGAGAGGATAGTGGGGGTGGGCTAGTAACACACACCAACTATATACAGTAGTCCTGCCTTATGACTATACAGATATTCTACACTTTGCTTGCCATTATTCTGCCATTCATGATGTTTTTGTTTCTTTGCAGACATCAGATGCAGCAGCAGTTGTAAAATGGATACCAAAATAGAAATCAAAAAAGGGAATCTTCTCTCGGAAAACATAGCCTCACAGAATACGACAGAGTTCTTGACCAAGAATATTACAATGAAGACAGACAATGATGCTGTGCTTTTGGATGTTGGTTATGATGAGACAATCAAAACAGATTTTAAATCAGAGGCCTCCTTTCAAGACTTTTGTTTACAGGAAGAGAGGGAATGTTTTACCAAACATCTCATAAAGCAGATTAAACCTGAAACTATTACTTGCAGCAACAACTATCAGATAGGTATGAAGACAGAAAATGAGGAGCTTACTCAGGTTTCAGACTTTGGTTCAAAAAACGAGAGAGAATTTTTTCCAGAGGATCCTGTAATGAAGGCTAAGGAATACAAGAATGATCATCAAATGGATAACAAAGTAGAAATTAAAGAAGAACCTTGGTGGCTGGAAACAGAAACTTCATCTGTTTGTGATGACATTAAGGTAAGTTTTACTTTCTCTACTACGTATAGTAAGTAGGGGAAGTATTGTATTCCACCCAAAAATTCGATACCGAGATTTCACCGGAAATACATGTTTTGAGACCCCCTGAATCCAAAAAAAGCATTTTTGGAAACATGTCCGTGTGTGTGTCTGTGAACAGCATAACTCAGAAACGAACAGTCGGATAAACACCAAACTTGGTATTTAGGTTCAGTATCTTCCAAGGATGCGACACGAAGGTTTTCAGCGAAATCCCCCCACCCCAGATTACCCTTTACATGGAAGATTTTTCGAAAATTTTAATTTTCTCAGAAATGGCTCTAACGATTTTGATTAAAATATCATATGTTTAAGATATTTTTATGACAAATAAAATGTATATCTTGAATTTCCTGGGAATGTCTCCAAAAGCATTCTTCATTGTGAACGACTTATGCATAACTGGTAAACCATAAGAGATAGACAAAATTTTGCTACACAAAAAATGTAGATCGCGTTAAAATACACAATTTGTCATATACATTTTTTTTGTTTAGTGAACCATTTTTGAGATATTGCTTGTTATTCTCTTAAATTTTCCAATACTTATACTTTTTCTCAAATTCGTTATTCATTTTTTTACTTTCTCTACTAGGTATAGTAAGTAGGGGAAGTATGGCATTCCACCCAAAAATTCGATACCGAGATTTCACCGGAAATACATGTTTTGAGACCTCCTGAATCCAAAAAAAGCATTTTTGGAAACAAGTCCGTGTGTGTGTCTGTGAACAGCATAACTCAAAAACTAATAGTCGGATAAACACCAAACTTGGTATTTACGTTCAGTATTTTCCAGAGATGCGACACGAAGATTTTCAAGAAAATCCCCCCACCCCAGACTACCCTTTACATGGAACATTTTTCGAAAATTTTAATTTTCTCAAAAATGGCTCTAACTATTTTGATGAAAATATCATATGTTTAAGATAATGTCATGAGAAATGAAGTGTATATCTCGCAATTTCTGGGAATGTCTCCAAAAGTATTATTCATTGTGAACGACTTTTGCATAACTGGTAAACCATAAGAGATAGACAAAATTTTACTACACAAAAAATGTAGATCGCGTTAAAATACACAACTTATATCATATACATTTGTTTTGTTGAGTGAACCGTTTTTGAGATATTGCTTGTTATTTCCTTAAATTTTCCAATACTTATACTTTTTCTCAAATTCGTTATTCATTTTTTTATGTCCTGGACATGCAAAGAGAATAGAATGCACCACATAGCAACCAGCGATAAAATATTTGACTATCGCTTAAAATCTACCATATTCCCCTTGCATCTACAAGAAAATTACCAATAAGATTGACATCTCGATATCTCGATTAATATGAAGCATATGGAGAATAGGCGTTTGTAAAAATAGATTGTAGAAGAGTAGAGAAAGTCATGTGAGTGTAACACATCAGATTTTTTATGTTCTGGAATGCGTCACATAGCAACCAGCGCTTAAAACCTACCATATTCCCCTTGCATCTACAAGAAAATTAGCAATAAGATCGACATCTCGATATCTCGATTAACATGAAGCATATGGATAATAAGCGTTTGTAAAAATAGTTTGTACAAGAGTAGAGAAAGACATGTGAGTGTAATACATCAGATTTTTTTGAAATGTACTGCTGTTACAAGTTTTGTTTAACATGCCCTGTATAAAGTACTGAATTATGTAATACAAAATAATAGGGTTTAATAAGTAGTTTATTAATGTATACAGTATGTGCCAGATGCTGTATTTGATAGGCTGAAAGGAATGGTGGTGATAAATCCTAAAAATTATAAGATATCTAAGGGATGTTTTGTTGAAATCTTACCTAAAATACTGTGCGATATTGAAGCATCTGATGATCAGCTATACTATTTTCCTCTTACTTGAAACATTAAATCAAAGAGAAATTGAGTAATTGGAAGAACACAGACAACCCCATTATAAAGTTTAATGTCTTTCCTTTTACCCTATAGGAGCTGCAAGGCCTTAAAAAAGGTAGCCTATTTGCAGTAAATGATAAAATAAGAGAAAAAATATCTGCTGATATTAATATCTGAGAAAACTAGGGTAAAACTGGATATGAGTGTGTTAATATAAGCTTAATTGCTTATTTTTAAAATGTTTGGAAATGTCTTATACTGTGTATCCGGTAGGAAAAACATGATCCATTAGCGAAGGAGTCATCAAAATCTGTGCTGGCACAAACTCACTTTTTTTATAAGGTTTTTTATATGTAATTATTATGTGTTAAGTATCTGAACAGTTTAGAAAAAATTGAAAATTCTCACTCTTACAGTCCAGTTCTCCTCTCTTTGTTATTAATGAAATAAAATGTTCTATAGAATATATTCAGATTTAACTGGATTATGGACAAAGCTATTGTTCTGAAAATCCATTTGAATTTGTTTCTTTATTTTATAATATAAAGAGAGAAAACTTGCATAAGTGTGCATGTATAGTAATCTGTAAAACCATTCAATTGATTCTGATAATTTTTTCATGATTGAAAAGCCTTATTCTTTCTGATGGAAATGGGATATAAAACACCTAATTTCAATTCATAAATTACTAAAAGAGATTTATGAAGCCTATGTACTAGAATACAAGCACATTCAACTTATAAAAGGACACAATTGCGAAGAACACTTTGACTTTTCATTGAGTTTACCGTGGAGTAGAAAATAGTGATTGTTACTTGGGTAGGTTGCCACTCAGGTTGTGCTAATTTCACTTAGGTGTTCAGCTGTCTTTGGTGATTTCTGGTTTGAAGTCCTCTGGCTGCTGTCTTGTGCTGAGAAATGCTGGAAATTAAGCCTATTCCTATCTACTTCATCTCAGGAGTGGGTGAAGGTAATGATATAACCACATGTTTGGTCATTAACTGAACTTTATTCCTTAAATAAAAAGTATAAGTGGCTAGAAAGTTATTTTCCTTATTTACATAATACAGAATGAGCCAAAAGAATATGAACCGCCTGCACAGTGTTTTTTCTGTCCGCGTCCTCGGCACTCGTTGCCGTCTGCTGCTATCATAGAAAGGTGCGGATGAAACCATACAACATTTTAAAAACTACTTTTAAAGGCTTTACTTACCAACTTTATGAAAGGAAATGCTGAAACTGGCCACCGTCGTCCATACATTTTTAGCACCTCTTTAGGAAACTATCCATCATTTGCCGTAGTTCATGTTGAGAAATTTCTGGCAGATATTTTGTTTTAATTATTCCAGGGTTTGTGGGTTTGTCTTATACACTTTATGTTTTAAGTTACCTCGGAGGGGTATTTTATGAACAATATTACCGGCTGCGCAGTGTTTTTCCCTGGGCATGTGGAAATATGATAAAAACACGATAACGCACTGCTGCTATAAATGAGGATGGCATTCCATTCTTACTGAAGAAACATTAGACGACATTGGTAATCGTTTGGAAAATTCCCCTCAAAAATTCCATGATGGATAGTTTCCTAAAGAGGTGCCAAAGATGTATGGATGATGGTGGTCAGTTTCGGCATTTCCTTTCATAAAGTTGATAAGTAAAGCCTTTAAAAGTAGTTTTAAAATGTTGTATGGTTTCATCCAAGCCTTTCTATGATAGCAGCAGATGGCAACGAGTGCTGAGGATGCGGATAGGGAAAACACTGTGCAGGAGGTTCGGAGTCTTTTGGCTCACTCTGTATAGTGCTTCTTTATTCTTAACTCTTTCTTCCCAATACCTGCTATTTGGAGTAATTTATGGCAGCTAAGTCATTGTCATCACACATCTCCCCCCCTACCTTCATGCTATGTTCAGCCTCTTAGCCAGAATGTCATAATGGAGTAGTGAGGTGAGCTGGTGGACAAAATTCCTCCTTTTATATGAAAATGCCCTGATGTGCACATTCGTGCCAATAATTGTAACAACTGTTTTGATTGTTGCTTTACATAGGATTGTATAAGATTTCAGTTGCTCATGTTTCTGCTGTCACACTTCTGTTGTCATATTTGTGAATTCCATGTATCTGTCTTTTTCTTAAGTCAGTCCTCTCCCTCATACAAACTCATCCTTCCAATTCCCTGTGTTGCTACTGGCATCTTGGGGACTTATGCATTATCACAAGTGCATATAAAATAAGACAAAGAAGGTTGTTTCATTCCAAGCATTATACAGGGGGAAGGTGACCTATGATCATGCTTTTAACTATGAAAGGGTACGTTGTTTTGAGCCTATTTACTTACTAAATGTTTTCCATAATGCTTTCCATTCTTGAGATAATCAACCTTTTGATTTTGCACAATTTGCACACAGCAAATTTAACAGGTTCGCATTACATTCGACAGGTTAACGTTTAAATCTTCAGCTTTTGCTACTATGGCAGTGAACAAATAAACACTTCTGATATACAAAACAACAGAGAACTACACACGATTGTAACATGAGCTGAATATCATACAGAATATGGAACTGAGGATTTTTTTTGGGGGGTAGTGACGGCAGTAAGTAGGAGAATTTATGGAGAGGAATTGAAAGGAGAAGTGAGGAAAGGTAATGGGGTTCCGCTGAGCACCCCCGATAGTGTGGAAGGTAACTGCCAGCTTATTGTGCAGGCAGTGGTTAAGGAAATGTCCGGGTAACAGCCATGACCGTCAAGGCCCTGACTGTCCGCTGGGGAGTTAAGGAAGTGGTTGGAAGTAACGATATTTATTTATTTGGTGAAGTGTTAATCTGATGTAATGGTGATTGTGGTGATGCCTGAGTAGTGAGAATTCTGTCTACATGGTGCTTGAATTTTAGCGATGGTTGTACTGTGGTGGATTGTTGGCCATCAAAACGTGTTGCTCAATGAAGTTGCGAATTAATGCATATCCTTCATCGAGCTGCTGATGTTTCTTCTGCAGTTGTAGGAGATAGTTTTGGATGTCAGTGTAGATGAAGTTTTTGAGTTTGTTGTAGTGGTCGCCATTGTGTTCCAGCTGGTTTGATGTTGTTGAGTAATCTGGGTCTGCAGTCCTGTGACTGTGGTCTCCAGAGCGTCCAGTTGGTCAGAAGGCTCGTGGGCGGTGTCTGGAGGTGTTGTTTGTTGTATAGATTTGGTGATTTTGGTTAAACATCTTGAAGCAGCGGTGAGTTGGCGGTTTGTGTCTCGCTGCTTGGCCACCATGGCAGTGAGACATTTGGAGGCTGAGAGCTTATGTGTCTAGGCATTGGCTGATATTGGCTACTTCTTCGCTCACTGCGGTGGATGCCTGTTTGAGTAAGTGTAGTTGGTGTTCGATAGCCTTGAGTGCAGCGATGGTAGAGCTGCTCCTGTTGAGGCTCGGTAACTGGCATCGGCTGAGGCCGAGTGAGCCATGAAGGCTGGCGTCTTGGCGGCGGCGAAGGGCCTTCAAGTGCTGATTAAGGTCATGGGAAAAGCTCACATACAGTCTACCTGGTGTAGTGGTCCGTCCTGCCACAGGTGGCACAGAACCTTCGGCGATGCGCGAGGTTGTGCTGCTGGCAGGCAGACATCAGTGAGGTGGCACCGCAGTAACGTGGAGGTGCATTGCATTCGGCCGCCGAGTGCCCAAGTTGGCAACATCACGGCACGGTGCTGTCCAGGAAGTCCTGCTGGCTTCAACACAGATAGTGCGGCTGAGGAAGGGTATCCTGGTGGTGATGGTGGCAGTGTAGTGCGCCCTGTCTCTGAAGACAAGGTGTACCAGAGGTGTTGGTCCACACTGGTTGTGAATTCTGGTCACAGAGACCAGAGAGCTCCAGAGGCGTCGTGCCTCCAGCAGAATCTGCATTGGCAGTCGGCATTCATGCAACGGTGCTGTAACGACTGTTCCTTTCAGCGGTGGCTGGAGGAGCTGCTGTTGAGTTTCTGGTGGTGTGTTGTCGATCCGGTGTTGAATGAGCTGGAAGAACTGTCTCAGACGGCAATGGTGACAGCAGCTGCCCCTGCCATCGGGAAGATGTGGCGACCAAGGTGTAACTCGTCTCTTGTGTTAAGACACAGCAAAACAGAACAGAATCTGCTTACAATGATAGGATACCAATGTGAAAATATTGTAATAACCCTTATGTAAGAAAGTCTTGTTTTATTTTGTTTGTATGTTGTAATCAGCTAACATTGGAAATAAGTAAACTGATGTTTTATAGTTAACAACTGTGAAGATTATTTTTCTCTGTAGTTGCAGACTGTATGTCTTCAAAAAGGCTGATTAACCTGGAATTGCAGAATCTTCATATTCACCAGTTTCACCTCCGTATTGTTGTATGTGTTACGGGTTTCTGTATTGTCGTAGCCTCTCTACAAAATACTACTCAGAAACAGAAGGGTAGGCACTCGCTTAGCAAAAGGCACCGGTGAATTAAACAAGATCTGCACATGGCGAGGCTACGACGGGGAACGCAGCTAAGTTAAATACACAAGTAATTACTCTACCAAAATAATACCTGGCTTACGGGAAGGGAAGGACACTACACTACCATAAATGACCAAACAAGCAAATAGATGGCTAACAGTTTAATGAGATAAAGACAGATACTTACATTATCAGTCCAATGTCTGTCGGCGAGGACATCATGCTTTAGCACGAAGAAAGCAGTTGTATGTCTTTCCTATTCGGGGCTTGCTTACTGACTCTTCTCAAACCCACGCCAACACTCAGGCGTCACTGACGCTATCCCTTCCCCTAAGACTTAGTTCCCCTAACTTACCCCTACTCCCAGATCAACTGCTGTCTCAAATTTCGGTGCCCAGAGAGTCGTGTATCCTATTATCTGTGCATACGCCACATCTCCCCCTGGCCACCGAGATCGATGCCCTCGTCGACACAAGGCAAACAAACACAATAAGAGACATTAAAATAACAAAAATGACATACAATAAGAAGGGAAAAAAACACGTGTGATAAACACCCAGACAACAACAATGTTGCTTTTTTTTTTTTGCTGTCTCAAATCTCGGTGCCCAGAGAGTCGTGTATCCTATTATCTGTGCATACGCCACAGTATTATGTGAGAACTATGTGTTATTGAATAATTATGAGACCAAAGAGAAGGTATAAAGGCGTAAAATTTCACCTGCTGTGATTATCTAAAAGCTTACTGGACTATTCTGACCACTGATTATTCCACGCCAAAGTACACTTTTAGGCTATGCAGCATTTCCAAAACTTGCAAGACTCGGGGGAAGGTTAAGGAAGTCAGATGTTTCACCAATGTTTGACATCTAATTATATAAATATCAGGGAGTTTTTAGTTGCTCATTAGGAATAGCCAGATCGGTGTGAAATTAATGAAATTACAATTTTAAGGGATAAGGTGAAAGAAGATTCACCATAAATATCTTCTCTATCATTGTACAATAATGTCAAAAAGAATAGGAGAGTAAATGAAATTAAAGCATTATTCAAATTTAAAAAACTAGCCATGCAAAGTTAGTTAAGTCAGCTAGTTATCAATAATCTCCTTATTATTTTATATTATAATCTATGAACTCTTAAGATACTTGTTTACAAGTCTATTACTGTAGTAGAAAAACTTAGTTTATTGCCTGCAGGTGTCTTCTTACACATCTCGGGCATTCTTATTTGCTCTGGAACATACTTATAGTTAGTAGTAACTGAACTTTTTATCATAGAAGACTTACATATCCTGTAAATTTCACATTTTTTTATGAGGCAGTATTTTATCTTTTTGGTTAGCTCTTATTAGAAATTTTATATTGAACTTATTTTCAGGAATGAATTGCTTTCTTTGAAGATATTGTGAAATTTCCTATGTTCCCTATGTAACTTTTATAGAGATGTGTTTTCTCATATCCTACCAACACTTTTTGATTAATCTATCCACCAATTCTTTTTTGAACTATTTTTCCTAGCTGTTCTTAAGATTTCCTGGAATTGTAAGCTGTGGTTTTCGGTGAGAGGAATTTTCACTAATCTGTAGGTCACACTTAAATACAGCAACTTTGTGCAATGTGCGGTAGTAATGTTGCCAGTTCCTCGTTAAGGCGTCAATTTGCGATAGTAATGATGATGGTAGTTGTTTGGAGGAGTTTGCCCCACAGTTGTACGTCACTTTGAGAATGTTATTGAGCCTAGTTGTATTTGTTGCCAACTTTGAAGAAGTTATTTAGCTGGATGCTGGATATGAGATGTGAGAATCCCCCACGTATGTGCGTCACTTTGAAGAAGTATTTAGCCCAATGTTTTTAAGATACACTTTGATGTTATTTGATGCTTGGGACGCCAAACTTTATAGTGAGATGATGCTTGTTTTTATGTAATATTATTTAAACTCTGCCTCGGTTGCTTCAGTCACACTATAGGAACATAAGTTCTTTTCAGGTTGTGATAAGACAAAAATTAAAAGACGTCACAGAATTTACTTTTTAATTTCGCTTCCTTTTATTTCTCTTTATACTTGCACATTTTATAAACACAACACTTTATAAAAGAAAACTGTGAGCACTTTATACATTCTAGCGGAGAACACAATTTTTACCATCCGTACTATACAACATCTTACCCGCAACTGACTAAATTCAACGGTAAAAACCTTATAGCTTCGGTAATGCCTGTCTCTTATTGGCTAATTCTAGTCCAATAGAATTTAAGTATTCAAACTAAAACTTTTTCTTTACTGTTGATTGGCTAATTCCAAACTGTAAGCGAAATTACGTTATTACCGATCTTTTCATGACCAGTAGTTTTAAAACTCCAGACATATTGTTGTCACAAAAACTACATTATTACCTCATTATTAGCAACCTAAAACATATCATTCTCACAGTTTTTGCACTGTTAGAGTATATAAACTATTACATAACATTAATAAATATGTTTACAATAAAAAATAAGTATTTGCAATGACTTACATACAATTTAAATCATAATTATATACATATTGTTTTCAAGGTGGGCTGTTACTGAATTTAATTATAACAAAACACAACTAATCTCATTTAGGCATTAAAATACTGCCTCAAATGGAGGTTATAACTATGGTTTATATAACTGTCTTTATAAGTGTTCTTTCCATATATTCCAAAAGCCACTTGTTATTTTTCTTCATAATTTTAGATCCAGGAAGGGAAACTGGCTGTCAGATTTTATTCCCATAGTCAATTTTATGTTTCTCTCTTGCAGATTCAATAATTTTGGAACATTTTGTTGATTTTTCCTCTGAACTATTGTAATGCATCATCAATATATGTAACCCAGGTTTTAAACATTCATGGGAATGCATAAACTACTTTTGTCTCTAGAGCACTCATAAATAAATCAGCCAACATGGGGACAGTGGGTTTCGCTTAGACTACAACTGTATTTTTCCCAGAGTATTTTCCTGCAAAACTGAAAAAATTGTTTGCACAGTTCACAATTTTAAGCTAATGAGCTCTTCAACTTCCATTTAATTTTCTTGTTGATAGAGATTAACCAATTTTTAATGCTGCTAAAACTCTTTATCTTTGTGCACATTTGGGAATGCTGAAAATATGTCAGATGAAACTAATGTGTCATCTTTAAGCTGTGTGTTCTCTATCGTTTTTAACAAGTCAAAACAATTCTTCATGCTTAATATTCAAATTTTGCAATTCTTGAAATTTGTTGGTTTGTCAGTTATAGGTTGGTACTAGAATACATAATATAATGTTTTCTTTTCCAGTTATTCCAGAGCATTTCTTTTCCAGTTTTATGGATTTTGGTAAACCATATATTTTAGGAGTTGTAAGGTTACTACTTTTAATCTTTTGTTGCAAAAGGTGTTTGAGAACTACTAAGCTTTCATTCATATAGCAGATGAGTTTGTTTGGAGGATTTTTTTTTATTTGTGTGTATTGTGAGGATTGTAGAAGCTTTTGAATGCTTTGGTGTTACTCTTCTTTATCCAAAATTACTAATTTATTTCTTTTCTGAGTATTTTGGGGTTATACTGGTTTGGAATTTAGGTTTTTCACAATTTCTCCAAAAGGCTTACTATTATGGTGTGTATCTTTTATCCATTCTGGCCTCTAGTTCCTGAGGTCATAGATTCAAACCTGGCGGAGGGCAGTGGATTTTTTTGGGCATAAAATCTTTAGCATGGCTTCCTTCAGAAAGGAAGTAAAGCTGCTGGTCCTGTGTCGTAAATTTACTGCATGTAAAAGAAACTCAAAATTAAATTAAATTGAGTTTTATTTATGGACACTCTTTAACTACTATGATACTTAGCATCCCATTCTATATTGGGCATGAAAGACCTGTAATTTTGCTCGGAGGCTCTTTATCAGGCTTGAGGTTGTTTTACGTGCTGTAAATCTATGATACAGGACCACCGGCTTTACTTCCCTTCCAAAGGAAGCCATGCTAAGGATTTTTATGCCTGAAAAAATCCATCGTCCTATGCCAGGTTTGAACCCGCAACCTTCCATTCTTTCACGCCCAATATAAAAATGGACACTAAGAATCATAGTAATTAAAGAGCATCCATAAATAAAATTTAATTACTGTATCTTTTTTTTCCCTAGAATAGGATCTCATTTTTGTTCTGAGGTAAATACCTAATTTGTAAACCATGTATGTGTGTTACATGCCTTCCAAGAACTTCTTGCTTAGTTTGAAGTCATTCTTCAGAAAAAACACACTAATGAAGTTTGGATAGAAAAATAAAGGCCCATTCACAATGCAGCTGTAAACATAACACAAAATTAGCACAGGTTTCTAGATCCATAAATGGCATTTGAAAGTCTTGCGAGTGTATCTCAATTTTCAAATGGGATAATAGCCAGTAATAACATAAATGGAAATTCATCCATTCTTTATAAATAAATAGGGTACAAAAAGTGTTGTACCAAGCAAACAAGAAATCAGCATCTGATGTACAGTCAAATTGAGGAGTACCATGATTGTACAGTAGATGGTGTAAGATCTTGCATTGTTAAAAAGTTGGCATTACTTGGAGAAACAAATGCGGAATTCTTCCTCTATGCATGCAGTCTTATGTGACTGTGAATGCATCCATTGAATAACATGCATGCAAAGTTGCATTTGTGCTGCATCTATGATTACTTTTCTTTTAACTCTATGTATGGATTGTAATATATGTGAATTTGTCATTGGTGGAGAAAGTTATGTGAGTGCATCACATTAGATTTTTTGTTAATACTGGGCTAAGTGAATCATAGATTTTAATTCATCTTTGCAAAAAGTCTTTGGTTTTACATAGCTCTTAATACCATATACCAATTTAAAAGTAAATCAAACCTGGTACTTTAAAGATAACATTGTGATGCAGGACTATTAACTTATGCTGTATAGATGATTACATGAAACTGTACATTTGCATTATTTTGTTACAGGATGGGGACTTCACTCCAGTAAAATCACCAAGGTAAGAGTTAACTCATGGCTAATGTTTCAATCAGAAACCTTCTGATTCTTGTGCTACGTTTTTTTTACTGGTGTTTCTTTATCTATATTAATACTACAAAGAGTGTGAGTAGGCTATGATAATAGCCTGGGCTGATGTTAGCCATATTCTGTGTATGGTGGCTTAGTACAAATAAACAAATTAATTAATATAGAAGTCAGGATAGTGAATGACAAAATAGGCTATACTTTTTTAATATTCAAGAATAATTTGAAAACTTTGAAATAATATTTTCACATTGCTACCTGGATTTCTATAAACACAAATTATCACTGTCTCATAATCAACTAATTTTACAATACTAGCTTCAAAATGCTATTCCACTAAGTGCTCAAACTCAGTGACCTTTAAACTTTTATAAAGTTAATGTCAGATTTTATGTAAATACATGTACGTACCTTTATTTTTCATGTTAACTCTGCAAAAGCTAGTTGATGAGAAATTAATTATAATTATAATGAATTCATATGTTTGTAAAATACTAAAAAAAGAACTTAGAAAGCCTATGTGCTAGAATACAAACACACTGAAGTTATAAAAGACCATACCTTTGAAAAGGGCTTTGAGTTTCCATTGAGAATGCCATGGGCTACAACATTTTATTGTTAAACCATGTAAAATATGTATATTTTATATGATGCAGCAAAACAAAAGAGCTGTGAATCTGCTTATAAAGGTACAAAACACAAGCGATACCAACATCAAAATATTTTAATAACCCTCATGTAAGAAAAGTTTGATTTATGTGCTTTGTATGTTGTAATCAAGTTCATTAGCAGGATGTGCTAAATATTGTATAAAGAGATAAAATTGTGTCCAGCTACCATTAGAAATCCGCCAATCAATATTTTATAATTAACAAATGAGAAGATAAAATTTTCAAAATGGTTGCAGACTTTGCCTTTCTAAGGAGGTTGTCTTGGTGGCCTGGGAGTGTAGAAGCTTCACATTTAGCAACTTCGGTTCTCTTTCGCTGTATATTTTAAAGCTTTCTGTATTATGTGCAAACTGTATAAAGTTTAGGTTATTAAAGGACTGCGAGACCAAAAGGTTTACAATTTTAACTATGATACGAGGGTTAGGGCAAAAGTCATGGCAACTATTTATTTTCTTGAAGATACCAGTCCGGTTGGAAAATGTGACATATACAGATGAAAGGACAAGGTGTTAGCTACATGTGTGGACAACGAATAGCACTGAAATATTGTAACACTAATTTATTATGGTAGTAACAGGGCAATATGGGCTTCACGGTGCAAAAGAATGACAACACAGTACACATACAGTTGACACGACAAACCTGGGCCTAAAGACCCTCAAAGTAGTCCCCTGTTACTGTCACCACACGCCAATGATGTGGGAGGCGCTGAAAACCATCTGCCTCAGCATTTGCCGCACTATGTGTGAATCGGGTCACTGTTCACGCACAGCATTAGCAATGTCCTCTCGTGTTGTAAACTGCCTACCACATAGTGGTTCCTTAATCTTTCGAATGAGTTCAAAGTCACAGGGCGAAATGTCGGGAGAGTACGGTGGGTGCTCCAATTCTTCCCATCTCCAACATCACAGTAGCTGCCTTACACACTCTGCTTTATGTGGTTTTGCATTGTCATGCAGAATTATTGCACTGTCTACAAGATCCGGACGTTTCTCCCGAACGCCACGTTGTACCTGTCGCACCAGGAAGTCCCTGTAGTACTGTGCGGTCACTGTTCTGCCATGTGGAACAAAGTGGCAAACAGTGACACCCCTGACATCATACGCAACGATAACCATCAATTTGACGGGGGAAGGAATCTGACGGAACTTCTGCCTCCTTGGTGATCCAGCATGTCGCCACTCCACACTGACTGAGTTTCAGTTCTGGTTCATATGCCCTGGCCCAAAATTCTCGATGGCGATTATTTATGACAAGAATTGATCGCTGACCTGTTGCCAGCGTGCAAGGTGGTCGGAGCATATTGCATAGTGCACTCACCTTTGAACTTCTGTCAGTGCATGTGGTACCCACTGTGATTCGATTTTGCATAGTTGCAGCTCATTACACAATATCCTGTGGATGGTGATTTCTCGATGCCACTTGCTATCTCTAACTCCAGTAGCATCCATTGTCTGTCTTCATCCAGGAACTGATCGATGATGGCATGTGCCACGTTGGTCTGCACACTGACAGGTCGTCCCGAACGTTGCTCATCACTGGTTGACACACGTTCTTGCTGAAACTTTCCTACCCACTGTGCTACTGTACGGTATGGTAGGGCATTGTTCCCAAGGGCTTCCATTAATTCACTGTGACATTCCATCGCATTTCTCCCTCGGAGAGCAGCTATTTTGATATAAGCACGCTGCTCAACACGGATTACGTCCATCTCGCACAACACTCACCAACTGACTGATTTCACAGCCCTTGCTGTCCTACTACCAGCTATCACAGAGCCATCTGTTGTTCTGCATACACACTATGCCTGCGGAACTTCCACACGACACATATACGTTTATGATCCGTTCACATATCTACAAGTAAAAAAATAGTTGCCATGACTTTTGCCCCAAGCCTCGTAGTTATCTGAACAATTACTGAACCATTCTGACCATTGATTGTTCCACTGCCAAAGGGTACTCATCCAGAACTTGGAAAGCTGTTTGGGGTAGCGAGACATTCTGTGATGTTTCACATTCTTTTGCATGAATATAACTGGATTTTTATTGTGTTATAGGAATAGCCTAATGAGAGCAATAATAATAATAATAATAATAATAATAATAATAATAATAATAATAATAATAATAATAATAATAATAATAATAATAATAATAATGACACTGACACTAATAATTATTATTATTATTATTATTATTATTATTATTATTATTATCATTATTATTATTATTATTATTATTATTATTATTATTATTATTATTATTATTATTAGCTGTATGAAATTAAATTATAAGTGGAGGATAAGAATCTTCTAGATCATTGTACAATAATTACTTAAAGAACAAGAGGAGGTGAATTTAATTAAATCACTTCAAGTTTAAAAAGCTCTATGTAGCATTGGGTAGGCCAGCAATGTTTAATATAACACTCAGATTTATGCGGCAGCAGATGTCTTGTGTTGTTGAACTCACAAAAATCAAAATATATTAATCACTCCAACATATATCATTAAGATTTGTTCTATTCACTCACTCTTGTTGCATGATTAAGTCCGCAGATATGTAGGAGGTTTATACAGGAAGAAAGGTGACCTCTGATCATCCTTGAACAGGATGACTCTTTGTAATGAATAGAACAAAAGATCTTAGTGGAGTATTACTGTTTTTAAAGTAGTTTTTGAGGCGAGAGAGAAAATTGCTTAATATTACATCTATTTTAACAGATTTTATGAAACTTAAATACTTTTTCACATATTTCTTAAAGGAGATTGAACCATAAGTATTTTCTGCATGTTTAAATACATTTTGAATTAAAACAATTTGCAATCTTACTAGTATTATAAGCTTTAGAAATTTGTCTCACAAAGGAATGTCAATCGATGTTAAGATAACTTGAAACCCATTTATACACTGGAAGAGCACACAGAAATATGTAAAACCCTTGAATATTACATTCTATCATGCATATATGGTGTAGGTGGGGATGATCATTGTCCAGTCAAAGTGACGTTCTTTTGAACTGCTGGCGCGATGTAACAGGAAACGGGCAAGAGAGAGAGCAGTGACTGTGAGTGCAGTGAACCTGGCATTGTGAGTTGTGTATGGGTTGTTCAGCAGCAAACTTCTGTCTATAAAAATTAATCCTCTTAACATAGTGAATGCATTATATAATTTCCAGCTCTCTGTTTTAATCAAAGAAGATGAGACAGTGTTTCAGTATTTACTAGATACATTAGAATCTGATACAGAAATTATATATATATATATGCAGACTTTAGATATTAATGAATACAAACCAGTATCTGAAACAGTTTTAGTGCCAAATGTATATGAATCTCCATCAAAAGAATCTACTTCACCTTCATTAAAACAGGAATTAACATCAGAAGGTCCACAGAGCCTGGAAAAACAGATTAAAATGGTCATTGAAAGAAAAAAGAAAGGTTATAAACATGTGGATGAGTGCAAAAAAGCAGAAGCCAAAGTAAACATTTCCTCAGTTAATATGGAACTTTTTGAAAAAACAGATATCCTTGATTGTAGCACAAAACACAGTTGTACTGTTTAAGGAAAATATTGCAAAAGTGGATTCTATTGTCAAAGCATCTTCTAGTTTGACATCCACAGATAAATATAACCAGTTGTACGAGTTGGTATATACAGAATTTATGGTAGCTCATGTAAACTACTTGAGTGTGCATGATATGAACTTACAAAAACGGGCCCATGAAGAAGCCAAATCACTTGATGTACTTTAGTCAGCAAGCGCAACATGGGTATGGAATTTCAAGTATCATTTTCACATGTAATTGCAAAAAATTACACAGTCTGCCACAAGTAAAAAACAAGAAGAAGATGACACTACTAGCAACATACTACATTCCTGGAGAGTAGAGACAATGTTGCTTATAGAGCTTATAATGTAGATCAATATGGCATCAATAAAGAAATGCATTCTGGGAGACAGTTGACCACCATGGTAAGAAGGTAGTAGCACACCTTCATCACAAGCATCACAAAGCACACATGTGTTCAATCACAATTGTGCCAATTGTATCCTGCAAAGGAGATCTCCTTCCATGTCTTTTTATTGTGCTGCAGGAGTCAACGCCACCAAGTCAAGCTGTCCAGCAGAATATGTTTAAAGTCCCTAATTTAATTGTGCAGTGGTCAAAATTAGAAAAATGACAAAAGACCTTTTACATATATTTCTAGAGTTGATATTTTTACCTCACACTGGTCCATCGCACTGTTAACTGTTGCATACCTGGGCGCCTCACACAATAATTTAATACATGAAGTACTTTCATTAGTGGTTAGACCTCTTACCTCTAACCAAGGTGGCCTGGGTTCAATCCCAAGTTACCACATGTGGGGTTTGTGGTGGACAGAGCGGCATCTGGGCAGGTTTTCTCTGCCATATCAGCAATTGCTCCATCACCTTTCCTTTCATTGATTCAGTCTTTCAAGCCCAATACAATATAGAATGGGATGCAGGACCACAGCAGTTACAGACCATACATAACTAAAACTCAATTTAATTTCTTTTCACTCATCTCACCGACATTTCATATCATTTCTTTCCTCATTGTCCTCCGTGGTATAGTGGTTACCATGCTGGCCTCTAATTCCTAAAGTTGCGGGTTCAAACCTAGCAGAGGGCAATGGACTTTTTTTGGGCATAAAAATCCTTAGCATGGCTGTCTTCAGGAGGGAAGTAAACCCAGTGGTCCTGTGTCATAGATTTATGGCGATAAAAGAACCTCATACCTGATAATGAGGCCTCTGAGCAAAATTACTGGTTTTTGGCGCCCAATATAGAATGGTACACTAAGGACCACAGCAGTTAATGAGTGTCCATAAGTAAAACTCAATTTAATTTAAGTTTTATCTCCTTCCTCAGTCTCGCACCTGGTTTTGGGCTGATCACCCATCCTGGCTGTTCTTTCTGATAAGTGTGTGCTCCCTGATAGGCAACTGACCCGAGGCACCCACTTGTAAGTCCTGTGGGGTGTAAGCCCTAGCAATGGGGAGGATAAACAGAGAAAGAAGAAACTTTAAATAAGTATGAAACTGAAGAGTTAAAAGTTCAAATGATTCCAGCAAAAGAAACTTCTGAATTTCAACTATTAGACAGGCATTTTTTTTCAAATGTTCAAAAGCAATTGACTGACATATCTGCAATTTCATTGCTTTAAATAATATTGATGCAAACTTGCAATAGCAAAACAATACTCTCAAATGCATGGCATTGATCTACAATCAAGAATGTTCACCATGCTTCTGTTTGTCACATAGACATGGATGGAAATTCACAGGTCTGATTAGCATGAATGAAACTTTTGAAAACAGCACAGACTATTGTATTAGGCAAAGAATTGGTACCTACAAATTCCTTATGGAGGACAATAACAATTCTGATCAGGTTTCTACTCAAATGTAGCTGGTGCAAGAAGTTATTGTGTTTTGAACATTATTTTTCTTAATTTCCATTATCATTCAGAGGAAATTGAATATGTTGAACAGGATTAAACAGGAGTGCCACATTATTGGCGAGTATGTAATTGCTTAATCATTACATACTAATACATATAGTGGTTAAATGTTCACCTTGAATATTTTTATCCTTCATTTGCTTACAATACAACCATAGTTTAGTATTTAATTGTGTCTTTAAAACATAAATTAATTACGTTTTGTGAATACTGTTTTATGATTTAAAAGAAATTAATACATACTTCATAGTACAAGGTTCACTGCACTCATTCAGTGTTTCTATTGTCTGTCCACCTCCTATTACATTGTGCCGGTAGTTCAAGAGATTTTCACTCCGATTGGCCACTAACAAGCCTAACCCACACATCTTTACCGCCCTGTAACTCATGTTTTAATATATATATATATATATATATACACACACACACACACACACACACACAAATGCAATATATGAGGGTTTTACACATTTCACTGCTCTCCTTTAAATGGTGTATAACTTGGTTTCAAGTTTTCTTAACATTGATTGATGTTCCCTTGACAGCTGAACCTACATGATTAGCCACAAGACTACTAAACAAAATGGCAAACTGTAAGATTTAAAGAAACGTTCTTCAACTGTTTTTTTTTTTAAAGAAACACAATTTAGCTGTTGTTTTATTGCACTTAGGTCTTGTTTTCAGTACAGAGGATTATCAATTACAAAACGGCTCACTTTAGTAATACTGAGTATCTTAAAATACTACTCATTTAAGTGAAACACATCATAATCGAGAAGCTGTAGTAAGAATTTATCGAGAAAGATTTCCAAATAGATGAGCACCACATCATAGGACATTTGTTTTCATCTGTCAGAGAGTTCTAGATGCATGAAGTGTATCTCATGTTGAAAGAATTGGTCAAAGAAATTTTGCATAAGAAGAAGAAATCCTTCACTTAGTGGAAGAAGATCCTGGAAGCAGCAGCCATGGTATGGCTCAAACAATTGGCATATCCCATTTAACTGTTTGAGAACATTAAATGAAGAATTGCTATGCCCGTATCATACTCAGCATATCCAATAGAATCAAATTATGTACCAAAGGTAGTATTTTCTGAATAGTTTCTTCAACAAGGAGGGGGAAAATTCTTGCAAGGTTTACCAGAAATGGAGTAACTAATTACCATAATGCACACACCTGGGCTTATGACAGTCCACACACACTAAGACAACACAGCTTTCAGCACAGGTTTTCTGTAAATGTTTGGGCAGGAATCATAGGAAACACATTAATTGGTCTATGGATTCTTCCTCGAGTTCAGATAGATGAGCCATCTATCTCCAGTTTCTTCAAGAAAACATTATCAGTTCTGCTTGAGGATATTCCCCTGGTAGTAAGAAATAATATGTGGCTATTACATGATGGCACACCTCTGCACATAAGTAGAGCCAATTGTGGCCATCTATGCAACAGCTATGTAGAACACTGGATCGCTTGGAATGGACCAATGGGATGGCCACCCAATCGCTAGATCTAAAAGCAATTGATGTTTTTCTTTGGGGCAATATGAAAAGTTGCACATACATTATAGAAGTGCCTGATGTAACGTTGCAAGCAGCAGAAGAAATGATGATTAAAAAAATGGACAAGCTTTGTGGAGTGCAGCAGAATTGGAGAAAACTTTGTGAAGATCTGTGTAGGCGAGGGATGCACATTTTGAACAATTTCTTTAAACTTGAAAAATTGTAGGTCACCATTGGGGTATGCCATCTCAATACAATTTGAGATCTCCTTGTGGTTTACCGGGAAAAATGCGAATCAGTTGGGGAATTTAATGACCTACCAGCAAGTTGCCATGGTAGCTCAGTGGTAGAGTAACTGGACAGAGACCAGTATTTCCATCGTTCAAATCCTGGCTATGGCATTGAATTTTTCAGTTGTCTGATTCTATCTTTCCAACCCTGTCCAGCACATGGCTTGTGTGGAAGAACAATTAATTCCATAGAAAGAGAAGTTCTCATTGATTGAATTGATTGATTGAAATTAAAAAATGAAATGATTTTCTGTCATTGTCATGCTTCCATTATTCACAGAGTTTTATAATTGACAAAGAAATTTTGTAACTCTGGTTTCTCAAGCTTTTATTTACCTTTATAAATAAGTGTTTCTATTAATAATGTATGTAATATTGTAAACACTTCCTCTGTTCCATATTCAGTGTGATATTTAGTTTACGTTGCAATCATGTGTGGTTTTCTGTTTATTTGTATAACAGAAGTGTTTATTTTTTCATTGCCATAGCAGCAGAAGCTGAAAAATTAAAAAGCTAACCTGTTATATTTGTTGTGTTGCAATATTGTGCAAAATAAAATAATTATCTCAAGAACAGACATCTTAATGGAAAACATTTATTAAGGAAAAACACTCAAAATAACATGCTCTTTCATAGTATAAAAGGATGATCATAGGTCAGGTTCCATCTTGTGTACCTTATACCACGGTAAACAAAGTATAAATTAGATTTTTTATTTTTAACGCACTTGTTGAAACAAGGAGAAGGTACAATACTGTATATATTATTTTCTACATAGTCTCATTTCAGAGTACGCATTTTGCAACAAAATGGTAATTTTTTTATTCCTTCCTAGAAGAAAAACATGTTGGCAGTCAGTTGCATACAAATGCCTGCAATGATGCATTATCATTCAATCACTGTCCCCTCAGTATGTCTTTAATTGGCCCAAATAAATTACAAATGATTTTTCCTCAGGGGATTATTGTGGATTATGGAAGTTCATCCAGTGAGTCTCACTTTAAAGTGATATTATGCTGCCTCATGTCATAAAAATATTATGTTTTGGATTGGTTGCTGAAGTTGTTTGTTACCAAAAGCTGGATTCACCTCAACCATAAGCCTGCAATAGTAGGTAGTATTTACTGTTCTTTCATGAAAAAAGTACATGATCAAAATCACGTTGGAGTCCCAAAGTGCAGTTGTGAGCTGACAAACATTATTGAGCCCTGATTGGTGCAGTTTAAACTTTCTTCCACAACTGATTAGTTGCTTGTTCAGACTCGAATGTGTGGTGCTGGACTACACAAGTTTCCTGTCCTTCCTCCTGGTAGCTGTTGATAGACTTGCAGGTGCTGAATAAGCAGACAAGGAACCCACCTGGCAGAGTCAAGTTCATCACCAGTAACTCCCATAACTGATGCAACTTTGAAGATTGTTATGTGCCCATCTGCCTCAATAAAATTTGTGACAGTGTGTGTGTGCAGTTACCTGCAGGCCACCAGTAAGTGCTTCTCAGGCCAGCTCCTGTCTGGTTCCTTTGACCGGCTGTTGGAACAATAGTGAGTGTGGAATAATAGACCACTATGTGCTGCATACCTGTTCTGGAATATTCGTTTTGGCATGTTCTAGCATAGGTTGCTCTTCTAGAAGGTTCTGCATTGCATGCAGGGCCTATATAAGCAACTGCTCTTGTCCTGACAGGCAGTACTGTTAGTGAAGAAGTGACGATGTGAAAAGTAGACAGTGCAGTTCGGTTGTGATTTGATTCAATGGATCAGTTGTGTTGTGTTTTGAGTGTGTGCCTTAAGTGGCTCAAGTGTAACTTTGGTGCTATGCTGAGTGCCTAGGTGATAAAGTGTGTTTCACAATAACTGATGTCCTGATTTGTTACAGATCACAAACAGCATAGATGTTTCCTGTAGTCATCGTTGATTGGGAATTCATTTTCCACAGTTTCTTAGCCCAGTAAAAATTGTTTGTGCCATTCACGTATTTTGAGTCTTCTTTCCTAAACTTTGCTTGGAATCTTCTCTAAATTTTCTGTCTCCACATTTTCCTTGGTAATAAACTTTGTGATAATAATGCATTGCTCAATGGGCATGTTTACCTTCTGCTCACTCATTGTGCTAAAGACTAGAGAAGTGACTTGCTCTATGCAAGACTAATGTAGATACTTAATTTAATAAATAATGATTTCCATAAATCCATTTGAAAAGTTGTGTTACTTTTATTTAAGAAAAAAGTAATTAACTGTGCTACTCTTTAATATTCTCTGTTCATGAAACACTTAAGTATTCTATGTTCAAAATTCAAGTTAAGGTTATTTGGATATGTAAAGGATAAGCATTGCCACGATAAGAGGAATTCCCCCAGAGATGCACCCCATCGCTCATTCAAGGCCACAAATTATTGGCTCACTAGCGGAAAATTCTGGTTTAAGTTTGAACCATCCTTGTCCAAGCCTTACTGCAAGTCTGGTGACTGGTGGGGAGATGCAATACTTTAATTACTAATAAACTGAATTTTGCATGTGAAGACCTGTTCATTCTGATGAATTTTGTATTACTGGTAAACTATGAGGGATAAACAGAAGTTACTCAAATCAGAAATGTAGATCTTATTAAAATATGCAATTTATATCAAATATATTTTTGTAACATTAACCATTTCTGAGATATTTATTATTTTGGTTGAATGTTTTAATACTTTATATTTTGTAATGTTATGTGGCCATTCATTTGTTTCTTATGGTGTCATGAAATGATGAAATTTCAAAGCCAGCATATAGTGATCGATTTTTTTAAAGATTTTCCTATTGCTTCAGCCTCTGGTGTCCCTCTTGTACCTGCAACAAAATGTGTAATGAAACCATTTCTGCAAACCTTTATCTTGATTAAAATTAAGTAGATACAACAATGAGCTTTTGTAAGAAGAGCGAGTGGAAAAAGTTGTATGACACAGAGTTTTTAAAACACATTAACTGCTTTTAAAACATTCCATCTTAAATATGTGATGTGTTGATGATTTTCCATTCATAGTTGAGAATCTGTGATAAACATTGTATTCATTGTATTAGCTGCTCACTTGTTGATAACCACTTAGTTATGAAAATATTTTCTTGCCAAGATTAACAAACACAAGAATTACTTTGAATAGTTGTTAAAGCAAACATGAATGTTTATCTGATTCTCATTGCTTTTATTATCATAAACATCAGAGTGGTTTTGTATAGCATTTTATTCCTACTCCGTAACCACATTTTACAAGTATATCCGATTATACAAAACATAATAGTGAAATACAGCTAAAAAAACAGAAACACGAGTACCAAAACACATAACAAGGAATGTACCTATATACAAGATGAGAAGAGCAAGAATACTGTATTTTAGAGTGCATTTGCATTTGCTCATTTGTACTCTTTTAAGGAGTAGAAAGCATTGATTTTATTGTTTAATTTTCTAAGGTACAGATTTAAAGTTTTTCTATTTCTGAAATAACTTGGACTGTTCTAGTGTTATGGCTATCAGCATTCATAATTTTGTAGTGACTATGGATTTTTACATATATATCCAGTGCAGTATTTTATAGTGAGGCCATGGATCGCACATGGGTTTTTCTTGTTCCATAACTTCCGCATTACTTACTCATGAGTGATAGTAACATGCACTATAATGAGTACTAACCTTGCCATAGTGTGTAGGCATGTGCGTGTGAAAGGAAGATTGTAAAATATGAAGTGTCTATGAATATCGCTTTCCCCATACTTAACATTATACATATTGCTCTTTTCTGAAACTCAAGTATCTTTAGAAATTATTGATATTTTTGCGCTGTACACCATAGAGCAACCCAGCAACCTAAGTGAGATTGGATAAATGCATGGATACTTGTGGAATGCTTTTTCAATCCATTATTTGTGCTGTTTGTTTCTATATATATATTTGAGTGTTCATTTTTATTTATGGCACTTTTGGTTCCGTTTCAAATTCTGGTCTATGACTAACACTAGAAAGTTTGTTGCTGTGACTTTTTCAGAATTTATTTTCTATTGTGAACTTAATGTTGGCCTTTGTTCTTTGTTTACACTCGGTTTTATTTATGTTTGGTGCCATAGTCCTTCTCCGTGGTATAGTGGTTAACATGCTAGGCTCTAATTCCCGAGATCATGGGTTCAAACCCGGCGGAGGGCAGTGTATTTTTTCGGGCGTAAAAATCTTTAGCATGGCTTCCTTTGAAAGGTAAGTAAAGCTGATGGTCCCATGTAATAGATTTACGGCATGTAAAAGAACCTCAAACCTAATAAAGAGGCCTCTGAGCAAAATTACCGGTCTTCCACGCCCAATATAGAATGGGATGCTAAGGACCATAGTAGTTAAAAAGCATTCATAAATAAAACTCAATTTAATTTAACTTATCTGCATAATATTCCTCTCAAATCTTTTATTCTTTTAAATAGGCTGTTGATATGCAATAGGAATGAGAATGGTTCTAATTTTGAGCTCCATGGTGTAGTGGTTACCATGCTAGATTCTAGTTCATGAGGTCATGGGTTCAAACCCGGTGGAGGGTGATGGACTTTTACAGGCATAAAAATCCTTATCATAGCTTCCTTTGTCAGGGAAGTAAAGCCGTCCTGTGTCATAGATTTACAGCACATAGAAGAACCTCAACCCGGATAAAGAGGCCTCTGAGCAAAATTACCGGTCTTTAATGCCCAATATAAAATGAGACGCTGAGGACCACAGCAGTTAAAGAGCATCCATAAATAGAAATCAATTAAATTTTCCTAATTTTGAGTTTTCTGGCAATAATGACGTGTTAGTCTTTTAAAAGATTATCTAATTTTGGTCAGATTTCCATCTGTATTTGTGTTATTTCCAGGCGTTATTCTTTGTTTTGTAAATTTGGCTTAACCACTTCAATAGTGTTCCCGTGATCCCATAATTTTCAAGTTTTGCTGGTAGTGTTTAAATGCTAACGCAATCAAATGGATTAGAAGATAGAGGAAAATTGTGCCTCCATGTTCTTTTCTGTTTACTGCATTTGTGATATGTTTCCTTTGGAGTCTGCTATATTGTTGAGTTTGTTTATGTTTTTTTACTTTCTCTACTACGTATAGTAAGTAGGGGAAGTATTGTATTCCAACCAAAATTTCGATACCGAGATTTCACCGGAAATACATGTTTTGAGACTCACTGAATCCAAAAAAAGCATTTTTGGAAACATGTCCGTGTGTGTGTCTGTCTGTGTGTCTGTGAACAGCATAACTCAAAATGAAGAGTCGGATAAACACCAAACTTGGTATTTAGGTTCAGTATCTTTCAGAGATGCGACACGAAGGTTTTCAAGAAAATCTCCCCACCCCAGACTACCCTTTACATGGAACATTTTTCGAAAATTTTAATTTTCTCAAAAACGGCTCTAACGATTTTGATTAAAATATCATATGTTTAAGATATTGTCATGACATAAAATGTATATCTCGAATATTCTGGGAATGTCTCCAAAAGTATTCTTCATTATGAACGACTTTTTCATAACTGGTAAACCATAAGAGATAGACAAAATTTTACTACATGAAAAATGTAGATCGCGTTAAAATACACAATTTATGTCATATACAGTTCTTTTGTTGAGTGAACCGTTTGTGAGATATTGCTTGTTATTCCCTTAAATTTTCCAATACTTATACTTTTTCTCAAATTCGTTATTCATTTTTTTATGTCCTGGACATGCAAAGAGAATGGAATGCGCCACATAGCAACCAGCATTAAAATATTTGACTATCGCTTAAAACCTACCATATTCCCCTTGCATCTACAAGAAAATTATCAATAAGATTGACATCTCGATATCTCCATTAACATGAAGCATATGGAGAATAAGCGTTTGTAAAAATAGTTTGTACAAGAGCAGAGAAAGTCATGTGAGTGTAACACATCAGATTTTTTAATATAAAGTAGTATTTTGAAAGAACTTGAAAGTTGCTGCACAAGTTCATACTGTTCTAAAACTAATCCTTATATTATTTTGGAAAAAAATGGAGCATAAATTGGTTCATAATTTTTCATTCTAAATTTTCAAATTTGTTTTTATATATTGGTGCTACTACTCATTTTCAGTTATTGGCGAATGTTCAACGGTTAAAAGGTTAATATGTTAGATGAGTAATTGAGATTTACAGTATTTTCACATATGATTTGGAAATTCCTCCAGCCCCCTGGATCTTTTACATTGTAGCAAGTTTTTTAATAACTTCTGCCTTTGTAGCATCGTATGCTTACGTAAGTTATATTCATTTATGGGCTCGTTATAAATTTTGTTAATTACCATAGTTTTGCAATATTTATATAGTATTCATTAAAGCATATTTTCCAGCCCTTTTGGCTTATTTTCTTTGTGCTGCTTTTATAGTCTTCCATGTTACTTTGATTTTATTTTCTCCATTTATTTTATTAAAAGCTTATTATGTAAGCTTTTCCTTCATTTATTACATTATGTAGAATTTGCTTGTAATTTTTAATGTAGGTGGAGGATTTCTCATAAGTTTAGCATGTTTTTGACTGTTTAGACATTGCATGCTTTTTTGGGGTATATACTTTTGGAGGACCAAGTATCACATGTTTTTAAATTTACTTTTTGTAAGAGCAAAGTTGCATTCAGACAAGTTTTTGAAATTTTTGCAAGCCATTAACTTTTTCAGTTATTTCTTTTCTTTTGTACATTGCTGACATGTGGTTTTTTTTATGACTTTCTGAATCCATCTAGTGTTTTTTCATTTACTATTCTATTCACTTCACATAAGGTTTCAATCAGTTGTTAATAATGGTCACCAATTCACATTTTAACGATTCTACTACCAAAATCTTTCCTCTTTAAATTTGTATACATATACTAAATATTTGGTTACTCTTGTTGATTCCGTTGTTGTCAGAGTTACAATATTTCTCATAATTCTGTACCAAGCCTTATTATTACTCTTTATAATTACATCTATATTAAAGTTACCTAATGCTTTAATATTGTAACACAGTGCCTATGGCCTAAGCTTATTGGGAGATTGTTACCATGCATTTAGGAAATAAATAGAGATTATGAAGTGTGATAGTACTCTCACCCTGCGTAAACATAAGAAGCTCTATTGAGAGGATAACCAAAATCCCCTGGAAGTTTACTTTTTCCCTGACTCCAGAGCATTCTAGGATGTTTATAGAAAATTTCAGTGGCTATATAACCATCATGTTTGCAACTGAGCAAGTTAGTTGAGTGCATTTCATGTGACATTAAGAGTGATTCTATGAGAGAGTTTGGACAACAGTTGTGACATACGGCAAGAGATTAGAGACATTGTGTGTTCAGCTCCCCCAGTGAGTGAAGCGTGCAGAAGAAGAGGTGTCTTTATGCATATTAATTGTATTGCGTTGCAAAGAAACGTGAAGTGACAGTCACAATTTAGTGAAGTGGAAGTGAAAACTGTACAGTCACAATATACTTTTTCTTAATTCCATTATTTAGATATCCTTCTAATCTTTTAAGGAAATCTTATTTGTTTTCTTAGGTAACTTCAATTGAAGATAATAATCCAACACACCTTTCTTCTCAATATTCTTTATAGTTTATTTCTTTATGCTCCATCTCATTTCAGTTGTAAATTGCCACCCAAATTTGATTTTTTTTGGTTTAAGGGCGTTCAACTGCTAGGCCATTAGGCCCTACCCACTTTTGGTTGTTTTCATGCAAAAGCTAAGCTAGATACTAAGGTGTAATTTTTAATATATTTTTCTTTTTTCCCTCTGCCTTAATACCATGTTCAGAATAAATTATAATGTGTAGCTGCATATTTACAAAGTTTTGTCATGAGATCATATAAGCTTTGTATTTATACTTGTTTTCTGATACCAATTTGCTCGTATGATTAAAGAAAATAGGTGAATTTATGTTTGTACAATCAGTTACTTTGCATTCTTAATTTTGAGTTACAAGTGTATTTTCTTCTATTTCCGTTGTATTGTACATGATTTTTTTACCTCTCATTTTTATTTTCCTTATGCTGTACACAAAATCTTAACATTCGTTATTCTTATGTTCAAAGCACCATTAACATGTTTTTCATTTGAAAGATTTATTAATTACTTAAAAGTATTGCAGATTAAACAGAGTAATTTTGACTGTAATGAACAATGATGTTGCTCTACTTGAATTTTTAACTACAGTTGACAATTGTTAGCAGAGACAGATTCCATTTTCAGATTTGATTTCCTTTCATTCTTTGATTATTGTACCTAATTCTTAATCTTCCATATTTCAGACTACACGCAGAAACAGTTTCTGGCGATAGCTGTGGCAAATTATCATTGCTGTTTGCTGAGCCCTCATGGAAACACACAAGCTTCAGTTATGCAAAGGATCTTAAATGTGGAAATCAAGAAAGTGATGTCACAAAAATACTACCTGTAGAAATAGATGTTCACTCAGAACAATCTGCTAAATATAGTGATAGCGAGAAAATTTACTGCAAGGGTTTAATGATTCATAAGGAAGAAAGCTCACAGAAGTATAACATTTCTGATCAGAACTTTACTAAGCTTTCAGCTGTGAAATTGCATAATTTGGTACAAGAGGGTAAAAACACTCGTAAATCTCAAATTTGTGAGAAGAGCTTTACTTGGATGTCACATATGAAAAGTCATATGATTCATAAAGGTATAAAGGCTCATAAGTGTGAAATCTGTGAGAAGAGCTTTACTCTTCTATCAAATTTAAAATTGCATAATATGATACATATGGGTAAAAAGCCCTATAAGTGTGGAATTTGTGAGAAGAGCTTTACTCGGATGTCAAGTTTGAAAAGTCATAATATGATACATGAGGGTAAAAAGCCTCATAAGTGCGAAGTTTGTGAGAAGAGCTTCACTGAGTTGTCAAGCTTGAAGAGGCATAATTTGATACATGGGGGTATAAAGCCTCACCAGTGTGAAATCTGTGAGAAGAGCTTTACTCAGTTGTCAAGTCTGAAAATGCATACTTTGATACATGAGGGTAAAAAGCCTCACAAGTGTGAAATTTGTAAGAAGAGCTTTGCTTTTCTGTCAAATTTAAAAGTGCATAATTTGATACACGAGGGTAAAAAGCCTCACAAGTGTAAAACTTGTCAGAAGAGCTTTACTCGGATGTCAAATTTGAAAAGGCATAATTTGATACATATGGGTAAAAAGCTTTACAAGTGTGAAATTTGTGAGAAGAGTTTTATTCTTCTGTCATATTTAAAATTGCATAATTTGATACATAAGGGTATAAAGCCTCACAAGTATGAAATTTGCAAGAGGGACCTTGCTCAGATACCATATTTGAAAAGTCATATGATAGACAGGGGTAAAAAGCTTCACAAATGTGAAATCTGTGAGAAGAGGTTTACTGGGTTGTCAGGTTTGAAAAGGCATAATTTGATACATAAGGGTATCAAGCCTCATGAGTGTGGAATCTGTGAGAAGAGCTTTACTCAGTTGTCAAGTTTGAAAAAGCATACTTTGATACATGAGGGTAAAAAATCTCACAAGTGCAAAATTTGTCAGAGGAGCTTTACTTTTCTGTCAAATTTAAAATTGCATAACTTAATACATGAGGGTAAAAAGCCTCACCAGTGTAAAATTTGTGAGAAGACCTTTAATCGGATGTCAAATTTGAAAAGGCATAATTTAATACATGAGGGTTAAAAGCTTTACTTGTGTGAAATTTGTGAGAAGAGCTTTACTCTTCTGTCATATTTAAAATTTCATAATTTAATACATAAGTGTAAAAATCCTCAAGTGAGAAATCTGTAGAAGAGCCTTTCTGAGTTGTCAAGTTTGAAAAGGCACAATTTGATATATGAGGGTAAAACGCGTCGCAAGTGTGAATTTTGTGAGAAGAGCTTTACAGATGTCACAATTCAAATTGCATAATTTGATACATGAGGGTAAAGAGCCTCACAGGTGTGAAATTTGTAAGAAGGGCTTTACTCTTCTGTCAAATTTAAAATTGTGTAATATGATAGGGTAAAACGCCACCAAGTGTTAAATTTGTAGGAAGAGCCTAGAACACATACCATCGGATTCACCAACATCGCTATGGCACCTATCCCCCCTGTTTTACTAAACTACACATGTGCAAGTTGCTAAAATCCTCATATTAAAAAAGAACCAGCTTCTTTACACACACTAATCCTAAAAAATCCTCAGGTGAATCTGAGGACCCATTAGATTTACTGTGGTTTGCTATGGCCAGACAGCCTACGCTCGCCTCATGCTCATTTTAGCGCTCAAATAGGCTCTATATTCCATTAAAACATGAGGATTTATTAAAAGTATGATTTCTCACTTCCTATATATCACAGATACATTTCCTACCTAATGCACCATAGAAAATTCAGAGTTCTCTTAAATTTCCCTCAAGCAAAGCAATAAATTCGATTTTTCCAACCCTGCATTCTACATGCTTCCCAATACAGGTGCTTGCAGGTCATACGATGTATCTGCTACTACCATTGCATGCATTCAAATGACACTCCATGTTTAACAAAAAAATCAAACTTCAAAATAAAGGAACATCATTACAAGTAAGAACACTATTGTTATATTCTACCAAGATATTATTTAAATATATTAAATGAAATAAGCTTTCCATCCCAACTGTATGCAGAAAGTTTATTGATTTTTCATTTCTTAATTTATTTAATGCAACTGCTGCAACATAACTCCAAAGAGTATATATCAAAGGAGAACATGTAATGCATAACCTTGATATAACCTTAATTTCTTTAAAATGTCCATGCTGGCATTACCACCACATTACTCCTCCGTCACTAATTAAGATATGTTTAGATATACATATAATAAGAAAAATTAAGTTAAGAATCATGCAATATAAAATACATTTATAATACACTAAAAAAGCAATATTTTAAATTGTATAATACAATTTATCAAAATCATTGGAAACTGCAACGTTAATAATCAAGATATTTATCAGGAATCCTTGCTATTCTGCCTTACCTTGTAGTTTTTATTTGTACAGTTTTCACGACTCCCTGCTGCCTTCCGAACCAGTGCTCTGCTGATCAGGTATAGGTGAAATCATTGTAGATGTTATATCTTCATCAGCTAGTAGATAGGCAGGCTTCAGTATGTCAATAGAGATATTCATGTATTTTCCTTTAATATTAATTGTGAAATACGTTTATTCTCTCTTCACTACTAAATGTGGTCCTTCATATGGAGATCCTAGAGCTTTATGACCCTATTCTTTCTGAGGAACATGTGTGAAGAAGAATGAAGATCTTTATGGACAAAAGCTTGTTTTGACGAATCTTTGCAACTGAAATAGGCTTTAGTTGTCTAATAATATTTTAAAGTTGTTATTCTAATGTGTATGAATTTACATCTGGTCTTGTAGATTGCTCAAAAAATTCTCCAAGCAGTGTAATTGCTGTTCCATATAACGTTTCAGCAACTAAATATTTAGTATCTTCTGGAACAGCTGTCCATAATCCTAAAAGAACTATTGGGATACTCTTGGTGCATTTAATATTGTTGTGAGCTCTGATTGCTATCTTAAGTGTTATGTGTAACTGCTCTCTTTTCCCATTTGATTGCTGGCGATAAGGGGTGGTATGTTGGACTTGCACTATAGAGCATCATTAAGTTTCTAAATAATTCCGATTGAAACTGTTTTCCTTGATCAGTTATAATTGAAATAGGTGTTTCAAATTGAGTAATCCAGTTGTCATAAAAAAAAACTTGTTCTACTGTTTCAGCTGTAATATTGCACAAAGGTACAACTTCCATCCATGCACTGAAATGATCAATGCAAGTCAGACAGTGCACATTGCCCTCTGAAGGTGTAATGGTCCAATGATGTCTATGTGTACTACGCAGAGCCTTTCATCTGCTTGCTTGAATTCTCCAAGCTTTGATTTTGTATGTCTTGTCACTTTGATCAGCTGACAATTAGTACCCAGTTTGTGTCCATTTACGAATGTCGTTTCTCATTCATGGCCATCTGAATTTGGAAGTAATGTGTTCAACTGTGCTTTTAACTCCTGGGTGATGATTTGTGTAAGGGCACTCAACTGCTTGTCATTAGCACCCTATTGAAACAGATCATGGAAAAGGCCAGAGATGAAGATCAGTACAAAGTATGGTGGCAAAGGCCAGAGATAAACATGCATATAAAAATTATAGCAAAAGCCATAAATAAAGATAAATATAAAAGACATGGAAAAGTTAGAAATAAGTATATAAAAGTAAACAAAGAAGTATGAAACACCTGAATTCAACATAACTAAATCTGCATTTTGAAATTTACCTTTGACAAAATAAAAAATCCTATCAACCGCTTGCTTATCATCCGCTAAGACCTCTGCAAGACTGGCCGACAGATGCAGAGTGCTCCTAAGATGTGCTAAAGCAATGCATTCTAGCAATATGTGACGCACCAATAGAACTTCATTACCAAGCGGGAGCAGGATAACTGTGCGTAAAATTGCAATGGCCAGTATGCAACCGAGCCAAAATCATCTCACAACAAGATACGCGAGAGGAAGTTACCCAGTTTATCGGAATGTGCTTCACTATTCTGCTTATTTCTACGGAGAGTATCCACTTCTCGTGCCAGCATGACAGCACCGCTCTCCGCATAACAAGCCTAGAGTCTCTTGACGTTACCCGAGGTATTGCAGCACTGGGTTCTGGGTTGCCGCCTTAGCTGCCAAATCTGCAAGTTAATTCCCGACATGACAACGTGACCAGGTATCCAGGCGCACTCCACATTAACGTCAGAAGCATATAAAACATGGAGGGCATTCTGGATTCGCTGAACAATGGGGTGGTATTTGTATAGCTCACGAAGTCTCTAAAGTGCGCTAAGGGAATCACTCAAAATGAGTGTCTCCAAATTTAGGAGCCGCACATACAAAATCGCTCGGTATAAGGCATAGAGCTCTGCATTATAAATGGATGTGCTATCATGAAAACCGAATGTATACGATTCGGTTCCATGAACATAAGCATATCCAACACCGTTGGTGCACTTAAATCAATCGGTGTAGATCAAAATTCGGTCACTGTAACCGGACAGAAATTCTAAAAAAAAAAAAATGCCGCACGTAACCAAGGGGGGAACACACTCTCCCCCTTAGCGAACATGATAAGACTTTTCAATGTCGTGTTTCTTAGAAGCTCCCGGAACCGAACACCTGCAGGCCTTGGATTAATAGAGCTATTCTTGTAACGTCCGTCCAGCGCAGTGTGAAAAAACAGTGAACGTTGGATTTGAGGCATACATTTAAGCGCACAGCCATAATTTCCCAAGAGGACATCACGCCGATAACGCAGAGGAGGTTCTGCAGATTCGGCGTAAAGACAACGGCTTGTGGGAAAAGTACCAATAGCCACTCGAATGCCGCGGTTATGGACTGCTCGTGCTGAGGAAAATCGATACACCCATAATATATTTCTGATCGGATCAGTGCGCGATACAGCCGCAGGAAAATAGTCCGATCTGCTCCCCAAGATTTGCCATTAATATCCGCAAGATATTCAGAGAACGGTCACATCGCGTTTATAACTGTGCTATATGTGATGATCAGCCAAGTTTCCTACAAACGTCAACCACAGGAATCTCATCGAACCTGCGAATGGTAGTAGACCTGGACCAATTCGAAGCGAAGGTGGTAATCGTCTCCTACGGCGCCAGAAGTTCACGTAGATTGACTTCTCAGTTGAGAAATGAAACCCGATGTTATAACTCCGTTCTTTTAGATTAAACATAGATAAGCGCTCTAAGCGTTCCAAATACGGCGTACGCGGAGAAGTACAATAAATAGCAAAATTGTCTACGAATTAGCATGATGATACCCCTGCAGGAACACATTTCGAGATAGAATTAATTGCTATAGCAAACAGTGTAACACTTAGTACTGATCCCTGAGGTACTCTGATCTCCTGAACAAAAAGGTTCGAAACAATCGAGCCGACCCTTCCTCGGAAAACACGATCCTTCATAAACTCCAGAATTAAAAGTGGTACGCGTCCATTATGTTCCAGGCGTGTAGGGAACGTAATATCTCTGCTCGCCAACACGTATCATAAGCCTTCTCAAGATAAAAAAAAATATCGCAACGGTTTTACAATTCTTCATGAATCTGTTCCTGATCTGTGTCACTAATGACACAAGTGGTTCATTGTTGAACGGCGTCTCCGAAAACCGTACTGGGTGTTGGTCAGTAGGTTGTGAGTTTCCAACCACCATACCAACCGTCCACTGATCATGCGTTCCATCAGGTTGCAAACGCAACCGTTGAGGGAAATAGGACGGGAGATAACGGGCCTTTCTAGCTTTTAAAATGGATATGACAGTGGACTCCCGCCACTTTTCTGCAAAAGGGACATCAACTCAAACACGATTATAGACCTCGAGTAGGAAAGCCTTAGGAGAGAGCTGTTGTAACATTTGTACGTGAATACGATCTGGTTCTGGTGCTGATAGTCGCGAAGATGAAAGAGCGTGTTCTACTCCGTCATGGCGAAGAGGCGATTGTAATCTTCAAGGTTTCCTGAACGAAACCAGAAACCTTAAAATTCCACATCAGTCTTAACAGGAAAGTAACTCGGGCGAATAGTTATATGAGCTAGACACTTGAGCGAAAGTGCGGCCAAATGTTTTAGCCACATCAAATGTATCAACTCCTGTAGCCAGAAATTGGCATGTGGTTCGATTTTCCGGCCATACGCCTTAACTTATCCCAAACAATAGAGGAAGGTGTATGTGGATTAAATCAAACTATACAAGCTTGCACCATGATGTTTTTTGCTATCCTTAATGATTTGTCTAGACTTGGCACGCATTTTTTTTGTACTGAATAAGGTTATCCAGTTTAGGTCGACGCTGGAAAATCCTAAGAGCATGCCTACGAGCACGAATGGCCTTTCGACGTTCATCGGTCCACCAAGGGATCGGAAATCGATGGGGTTGGGCAGTGGACCAAGGAAGATAGATCAGCCGCACAGGGATTTGTCTCTGTAAGATGTTCGACCAAAACATCTGCACTATTGTGCTCATTGTAATTAAACACAGCCAACTGGGAATAAAGGTTCCAGTTGCTTGATCCAAGTGCCATCTAGGCAAACACATGAAACATGTATCTTGTGTTAAGAGACTAATAAGTCATGGAAAGTGGTCACTAGTGTATAAATCAGAGATGACATGCCATTGCAAGGTAACGGCTAACTGTCGTGAACTGCAATATCAAGGTGTGAAAAGGTGTTGAAGGAGTCTGAGACTAATGTAGGCTCTCCGGTGTTCAGAAGAGGTAAGTTATAAGTGTCCAAATATTGGCAATTAATTTACCTCTCGCATAAGCCCGAGGTGAGCCCCAAAGAGGGAGATGGGCATTAACGGCACCCATCAACAAAAGGCATTGGTAACTGGGATACTAGATCTTCTAAATCCGTGAGCGAGAGGTTATCGGATGGAGGCAGATAAATGTTACAAATGGTAAATCGGAGGGATGGCAGTTTAATCCTTATAGCCATGACTGGATGTCAGACTCTAAGGTCACATATTCCACAAATATATAATCTCTGATGAGCAACATAGTGTCCCGTGCGCAGGAATACCCTCTCCGGTTATACGATCTCACCGTACTGGAATATACTGCCTGCTTTGAAAGCTATCTTGCGGACGGAGCTTAGCCTCTTGCAAACATATGGCCAATAGGTTATTCTCGTTGATTAAAATTTCAAGCTCTGATCGATGTATTCTAATTGCACAATGTTCCATTGAAGGATAGCCATGGTTGGGATAAGCTCTTAATTCCAGTGTTCACTACCTTGAGGATGACGGTGGTCGAACCAATTTGCCCTTTTTCGGTGATGAGCACCTTTAGCAGCGGAAGGATCCTGCCCCCTTTCACTGTGGTTTTGGCAGTGCGGACAAAAGCCGCCTGCTCCATCTCTTCCACAGAAGAGGACCGCTTTACAATTAAAAACTTCGGTTCGAGAACCTCTAACCCAGTGGAAGTAAAAATCGCGAAGATGTAGATCGCCGATCCGAGTCCTTCCCAGAAGATTCCTCAAAAGAAGTAGAACTTTTGATAGTGGATTTGATGAAACAAAACAAAATCAGTCCTGAAAGTGAAAGGGTATTTCGCAGTAGGTGCGAGAATTTTCTGCTTTGCTTAGCAGAGGAGCTCCAGCGGCGACTGCCGAATAATGTTAAGATTTTGCAAAAGGTATCTTTAATTGCACCTGAAAAGAGCTTGAAGGTGATTAAAGAAAGTAGCTCAAGAATTTGAATTATCTGAAACTAAGATAACGAAAATCTACTTTCACTGGTCAAAATTAACTACTGTTCAATGGAAAATGTTAACAATACAGTAGAGTTTTGGCAAGAGGTCGCATCATATAAAGATGCAAGTTCCCAAAATCCATTTCAAGAGCTCTCAGACTTTGCACTTTTGGTCTTACCTTGGTCAAACGTTGACGTCGAAAGAGCATTTAGCATGCTCAACATTGCGAAAACCTCCCTTAGGAATAGGCTTAAAACGAATATGGTATCACCGTGCGGGCCGGATTTAAGCGGGTGAAAAAGTGTTATGATTATGTCCTACCAGAAAATGTTCTGATGCAAGTTGGTGCAATGGCTGTCTCCGAGGAGTAAACCAATCCAGTACTTCAATTGAAGAACTAGAGGCAGAGGGCAATGTGGATGAATTATTATTTTAATCAAAACCGGTGAGTAAATTTGCTTTTTATTTTTACTTGAAAATACGCACAAATTTTATTTTGACTGAGTTGAGCGCATCTTTTTTGGTGTTGCTTCGGCGGATAAACAAATAGTGAGTGGTATATTTAAAGCAAACTTCATTTTTACATGAAAATGCGGAGTATGTTTTATTTTTAGAATTTTGGCGGATTTTTGGTTGTTGGTTTGACGGGGAAAGGAATGAAGTGTTGGCAACACTGGGCACCGGCGTCATCTCAATCTCTGTTATGGCTAGTAGTTGCGGTTTCAAAGTAAGGATCCAATAAAACCAGATAAATTAAGCAGCAGTAAAGAAATAACGGAAGATAGAAGTGCTGTGTTTTAACAGGTATGAGATATCAGCACTTTGAAACATAATTTGATCGAAACTAACCTTCCTATTTAGCTTTCCTTGCAGAATCAGTTAGTGTATATATATAATGTCTTATTTAATAGGGGCTAAAGTCTAGAATACTGCGGCATGGCTATATGCCGTTTTATTGCACTATAACAAGTGTGTGTGTGTATCTATCTATGATAGTCACTGGGTAATTCTGTGCGAAGACTATTTACTATGGCGGCCGCGCGCAGGCTTATTGAAGTGCAAATATCACAACTGTGTTTTTGCTGGATACCAGCCGCTACCAACTAATATGTAACAACATCGCTAGACGTTAAACAAGCAGGAAACACACAGGTAATGTCAAAATGTGCGTATGATATATTTGATGTTTTGTACACGCATAAAATAATTAAATAAAAACTGGGGTAAATTGCCTTACCTCTGCCCGCATTAGTGACTGAGTGGTCTTACGCTTGCTCTAACGTAATGCTGCCAACATATGAATAATGCCACCGAAGCCAGTAAGATACTCAGCCTCAAGGTGTAACCGAGAGATTTGAGGGCCCTCAGCCTCAAAGCGTAGCCGAGGGATGTTTTTTGTTTTATAAGGAGAGGAGTGTAGCAAGTTGCGGCGTAACTCACTCTTAAGGTAATTTATTTCATGGTTTCTCACTTATACCCAATATAGATGGGCAGAGATATGACAATTTCGCCCAAAAGTAAGGTATACATAAATATGGGTATAACGCACAGAAATATGCGCGTGTTGTGTGCGAAAATACAAAAATGAAACGCAATAACCCGTAAAAAAACAAAAAGAACACGTGGATGAAGCCAAACATATATAATGTTTAAAGGAAAGCATACGTAAACTCTGGCAAGAAAAATAAAAAAAAATTCAATTTTGTTTTCATGAATTTTTACTTATTCTACCGCGTACGCTTTAGGTAGCGGTATTGCATACACAAAGATTTCACCGGAAGTACGTTTTGAAGCTTCTGAATAAAAAAAGCACACTTACTTATTCTACCGCGTACCTAAACAGGTAGAGGAGCTATTGCATTCCACGCAAAATTTGATACCGAGATTTTACCGGAAATACACGTTTTGAGGCCCCTGAATAAAAAGCACTTTTACTTATTCTACCCTGTACCTAAAAAGATAGAGGTATTGTATTCCTTACAAAAATTTGATACTGAGATTTTACCGGAAATGCATGTTTTGAGGCACCCTGAACAAAAAAAAACATTTTTACCTTTTCTACCACATACCTATAGATAGGGTATTCGTCAGTTTTGCTTTCTGAAAATGCATTTCTTGGATTCATAGGGCCTCAAAACATGCCTTTTCGATTAAATCTTGGTATCAAATTTTTTGTGCAGAGTGAAATACTGCCTCTACATACTAGATACATGGTAGAATAAGTAAATGTTCCTTTTATTTTCATTCAGGGGTCTCAAAACATGTATTTCCGGTGAAATCGCGGTATCAAATTTTTGGATGGAATGCAATACCTCCTCTACCTACTATGTGCATGGTAGAATAATGCATGAGAGAAAGAATAAGTAAAAATGAATTTTAAAATATCAACAATTCCAAACTTCATATATTGCAGACTTTTGCAAAATTTCATGCATATGTATTGCGCAGTTTACGTGTGCTTTGCTTTATTTATGTTTGGCTTCATGTAGGCATTTTGTTTTACGGTGTAATTGCTTTTCATTTTTGTTTTCTGGCGCAATCCGTGCATGTTTATGTGCTTTATACGCATGTTTATGTAGATTTCACTTCTTATTTCCCCTTACAGAGAACACGCATCAGTTATTTTAAGCGTGTCTTCCTTCATTGCGTGTGACATCCATTGGTTATCCAGGTTCTTCTGTTATTCGAAATATGCATTTCAAAATATCATGGACATTTCAACATAATGTGTGTGTTCCACGTTTGTTTAATGTCTAGCGATGTTAATTATTACGTTGGTAGTGGCTGGCATGCCGCAAATATAAAGGTCTGATGTTGGCACTTCAATAAGGCTCTGCCCGCGGTCGAGTAAATAGTTGTCACACAGAATTACCTTCGCTGTAGCATTTAACTTCCCTGCACATATAAAGAGTATTTTCAATAATGGGCTCTTGTACTTGCCTGCATATGCATCAGTTCAGTCAAGTGAAATTCCTCACATAACACTAATACCATTGTTATGCTAATTATGCATGTTAGCTGGTGGTGGTAGTAATTTTGTGCAACAACTCTTATTTATTATGGTGCTGCGCTCATTGATGTACCAACATCACAAGTGTATATTCGCTGGATGCCAGCCGCTACCAACATAATATGTAACAACATCGCTAGACGTTACACAATTAGGGAACACATACAGATGAAATGTGCATTGTATGCATTTGTTATTATGTATATGCATAAAATAAGTAATGTGGGTTCTCTGTAAATGGAAATAGAAGTGAAATGTACATAAACTGGGATAACGCACATAGATATTTGCGGATTGTGTGCGAAAACACGAAAATGTGGTTATTATGCAGAACTAGGGCTGCTCGAAAAAATCAACGAATTCCACTGTTAATGGTAGATGCTTTTATGCTTATTACGTTTTTACCTAGATTTTGCCGGAAAGGCAGGTTTGAGGTCTGCTGAACAATAAAAAGCATTTTCACTTTTGTTGCCATGTGCCTAGTATGTAGAGAAGGCATGAGTTTTGTTTCTTAAAAATGCATTCCTTGGATTTGTGGGGCCTCGAAACATGCATTTTCTGGTGAAATCTCGACATCTTGTTCTTGGTTGGAATATAGGTACTTTTCTGCTTAATTTATGTACATGGTAGAGAAAGTAATAAGAATATCGTTAGTAAATAAATAAGTAAGTAGGATGCATTTTATATGGGGAAACTTGTGAAAAGCAAAAATACTGAAAACAAAATAAACATTAAACACACAAATACACATGGGAATTATGACATAGCATAAATGTTTAAAGCGTAAAACAAATATGCATGCGTGGATTATATGCAAAAATACAAAACAGAAAGGCAATAATGTTCCAACACAAAACAAACTGGAAACAAATAGTAGCGCTACACAATTCCGAAGGCATAAATATAAAATTCAAGAATACTGGAAAAGAAAGCAAACATAAAATACATACCTGTGAACAGTATCTGAACACGAAATGCAGTAGTTGTACAAAATAAACACAATATATTTGAATGTATGACCATCCGCTGTTAAATAAAGGAAATTGTGGCCCTAGAATGGGCCATTTTCCTCCGTTACAGCTCAAATGCCATAACTTTCAGAAATGTCGCTTAAAGAATAAACCCGCTTTCTTGGAGCACAGTTTCTGTACAAAATTCATAGAGGTAGGCCTCAAACAGCTCCCGTTGCAACTCGAACTGTCTCCTCAGCTTCCTTTGCAGCAATCCATACATTTTCTGCATGCTGGGTGTGGATGTGGGTGTTGTAAGGATTCACAAAGTTTTCATTGTGATTTACTACTGAGTAGATCAGTGGATGTAGACACCAGTGTTAAGTTGCTCAATGTTACAAGCAGCCCAACCATTGGAAACGATGTGCAATCCTGGTAGAATGTACTACAGACCCAGTGGCCTTGTCGCCATTCCCCTGGTGATACTTCTGGTGGAAGATATTTGTTTTGTCTATCTCGACAATTAGAGGATTGCCATTCTCATCTAAGCCTTTTATGAGAGCAGCGTGCCGCTTCGTGAGTTTGGCACTCCTTTTGACAAACATTTGCCCAGTCTGTGGCCCCCATGAAACTCCCTGATGCGAGCTTCAGCAGCTGCTTCTTGTAGAAGATGATCCTTTGTCCAACCATAAACAAATATAATTATCTACTTAACCGAGAATTTGATGCTGGCAAAGAACAATCCTTCCCTCACAGATTTAAAAGTTTACATCTTGTACAGATCCACCATTTGCCGCCTACGTTGCTATTATGAGTGGTTATAGTACACTCCCTCTTGCACCGTTGGCATTTTGCAGTGTTTTTCAAAACATGTCTTACAAGCCCCTGCATGGCCTCTTGTGGTGTTTTCAGTGCCTGAAACAAATCTTCGTAGAGAAAGTTCCCTTCTCTAGTCGTTGCAACTTCCATTACTTCGTTAGGTTGAACAATCCAAGTTTGCAGACCTTGGTCTTCCATGTATTCTAAACAATGTACTGTGAACTGTTACAGAGGTAGCTCAAGGCAAAAATGAGACAAGAAGTGAATTTGCAGTATATTGTTGCAATATATGAGTGACACTCCAGGGTGAGGGGAAGGGGGAGGCTATTGTCCAGTTTGGTTAACATCCTCTTTGTCTTTGTTTACTAGAAGCCTCTTGGATAGGACACATATACATCGTTTATTCTCAGACATAGCTGGTGTTTCACATTGCACCAATGAGAATGTCATTTCAACCAATGAATGCTAAGAAATCACATAGAAATTAACTCCACTTGGAGTGAAACACCATGTTGCCTGTCCCTTGTGTTTTCTCTGATTCAGTTATTTAATTCCTATTATAGTTATTCTTCCTGGTTAAATATAAAAATTCTCACCATGTCCAACAGTATCCAAATTGTATGTTTTAACAATACTGAAATGTTTTGATTGGTAAGGTTTTGTGCTTTAAAGGTTGTAAGAAAGTCATTCTGAACTAAGAGGATTCACAGGCTATTCCCAGAAATTTTAAGATATACATATTATTTACCATTCAAAAGTCAGTGCAAATGTGAGCATACATTTTCTGCTTAACATAATACTCAAACCTGATCGGCTGTGTAGCACATTCTTCCCTCCCACGCCTTTCCTACTGGTTAGGAATCATTGCCTGCATCACTACTGCCACTTTATATATGGCAAATTTTGCCAAGTAAGAATTATAATAATTATGTTTCTCAGAAGTAGCAAATTAGTCAAACAGAGAAAGTATTGCTTTGTTGCTGGTGAGGTATCTAAATGTAATTTATATATTATCTTCCTGGGATAGGTTACAGGAATTCATATACAATTCACTAGTTATTGTAGCTATCCAGCCATTAGGATATTGTTTTTTCAAAACATAACTTTACACCAAATTGCTAAAGTTCACAAATACGTACAATCGAAGTGTAAAATAAAAATGTATGAATCACTAAACTTAGGCCTTGAATGTTTCCTTCCCAATTTTCCTTTCCTAATTATTTAATTTTAAGTTTCACCAGTGTCATATGTTATGAGGGCAGGCACTACTACAAAAATCTGTTCCATTCACATGAGTTGCTCTACTTACTACCATTTACATTTTATAGCTTCTATAAACTGTTCATATAAAAGCTTATCGTTTTCTTTAACTACTTTATGTTAATCAAGATAAACCTTTGCAGAAATATTTTTATTACACATTTCATTCTAAATACAAAAGGGATAGAGGAAACCAAATCGACAACCATAAGTTTAAAAGCGAGTTCATATTTGCGGGCCTTGAAATTTCATATTATTTTGATGGTCTCGCAGGAAACACCTGAATAACAATGGTACTTTCAAGAATGACAAAATTATTGGAAAATTCCTATCAGTAATAATGGATATCTCAGAAATGATCAATGCCACAAAAAGAAATTTGAGATAAATTGTATGCTTTAAAGAGATCTAAATTTTTTACTTTCTCTACTACGTATAGTAAGTAGGGGAAATATTGCATTCCACCCAAAAATTTGATACCGAAATTTCACCAGAAATACATGTTTTGAGACCTACTGAATCCAAAAAAAGCATTTTAGAAAAATGTCCGTGTGTGTGTGTCTGTCTGTCTGTGTGTCTGTGAACAGCATAACTCAGAAATGAACAGTCGGATAAACATCAAACTTGGTATTTAGGTTCAGTATCTTCCAGAGTTGCGACACGAAGGTTTTCAAGTAAATCCCCCCACTCCGTTTACCCTTTACATGGAACATTTTGATTAAAATATCATAAGTCTTAGATATTTTCATGACAAATGAAATGTATATCTCAAATTTTCTGGGAATGTCTCCAAAAGTATTCTTCATTATGAACGACTTTTGCATAACTGGTAAACCATTAAAGATAGACAAAATTTTACTACACAAAAAATGTAGATCGCGTTAAAATACACAATTTATATCATATACATTTTTTTGTGTTGAGTGAGCCATTTTTGAGATATTGCTTGTTATTCCCTTAAATTTTCCAATACTTATACTTTTTCTCAAATTCGTTATTAATTTTTTTTATGTCCTGGACATGCAAAGAGAATGTAATACTCCACATAGCAACCAGCGCTTAAAAGATTTGACTATCGCTTAAATACTACCATATTCCCCTTGCATCTATAAGAAAATTAGCAATAAGATTGACATCTCGATATCTCGATTAACATGAAGCATATGGAGAAATAGCGTTTTCTAAAAATAGTTTGTACAAGAGTGGGGAAAGTCATGTGAGTATAACACATCAGATTTTTTTTTGTAGTGCCTTTTTATCTGTGTCTCCCTCTCTCTCTCTTATGGTTCACCCATTACACAAAATTATACAAAATTCCTTCTGAATCAACACCTCACAGGCAATTTCCACAAAATTTAAGATTATGTCCACATTTGATTTGTCACATAAATATGTTTTAAAATCTTTAATGACATTTTTGGGAATGTTTAACAAATGTGTAAAGGGTAGTTTGAGTTGGGGGATGTTCTTGAAAATCCTAGCGTACCATCTCTGGAACATACTGAATTGAAATGCCAAGTTTGGTGTTTATTGCACTCTTCAGTTTGAGTTATGCTGTTCACAAACACACACACACGAACCATTTCCAATTTTATTTATTATTATTTATCTATTCTGGGAGCCTCAAAATGTGTATTTGGGGAGAAATTTCAAGATCAACTTTTTTAAGTGGAATGCAGTACTTCTACTTACTGTAGTACATAGCAGAGAAAGTGAACCTATTCCTTTAAAAGTGATTCTTCTTATCTATATTAGGTTTTTCACTTTATATTTTTATCTAGCAATTGTTTCAAATTAAGCAAGAAGTGTCAATATACAGAAACAACATTCCAATGTTTATTTGTATTGACAACCTTTTGCACTGAAAATAAAAGAATGGAAAAACAAAAGCAAAAACGGCAAACTTTCAAGCATGTATGTTAGGCCTGACTTGCAACATGAACTATTTGGAAAAGAGTCATCACTATGAAATTATGTTATATTAAATCGTGTAATTTAATGCACTCCACCTAATAAAATTTAACTAGTGTTATTTGCATCCCCTCACAAGTTCCAATGTGCAGAATACACCATATGGCATATTAATTACTTGTCCCAAAAAGACGATTGTAATGGTGTTGTTTCATCATACCTGCACAAGTTAATGTACAAAAACTGTGTGCCAAGAAAAGTTTTCAGTTTTGTATTTTCTCATATAATTTGTGCGTACTTATTTGTATTGTATGCTTGTTTGGCTTTAACTATTCATGCTTTGGCATATACATATTCTCTGCATATTTATTATGTTTTCAATATTTATTTTGCATCTAGTATTCTTAATATACTATTTTTATAATTATGTACTTACAGTAAGTAGAAGTAGTGTATTCCACTGAAAAATTCCATGTTGAGATTTCACCAGAAAATGATTATTTTAAGGCTCTCTGAATAAAACAAAACACACATTTCTTAAAAAAACTGTCCATGCATGCCTGTGAACAACATACCTTAAAAACTAAAAGCCCAGTAAATACGAAACTTGATATTTAGGTTCATCATCTTCATGGATGCAACACGAAGATTCTTAAGAATATCTCCCACCCCAAACTACCCTTGAAACAATTGTTGATATGTTTAATTTTCTCAGAAAATGCTTTAACATTTTTATTAAAATACCATATGTTTAAGATATTTGCATGACAAATAAAACGTTTTTCATGAATTTTTCTGGAATAGCTTGCAAGGTCCTCAAATAAGGAATATTTTATGTAGTTTCATGTAATGGGTCAACCATAAGATTACACAAAAAATGCATATCTCTTTAAAACACAAACTTTATTTCAAATAAGTTTTTCTGTGTCATCATATGCTAGATATCTGTTGTTATTGGTTTGAATTTTTCAGTCCTCTTATCATTTTTGGAAGTGTTGAGCTATTGAGTTATTTCTTACAATGCTGTGTAAAGAATATGGAATTTCAGGATAGCATGTGCAGAAGTATGACTAATTGATTCTGCTTTCTTATTTCACCTGTACCTACAACCAGGAGCATTCCTTTTAAGTGACTGATGGGGCTTAGCCCCACCACATTTTTTCTGCATCAACAACCACCTCATATTTTAAAAATGTGCAAGTTTGCTTATGGCTGCTTACTAATATTCTAAGCATGTTACCTAAGCATGTGTACCTAAAGCACGTATTACGTGAAATATGGTTTGGTTAGGCCTAAAGCATTAGAAAATCTTGAGTTTAGCACCAAGCAGCATGTCTACCTTGGTGCTAGCTCATGCAAGCATTGGAATTCCAACACAAAAGGCTTACAATCCCAGCGCTGGTTCATTTCCTGTCAGGGTACAAAAAAAAAAGGGTGAAGGAATGTATCTACTTCAACAAGTTTGATTAGTTTAAAGTTGTTTCTAATTTATTTTCTTTGAACAAACCGTGTGAACCTAGCACTGCGTTTCTGTTAGTTGAATTATTCATTTTGATGAATGACTGCCATTTAGAAAGTATTAAAACTAATCTTGAAAATTACCATTTTGAAATGCATTTTAAGCCATTTATTATTATAATTATTGTTGTTGTTTCACTTAGCCCCATCAGTCATTTTAGCTATGTGCCGCTACTGCCTATAATGCAATGTTAATGAAACTGTGTATACAAACGTTTATTTCGGTTAACATGAAGTAAATAGAAAAATAAGATTTTTAGGAATAGTTTACAATGGCTGTATAAAACAAACGATAGTGGACAAAGAGAAATTCATGTGAATGTAATACATCAGAAGCTTTTATTCATAACTAATCACTTTTTGATATGCTAATATGAATTGCTCCTTTGACCCTGTCGTGCTCCGTGGACTACTGGTACCGTACTAGCTTCTAGTTCCCAAGGTCGCGGGTTCAAACCCGGTGGAGGGTGATGGATTTTTTCGGGCGTAAAACTCCTTAGCATGCCTTCCTTTGGAAGGGAAGTAAAGCCGGTGGTCCAGTGTCGTAGATTTACGGCACGTAAAAGAACCTCAAGCCTGATAAAGAGGCCTCTGAGCAAAATTATCGGTCTTTCACGCCCAATATAGAATGAGACGCTAAGAACCATAGTAGTTAGAGAGCGTCCATAAATAAAACTCAGTTTAATTTTTTCCTTTGACCCTACAGTTTAATGTATAGCCATTTGTGGCTTTAAAATTGTTGATATTAAAAAACCAATTCTGTATAGCTGGCATAGAAATACAAATGGTAGATAAGTATTATAAAAATAATTCTTACCAAAGGATTATTTGTATCTGCTTCATTTTAATTGAGATACAATTTTGCAAAGTAGCTGCATTACACATTTTGTTATACATACAAAAGGGATAGCAATAGTTAAATGTTTTAAAACTAGAAGCTAAATGCTGGCCTTAAAATTCCATATTGTTTCAATTGCTTCTATGAAAATCAACAGGACTTCAAAAGAATGGCTAGGTATTCAGTAATTCAAACCATTAATAATGGATATCTCAGAAATTGTTCATGCCACAACAAAGTTATTTGACATCAATTTTGTGTTTTAAAGTGATCACAATTCTTGTGCGGTATGTTTCCATGCATTGCTCAATATTTACCACTTATACAACATTATGCAAAATTCCTTCCAAATGAAGACGACTTCAGAGGGTACTTGAGGAAAATTAAAGTATACATTTTATTTTCATGTAAATATCTTTAATATGTATGTTTTAATCAAAATCGTTAGAGCCTCTTTTGGAAAATAAAAAATTTTGAAAACTCTTCCATGTAAAGGAAAGTTCCAGGAGGGAGTATTCTCTTACAAGTTGTGTCACATCTTTTGAAGGTAATGAACTTAAATACCAAGTTTGGTGTTTTATTTGATTTTTCATTTTTTAATTATGCTGGTAACAGACATAAGGATCTTTTTCTAACAATGCTTTTTTGATCCAGGTGATCTCAAAACATGTATTTCTGGTGAAATCTCAGTATTCTTTTGTGTGGAATGCAATAACTCTTCTACCTACTAGGTACATGGTAAAATAAGTAAAAAGCATTTTTTGAATTCATGGGGCTTCAAAACAGCTATTTCCGGTGAAATTTTGGTATCAAATTTTTGGTGGAATGTAATACCTTCTCTACTTACTAGGTACGTGGTAGAATAAGTAAAAATTTGAAATTTTTTTTGGAGGGGGGATTTGGGGGCTTTGGGGCTTCAAAACATCTATTTCCGGTGAAATTTTGGTATCAAATTTTTGGTGGAATGTAATACCTTCTCTACTTACTAGGTACGTGGTAGAATAAGTAAAAATTCAAAATTTTTTTGGAGGGAGGATTTGGGGGCTTCAAAACATTATTTCCGGAGAAGTCTCGGTATTGAATGTTTGGATGGAGTGCAATACCTTTTCTACCTACTAGGTAAGTGGTGAAATAAGTAAAAGTGGTTTATTTTATTTAGGGTCAAAGCATGTATTTCCGGTGAACATTTGGTATGAATTTTTGTGCGGTGTGCAGTACCTCCTCTACCTACTAGGCACGTGGTAGCATAAGTTAAAATGGTTTTATGTTTTTGATAAAACATGTATTTCTGGAGAAATCTCGGTATCAAATTTTTGGGTGGAATGCAATAACTCCTTTGCCTACTATGTATGTGGTAAAATAAGAAAAAATGAAACTTAACATATACTTCATGCTTTCCCAAAATTTCATGCATATTTATTGTACAGTTTACATATGCTTGGCTTTAAATATTGTTGATGTTTGGCTTCATCTACGTGTTTTGTTTTACAGTGCTATCTTTTTTTGTTTTTGCACACTATCAGAGCATATTTATGTGTGTTATACTCGTGTTTATGCACATTTTTATTTCCCCTTAAAGAAAACAGGCATTAATTATTTTACGTGCTTATTGATTGTGACATCCATTGGTTATCTAGCATCTTCATTTATTCAAAACGCACATTTCAAAATATCATGCACATTTCAATACAATATGTTTGTGTTCCTCACTTGTTTAACATCTAGTGATATTAAATATTACATTGGCAGTGGTTGATATGCAGGAATTTATCCTGCAATTTATCAATAAGGCGCTGGTGCAGTCATCGTAATAAATAGGGTTGTCGCTTAACTATTATGGTGTTTTTGAGTGTTACATAGACTAGTGGTTTAGTTGTGCTTTAACCTCAAAAGGAGTAAGGGGCAAACTCAGGTTTTCAGGACATAGTGACCTACAATGAAGCCACTAGGGACTGTACTCTAGATTGTGGGTTTGTGACAGATTCAATTTTACTCTTTATTATCAACAATGTTGTTATACATGGAGGAATGTATCCCCCTACCACATGCACTATAATGCTTCTGGTTTGAAGTTTACGTGAGGGCATAATTGGAAAATAAGGAGCAACTAGATCTTTGAGTACTAATTAATTTTGTCTTTTAGGCTGTAGAGTGCCATAATCATATGAATTCAAATTTCAGGTAATTTTATTAGTGACACCTCTGCCTGCAACCTAGTAAGATGCTACATTGATAATAAGCTCCTATAAGTTATAACCTAAAACTCTTCTCAGATTAATTGCTTAAACAAGAAACCTTAATGGTTTACTATGACTTGCTGTGGTTTTAATGGGTAAATTTGCATGTAGCCTCTATTATGGCGACCAGTCAAAGCTCTTAAATTAACTACCAACATCATAACTGTGTATTTGTTGGATAATAACCTCTATAAACATAATACATAAAACTGCTAGACTTTAAAGAAGCATGGAAGGGTCAACCATAAGACATAGACAAACTTTTAAAAAGCCAATGCATGAAGTCAATGAATTAATCTAAATTATTTGTTTTCTGCACATGTCAGATGGTAGATGGCTCTAGCCTGTAATCAAAGAATCTGGAAGAAGAGAAGAATTCTGTTGGTAGTAAACATGTTGCTAACAGTGTTACAGTCAGACAGCCAACATAAGAGTAGAGTACTGACATATTGTTTCCATTGCAATGTGCCGAGTTGATGTGATGTGGGCTCACAGGTGGCTATACAGTGCATACGCTAATGAATGTGGAAACAAATGTCATTAAAAGCTGTCGTATTAACTTATTTTCTGTTTTTCAGTTGTGCTGTTCACACACCTTAAGTGCTTTTATTTTATTTATTCATTTGTGCTCTGACTGTTTCCTATTTGGGAAGTTTCAAAAATATATTTTAGGTGAAATCTCTGGCAAATTTTTGGATGGATACTATAGGTAAAGAGTAGAGGAAGTAAAAAGTATTCTATATTTGAAACACATACCAATAAAAGGGGATATCTCAGAAAGGGTTAATACACAAAAAATGATTTGACATAAACTGTCCTTTAACAAGTTCTATATTTTTTGTGCACTGAGAATTTGTTTAAATCTTACAGTTTACCAATTATACGAAAGTCATTGAGAATGAAGTTGACTTTACAAATTATATCCAAAAAAATGGAGTATATACATTTTGTCATGCAAATGTATTTTATTCAAAATTGTTATAACCATTTCTTAAGAAAATCAAGAATGATATAAATTTTTCCCTATAAAGTATAGTTTGGAGTTGGGTGATTTTGTTGAAAGTCTCCATGCCACATCCCTGAAAGATCCTGAACTTAAATACCAAGGTTGGTATTCATCTAATTTTTTCTTTTAATTTGCTTATGATGCATACCAATACATAAGTATGCAAAATGTAATTTTTTAATTCAGGGGTCCTCACAACTTTTATTTTAGTGTCTTAAATCTTTAAGCAAAATGTAATACCTCCTCTACTTAACATAGTAATAAGCTTTTGTAAGAGTACTTCGTGGAAGTTACATAAAAGTAGTGATAGTCCATAGAGATACTCGTGTAAATGAGGTACATAAGATTTCTGAAAATTTGACTTTTCTGTCTCTTGTATCCATGTTGTACCTACACTGAAATGTGTAATGAAGCTATTTTAATAAGTATTTATCTGGATTAACAAGCAGTTGATCATAATTTTATATTTATTGTTACATCAGATGGTTAATGGGTATATGGTGTTAGAAGATATAGCAGATGAATCAATGACTGCAGAGAGGGGAGTGAGGATAGGGCAATAAAAGACACAGTAGAACCTGTCTCATGACTATTTAGTTATTGAGTGTATAGTTTTAGAAGACATGTGAGATGAGCCAGTCACTGTGGAGAGGGGAGTCGAGGTGGGACTGTAACTGTTACAACTACATATCATCATGTATCATATTAAAGGAGATGTGAGTTGAGGTAATGACTGTAGGGAGGATAGTGGGGTTAAATTAAATTGAATTTTATTTATGGATGCTCCTTAACTGCTGTGGTCCTCAGTGTCCCATTCTATGTTGGGCATAAAAGACTGGTAATTTTGCTCAGAGGCCTCTTTATCAGGCTTGAGGTACTTTTATGTACTATAAATCTATGACACAGGACCACTGGCTTTACTTCCCTTCCGAAGGAAGCCATGCTTAGGATCTTTTACACCCGAAAAAATCCATTGCCCTTTGCCGAGCTTGAACCTTTGACCTCAGGAACTAAAAGTAACCACTGCACCACGGAGGATGACATAGTGGAGCAGTAAGAGACACACACCTCAATATATGCAGTTGTCTGCCACCATGACTGTACAAGTATTTTACACTTTGCTTGCCATTATTCTGCTATTCATGTGTGTTTGTTTCTCCGCAGACTTAGCGCTATCAGATGCAGCAACAGTTGTAAAATGGATACCAAAATAGAAATCAAAGAAGGAGAACCTTTCTTGGATGACATAGCCTCACAGAATGAGACAGAGTTCTTGACCAAGAATGTTGCAGTGAAGACAAACAATGATGCTGCGTCTTTGGATGATGATCATGATGTGGCAATCAAAACCGATTTTAAATCAGAGACTCCTTTTCCAGACTTTTGTTCACAGAAAGAGGCAGAATTTTTTATCAAACATCTCGTAAAGCAGATTAAGTCTGAAGCTATTACATACAGCAGCAACTATGAGATAGCTATAAAGACAGAAAATAAGGAGCAGACTCTGGTTTCAGACTTTGTTTCGCACAAGAGTGAATTTGTTCCAGTTGATCGTGTAATGAATGTTAAGAAATGCAGCAATGATCATCAGATGGATAATAAAATAGAAATTAAAGAAGAACCTTGGTGGTTGGAAACAGAAACTTCATCGGTTTGTGGTGACATTAAGGTAAGTTTGTTGAAATCTAGTGTAGTTACACCTTTTGTTTATTGTGCACTGGATAAAGTACTTGAATTATGTAATACAAAATAACGATAAATAGTATTATGAATGTGTACAGTGTTTTCTGGATGGTGCACTTCAAAGGTTGAAAGGAATGGTGGTAATAGTTCTGAAAATTGTAAGATATCTAAGGGATGCTTTGTTTAAATCTTACCAAAAATACTCTGCAATACTTTAGCATCTGACAATCAGCAAAACTGCAGTGCCTAAAAATTAAAATAAAAGAAGATTAAGCTTATTTGCAGTAAAGGATAAACAAATCTGATATTAATATCTGAAAAACTAAGGTGAAGCTGGTTATGGGTATGTAGATATATTGCTTGTTTTTAAAATGTTTGGAAATGTCTTAGAGCTTGTGTCCTGCAGGAAGGACATGATTCAGTGTTGAGGGAGTCATCAAAATCTGTTGTGACACATGCTCTGTTTATGTGTATCTGAGTATTAAAAAAAATTGAATATGGTGATTTTTATCCTAACTCTCTATGGCATAAAATGGTCTATAGAATATATTCAGAAACAACTGGATTCTGAACAAAACCATGCTTTTGAAAACCCATTTCCGTTTATTATTTTTTTCTTATTAATAATATAAAGAGAGAAAACACTTTGTGTGTGTGTGTGTGTGTGTGTGTGTGTGTGTGGGTGGGTGGGTGGGGGGGTGTGGGTGCGTGGGTGGGTGTGTGTGCGTGCGCGCGCGCATGTATGTGTGCCTGTTAATCTAAAGACCACTCAACTGATTCTGATAATTTTTTCATGATTGAAGAGCCCTATTGTTTCCTTTGAACATGGGATATAAAACACCTTATAATTTCAATTCATGAGTTACTAAAAGAGATTTATGAAGCCTATATACTAGAAAGTAAACTCATTGTAACTATAAAAGAACATAACTGCAAAGAAAGCTTTGACTTTTCATTGAGTTTACCGTGGTGTAGAAAGTAGTTCTTGTTACTTGTAGTGGGTTGGGAAAGATGCTACTCAGATTATGCTAATTTCAGCATAGATGCTCACCTGTCTTCTGGTTATCTCTGATTTGAAGTCCTCTGGCTCCTCTTTCATGCTTGTAAATCAGCCTATTATTATCGACTTTTATCTCAAGAGTGGGTGAAGGCAATGATGTAAGCACATGTTCGTTTTTTAATTGAACTTTATTCCAGATATAAGAAGTAAAAGTGGCTAGCAAGTGATTTCCCCCTTTTCACATAATTATGCTGTGTTTTTAACTCTCTTTTTCCAAATACCCACTGTTTGTAGTAATTTATGTTTTCTTTTTATGGCCCTCTGTGGTCTTTGGATACCATGCTAGCCTCTAGTTCCCGTGGTTGCTGGTTCAATCCTGGCAGAGATTGATGGATTTTTTTTGGGCTTCCTTCAGAAGCTTCCAAGATCTTCTTCCAAGAAGTGAAGGATTTCTTCTTGTGCAAGATTTCTTTGATCAACTCCAGCATGAGGAGATATATTTCCTGTATCTAGAACTTTTTGATACATGAAAACAAATGTACTATGATGTGGTGCTTGTCTGTTTGGAAATCTTTGTCAATAAATTCTTGCTGCACCTGCTGCATTACAATGTGCTTCACTGTAAATGTGTAGCATTTCAAGATACTTGGTATTAGTAAAGTGAGCCATTTTGTAACTGATAATCTGCTGTTTTGGAAACAAGCCATAAGCACAAGAAATAACAGTTCAAGTGCATTTCTTTATAAACAAACAGCTGAGGAGTGTTTCTCAATCTTATAGAGCTGTCATGTTGTGTGTTCTCATGGACAACAGTGTAGATTCAACTGAGACAAAGTTTGAAACCTTATATAACAGTGAGTGTGAATCGGTTTAATTCAAAGTGTATTTAAGCATGCAGATAATGTTATCCTTCAGCATCCTTTGAGAAATGTTTGAAAAAGTATTTAAATTTCTTAAAATGTTTATTAAAATAAAAGTTAATATGAAGCAATTTTTGCTGTTTTCTCAAATTTTTTTTAAAAACAACATAACTGCCTATTTTTTGTCTTATTCATTACAAGGGGACATTCTGTTCAAGGATGTTCACTTACCACCCTGTGTACATATATATATATGTTCATGATTTAATGTTAAGACACAGCAAAACAGAACAGGATCTGCTTAAAATATAACGATACCAACATGAAGATATTGTAATAACCCTCATGTAAGAAAGTGTTTTATATTTTTTTGTGTGTTATAATCAAGTTTGTTAGCAGTTTGTTAAAAAATTGTACAAAGAGAGAAGAATCCAGCTAACATTAGAAATCAATGAACTGATATATTATAGTCAACAGTTGTGAAGATAATTTTTCTCTGTGGTTGCAACTGTGTTTCTTTTCCAAAAAGGACTGTATGCCATATTTAAGGCCACATTTTCCACTGTCTTGCTGGCTTTTGCGTGGTCTTTATCTAGGTTCCTGAACAGCGTGGCATTGTAGGAAATGAACGGGCAGTGAAGGCTGTGATTCTCCACCCTGATAAAGGGGTTCTCTGCTGCTTATGTATGGATTTGAAGAATATTTTGCACAGAAAGATACTCTCTTATTGGCATGAGGAGTGGTTTACATCTTCTGTCAAACTCTGAGATGTCAAGGCTACAACGCTTCTCTGAATTCTTCCTGTCTATCATGACGTGAGGAGACCGTGCTAGCTCGGCTTCGTATTGGCCACTGTTATTTTAGTCATGGCTATCTCCTTACAGGTTAACCCCCACTTCACCATCTCCACTGCAATGTGCCCTTAATGGTGAAGCATTTCCTCACTCGTCGTCACTATTCCGCCCTTTGCGAATGAGTTAGACACTCTTAACTTAATTACGGTTTTAAGTCTGCATCTATGACCAATCTTTTTTGCTGTGTTAAATTCAGCTGCTTCCTTACAACAATTTAATCGTTCAATTTCTGGTATGTTAATGACTTTGATACTATGTTAGTACTGACTTAACTGCTTGTGTTTGCTGAGGATTAGTTCTGGTATAACTTGATTTGTGAGTTTTTTTAGTGTATAACATATTTATTTATTTTTTCTACTTATGTAATCTCAGTGGCTTAACTCTGTAATTGCTATGTATGTATTGCTTATGTATTCGACATGAATAGATCTGTAGCCAAAGGATGGCGCTGATGACTACAGTAGTTAAATATCACTCAAATAGCTATTACTACTACTATTGTATTTCAAAAGGGCTTGTTAACGTGATGACCTGGGAATGCAGATCTTCAGCTTCACCTCAGTTTTGTTGTATGTGAAAACTATGTAGCTGTTATGTTATTAAATAACTATGGGACCAAAGAGAAGGTAAAAGGTGTTAATTTCACTTGCTGTGACTATCCAGAAGCTTTCTGGACCATTCTGATTGATGATTGTTTCACTCGAAAGGGTACATTTAAGCTATGCATCATTTCCAAAACTTATAAGACTTGTGAGGAAGGTTGAGGAATTGAGACGTTCCACCAGTGTTTCACATCTAATTGCATGAATATCAGGAAGTTTCTCATGCTTATTAGGAATAGCCGGGTCTGTATGAAATTACAATTTTAAGGGATAAGGGCAGGAGGAATTACCATAAAAATCTTCTAGATCATTGTGCAATAATGTCATAAAGAATGGAGGAGTGAATAATATTAATTCATCATTCAAATTTAAAAAACTGACTGTGCAAAGTTAGGTAGCCCAGCTAGTTATTAATAATCTGCTTTTTAGATTACAATCTTTGAACTCTAAGATATATGTTTGCAAGTCCAGTACTGTTGTAGAAAAACCCAATTTATTGCCTGCAGCTGTCTTCCTACATATCTCGGGCATTTTTTTCTATCACTACAACATACTTAAGGTTAATAGAGGAAATATGTATTCCACTCACTGGAGGAACTACATGTTTTGAGTTCAACTGAACCCACAAGAAGTACTTTTAAGGAAAAACAAAACAAAAAGGTTTATTTGTATGTGCATGCGTGCACTTGCAATGAAGCATATCTCAGAGAGAAAAAGCAAGAGATAACAGGTTAACTAAAACAAAAAGATGAATAAATGCCAAACTCTATATTTAAGTTCAGCATCTTCCAAGGTTACCACAAGATGTTTTCAAGAAAATCCTCCCACCCCATGGAAGAAAATTGTTTATTTTCTCAGAAGCTATTCTGATGCTATGGCAAAGAGTTTTCAGTCTGATTTCACCTTTCCAATCTGTTTAATTGGTTCCATGACAAATTATATGTATATGTTAGTGTTTCTGTGATTAGCCTATCAAGACCCTTTGTTTGATTGAAGTTTGTGGAATTATATACAAAAAAACGTTAAAAATGGACAAAAGCATTATTATAGGAAAAGTTGCAGAGCTTATCCAAAACAGAATTTGTAAATCTTTTGCAGTGTTGGCTGTTTCCAAATTATTGCATGTGCAAGTTTAACATTTCCAAAATGTTATCTATTCGACGTGCTTACAGTTTGCAATTCTTGTTTTTTCCCTTCCCTTTATTTCCATCGCAACAGTTCGTTACCATGAATAAACATTTGAATATCGTTTCCACATTTAGCTAAAGCAGTTCTTGCTTAAAAGTTAAAGATGTGGTTGCACATATACAAATTTCACGGAATTAGATATTTACCTCAAAATAGTTTCAAGGAATGTCTTTCTCGTCAACTGACGTGGCTGGGTAACTTGTCCTGATGATCACACCTTGCTATTTGCCTTCTGTTGCTGGCTGTATGAGATTTTGGTCCATTGTGATCTCATATTTATTTAACTTGGTTGATTTTTCCATAAAAATAATTGTTCCCAAATTTACATTTCAGTGGATTTTTGTGCTTGCTAAATAAGTGTCATCACTCTGTTGATAATTTCAAATCCTTTTGTCCAAAAATGAGTTACTTCTGCTGATTTTTCCTCTTCTCTGCATTAGCTGTTGTATAAGTCTCATTTCGTGTAATCTATATAAATACTTTCACGGTCCTTGAAATCTATCCTGTAAATACCAGTTTTTTTATGAGGGAGTATTTTATCTTTCTGGTTAGCTTTTAACAGAAATTTTGTATTGAATTTATTTTCAGGGAATGAGTGTAACATTGCTTTCTTTGAAGATCTTCTGAAATTTTCTATATGCCTTTTGGATTTTAAAGATTGTTTTCTCATATCCAGTTTTGTTGCTGGAACCTTATGATTAATCTATTCACCATTTCTTTTTTGAACCATTTTGCCTAGCTGCTGTTAAGATTTCCTGGAAATTGTAAACTGTCTGTTTTTGAGTGAGAGGAAATTTCACTTATCTGTAGGTCAAACTGTTTTGCCCAGCAACTTTGTGTAATGGAGGTTACAACTATGGGTTTTTATATAGTTGTCTATATAAGTATTGTTTCTGTATATTCTGATAAATTCGTTAATTTTAGAACATCTTGTCAGTTTTCCTTTTAACTATTGTGACACATCATCAACATGTGTAACCCAGGTTTTAAACTCTCATGGGAATGCATTAACTACTTTTGCCTCTAGGGCACTTTTAAATAAATCAGCAATGAAGGGTGATAGTTGATTTCCCATGACTACAACCATATTTTATGTCATCCTCTGTGTTGTAGTGGTTACCATCCTAGCCTCTAGTTCCCGAGGTCGCAGGTTCAAACCCGGCGCAGGGCAGGCGTATAAATCCTTAGCATGGCTTCCTTCGGAAGGGAAGTAAAGCTGGTGGTCCCATGTTGTAGCCTGATAAAGAGGCCTCTGAGCAAAATTTCGTCTTTCACACCCAATATAGAATGGGATGCTGAGGACCATAGTAGTTAAAAAGCATCAAAAAAACTTTTGCTGAAAATATTTTCCTGCAGAACTGGGAAAAAAAATTGCTTAGGCATAATTTTGTTAAGCTAATGAGCTCTTCAATTGCCATTTCATTCTTGTTGATGGCGGTTAAGCAATTTTTAATGCTGCTAAAGCTATATCTTTGTGCACATTTGGGAATACTGAAAATATGTCAGATGAAACTAATGTTTAAGCTGCGTGTTCTGTGTTTTTTTTTACTATGTCAAAGGAATTCTTAATGCTTAGTGATCCAAATTTTGGCATTTCTTGAAATTTGTTGGTTAACCATTTAGCCAGTTTATAGGTTGGCTCTTTAATAGATGATATGATTGGTCTTATTTATTTTCCAGTTTTACAGAGTTTTGATAAACCATATATTTTAGGAGTTGTAGGAGTTACCAACTTTTAATCTCTTGTTATCTTTATTGCAAAGAGTGTTTGACAACTGCTAAGCTTTCATTTGTATTGCAATTGAGTTTGTTTATAGGATTGTTCTGAGGATTGTAGAAACTCTTGCATCCTTTGGTGTGCCTTCTTTATCCAAAATTACTAATTTATTTCCTTATCAGCCTTTTGGGATTCTACTGGTTTGAAATTTAGGTTTTTCACAATTTCTCCGACGTGTATCTTTTTCCCTTCCTAGCCCTTCCCTCCCTGAGGTTGCAGGTTCAAATCCAACGGAGGGTGGTGGCATTTTATGGGCATAAAAATCCTTAGCATGGCTTCCTTCAGAAGGGAAGTAAAGTTGGTAATCCACTTATGCCCAATATAGATTGGGATGCAACAACCACAGTGGTTAGAGAGCATCCATAAATAAAATATAATTACTGTATCTTATATTTTTCTAGAATAGTCTCACATTGCTAGTTCTGAGGTAAATAACTAATTCAGTGAAATTTGTGTATGTGAGAAATGTGTCTTCTGAATTACAAAGAATTTCTTGCTTAATTTGAAATCATCTTGGGAGAAAAAAAACATACTTTAATGTAATGTGGATTGAAGAATATAGCCCCAATCGCAATGAACGATACGATAACACAAAATTGGCATAGATTTCTAGATTCATAAAAATCATGTGAAAGTCTTCTGAGTATATCTCAATTTTCAAACTGGATAATATAGCCATTAATAACCAAAATGGATAGTCAACCATTCTTTATAAATAAATAGGATATAAAAAGTGTTAAACCAAACAAACAACAGATCAGCATTTGATGGACAGTCAAATGGAGGAGTACCATGTTTGTACAGTTGATGGCATAAGATCTTGCTTTGTTCAAAAACTGGCACTACTTGGAGAAAGAAATGCAGAATTCTTTCTCTATGCATGAAATCTTATATGACTACATGAATACTTTCATTAAATAAAATGCATGTAAAGTATTCCATTTATAGTGCATCTATGCTTACTTTTCTTTTCAATGGGGCTTAACTCTTTGTAAGAATTCTAACATATGTGAATTTGTCATTGGTAGAGAAATCATGTGAATGCGTCTCATGAGATTTTTTGTTAATACTGGAATAACGGAATCACATATTTTGATTTATTTTTGTTAAACATTTCTCTTGCTAGTTTTTTGTTGTTAAAATCAAACTATTCAGATCTAAATATTTTTTCTGTTACTGGGTTTTCTTTAACCTCTTTACATGATGTAATGTCAAATCTTTGTTTTTGCATAACTCTTAATATCATATACCAATTAAATCAAATCTGGCACTTTAAAGATAACTATGTGATGCAGAACTTTTAACTAATGCTACGTAAATGATTGTGTGAAACTGTACATTTGCATTATTCTGTTACAGGATGGGGACTTCACTCCAGTAAAATCACCAAGGTAAGACGTGACTCTTAGCTAATGTTTCAATCAGAAACCTTCTGAATCTTGTGTTACATTTTCCTTTACTAGTACTTGTTTATCTATACTAATACTACAAAGAGAGAAAACTTGTATGTATGCATATATGTGTGTGTCTGTGTGTGTGCATGTGCGCATGTGGGTGGGTGTGTGTGTGTGTCTGTCCACAGAGATTGTGCATAGAAACAAAAGCCAGTCAGTTGCTGTTATTCTACAGAGATTGCTTGTAAAAATAAAAGCTAGTTACATTTTCTTTCAAGCAATATACATTGATGGTCATGATGTATGTAAACAGAAGACAAGGCTTAAAAAGTGTCAATCGATCCTGTTTATAATGGTAAATTGTATGTTATATTTATTTGATTAATTACTGTTTATCAAATACTTTGGTGGTGTGTGAGATGAAACAATTTCAAAACCTCTGAATAAACTTTATTCTAGTTCTGCAGATGTAGGTACTGAAACTTCTGGATACCAAAACTTAATAATTCTATATAATTTAGTTTTGCTGCATTGTATGTTGTAATCAATTTCATTACCGGTGTGTGCTGTTGGCATTTACCAGGCTCTTTTATACCTCCAGCAGCATCCTTTGCAGGAGTGGGTTCTTTGCTCCGATTCGCTGAGTGCCCTCCAGAGCATCAGATCGCTGTACAGTTACCACCCTCTCGTACAGCATGTCCAGGTTTGCCTCCACTTGCTCGCCAATGTTGGAGTTAATGTGTCCTTTTTATGGGTTCCTGGTCACGTGGGCCTACAAGGCAATGAAGCTGCCAATGCTGCTGCAAAGGCCGCCCTTTTATCTCCCAGTTGTTTTAGCTCTTGTGTACCTTCTGATGATTTTAGCTCATTTTTACGTGGTACCATACTTTCCCGCTGAAGGGCTGCCTGCTGGTCTTCAGGGCAACAAACTTCGGGAGGTGAAGCCCCTCCCTGACACGTGGAGTACTTCCTCGCATGTCTCTCATCGCGATGAAGTCATTTTAGCCAGATTGCGCATCGGGCACTGTCGTTTTAGTCATGGTCATCTTTTGTCCTCAGACTCTGCCCTGGACTGTGCTCATTGTCCTGAGCCGCTGTCGGTTCGACATGTTTTACTACGATGCCATTTTTTAGCTCAGTTACATGCGTCCTTGGGCTTGTCAGCGACGCTCTCTGAGGTACTGGCGGACGCTCCCAGTGCTGCAGATCCTGTATTGCATTTTATTTGTCGTAGCGGTATGGGTAGCCGGGTTTGATAACCTAGTTTTATCCTTCTGTTTTATTCGTAAGTTTTACCGCTGCTGCATTTTGTCTTTTATTCCTTTACCTATTTGCTCTCCATTTCCTAGTTGCTGGCACTATATTATGAAGTTTTACTTGTTTCATTTTAAACCGCGGGGTTCTTACCTGCGTTAATACATCTTCTTTTAAATTTGCCTGGGCGCTAATGACCATAGCAGTCGTGCACCCTAAAACCCCACTACTACTAATGAGGTTGCTGTACTTGAATTTGTAACTACAGTTGACAAAGATTGGCTTTTAGGATTTAATTCTCTTTCATTCTTTGATTACTGTACCTAATTGTAAATCCTCCAACATTTCAGATTGCACACAGAAGCAGTTTCTGGCAATAGCAGTGGCGATTCACCATTGTTCTATGCTGAACCCTCAGGGAAAGACACAATCTTCACTTATGGAAAAGAGCGTGAATGTAAACATCAGGAAAGTGATGTTGCAAAAGTACTATCTGTAGAAATAGATGTTTGCTCAGAACATACTGGTAAATATAATGATAGGGGTAAAATTTACACCAGGGCTAAATTGATTCAAAAGGGAGAAAGGTCACAAAAGGGTAACATTCATGATATGAACTTAGCTGCGTTGTCAACCTTGAATTTGCATAATTTGATACACGAGGGTAAAAGACCTCAAAAATGTCAAACTTGTGAGAAGAGCTTTACTCGGATATCAGAATTGAAAAGGCATAATTTGATACATAAGGGTATAAAGCTTCACAAGTGTAAAATTTGTGAAAGGAGCTTTACTCAGATGTCACATTTGAAAAGCCATAATATGATACATGAGGGTAGAAAGCATCAAAAGTGTGAAATTTGTAAGAAGAGCTTTGCTCAGTTGTCAAATTTGAGAAGACATACTTTGATACATGAGGGTAAAAAGCCTCACAGGTGTGAAATTTGTGGGAAGAGCTTTACTCAGATGTCAAATTTGAAAAGTCATTATATGGTACATGAGGGTAGAAAGCCTCATAAGTGTGAAATCTGTGATAGGAGTTTTACTGAGTTGTCAAATTTGAAAAAACATAATTTAATACATGAGGGTAAAAAGCCTCACAAATGCAAAATTTGTGAGAAGAGCTTTACTCAAATATCACATTTAAAAATTCATAGTGTTATACATGAGGGTAAAAAGCCTCACAAGTGTGATATTTGTAAGAAGAGCTTTACTTTTGTATCAAGTTTAAAAGTGCATAAATTGTTACATGAGGATATAAAACCTCACAAGTGTGAAATTTGTAAGAAGAGCTTTACTCAGTTGGCACATTTGAAAAGTCATAGTATAATACACCAGAGTAAAAAGCCTCACAAATGTGAACTTTGTGAGAAGAGCTTTACTTTGATGTCAAGTTTAAAACGTCACAACATGACACATGAGGGTAAAAAACCTCACAAGTGTGAAATCTGTGAGAAGAGCTTCATTGAGTCATCAAGCCTAAAAAAGCACATTTTGGTTCACGAGGGTAAAAAGCCTCACAAATGTAAAATTTGTGAGAAGAGGTTTACTCAGATGTCAAATTTAAGAACACACAGTTTGATACATGAAGGTAAAAAGCCTCACAAATGTAAAATTTGTGAGAAGAGTTTTACTCAGTTGTCACATTTGAAATTACACAATTTGGTACATGAGGGTAAAAAACCTCACAAATGTGAAATTTGTGAGAAGTGCTTTACTCGGAAGTCACATTTGAAAAGTCATAAAATGATACACGAGGGTAAAAAGCTTGAGAAGATGTCTAATTTGAAAAGTTGTAATATGATACATCAGGGTAAAAAGGCTCACTAGTGTGAAACCTGTGAAAAGAGCTTAAAAAAATTACTTCCATTCCGAAGGATTTTTACACCCAAAAAATCTATCGTCCTCCCCCAGGTTTGAACCAGCGACCTCGGGAACTAGAAGCTAGCATGTTAACCACTACATCATGGAGGACGACTGAGAAGAGCTTGGAAACCAGTGAGAAAAACTTTACTCAGGTGTCACATGTGAAAAGTCAAGATTGAAATCTGTGAGAAGAACTTTACTGAGCTGTGAAGTTTGAAAAAGCACATGGTATTTTAGGCTAAAAGGCCTCACAAGTGAGACATTTGTGAGAAGAACTTTGCTCTTGTGTCACATTTAAAATTGTGTAATTCAATACATGAAGATGGAATTTTTGAGAAGATCTGTATGATTTGTCAGATTTGAAAAAGCATCATTTTACATTTGATGGTAAAAACCTATTAAGTGTGAAATTTTTTAGAAGAGGATTTCTCTTTTCCCATCATTGAAATTCCCTAACTTGACACATCAAGGTAGAAAGTTACACAAGTGTGAAATTACAGGGAAGAGCTTTGCTCAGTTCTCATATTTTAAAAGGCATAATCTGATACATGAAAGTAAAATGGTGAAATTTGTAAGAAAGCATTTGTCCTTTTTTCAAGTTTGAATCGCATAAGTTGTTAAATCATGGTAAAAAGCATTAGGTGTATGAAATTTGTGAGAACAGCAGACTCAATTGGCATTTGTGATACGGCATAATTTGATACATGATGGTAAAGGCCTCAGTAGTGTGACATTTATGAGAAGAGCTTTATTGTTTTGTCAATTTGAAAAACATAAATTTGTTCTTGGGTATGAGAAAATAAATACTTTAACACTTGTGATAAAGAGCAATACTTGATTGTCAGCTGTGAAATTGCATAATTTAATTTATTATTGGGGACTATATGGTGAAAATTACTTTTGTAGTATTTTGTTCAGTTTTGTAGTTTGGAATTTCCAATTTAAGGTGATAAATAAATTATCATATAATACATTACCTGTATTATAAATAAATTTTAAAATGAGACTACATCTGCCATTTTGTACTCCATATTCTGCACCACTTCAGAGAAAAATTCTTAACTCTTATACTCCTTGTAGTAAAGAGGTAAATTTGAACTCATTTTTAGGAGAAATTATACTCAAAGTGAAAAAAGCAGAATGTGTTAGACATGTCCAGAAGAAAATGGGCACAAAGCTGAGGAAGATGAAACAGCAGCTAGGCAAAGCTCCACTATTTAATGGCAAAACTATCAGGGGTCGACTCACAGGCTAAGTAAAATTGAGTTTTATTTATGTATGCCCTTTAATTACTATAGCTCTTAGCATCGCATTCAGTATTTTGTGTGAAAGACGAAATCTTCTCAGAAGCCTCTATAAGGCTTGAGGTTCTTTTATATGTCGTAAATCTATGACACTGGACCACTGGCTTTACTTCCGTTCCGAAGGAAGCCATGCTAAGGACTTTTTTGTTTGAAAAAAAATGTATTGCCCTTCATCGGGTTTGAACCCATGACCTCAGGAATGATTGGTACCTGTAGACCACAGAGAATGACACATGTGGAACCATGACAAACTGCAAGCCTATTAAAGCAAAGCCATAAAAATCAATATGGACAATTTGGAATTTATGATGAGAGCAGTCTGGGCCATCTATTTTTACACTATTTCTTCCAACTCCAATCTCTGCAAAACATGTGCTTGGTGAATTGGTGCAAATATCATTAGACTGAAACTTCATATGGTCATTATTAGTGACTCACCACTTAATTGGATAAAACTGTAATGTTAGTCATAAAGCCTGTGTATTTAAAACTAGCCTATTCACAGTTGTTAAATAAAGAGTCTCGATAGCAAGACACAGAGTGTTAATGAATCTTTCAATAACATTACATGATCTCCTGTGCCTAAAAGCACATTTGTAGGAAGAAACATTTTGAAATTAGGAATATATAATGCTGTGTTAACCTACAACAAAGCCAATGTGGGTTGGGTGGGTAGAAGCACAGCAACCATCCTAAGAGAACTGGAAGAATAAGAGCCAGGCTTCAACAAGAAAAATCTGAGAAGTACCAGGATTACATACCTGAAGGATTCTAGTATTCTGTTTCTTTAAGCATTTGTAAGTTTGTTTCTGTGTGTTTACTTTAAATTTCATTTTCTCAAATTTATATTTTTTTGTGTATCTTTTTAAATATATTAACTTTTCTTTGTTTCTTAGACTAAAAAGAAGACATGAAACAATAAGATGCAGTTTTTACATTTTCAACTTTAGCATAATATGCTGTACCATAAATGTATTTGAAAAGGCTACAAATGTTTGTAATGCAAAGTAAAATATTTTAAGCATAACTACACACAAATATACAAAAATAGTTGTTTAGTATTGTAACCAGCGAACCATTCAACACACTGTCCTACATTATATTTCTTGCACTAGGTATGCACTTGTCTTGTAGTTTATTCCATCATCATCTTCTTTTGACTTCCTATATTTTCACAATAAGTTGGTTCAGTTCGTTAAACTGGAGCTCTTCTGCTGCAGTACTGAAGTTTGAGGTTTGCCCTTTTGGTGGTATTGCATCCTCTTCAAGTTCACCTGCACAATTTCTCGTGGAATGTTTATATTTGAAATTGTATTTCCACTTTTGCAGTACAGTATCCAGGAACTGTGCACAGTGACATGCAATAACCAAGTGATAAAAGCCCAGTACCATTTCCTGTTATGGATATTTATCTGATAACTGATTTACATTTTTATACATATGACCAGTTCCACCCATGTACTTATTGTATTCTGTCAGGAGGGATGGTCAAGAACTTGTATGTATTTCCTTGAACACTGTGAATATCTTTTAACATTAGTTCCTGGGTTCACACCTGCTATATTTGATGCTGCAGAAACATTAGTGTTATCATGCCATTTATGCAGAAGCAATCCATTTCCTTTTTGTATGAGAGAATAAACAGTTCCTCTTTCATGTTTCTCTAGTTCCTTCTTCCTTGGAAGAAGGCAGTTTTGGGGAATAGGGTTTTCTTTCACAGACTCAGTGCCCCAAAAAACATTTTCATCTAAAAAAATTCACAGATTAAAACTTGTAAACAAGTTGTCAAAATAAAAGTGAAATGGAATTGATTTCATTTCTGTATATAAACTATCAATTATTTTTATGAGAGGAACAGTTGCTTTTCCAAAACATTTCTTTGCCTGGGGATCCTGAATAGTTGACCGGCCTTGATGTACATGAAAGTCTACTGGATAACCACAAGATGTACTCAGTGACCAGACCTGTATCTGAAGCGAATTGGTTTACCTCAGATAAGCTGTTTCTGGCTATGCCTCCCAAAATACCTCAGCATGCTTTCATCATAGGGCAAAGTCCATTCAGGTACAAAATGTTAGAAAGATTTTCTTCTATTTGGTTTATAAGAGGTCAAATTTTCCATTATTTATCAGTATTGTTTGCATCAAAGTTATCAGTATTACAGAGATGAATGGACCCCATGATCATTTCAAATCTATTCCTTCTCATTGCATTACACACTAAAGGCTAGTTCACAACCGCTCGAGAACGGAAACAAGAACGGGAAGCAATGCACCATAAAAGATATTGGTTCACAACAGCCCGGTAACGAGAACGGGAATGCATACCAATCACAAAGTGAAAGTCGATTTTGCGCACTGGTATTTCATTTGTTTTAACTGACCAATGATATTTTTTCACCTGCTTCCAATTTAGCCAAGCCAACGTCAAAATTTTATAGAGTAAACATTATCTAAATGCATATTCATTACATTTCCGATCCCTCTACTTATGCCAAACTTTCATTCCTTTATTTAGTGGCGTACATTAAAATTGTTTATTGTTCTTTTTTCATTTCCACCGGTTTTAGCTGTTCGTTGTAGCTTTTGCCATTGTTTTTTTAGGTTGTAGCCAGTTTTGAGTTGTAATAAACAAACTACAAATGATCCCTTCACCAGAGGAACCAACGCTGATTAGATTTGCAGGTGTCGGAATGAGGTTAGGAAGCACATTTATTACTAATTCTTTCCAGTTTCATTTTCCAGCTTGCGACTAGTGGCTGTTTCATGTCACAGCCACTTAGAATAACCTCTAGAGTGAAGAGTCTAATATGCACAATAGGGATCTAATATGCTGTGCCTGGGAACGAGAACGAGAAAGTTAAAAGTTGGGCAACTTTTCTTTCCCGTTTGTTGTGAACATTCCCATTTGAATACATGTATTTCAACTTTCTCATTCTCGTTCTGGTTACCATTCTCATTGGGTGTGAACCAGCCTTAAGTTGGTATGTGTGTAATCATTTCTTTCCCATTACATTGTCTTTGATGGCAGTTGACTATAACCACTAAGAATTACAATTGCCAAGAAACGTTTCATTTCCTCAGAGGTTATACAAGGATCAGCATAATTCTTAAATAAAGTATATCTAATAGTTTCTTTGGCAATGATATCATAACTTTATCATCAAAGAATAGCTCAAATGACTCAACTGCGTTACTAGGTCCTTGTGGCTGGAGATGAGAAGCATCAAATTGTATCGATCTTGTCTCAAAATTTCCTTTAATCAAAGTAGACCTTTTATCACAGTGAGTGTATGGCTTTTACAGAACCGTTATTTCTGGAATTGGCATTGGTGGAAGAAGTACATCTTCATTTTGCAAGTTTGATGTTTGAGCATCATGTGGTTGAGGTAATATCTCCCCTCTATCTCCAGCTCTAGCTTCACTGTTCTCTGTGGCCTAAGGCTGGCCACCGCATGGCTTCTGTACAAAATCAGAAAACTCTTTTTATTAAATTGTAAATTATAAATAGATGTTAAATTTTGCCTGTCAGCCGGGCCCTATGTACCGTGCGGATGTTTTATGTTGTATTTATTTATTTATTTATTTAGCCCCACATTGGGTAGCCAATTTGCGGGTGTTTTAATGTTATTTATTTAATTTGTTGAGCCCCACGTTTGGAAGCCAATTTGAAGTAACATTATTTGTATATGTTTGTATTTGTTAGCCCCACATTTGGGAGCCAATTTGCGATGGTAAATTTATAATGTTATTTGTGTATGTGTTTACTCAACATGGTGAAGCCATTTTGTGACGTGATTCTTTGTTAGGTTTGTAGCTCCATCTGGTGTTAGCAATTTGCGGCAGTATTAGTTTTTGTTTGAAAGAATGCTACTTTTATTTTAATTAATTTTTGTTCACTGTCCTCCGGCTAGCTATGATATTTTGGTCAAGCACTTCTCTTTATACAGGTTGTGTAAACGGAAAGGAATCTTTTATCCAAAGATAACACTGATGAAAGAATTTGTTTTACACTTTTTATTGTCGAACACATTCACTATCACAATTTACACATTGATCTTGACACTCGCCAAACTGAAACTGTTATAATAACTTCTTACTGATCACTTTTAATTCACGTACTTCAACCTTTTGTATAATTAACTTTACAACACTTTAGATTGTTCATAATTCTGCTACGCGTAACTTGTGAATCGATAGCCGACGTGTAATATTTCTGCTGGACTGAAGGCGACGTGTATCATACAAATATTTTCGACGAACTGACTGACTGAAGGACTTTACCTCTAACCTAGCTTCTATTTATACTTCTACACCCCGATATGCCTAAAGATTATAACTGAACTGCTATTGGCTAATAAAACGTGCGAACATTAGCGTCTATTTTTATATCCAATGAAAATTATGAATACATATGCTCTAGGGAAATGTTCCAGAAGATTCTAAAGGAAAACGCGCCAACATTACGTAACTTCCTCGTTTCCAATAATGATAAACAGCTCACCCCCTCGCTGCATTATTGCACGCTATTATTGTCAGTTTCAGTAAGGCAGTATAAACTTACTTCTCAACAATAATTACAATCAATAAACATCTCAAATCAATGTCACATAAAAATGCATATTCATATTACAATCATTATTTACATTTAAGTAATTTGTGATAGAAATTACTGCATCATATGCCCCACTAGAAACATAATTATGAATATTTACAACTTGTTTGGAAATTTTATAATTGGGTTTTTAGTCTCCTAAATCTTGGAACACACGCTATCACTTTCACTTAACACTTCACACGTATTTAACACACGACATATGTTTTGTCTTTATCTTACCACTATTTACTGGCTCTGGTTTAATGTTTTTAGACTTTAATCTGACATTACAATTTTTTTTTATAGCAAATACTGTACCCTGAATTATTTAATTACTGTTACAAAATTGTTTACTTTCTTAAGTTGTTGACAAAAATTTGTGCATTTAAGAATTTTTGTAATTACTATACATATTTACTAAAATATTCACCCTCTACACAAATATATTTACATATCTTAAATCCAGGCACTGTTTCACATGTTCTGTTTGCTACATAAATATTTGTTTTAATTACTTTTACCCCATTTTTGTTGTTTTGTACTGTATATTCACAATACTCTTGGAATTATATCTACGTACTTTACTTTAATATAACATCATGCTTTATTTCAAATGCTGTTACAGTTACTAATAAAATGTTATTTTCCTTTTAAACATTTAGTTATGTCCAAAATTTATTTCTCCTTTCTTATGACATACATACATAATTAACCCTCTTACGTTCCAATACATTGCTCTGCATTTCATCTTTAACTATCCAGCATTGAGTCCTATACTATTCAATATATTTATAGATGACATATTAGAAAGAGTGAAAGAAAAAAATTTGCACTGCCCCATAATAGCAAATACAGAGATACCAGGTTTACTATATGCGGATGATCTTATGGTTGGGGCTATAACGGTAATTGGGTTACAAAAAGCAGTCAACGGAATACAAGAATACTGCGAAGAATGGGGAATAAAAGTAAATATAAATAAATCAAAAGTTATGGTATTTAAAAGAGGAAATAAACTAAAAAGAGAAGAGAAATGGCAGATGGGGGGTTTAAAATTAGAAGTTGTCAAGGAGATGGATTATTTGGGGGTGAGGTTGAGCAGTAATGGTGAATGGGGGGGCGCATAGTAGGAAGGTTGTGGCTAAAGGAAAGGCAGCAATGACAGGAGTAAGGATGTGCAAATATAAATTGGAAATGCCAACTAAGTGGCTAGAAAGAATGTATGAAACATTGGTGGAAACAAGAATGTTATATGCAGTTGAAATTTGGGGAGGATCTGAATTAAGTAGGAAAATAGACCAGAGCTATGGAATGTTCTGTAAAGAGCTATTGGGGCTGACAAGATCAGCACCAGGGGAGGTAGCATTAGTGGAATTAGGAAGAACAAGAAGAAAGGGTGTGATACTGGAAAGGATATTAAAATTTTGGTTTAGGTGCTTGAGAAAAGATAAAGAAGAAATTTTAAAGATATGCATGGAACAACAAAAGAGTATGAAAAATAAAAATAGCTGGTGGACAGGGGTAGAAAAAATTATGGAGAAGATAGGAATGGGAGATATTTGGAGAATAGGAGAAAGAAATAGCGATGGTTTTTGGATAGCAGTAAGAAACAGAGTGGAGGATATAGAAAGACAAGAGATTTGGGGAAGTTTAGAAAATAAAAAGTCACTAGGGTTCTATAGATTAGTAAAAAGGAAATGGGGAAGGGAAGGGTATGTAGATTATTGTGATAGAGCAGGAAAAGAAGCGTTTGCATGGATGAGAACAGGAGCAATGTATTTGAGAGGGTTAAGAGGGAAAAAAAATGGAATTTGTGAATTATGGGACGATAGCGAAAGCACAGAGCATTATATGGTAGAATGTAAAGAATTAGCAGAATGGAGACAAGAAGTATGGGAAAAAAAATGGGAAAAAATGGATAAGAAAATAGTAGGTAGCAATAAAAATGATAATGAGAAAAGAAGAAAAGCAAATTAGGAATATGGGAGAGTTCTTAAAGAAAGTAAAAGAGAAATGGAGTAGAAAAGTAAGAGAGATAAGAAAGGTAGAAAGGCAAATGGAGGAAGGAGAAGATGGGCAAATATGGATAAAAGGTAGTAAGGAAAGTTTAGAGGAGCCAGAAGGCCAGGGTGCCAGGCAAAAAGAGTAGTATAGCTGGTAAAGAAATTGGGACATAGATTAAGTTAGTTTATAAGTTGAACATTGTAAAAAGAAGTATAATCTATCTATCAATCTATCTATCTAACTATCCAGCATTTACTACTTATCATCTTTGTCTTCTGTTTCACCTTTATCGTCATTGTTGTATGGTTTCAGCATCTCAATATGGAACTTTCCAATACTTTTTCGAGTTGTTGGATTACATAACTCATATGTATTTGTTCCATATACTTCAACAACTTCATATGGTCCATGGTATTTGAGAAACATTCGCCAATAAAGTTTATTTGCTTTATCCAACAATTTCTTGGTTTTAACCAAAACTAAATCTCCTATTTTGATCCTCTATTCCTTTCTCTTCTTTTCTTCATGTTTAATTTTTCTTTTTATGGCCTTTTTCTTCATCCTCTCGAATGCTTTTCGGAACATCTCTTCTTCTGTTTGTGGTATCGAGTGCGCATCTGGAATGGCTTCTGGAATTTTCTTACACATTGTATTGATCTTCTTTCCTAACTTAAGTTCACATGGTTTGTATCCTGTCACATTGTTTACAGTTTCATTTAGTAGATTCTGAACGAAATTCACGTATCCATACCATTGGGTTTGTTTTCGATGACACAGCACCCTTAAATATTATGAAATTTCCTTAATTTCCCTCTCCACTGGGTTGGAGTTCGGTCTGTATCTTGACGAAAAATATTGTTTAATGCCATTTTCTTTCAGTCCGTCCATAAATTTTTTTCCTGTGAAGTACAAAGCATTATCGCTCAATACAGATTGGATCGGTCCTTCTATCACATATGACTTGAGTAGTCTATTCAAACATGCTAAACCTGTAGGTTTTCTCAAAGGGTAAATTCTTACATATTTGCTGAATATATCATAACAGACAAATATATATTTGTTTCCAAATTGACTTGGAGGCATCGGACCATGAATATCAATACTAATTACGCATCTCGGCTTATCCCTTATAACCGAATTAGTTTCAAATGCATATGCTGCATTTATTTGCTTTGCCTTCTGACACAGGTTGCAGCACGATATAAATTTCCGAACTTTCTGACGCAATTTGGATATGTATAAATTTTCTAAAATCATAGAAGTTGTCCGGTCCGTCCTTGAGTGTGCTAACCCTTCGTGAAAATTCTTAATTAGTTCCTTTTCCATGCTTTTCGGAACCATTACCTTCCAACTAGGCATTTCTTTTCCATGCTTCTTGTGTAATGTCCCATCCCGAATTGCTACAATTTCTTTCTTTGCCTCCTCAATTAATGGTGCATTTTCTTTAAGTTCAAATAATTTTGCGTCCTCATTTTGAATTTCACCCATATTTTTCAATTTTCTTATCATTTCTTTGCTTAAAGGAATTTCAATTGTCAATATTTTGACTTCATTTCTAGGCCTCTCAATATTTTCGGGAATTTGTGGGTTGTAGTTCAATCTTGATAGCAAATCACTGAAGGTATTATTTTTTGCCAGGAATGTGTATAATCTCAATATCAAATGCAGATATTGCATGAATGTATCTAGCAGGTTTTCCACTACATAATCTACACCGTTGTATGAAAGTTAAGCTGATGTGGTCTGAATATACTTTCACCTTTTTCTGATAAATATAGGTTTTAAAACGAATTAATGAGAAATATAGTGCTCCAATTTCTAGCTGAGTCACTGAAGAATTCCGCTCAATATTTGTAAGTCCTCTAGAAGCTGTACTAATGACGTGAAAGTCATTGTTGATGTCTCGCTGTCCTAAAATTCTGGCGTATCCTTGCATTGATGCGTCGACATAAATCTCATATTCCAAATCTTCTCTAGGCCTCTCGAGTAATATGGACTTAGCAAAGAGTTCTTTTACTCTCTCAAAACATTTTTGATGATCCTCTGTCCATTTCCACTTATTGTTCTTTCGGAGTAGCTGCCGCAGTGGTTCTATTTCAGCCGAATACCTTGGTACGAACTTACTCTGAAAGTTCAATACCCCTAAGAGACGTCTTAATTTGTTTTACGTTCCTTGGTGGTGGAATTTTCATTATTGCTTCTATTCTCTTCTGATCAGGTCTTATACCTCGTTCATCCACTACATAACCCAGAAAATTTATTTCCTTGACACAATATTTTGATTTTTGTATGTTCACAGTCATACCATGTTGTTGCAGTTTATTTAACACATAATGGACATAATTCATGTGTTCTTCAAATGTTTGACTAATGATTAGGAAGTCGTCAATATACTTTATTAAGAAGTCATCTGCAGAATTTCCAAAGATACTGTGAATGGCTCTCAAAAATCCACTTCCTGAGTTTTTTAAACCAAAAGGATTTACACAAAAATGATACTGGATCCCCGAGTATTGAAATGAAGTGTAATCACGCACCTGTGGATCTAATTCCACTTGCCAATATGATGCAGTGAGGTCAATGGATGTCAAAAATCTCCCTCTTGAAAGTTTCGTAATTAATTGTTCAATTCCTTCAATTTGAAAATGATAAGGCTTCATATACTTGTTGACATATCTACCGTCTAATGTTAATCTCAAACTACCATCTCGTTTAATACTCCAACAGATTGAATTTATGTATTGAGAATTACTTTGCTCAATAATCCCATTTTCTAACATGCTATTTATTAGTTGTCTAGCTTTGTCCCGAAGGCTTATAGGTAAATTGTCATACTTGTGCCTATATGGTGGTACGTCTTCTACTTGAAATGTATGCTGATATACATTACATCTGCCTGGGATATTACTAAATACTGAACTATTGTTCATCAAAACATCATGAGGGATTTGTTTTTGCGTTATCGTAATGTTATAAGCTTCTTCACACTTGTGTATATTATTTCCTCATTTCTCTTCTCTTTCCAGCTGTTGTCTGTCTCGCTCACGTGGTCGTCTTTTGTTTGGATTGTAAATTTCTCTACTTTCTCTGGCATTTCTGCTAGCTGTCGAAAATATGGCGTGGTATTCCCTTCATATTCTGTGACTACCTGCTTTATCTGACTATTTGTATCAGTCTCTGTTATTTGTACAAAAAACTCTTGGTCACAAAGATTTTTCTCATCCTTTGTCATCTCAATCACAGAAACTTTCTCTTTTATAAATGGCACCTTTATTTCTCTATCTTCTTTTGTTATTTTTAACTCTTCATGTTTAAAATCTATACGTGCTTCATATTCATGTAGGAAGTCACATCCTATAATTATGTCACAAATCAGATGGTTTACAATTAGAAACATAACCTCAAAATTCTCTCCACCGATAAGTATGTTAAGTAGAGCTTGTGTTTTTATGACCTGTGTCGTTCTTCCGATTGCAACACGACAAACTAAATTACTAGTGGGAAGAGCCATAATTTTGTTACCTTCATTAATCAAATTTATGTAAAATTTCTGTGAGCAAATTGAAGCTGACGAACCAGAATCTATAGTTGCAATGATCTCTTTCTTCGCAATTTCCATCCTAACATGAGGTGATTCAAAATTTTCTCCCTTATCTTTAGTTGCTGTAATTTTATTACAGGGTGTGTGTGTGTGTGTAGGCATATTATTTGTATTGGTAATGGATACTGAATTATTAAAGACGTCCTGAGAACCTACTACACAGGAGTCTATTAACAGTTTTCCTGTTTATTTCCATGTTCACGTACAGGACTGCCATTCCTAACAGGAGCTAAATCCTTCTCATTGTCGCTACCATTGTTTTGAGTTCCCCTTCCTCGAGTTCGAAATCCTTGATTTCTGAAATTATGTCCTCTTGGCACATAATTTTCTTGCCGTTCCTCAGATCTTTCCTGGTTATTGTTTTCCCTCCAGTGAGTGAAATTTCCCCTTTGTCTAATGTACCGCCTTCCATAATTTTGCCCTCTTTCAGGCAATCTTTCTGTCCTGACATAATTTATTTGTTCCTGTCGACCTGGTCTCCCATCTATCCTCGATCTTTCAAATTGTGGAACGTATGATTGATACCGTTGTCTGGTATTATTTTCATGACGTCTGTCTTGTTCTCTACTTTGCTGATAACTACCTTGGTAATTTCGTCTATCTCGCATATCTAAAAATCTATGCTCCCACTCTCGAGATATGTCTTCTTCCTGTTGTTCCAAAGCTGTCATTAATTCTGTCATCTCATAGATGCTACGTGGTTTTGCAATTAATAAGTAATTTTGTATCCTTAAAGGATAATGCCTTGTGAGCAAACTCACAAAATCTTCCTCATTGATTGGAGGTGACAAGTTCCTAACCTGACTTGCATGTTTCAGTAAGTAATCAGTCATTGATATTCCCTCTCGTGGATCAAATTGACCATGACTAAGCATTGCTCGAATTCTGTGCTGTACCGTAACATTCCAAAATCTGTTCATGAATAACCTCTTAAAGGATTCATATGAAATTTCACCCCCTGATACCATTTGTAACCAATCTAGAGTTTTCTGGTCCAAACATCTTTTGACAACTATCATTTTTAATGCTTCAGGTAGCTTTTTAATTTGAAAATACTCTGATAAGTCTGCAATAAACTGTACTGGACTGGAGTTTTCATTAAATTTTGGAAGTGGAAAATCACTTAAGATATGATTGTAATTTTCCAAATTCCCTACTCCCATATTTAAATTCTCTAGTGTTACTTGTGCACTCTGAGTTTCAGCATTAGCTATAGATGAAGCTGCCGCATCACTCACATTATTTGTCATACTTGAGGAACTACCTCTATCATTATTTTGTACATCAGATACATTAACATCACATATATTTACCCTTGAATTCAATTCTAACCTATTTACAGTACCTTGCACATTTTCTATTGTCTGTTCCAATTTTTTATTATTCTCATTTTGAACAGCTTGGTGTTTGTTAATTTCAGAAGTTAGCTTTTGATTCAAATCTTTAGACAAATCTTTAACTTCTTCAGACAATTTATTTCTTTGTGTTTCTGACTCCTTCTGTATTTCAGATATCTCCTCTCTGAAATTAACTTGCACCTGAATTAAATCTGCATTCGTAGCCTTTTTCATCTCTCTTAGCTCACTTGAAATGCTACTCATTCGGCTACCTAACTCTGTACATTTTATATCAACATGTTTTATTTTATTATTAATCTCACTTTTTTGGTTAGATATTTCCCTGCTCATGTCTAACATTTTCTTTGAAACTTCACCTATTTCATTTGCTATCATTTCCTGATTTTCATTTTTCATTCTCATCATACTACTATCTAGCTCCATGAATTTCTTTTCAATTTCTTCCCTATTTTGATCTAATTTATGCTCTAATTTCTAATTACTCTTACCAATTTCTTCTCTTAATTGATCTGTAATACTCTTACCAATATCTTCCCTTAATTCCCTATTATTCTTTTCCATATCTTCTCTCAATTCCCTATTATTCTTTTCCATATTCTGAGTTAGTTTTTGTTTTAAGTTCTCATTATTCTGAGTTAGTTTTTGTTCTAAGCTCCTATCAATATCTTCCCTTAATTGCCTATTATTTTCTATTTGGTCTGTAATATTCTTATTTAATGTTTCACCAAAATTTCTCAACATTTCCATCATCATACCAGCATCAAAGTTAACATTTCCTGCTATTCTATTCTCACTTTGTGCACTAATATTTCCTCCCTCAAATCCTACATTATTTGAGCTATTTTCTGTAACCTGTATTGAATAACAGCTAACTGTTACACTATCCCCTTCCATCATTGTTTCTTCAATATTATTAGTAGCCATTTTTTTCTTTATCCTACCGCTCCTAAGGTACATTTAAATTTTTGTACCCTTTTTTTTAGAATTAACATAACACTTTTCTAACCTTTCTGATGCTATCTGCTGATGTAGCTTTGATGTCCAGCTTTCTGCCCCTCTCTCCTAGGTTATATGTCGCTTCTGCGTTGTATTATGATGAATCTGCGTCGTCTCGATGTTTTTGTGTCCACTCATCCGCGTCGTCTGTCAGTTCCTCTAGTTGTTTCTGGAATCAGCGTCTTGTAGTTCAGTTCACTACTCCATGCGCTTCACGTCCTGGTTCCTTCGCCCCTTCCTGGTTATTTCACTCCTTTCCTGGTCACTCTGCCCCACGTTCTGGGCGCCAATTTGCGGGTGTTTTATGTTGTATTTATTTATTTATTTAGCCCCACGTTGGGCAGCCAATTTGCGGGTGTTTTAATGTTATTTATTTAATTTGTTGAGCCCCATGTTTGGAAGCCAATTTGAAGTAACATTATTTGTATATGTTTGTATTTGTTAGCCCCACATTTGGGAGCCAATTTGCGATGGTAAATTTATAATGTTATTTGTGTATGTGTTTACTCAACATGGTGAAGCCATTTTGTGACGTGATTCTTTGTTAGGTTTGTAGCTCCATCTGGTGTTAGCAATTTGCGGCAGTATTAGTTTTTGTTTGAAAGAATGCTACTTTTATTTTAATTAATTTTTGTTCACTGTCCTCCGGCTAGCTATGATATTTTGGTCAAGCACTTCTCTTTATACAGGTTGTGTAAACGGAAAGGAATCTTTTATCCAAAGATAACACTGATGAAAGAATTTGTTTTACACTTTTTATTGTCGAACACATTCACTATCACAATTTACACATTGATCTTGACACTCGCCAAACTGAAACTGTTATAATAACTTCTTACTGATCACTTTTAATTCACGTACTTCAACTTTTGTATAATTAACTTTACAACACTTTAGATTTTTCATAATTCTGCTACGCGTAACTTGTGAATCGATAGCCGACGTGTAATATTTCTGCTGGACTGAAGGCGACGTGTATCATACAAATATTTTCGACGAACTGACTGACTGAAGGACTTTACCTCTAACCTAGCTTCTATTTATACTTCTACACCCCGATATGCCTAAAGATTATAACTGAACTGCTATTGGCTAATAAAACACGCCAACATTAGCGTCTATTTTTATATCCAATGAAAATTATGAATACATATGCTCTAGAGAAATGTTCCAGAACATTCTAAAGGAAAACGCGCCAACATTACGTAACTTCCTCGTTTCCAATAATGATAAACAGCTCACCCCCTCGCTGCATTATTGCATGCTATTATTGTCAGTTTCAGTAAGGCAGTATAAACTTACTTCTCAACAATAATTACAATCAATAAACATTTCAAATCAATGTCACATAAAAATGCATATTCATATTACAATCATTATTTACATTTAAGTAATTTGTGATACAAATTACTGCATCAACCGGCACCAGGTCACTATTCCTTAATAAAGAAATCTGAAATCTCTAGCTTCAGCATCAGCAAGAAGTTGTCTTTGACTAAGATTATCAGGAGTACCTTGTTTTTCCTCATCCCCAGAATCTTCATCAGTCAAAATATTCAAATCAGGTGTAGCAATAAAATTATCCTTGACATTGGATACATCTTCAAACAGCATGTCCGAAGCTTTCTGAACCAAAAACCCTGTAAAATCTTACCCTAACCTTTAAAAGAATGGTCTTATGTCATGGCAGCAATAGGCAAAATAAGAGTGACATATAACAATTAAAATTAAAGTGCTCTTATCAGTGCTTGGTATACCTTTTATGTCACGCTGAAATTGGGGCATGTGCCCCCACAGCAAAAATAATGTTGCATAAATTTAAATGAATAACGCAGTATTGGTTCATTAAAGAACTACTTGCAGTTTGTGAACCTTTATTATAAAGTAATTGAATAAGTATACATACTCTTTGCGTGCTGAGCTTCAGGCTGTAGAAAAAAATGTTTAATTTCAAATGTCAATTGTTCCTACTTTACTGCTTCTCAGAAGAGTTAACTCGGAAATAAAAGAGCAGATGTTCAACAATGTGTAAATGAGCACAGCAAATCTTTCGAAAGTTCATTGTTGTCCAAAATATTAGTTTGGCTAGTCCTTTCATGTGTATCATTAATGAAATGCCGGCACTATTGGTTAATAAGATGTTTAATTTATAAAAAATTAATTACTAATACACTTTCCAAAAAAATACCATCAAGAAAAAAAATTATATCTTCCTTAGTAAAAAAGATTATGGCATGATTCTAGTTAACTAAACTTATAATATACATACCTATATCCTATAAAAATTTCTCCATTACATCAAAAGTAGTATGACATAACTGATCATGAATTTAGCAAATTTAACATTGATGGGATAGTGCTTTTAGTCTCCCTTAAGGTAAAAGACCACATAAGTCCTAAAACTTGTGAGAAGAGGTTTAATCATTTTTCAGGTGTGAAAAGGCATAATTTGATTCATTAGCACCATAAAATCATACATACGAGACCCGATTTTGTGAACAGAGGATTACACTGTTGTATATTTTGGAAATGTGTAATTTTATTTGTGAGGGAAGGCACTCTTACAAGTAAGAAAGACATTTATAAACACTACAGTGATTTTTTGCATTTTAAAGACATAATTAAATTAGTGAGGAGAAATGGGCACACAAATGTGCCATATTGAAGAAGAGCTTCATTGAGATTAAAACACACAGTTTCCTTCATGAAGAAGTTTATAAATGTGCAACATTTTCATGTATTGCTTTTAAAATTTCTCCTGTTGTGGCTTAAAACTTGATGTTCAACTGTAAGAAGTGATTTGTGTGAATATGCAACAGGTTGCAGTCTGCACCAAGCTCAGTACAGCTGCATATAGAGATTACCTCAAATTTATCACTGGTGCTAAGGTATAATTAAGAGTAAGCTGCCCTATAATATTGTAAATATATTTTCCAAAGTGTTAAGTTACAAACATATAATGTACATAAATTGGTGGCCATTAAGCTTCACTTATCTTTTTTACCATAATTAAAATTACAATATATAATGTTATTAATCACATCTTTAGTTCTTTGCTTCTTGTACACTTTGTGTTGATTTACGTGGCTATTGTTAAAGCTGCTATGTAGCAGAATGTTTGCAGGGTGTGTTCCATCTGCTTGAAGTAAAATAAATTTGCTCATAGAATCAATTGGCAAGCATTTCACTAATTATACAGTGTGTTTGATTACATTACTGCCATCATTGTGCTGCAGCAGTACAAAGAGGAATTGTGTCAACCTTGCTCATTTTTGCTTCTGTGTAAACAATGTGCTTGTCTATTGCACATGAAATTCATACAACATGCTGTCAAATGTGTATTTCTTGTATTGCACTCATTGTACGTCTAAGTTGTCACACAAGCTCATTCTTTTGAAATACCTACTTCTTGTAACAGATAACGTAGGTCATTTTAAAGTTTTAACAATTTGGCATTTAGCAAAGCAATTTCTGTAAATCTGCAAAGAAAACTAGTAACTGACTCTCTGAAAGATCAGTAGAAGCTGTACGCAGATCTCTTGTTATTGTTTCAACCATTATCTTACTAATGCACCTTCTGCGAGGAAAGACATTTCGTAAACACAACTTTAAGGATGCTTTATGTGGTAAGTCACCCTAGGTTATATATATATGGTGAATCACCTAAAGTTTGCACCACAAATATTTCGGAAATGGAAGGTGCTATTGCTGTGCAGTTTCCACAGCATTGATTGGTCGTCAGAGGCTCATACATTTAGCCTATAAACAGATTTTAATAATACTAAGAAAGTGTATTTTTTGAGCAGCAAACATGCTGCATGCTATTAATACTATACACTCTTCCCTGTTAAAGGAGGTACTGAAAATGTTGTCCTTGTATCTGGATGCAATACTGTACTCATCTCTGTATTGAGTTTCGAATTCATTCAAACACCTACGGATCACCTCGGAATTCTTGAAAAGCATGTACAATTCTCTGCTCCAGTACTTCCATGGTATTAACAGGAGTTTTGTACACTACACATTTGAGATGACTCCATCAGGAAAAATTCAAAGGATTGAGATCAGGTTATTGTGGAGGCCAAGGTAAAAGTCCTCTTCGACCTATCCATCTTGGATCATACCTCCATATTAGGTGTCTTCTTACAGTAGCAGCAAAATGTGGCGGTGCTCCATCATTCATGTACCAAATACTCCGACTTTGCTCAAGGGTAATGTCCTCAAGCAATTAACGTCAATGGTGGCTCATAACCATACTTTTGCATTAATCTCACATACAGCTTATTTATGAAACCATGTTTACGGGAACCTTTTTTCTTCTAAGTATTGTCGTATACTTTCAACCATTTTAGTTTGCACTATTAATTACTGTAGAAAACAACATTCATGCAGTCTACAGTTTTGTATGCAGTAACACCACAGCATTAATACGATGAATGAATTTAAAAAAAAATTGTAGGAATTGCACCATTCTGCTGTTTAATCCTCTTTCTTGGAACTGCTCTTATAACAAGATCGGAAGCAAACTGGGATATACCTTCAATTTGAGGGAAGCAATTAAAAATGTTTCCAAAGTTAATTAAAGACGAGTAAAAGTTTGCTATGTTAAAATTCTTGTCTTTTTTTTTAATGCATTTCAGGTCAACTTTTCTTTAGAAATAGGTTGCTAATATCTTCCTGGAAGCTCTGTTTGGACTGTCATTTGACTAGCAGGAATTTCTTAATATTCATCAGTTCAAGCTATGATAATCTAATCTAGCACTGGGAGTTTCTTCAATAGTTTTTTGGTCTTTATAAAGCAGAAAATGGCCGTTCATTTGCCCCCCTGGTTGCTGGAATAGTTACTATTAGCTCAAAAAGTTTGCATGTTTATGGAATACCAGATGTGTGCCCTAGTTTATGTATGCATTGGTATAATTCCTACATACTGTTTTTTAACATACTTCCATCCAAAAAGATTGCCATAAGTTCACTTTTCAAAGCCACAGAATCAAGGAAAACTCCGAAATTCTCTTTTAGACATGAAAATGCTCTTTCTGGGAATGATGTTTTATGAATAATGAAAATACTAGAATCGAGGAGAGTAATCAAGTCAAGTTTTAAGTTTTCCGAAAATCTTTTGCAAACATTACGGTTTACTGTATCAATGAGCTCATTTTGTAGCAACCTATAAGAACAGTTTCTTTCTTCCCCTTTCATTGCGGCAATAAAAATTCTTTTGGCATGTGATGGTATCTTCCAATTTTGTTCATGGCTAATCAAAATTGTTTCTCAAACGTTAGAGGTACTCATTGAATTCCTCTATCCTTTTACTGCAAAATGCGAGGACAGCTCTTTTGGTTTGAAGGATTTTGAAGAGAATAAAGAAAAAATTCCAATATGAAATTGAAATCACTTAAAAGTGAAAGAAGACCACGGGCAGAAGAAATTGTTTCATTTGGATTTTCAGTAATAGAAACAACAAGATTTTCAATTACATCTTTTTATTTGTTTCAACTAGGCGGCTCTTATATTGCCAATGAGTTGGTGCCAAGGATTAAAATTTTTTGCTAAGATGCCTATCCAAACCCTCTGCTGCACTAGTAGACTTCTGGAAAAAAATCCCCAATGTCAGGGAGAGTGGTAAAGGACATCCTCATTTCCTTAATGGAATTGGTAGACTGAGAAAGTACTACATTTAAATTCTGTGTGTAACAGTGCACAAATATATAAATTTTATAATGCTCCCAAATTGTTGCTTGCAAACACAATGTTGCCCATCTATTGTATCATCTTCATAGGTCCGTGTACCAAGTTTAATACCACATTCATGCTCGCTTAACAGTCCAACATCTTGATTAAGGAGAAGTAACAGAACTTCCACCACTCACATTTGTGAAACATAAAAGTTGTTCTTCAACCTTATCATTTGTGACATACCTAATAATGAAGACATTTGACAGTTCATAGCTATATCTGAAAATCCGTCAATAATGTTGGATTAGTAGAAGAAATTTGCTTTTTTATTTCAAGGATCATTAATTCAACAGCTTGCACTATTTCTCTCCCCCTCAGGGTTCTACTAGGCTAGGTACAGGATTGGCCTTCCCGAGCCACAATCTCGATTGGGTTCCTCTAAGAGGTGAGACGGTTTATGCTAAACGCCCAATCAACTTTGGCCCTCAAGTGTGTATGGCGAAGTAGCAGTTACCTCCCTGAACACTGTCTGACGGATACTATTGCGCGGGATTGAGAGAGTTACAAGGGGTAACTGATTAATGCGTAACTCCTACCCTGAGTATCATGTAGGACTGTGTTCATATCCGCTGATAAAGATCAGTCATGTGGAGGTCCATTACATGACCTATTAAACTCCTGAAGGCGATTGGGTCTCTCTATCTTTGAATTGGGAGGTGAGACTCCAAGGCGAGCAATGTCCAGGCCAGGACCCTCACCTAAGCTGGGTTGGCGCCCAGGATGAGAGCATACCATCGGAGGCATTTGTAATGGTAGAGGACTTAAGGGCTATCGATCCTAAAAATTAAAAATAAATAAATAAGTAAACTCAAAAGTCATTTGTAAAAGTAGCAGTCGAGTCTTGTGGTCCTCGCTACATAGTGATTTATGGAACAGAGGAAGGAGGGGAATTTACACCTGTGAACCCTTTTGCAGTTCAAAAGGGTATCGATAAGATTCCTGGTCCTATAAATGATGCATCAGAAGTCACATGGCTCGCTCCTGATTGAAGCATATTCGGCATCCCAGGCGCGATTATGTTGAAAGCAAACTTGTTAGCTATCCGAGTTGAGACTCACAAAATCATTAACTCCCTGCGCGGTTTTGTAAATACCCGTGCATTGGACGGTATGTCCAATGAGGGGATTCTGGAAGATCAGTGTATGACATCCATATATCGGGTTCAGCGGAAAGAAAGAGGTGAATTGGTGTGTACTCGTACCCTGTTCCTTACCTTTAATCGGGTAGATCTCCCTCAAAGGATGAAGGCGGGGTATACCGAATCTGCTGAGATGCTATAAGTGCCAGTGCTTTGAATGCACTAACGAATTTTGCAACGGCGAATCTACGTGTGTTAACTGTGGAGACATCCCTTACAATGGAGCATGTGCGTCAGCTCCAAAGTGCATTAACTGTAGTGGTTAATACCCATCACGTTCCCGTTTTGCAGAGCAAAGAGCGATCCAGAAGATCCGGCTTAGGGAAAAGGTGTCCTACTCGGAATCCCGGAAACTTTTGTGTATCCGCCAACCCTGCGTCCCGAAGTTCAGTACCTATAGCTCAGTTCAGCTAAATGGGTTCCGAGTCGGGAAAACCCAGCTCAGACATACGATATTAACAGGGCCACCATTTCCGAAAAGGTTCTCGTAGCTATAACGCAACCAAAGCCTTCAAAATAACACTCACGACAGCATCAACATTGCTAAGTCCGTTACTAGAAAGATCACACCAGTCAAATCACCAGCAAAACCATCGATTTCACATAAAAGGGCTGGCAAGCCCTAGGTTATAATATACTACAGAGAAAATCCGAGACCAGTTATGACAGAACCGACTTCCTGAAGGAAAGCGATAAATCCGCACCCCGAATATCTAAGGGAAAACAGTCCACGATCATCTCCTCGGAGATCCTCCTCTGAGGAACCTTTCGGTAAGGACTCAGATCGGCGATTCTCGAACCGAGGCTTTCTGTTTGAAAGGTTTCTTACCCGATGGATATAGAGCAGGGGGATTCTGCCCACACTATCAGAGCGACAGTGAAAAGGAGGCAGAATAAATCCTCCATTAAAGTTGTTATCTCGGCTGTAAAGAAAAAGCGTAAATTCATTCCACCACTGCTATACCCAACGTAGTGTACTGTTACGATTGAGAACTTATCCCAGGTTAAACACCATGTCTATCCCACAATGGAACATAAGTGGAATTAGAACACATCCCCCAGAGCTTGAACTTTTGCTCAATAGACATGAGGCTTTGGTCGTGTGTTTACAAGACACTAAACGTCTTCCGAAAGATAGTATACCCCAGTATGGTGTGATTTTTACACCAGAGGAGGGTATTCCTGCGCATTAGGCATTATGATGTTCATCAATGATCTATTCGTTGAATCTGTATACATGCAGTCTGACATCCAGTCAGTTGCTCTAAGGATTAAACTGCCATCCATCCGACTTGCCATTTGTAGCATTTATCTGCCTCCATCTGACGACCTCTCGCGCAGTGATTTAGAGCATCTTGTTTCCCAATTACAAACACCTTTTCTGTTGGTGGTAGACGTCAATGTTTATCACCCTCTTTTGGGACTCAGATGGGCTTATGCGAGAGGCAAATTAATTTCCGATTTTTGGGACAATTATAACTTAGCTCTTCTGAACGCCGGAGAGCCTACATTTCTTTCAGAGACCTTTAATACTTTTTTACACCTTGACATAATATGTGTTCATTACACTTAGCCATAAATAAAAACTCAATTTAATTTAGTTTTCTTACAATGGAATGTCATCTGATTTACATTGTAGTGACCACTTTTCATGCCATAGTAGTCTATTAACACAAGCTGTATGTTCCACACGCTTGCCTAATGGCGCTTTGATCAAGCCAACTGGAAGCATTACTCCCAATTGGTTGTGTTTAATTATAATGAGCACGTATTTGTGAATGATTTAGCCAAACATCTCAGAGAGACGATTCTTTCTGTTGCTGAGCAATCTATCTCTCTGTCGACTGCCCACCCCATCGATTTCCGGTCCCTTTGGTGGAACGATGAATGTCGAAGGGCCATTCGTGCTCGCAGACGTACTCTTAGGATCTTGCAGCGTCGCCCTACAATAGTTAACCTGATCCAGTACAAGAAAAGTCCAGACAAGTGCGTGCAAAGTCCAGACAAGTTATTAAGTATAGCAAAAAGACAAAAGAGAGCAAGTTTTTAGCTCCATTTAATCGACATACACCTACCTTTGTCGTATGCGATAAGTTATGGTGTGTGGCTGGAAAATCGACCCACATGCCAATCATTCATTCATTCGCTATTTACCCTCATCGTATGTAGGACTTACACCCCCAGGACTTACAAGTGGGTGCCTGGGGTCAGAGGCCCGTCGAGGAGCAGACAGAATGTCCAGGATGGGTGATCAGTCCGATGCCTGGTATGGATGAAGGAAGTAGATGAAACGAAATGACGGTGAAATGGATGATAGGAAAGGTGATGATGGAACAGTTGGTGGAATGAATGGCGGGGAAACCGGAGAACCCGGAGAAAACCCGCGCAGACACCGCTTTGGCCACCACAAATCCCACATGCGGTCCCTGGGATTGAACTCGGGCCGCGTCGGGGAGAGGCGAGCGGTCTAACACTCGGCCGCGGCGCCGCCCGCATGTCAATCACTGGTCTTAAAACACCTATAGGAGCTGTTGTTGATACATTTGATGTGGCTAACACATTTAGCAGTTTCTTCGCTAAAATATCTAGGTCGATATCTATTTGCCTGAGCTTTCAGTTAGGGCTCAGGTAGAATCTCAAGATTTCTCGTTTAGTTCTGGATACCTTGAAGATTAAAATCGCCTTTTCACCATGGTGGAGTTATAAAATCCATTTTAGCGACTATTAGCACCAGGTCCAGATCATGGTCAAATATTGCAATAGCTCCCTCCTGAAGTTAGGGCTTTCCTGCCCGAGGCCTATAATCGTCTTTGGGTTGACGTCACTTTCCCAGAAAAATGATGAGACTACATCGTCATACCCATTTTGAAAGCTAGAAAGAACTACTTCCAGCTACCGTCCAATTTCCCTCACCAGTAGCGTTCACAAGGTGATGGAACTCATGATCAATGGACGGTTGGTATAGTGGTTGGATACTCACAAGCTACTGACGAACACTCAATGTGAGTTTTAATGACGCCGTTCAACAATGCACTACCATGTGTCATCGAGGCAGATCATAAACGGATTTGTGAAGAATTGTCAAACTGTTAAGAAGGGTTATGGTACCATTGTTCATTCAGGTGTTTATGAAGGACCGCGTTTTCCAAGTAAGGGTAGGATCGGTGTTTTGGAACCTTTTTGTTAAGGAGAACGGAGTACCTCAGAGATCGATACTAAGCATTACACTATTTGTTATAGCAATTAATTCTATCTCGAAATGTGGTTAGCATTTACAAGGGCATTCGTTCTGGTGAGTGCATATAAACAGCACAATTTATCGCCTCCACTCTTACCACAGTAATGCAAGAGATACGGAACGAAAAGTTAACATCAGTGATCACCGACAATGCAAGAAACATGCAGGCTGCCTGGGGCGTAGTTAAAGAAGAGTACATGCATATAACATGTGTAGGATGTGCTGCTGATGGCATCAATCTTATCAAAGATAGCGTGGCTGTACCTTTTACGCTCAGTAAGTAAATAAAGCAGTCAAATTCAGTTATGTGCCTCACGCTCTGTTGGCAGCGAAGCAGAAAGCTAAGTACGGGAATTCGGCTGTAACTTTAGAAATTTCCCTCACCAACTCGTTGGGCTGGAGTTTGATAAATTTTGAGAGCCTGATAAAGAACAGAAGGGCTATTCCAGAATCGACTGTTACTCCTTCAGTTAGTTTCTTTTAATATTTGTTTTGATAACACAGTCAAAAGTGTTGTATTAAAGGACACATGGGAGAAAAGATTAGCATGTTTTCTGACCAAATGAGAAGTGTGAGATGTAAACAGGCCATTAGGTGTCAGATACGGACAAATGTATGGCTTTCAAGTTGGAGACGCAAATTGCAAGTAAGATTGCGGACTTGGCAATTTTTGGGTATGAGGTGTGTGAATTTATTAGGGTAGTAGTTCGTATATAGCGATTATGAAATCGCAGCACTCGAGGGACGAGTCCAAACCAGGAGGGGCGGAGTTCCGTCCTTTGCTTGGGACAATGCGGCGTCTTTTGGGGTCACTGCCACAGTCTCCCTGGATGTGGTGAGAGACTCGCAATTTCTCTGCGAAACGTAAATACACCTCTGACACTGCCCCTAAACCACAAGAATGAATTTAGATTCTATGGGCCCCACATGGTGGCCCTGAAGGCCTTCCTAAGCATACAGATCGCAATCCTTGGTAGGTGGACCGTCCCAGGCACGGTCTTCTTGGGCGACTCCTCCGCATCAGGGAATGCCTCGGCTGACCCTCCAGTCCTTCGGGAGGCACGTACCTACGATGTGTCCTCTACTTTGTGAAATCTCGGAAATGGAGCTCCGGAATATTTAGAGAAGTATCGATAAACTTTGTGAGGAAGCGCCTGAGTATCTTTTACATACACTGACTCATTTTCGGATTCAACTACACCTTAGAAATTATGTTGATTGACCTCTCTGCCCTCCCTTCGTGTTGTATATTGGAATACTTGTAACATTCCTTTCAAATTAGTCCAATATCAATATTGTTAGGCTAGGATCCGGCTACATATCGTCATTATTGTTGAAACTTGGCTCCATCTACACCAAACTTTCCGTCTTAAAGGCTCCATCACTTCTGAAACGGCGGCACCACACTCTGTGGGGAGTTGTATTGCTAAAATTTATCTTCATAGCTGAAACCTGGATATCGCAGTCCGCCTCATCTAAAGGCCGTGCGGTTGGTTCTGGTAATCTTGCTATTGTTGGAATTGATGCGACTGGACCAGCTTCTACTTGCTAGAACGGTAAAGTTTTCTGACTCCCCAGTCGACTCGACAACTTATTTACGGCTTTAACATGCCAGACTTTCGGAGACTTTCTACACGTCAACGCTCTCCACATCCTGTATTTCACGTGGCGAACCGAACCGCTATTCGGGACCATATTGTCCGACACATTTATCACCTCATTGGGTCCTCCGAGACATTGTTACTCCTCACCTAACCTGACACTCCTCGTTGCATGACGTTGAGTAAAACACAAACACCATGGGGAGGGACCATTTCCCGTTCCTGATTAACTATATCCATCAGAACCGTCAATGACCTAATCTCTATCGCCGACGTCGACGGGGAAAAGTTGATTCCAGACATTTACAAATTTATCTCCATTTATACCATTGACACTCTTCCGGCGGAAAGGATTGCGTACCATACGTTGGAGCCCACTTTGAACCTGTGGCGTGTATACTTTAACCCTATGACGAACTAATAATCCCGCATACCTGAACCTCCATGGGCGAATGGAGAAAGTGCAAAATTTATCGCGGAAAAACGGTTGGCTTACTCACGATATAAACACCTGCGGACAACGGATGCTTACTTTGGAGCAAAAAGGGCCGAAGCTTGGGTTTGTCATCGTTTGCGTCGCATTAAACGAACGCCATGGATTGAGTTTTTCAGTTCCATTACACCAAACACTTCGACACTGATGACGATTGTCTCGGTTTAAAGCTAAGCGTAATTCTCCAGGAATATCGCCTTTCGTCGGTCGGGAGGATTTACGAAGCCAAATTTTTATGCCGGATTGCGCCAGAACACATGCCGATTATCGCATTAGATGTGGATTCTCAGGATTTCTTATTTGTACCTTACACCACGGCTGAAATTTGACAGACGACCATGGGCAATTGCATTAGGTGACTTGATGCTGATGGTGTTACCTATTGTTTTTTTTAAGTTACCCCCGGACATACGGTATAATTTACTGGCTACGGTGCTTAACAGAAGCCTTTATATCGGGTTTATCCCGGCATCTTGACAGAAAATGCTGATTTACCCTATGCGAATCCTGGCAATACTAGACATTCCCCATTATTCTATCGTTCTTTGAGCTTACTCCTGGCGTTTCGGGAAGTTTATTCAGGACAGTTTTAGTTTTTCTTAGAAGGCAACCATGTTTGGCCTGGTACCCAGTACGGTTAACGGAGAGGTATGATCCTTCCCGTAATACATTTTTATAACGTCTACATCGCCTTTCATAGTGAACGGCACGTTTTGTTTTTTGCTCCTTTCTTTAGACATCCCATTCGCGTATGATCGCGTGTCGCTTCTGATTTTATTGTGACCTTTACAGCCCTTTGGTGTTCCGCCACCAATACGGCGTGTCATCTCCGCGTTACATATCCACGATGTTCATTTTTCTGCCATCTCCAACTTGATTAAACCCGTTTGACCTCCAGGGACCTCATACAGGGTTCAGTACGCACTCCGCTGTTGTATGCCTTATATGTCGGCGACGGTAAATTTACGTAGCTTACAATATTCCGACGATAATATACTTTACTCTTCTGTTTCACCTCGTACTTGGGTCAATCCCCAAAGTTCTGCAACTAATTGCCAACGCGTCATGCATTCTCTAGAATTTGGTCTGCCCATTAATCTTAGCAAGACATGGTTCATTCAGTATCAAAAAACGATGCAATCGCCTCAAATTTCACTCCAACTTAAGGCTATCACGTGTTGGGCCGTGACTAATGAAAAATTCCTGGAAATTTATTTGTAGAAAAACTTTAGTTTGGACTCTCAGTATCATCATATTCTATCTATCCTTAATTCTGTTAAATCCTTATTCTAAACCATGGTATAGCGGCACTGGAGCACAGAACCTTGCGTTGTACTGCGCCTTTTTTCCCCACTGAAGTTTTCTCTTTTTAAATATGGCTTTTGCTGGCACGTCCGCAGATTAAGTGTATTCGGGTCTGAATCTTGACTCTTTCAAACGACTCTATAATATTATTTTTTATACTCCAGTACGTGAAGCTAAGCTTCTCCATAGCCTTTATTTCCCTCATTGCGATACCGGAAATTGTACTGTCTGCTATCAACAGCTCGCTGAGTTGCTGACCAATTCACGTATTCCCGTTTCACCGAAACCTACTCCATTATACGAACTTTCCCGGAACACCCAACCAGATATCGACGCCCTCTCTTTACCTCTGGTTAAGTGTCTAATATATTTCCTGCGTCGCTAACATTTTGACAGGATACTGGTCATATCGGTATATACTACTGCGACCACTGAGACACTTTTCAGGAACACAGGGCCGACTATTCTCGTGCATAGCTGCACTTTAGTTCCCCGATAATTTCGTCCTTGCCATCACCTCAAATTCCTTTGAGATTATTTTTACGAACGGCTCCAAGACCGATCACGGACTCGTTTGGGATACATGTATCTCACACCTGGCCCTTATTTGACACTATCTCTGTTTATTCGCCAGAAGCTATAGCTCTTTATAAGGCATTGAAATCGGTCAACGACAGGCAACTTCCTGCACAAACATCTCTTCCGACTGCCATAGCCTTTGGTTGGCCCTCCGTCGCCCTTATCAGCATATCAAACGCCAAAAATGTTATATCCTTATCCTTAATTTACTCCAACTCTCTTATACTGCTTCCTTTCTTCTTATTTGGATACCCAGCCATGTCAGCATATCGGGAAATGAAATGACCGACACCGCCGCTAGGACTGCGAATTTTGCACCTTCCATCACCCCTTACCTTTCAAAATCTCCGTGTGACATGACTGCGGATGTCATAGATAGTACCATTTCTCTACATGCTGCCTAGATTATTGCTGTTCGTGACCGCCATAAACCTCGCCTTGTTCGTATTACTTTCGCGTCTTATTAAAGGTGGCTTTGAACCCGGCGTGTTTACATTGTATCCACTGTCGCGAATCCAAAACGTATGTTTGTGGTCACGTGGAGGATCTCAAACACATGTTCTTTAGTTTCCCTTTACATTCTGCAGAAACGTCTGTCTGTCTGTCTGACTCAGTTGTATTATGCTTACCATACAGGCCCTTTTCAGTTTACGCCCCTTCTGGTACCTATTTCCATTTCAATTTGTAAGGCTGTATTTAGATTTATAACACGCACAGGGCTGAAGCCATAAAACGCTCTATGATATTTATCCCCAACGTGTCACCCTACAGCAGTGTTTTGTTTTTACTCCTACTACTAAGTGATGAGTTGAGCGCATTACTTTACTGGAACTACTTCCACCACTTCTACTCCGCAGTCGTTTCAAGGAGGTAGTTCCACTCCGAGGAAGTAGTTTCACACTTTGGTAGAACTTTTCCATTGGAAGTACTTCGAACCTTTGGTGTAACCAATTCTATTTGAAATGCTTCCACTTTGCCACTCCAGAGTATTTGAGAAAGTACTTCCAGTGATTTACTTCGGAGTGCTGCAGGAATGACTTCCTCTACTGCATAAACAGGAGATGTTGCAAATTGCAGTGGCATAAGTTATTGCCATTCTAAAGCAAATGATATCAACAGGATGTCACACTATAAAATTAATGTTAGCTGTCGCATAAATAAGTGTGACTTAATCGCTTACAGTTCTATGCTAGTGTACTGTGCTTTTGTCCCCATATAATAAACTACAAAGGAATAGTAGTCATGAAATATGTAGTAATGTATATCCTACATACATGAATAAATTGTAAATCCATTTGTTGTAAAGGCAAATATAACCAACGGAACAAAACACACTGGATTTAGAACTGCAGGCTATGTCTAGATACTTCGTAAAATAACGCTTTATTGTGTGATAACGTTTAGATTACTAGCATGGAGGTAAATGTTTTACATTAAACGTGGTGTCAGCAAATACAAAATATTATTTTGGAAATGAAGTTAAATATACTCGCAATCTCTAGGAGCTGACTTTTTCCCTTCACTTGCTTTCTACTGTGAGACAAATATTGTAAGAAATTAGGGTTAAATGCATGGGCAATTTGTTCATGCATATACACGGCATTTGCATTAGGAAATTTCATATTACAACCTCTGTGGCCCTTAAACTATATAGGGTGTTTCAAAACATAGTTCAAATATTAAACCGCTGTAAATGTTACATATTTGATTTAGGAAGAAAAATTAGTGTTGAGCAAACAATGGCGTTTACGAAAACATTGGGAAGATGTCCGCAGTTCTTTTGTTTAATGTATAGCAGCATTCTTTCGAAGATACCATGCACAGCATTTTGTAGATGTCTTGAAATACTGGCAATTCCTTGGAGATGTCATCTTTCAGTGAAGTGGGTGTGTTGGATGTGTCAGGATAACACGTTCATTAATGTAACCCTCACAATCAAAAGTTGACTGGGTTGAGATATGGAAATGGCAGAGCCCACATTGTTGAGAAGCGCTTACTGATCACACGATCGCCAAACATCTGCGTAATTAATTGTTTTATAGGGGTGTGGACATGAGTTGGAGCACAATTTTGCATGAACATTATTTTTCCCATATCGTGATCGCTCAGATGAGGAAGTTCTGTAACATACTGTAGTAGCGTCCCCTATTCACTGTAACAGTCTATCTTATTCCATTGTCTTCTTAAAAAACAAACATGGGCCAATAATGGATTGTGAAGTGAAGCCACATCATACAGTATCTTTTAAATCATGAACTCTGTTTTCTTAGAATTCTCCAAAATGTGCTATTACACTTCTGAAGTTGCCTGGACATCTGAGCAACTCTACTGATTCCATAATGATTATTTCTATTTATTTCATTTTTTGCATGAAGGATCTCTGCAACTGTGACGTTGTTGATTACCTTTGGTCTTACAGATTTACTTCTATCAGCTACAGAACCTGTTTCTTCAAAGTTCCTTATTAAATTCCCATCATTACAATGGAACATGGACCTGTACTTAAATTGTTGTGACTTTTAAATTTTCTCAGGACTTTGGGTACGACATATATTGATTGCATTATAACATTGAATCAGCTGTATTCTAATATTTAGTGTTATAGCCATGGTTTAAACCTTACAAATTCCTGTAGCAGTAGGTAAAATCACTTATTTTCAAGTCAACGAAATGATAGAAACTGTGAAATGCAAAAAGAAACAAAAGAAACAAAAGTGAAAGAAATTAAAAACTAACCCATTGTTTGCCCAACACTGTGACGTTTTTTTTCCCTATCTTAAATATTTATAGTAGTTTAATGTTGAACTTACTTATGAAAGACCCCGTAAGTTATAAATATTACTCATCTTATCCTCACTTACCAAGCATTACGACATTTCTCATGAGGTAAAGCTTTGCACATTCATCCTGCCTTGAACACTACTCAATTTCATCAATAACAGCATCTTGTTCCTTACTTGCAGTACCTGTAGTTACACTCAAAGAATGGTCTCATTAGCAAGAACTTACGTGCATCAAGAGCACAATTATTCCGTGCAGATGGATCTACTAACCGATTAGTGACTACTAACCTTATTGTGTACTTAAAATCAGAACAATCAGGAGTCACATTAATCCCACCCGTACCGCTTATTACTGAAAAAAAAAACATTCCACAGACAATATTGTGCTAATCTCCTAGTTGAGAGAAATTCAAACCAAAATTCTTTTTACTTTCTCTACTACGTATAGTAAGTAGGGGAAGTATTGCATTCCACCCAAAAATTCGATACCGAGATTTCACCGGAAATACATGTTTTGAGACCTCCTGAATCCAAAAAAGGCATTTTTGGAAACATGTCCGTGTGTGTGTCTGTGTGTGTGTGTGTCTGTGTGTGTGTGTCTGTGAACAGCATAACTCAAAAACGAACAGTCGGATAAACACCAAACTTGGTATTTAGGTTCAGTATCTTCCAGAGATGCGACACGAAGGTTTTCAAGAAAATCCCCCCATCCCAGACTACCCTTTACATGGAACATTTTTCGAAAATTTTAATTTTCTCAAAAATGGCTCTAACGATTTTGATTAAAATAACATATGTTTAAGATAATGTCATGAGAAATGAAATGTATATCTCGAATTTTCTGGGAATGTCTCCAAAAGTATTCTTCATTGTGAACGACTTTTGCATAACTGGTAAACCATAAGAGATAGACAAAATTTTACTACACAAAAAATGTAGATCGCGTTAAAATACACAACTTATGTCATATACATTTCTTTTGTTGAGTGAACCGTTTTCGAGATATTGCTTGTTATTTCCTTAAATTTTCCAATACTTATACTTTTTCTCAAATTCGTTATTCATTTTTTTATGTCCTGGACATGCAAAGAGAATGGAATGCGCCACATAGCAACCAGCGTTAAAATATTTGACTATCGCTTAAAACCTACCATATTCCCCTTGCATCTACAAGAAAATTAGCAATAAGATTGACATCTCGATATCTCGATTAACATGAAGCATATGGAGAATAAGCGTTTGTAAAAATAGCTTGTACAAGAGTAGAGAAAGTCATGTGAGTGTAACACATCAGATTTTTTAAAATCATACCAAAGCATTTGAAGGAAAGAAATGTTCTCTGTCCAACCCCTAACACAATGTGGCTGTATATTTCTTTTGTTACAGACCTTTACACTGGAAAAATAATCCCTCATAGAAGGTAGGTAATTCATTTGCTTTCGCTCATCATTGAATACACAAAAAAGTTCATTGTCATAATAATTTTACCTGAATTTGAAATACTGAAGACCTTTTCAATTTTATCTAAAAAAAGACGGCTGTAGTAGAGCGTCTAACAACATAGCATATTTCCAACACTTGTCATGATTCCACTACTGAGAGAATAGCTAGGATAGAATGGACTATGGAGGGGACATGGCACTGATCCAGAGTGGATATTGTACCTATACGAGAGGAGACACCAGGCAGCCAGATCCAAAAGCGAAGGCACATCACTGTTAGGGTCCCTACGTTTCCAGGTAGACACCCTAGTAGATCGATGGGCAGACCGGGTACCCCAACCACACAGTGAGAATCCAATTCCTTTCAAGGGGTTTCAGGCACCCCGGTACCTGTAAAAGCCACTAAATGCTCCCATTGGTCAGAGTGGGCACTTGCCAGGGATCGCGTGACCTCAGGATTGAGGGCCACAGACGTAACCATCTGAGCCATCCCGCTCGGTACAGAATGGCTAAATACATAAGCAGCTCGACAGACATGCATAGGGGAGGAAGATGACAGTTTTATATACTTCTGTTTCAGCTGAGGAGCTAACTCGTAAGTTACGTATACCCTAGCTTTATCTCGATTGTAGAAATCAACTGTATCCGCCCATGAACAATGACCATTGTCAGTGACATCATCATATATGTTAAACTTACTCATTAGTGAGTTATGCCGATGTAGAACATCATAGAAAAAGTACACACCATTACTTGAATGGATGGATATTGTTTATGTATACTCAGCAATGACATCATTTTTAGGTTATCTGATCCCTGATTACATACAACTTTTGGAATAAGCCCAGCTGTCATTCTCTGACTAATAGTGTCTGAAAATGTCACCCAACATAGCATCCTTACTTAGAAAATTTCCAATCACTTGCTTGAAATTTAAACTTGAAGCTTCTAACTAAAATTCCAAGAGCTTGAATTGCATGGTCAAGTGGGAATTTAGGAACTAAGCTTTCACCGATCTTGTAAAAATAAAAAAGGCATAAAAGTCATGTTTATCATTGTATGTCCAATATTCTTTAAGTGATATTTGATCCAGAACCATGTAAACCACACCTTCTGAGGGCTCTAGCATTTCCACTTCGATTTTCATCGGCGAAAATACATTGTGAATAACCACAGGACTAACCTATAAATTTTGCAGCCACTTCCGAAGAGATGACACACTAAGGTACGCAGTAGCTTGTAGCACTTTGAAGAACAATAATAAAATGCAAATGCTACTGTTTTAGTTTTTCGAGTGATGTAATTAGCTGACAAGTGGAAAAGCTTACCTTGTTGCAGTCATGAAAATATTGAATTTGATAGCTTTTTGTCTCAACTTGTCTTTCCTTTAGCATGTTCAATTCTTACATTGTCCAATATTTTTTTCTGGGAGATTATCCCCTTTAATGCTCCAAACATCAATATTGTCTTCTCTCTTCCTCTTACATGGAGTAGCCCTCGTTTATGGTTCCAATGTACTACTGCTTTCTGACAAATACAGATAGAATAATACCAGGTTTCTACCTGAAATTATTTACATTAATTTATCTGCACAATAAATTACTATGGAAATAAATTTAGCAGGTGCAAATAAAATGTACTGGATAACAGCTTTGCTTACCCCTTGCTCAAAACCTTTGGATTTATGCAGTCATTTTCAATAAAATGATAGAACAAATTTTAGAAGTCGTATACATCTTTAATGGTCCTTCCTTTTTATATAAAGCATTAGATAATTCCTTCTGCATTTGAGCGCCCAAAAATCTCATCTGAATATTCAAAGCAATGTTTCCAGTATTAACTTAATTTGCAATTCATATAACCTCACTTAAGTCTTACTAGATTGTTAATATTCTAAGACGTTGTAAGAAGAAAATATCTAATTTTATGAGGAAATCACACACAAACTACTTCTTACCATAGTTACATAATACAATAGCTGGTCCAATATGGCGGCTCCAAAATGTAAAAATGCCTAAGTACAAGCCTAGAACACATACCACCAGATTCACAAACACCATTATGGCACCAATCCCCCTGTCTTTACTAAACCACACATGTGCAAGTTTCTAAAATCCTAATATTAAAAAACAGCCCTTTTACACACACTAATCCTAACTAACCTCAGAGAACCAGTCGATTTACTGCGGTTGGCTACAGCCAGAAGGCCTATGCTCACCTTCTACTCGTTTTAATGCTCAACCAGGCGCTATATTTCACTAAAATATGAGGATTCATTAAGATCATGATTTCTCACTTCTTATATTAGAAGCGGAGAATATCACAGATATATTACCTAATTAACGAACCATGGAAAATTAAGTTTTCTCTTAAATCTTCCCCAAGCAACAAAATAATACATTCAATTTTATCAACCCTGCATTCTGCACACTTGCCCAATACAGGTGCCCGCAGGTCATGTTGTACAACAAGCGCCAAAGAAAATCTCACTGCACCTCGCGTCTATGTCACATTATTGTTGTACATGGCCATTTCATTGGTTACTTTAGGCCACAGTGCAAGGATGCACCAGTCCTTCTGTTAAATAGTTGTGGCAATAACCACAATGTAGATTGCGTGCATTCAGTTTGTCATACAGATCTCTTATCGTGATTGGTAGCCAACCCTTAACGGCTAGTGCAGGAGACGCCTTGGAAAGGGTTAAAAGCTAAGGGAAAAACTTGATGAGTGCCCAGGTTGGCGAAATGTATAAGTGCTGTGTGATAAGATTTTCAAATTAAAGCTTGAATGGTATTCATTAAGTACATAGAAATAGTTTATAACAAACTATAAACATGGTAACAATGCTTGTTGCTGCATAGAAGCAAACATGACCAAATAATAAATAAATAAAGCAGCATGTTTTCCCTATAATTCAAATTATAATTGGTTAATATACCTTTACTAACATATTACTCATCATATGAATACAAAAAGTTATAGACAAAAGTATAACCCAATTTTTTTGGCATAGTATGTATGCCTATTCGGTATACTATATACATATACACATTTATCTCTAGTTTCTGATGAATTATATACGTGTACAACCTAAGTAACACACAAATTCCAATAAATATGTAGAAATAACATAGGTGAAAATAATATGTTATCTTTTAAAAGTGAAGTAAATGCACTAAAGGTACAGTTTCAGTAATTTCTCCTTCGGTAGAGCAATAATAACCAGTAAATTATTTTCATAAATTGGGGGGATAGACTCCGTATACCCTGAAATGATGCTCCCTGACTACATCCACAATTTTATATTAAACTTAAACACAAAAAACAGGATCAGCTAATCTATATAATTACCAAGGTATATATACAAACTGAGCAAGAAACCGTAATATGTATGGTATATAATTTTGTATCCTTTGGAAAATAAAAGTGACAGAATTCTTTTCTACTTCGTAATTATTACAACCATAAACTGCACAGACTTTTCCAGGCTGTTTTATCCGACGTTAAGTAAACACACCATTATCTTCTCAAGAATATAATTCAGAGAAATTAACATAAAACACATTCAGCAAACATTAAACACCACGAAGGAATACAATGAACCAGGTCTCGCCCTCAGTGAACACTGCTGTCGTTACAAGCCATAATGAGGAGATGGCCGTCCTTCCCTCTCTATTTTTGCTTCAGAGTTCCAAAAATAGGGTTGATGGTTGGAATGGGAAATTGGAAACACAGGTGACAAATTCCCCACACGAACACTGTGTCACTAGTTGACTTTTGCGGGAAAAGCGAATTTTCTGATTGGCTGTTTCAAGTTTTGAAGTTCGTAACGAACTAAATGGCAGGCAAGAAGAAGGGGGCCATATTGGATTTTTATAGCTGAAAGTTTTCTTCCGATGTTTTTTCACCAGGAACAAAGCAGAGACGGTAATAATACATTTAGCTATTTGTGATTGAATGTATCATTTTTTGTAATGTTGGTATTTTCTATTAACTTCAGTGAAATTTGTAGAATGAGGTAGAAAACTTTGATAGGTTATTGTGTGTTACAACATTTTTATATTATAACGAATTAATTTCCAGATACATTGAGCCGTCCAGACAGAGTGGGATATGCCTACGATTTACATTCCTTCCAGCGTTGTGGTTCGAGTCCCGAATGGGGACATAGAATCTGAAGGATTATTATTAAGTTTGAGCAAGTTATTAAGTTTCCAGCATGATAGTGCTGGTTGAAAGGTTAAGTTTTTAAGAGCTTCTTAGTGTTGCTGAATTTGATATTGTCCTGATTTCCTTTTCAGATATAGTGAATCATCCAGGCAGTGGAATATAGATTAATTTTCTTGTTTGCACTTCATAATTGACGGGTGGATATCACAAGGTGGGTAAGGTAAAAATCAACCTTTAATGCAAATTAAATAGCATGTTAGAGTGCCAGTATTCAAACGCGTAGATGCAGATCATGCGAGTGATACTTGTGTATAATTTAAAAATGTAGGATTATTGGTGGACTGACACACTAACTGTCATGGATAGAATGCCAATTATACTATAATTATTTTAAGGCGTGCCCAAATGAAATTTTCTAATACAGAAGGAAGAAAGATATTTTATATCATTCACATATATTTTAGTAATTCACTTGATTTTGGGCATTTTTATCTAACTGCCACTATGTCGTTTTTTGAACTGGGCATGGTGTACGAAAATAGAAGTTCTGGTAGCTTTTTTGACAGTTACTGTCCTTGTAATCTGTTAGTACAAGTGCTCAAAAGCATATGTTTCCAAGAATAACCTTAAGCGTTTGTTTTGAGTGAAATAAGCAGCTTCAGTATGTGTTCTTAGGCTTTGAGATTCCAAAGTGGTTTCAATCTTCTGTGTCTGTTTTCTACCATTTAAACTTATTAGCAATTTTGATGATACAAAATCCTTCTCTTAGAAGATACATTGTGCAATAGTAATTAAGTTGCAGGATATTATAAGAAATGTATAGGCATTTAAATAATATGTTGTTTTTGTGCAAAAGCCAAAGGTTTTGAAGTAATGGGCATGTAACATTTTTTTAAATGTATTGAAGCGTTTTAGGTTAACGCATATGATAAACATGAAGTTAATCACAATATATGATGAATCATTTGTAGAATACTTATGAAAATAATTTACCGTGAGTAGAGAAAATTTTAGATGGCAGAGCAGTGGTATGGCAAGTCAAAGATTGGTGGTTTGAATCCCAGGCATGGAATTAAATTTTCTGTCTGATTATATATACTCTTCCGCTGTTCTGTATTTGCAAATAATCCATGGATCCTTTCAGTGAAAATTCCATGAATCTTTTCAATGAATTTCGATCTTTTGAATGACCGTTTGATCTTTGATTTATAGTGAACATTTTAACACACTTTAAGGGAGGTAGTTTATGTATAAGCTTAAATAACATATCGAAGGATCATTCAAAAGATGCGATTCATTGAACCTTCTATGAAAAGGCTCAATGGATCCTTTGTGTATACTGAATTTTGTCCAAGTAACAAAGTGGTGGTGGTTTAACAATAAAAGTGTTATTTCCTTCTCATTTAACACTTTATCAACCAAATACAAGCACAGAACTCCAATTTTCTCATTTAATTCTTGTTTCTTCACACTTCGGGTATTTGTAGTGTGTTTCACTTCATTAGCAACTGGTTAATTCACTCATATCAATATTTTCAAATTAAAACTTGTAGGTTTTTTTTAAATGTAAGCAGCAAATGGCCTAGCCTCTCTTCACCCCAAAGCACTCAGTACTTAAGCTGCTGGTTGCATAAAAATGCTGCTAGACATTAGTAACTGACATGTTAAAATTCCTCTGGATGTAGTAGCAATAGTGGACCTACTTTCCATTCCAAACTAGAGTGCCTCTCACTATAAACAAACGTTTTGTATTAACCGCGCGAAAATATTATGCAATCCCTGCCCCTTACAACTGCGTCTTTCTCTCATACATATTTGCTACATATTACAGTTGAACATTGCTTAAGTCTATAAAATGGTACCCTGTGTGAAAATCAGAATTAAAAATGCAACTTGAAGTAACAATTCATTTTATAAGCATGTGGAAAATGAACATTTTACTTATACTAATTGAAATCCTCAGCCAAAGCCCCCCCCAGGGGCTCACCTTATGTGAGTGCGGGTTTTGGCGTACCCGGGGGTTCACGAGCCATTCATCGCCATCTTTATCGCTTCATCCCCGTCCGGTCGAGGTGAGTTCGTTTTCGTGACCGGGGGACACAAGGTAGGCTCTCGTGTGTTCTTTGCATTACATTTATACCGCACCTCGCCATCGTTTCTTTCTTCCCTTGTCAATTTCCGGCCATTTCGCAACACGCCATTCACACATCTCTTTTTCTTCCTCGCCGGCCTACCTTGCGTGCGAAACGCCCACACAGTTTTATTTATTTTTTCTTTTATTTTAATCCTCCGTGGACACAGCCTGACAGATACCCGCGCACTGGGTGCGCCGGTGGGTGAGTGGGTAATGGCGTCATCCCCATCACCCGGGGTCGTCATGTAGGGTTTGTGTTCGTATCTGCTGTTCAACTGCAGACCCGCGGGGGGCCATTGCATGAGCTGCAGACTCCTGACGGCGATTGGGTCCCTCTGTCTATGTTCTGGGAGGTGTGACCCTGGGGTGAGTCTGGTATAGATAGGCTACTCACCCAAGTCGGGGTAACGCCCGGGAAGTCAAAGCCCGAGGTCGGACACGGTTGGAATGGTGGAGGATTTATTTCGCTATGGAGCCCCTTTCTCCATTATTTCCAACAAGCGCCGTAAAGTTATTGTAACGGAAGTAACACCGCCGACATCTGGTTGTTACTTGGTAATTTCAAGAACAAAAGTAGGACAAATCTTTGAGATTGATTGATCTATCCGATCAAAAGGTGACAGCAGTGCATTGAGTGCAGGCCAAACGCGACGGAGTATTGGTACCTACTCGTACCCTTTTTATAACTTTGATGGCGTCGAGCTGCCCACGAGCATTTCAGCAGGATACGAACGTATTGCGGTTCGGCCTTATATTCCTAGACCTCTTCGTTGTTTCAAATGCTAACGTTTTGGGCATACGCAAGTCTCCTGTAAGAGTGCCGTTAACATCTGTGCAACATGTAGCCAGCCCTCACACGAAGGTACCTGTCCAACAACCCCCGTCTGCGTTAATTGCAAAGGGTCTCATTCTGCTTCATTTGCCAACTGTCCGCGGTACTTGGACGAGAAGTCGATCCAGGAGATCCGGTTAAAGGAGAAACTCTCCATCACCGAAGCCCAGAGGCGTAACCATGCGCGCCAACCTTCGTTCCTGCGATCGGGAACATTCAGTTCTGTTGTTGCCTCGCCAGTACCCCGGAAGGATGCAGAGACTCAAACTTGGACCATGACTGCATTGACCGCCACTACCATCCGGCCGTCCATTTCAGCTACAGTTACCAAGCCCTCTAAACCTGGTCCAATGTCTATGAAGTCACAAGGCACTGAGAAGAAATGGAAGCAGAAATTTCGTATGGACGATTTTTGAAAGACCCTCCGCGTGCGTGCGGCAAGACAAGTTCACCTCCTCCTCCTCGGAGGTCGCAGTCCCAGGATGCTCCTGGGACAAGCCGCACTCAGCGGCCCCCTTCATCCGTTGCCACCCAGAACCGATTCTCGGCGCTTGAATCGGTTTCTGGTTCTGAGCGCGTGGGCCCTCCCTTCGAGAAGGCTATGGAGTCTGACCAACTCCATTCCAAAAGCCCGAGCCCAAAGCTTAAGGAAAAGGTAATTTAAGCCGCCCTTCTAAGAAGACAGTTTATCCCTTTTTCTTAATGACTATCCTGACCTGGAATTTACGTGGTGTACGATCGCATAGGGCGGAACTGCAAATTTTATTGGGTTCCCATTCACCGATGATCGTGTGTTTGCAGCAGACCAAGCTTCGCCCTCACGACCCTTTTGATCTTCGAGGGTATACTCCGGTTCGCTACGATCTTGAACCGGAGGAGGGTATTCCTGCTCATTGAGGTGTCATGTTGTTAGTGCGTACCAACGTTCATTTTCAAACTCTCACTATTACGTCCGACTTGCAAGCTGTTGCCGTTAAACTACAGTTATCTGGCCTTTTCTTTTCTGTTTGCTCTGTGTATTCACCTCCATCGTCTCGCCTCGCTGACACAGCCATTCGCGCTCTTCTGTCCGCTCTCCCAACACCATTTCTTCTGTTGGGAGATTTTAATGCCCATCTCCCGCTGTGGGGTTCGCCAAGGGCTTTTGCGAGGGGAACTCCACTTTCTGACATTTTTGATCTGTTCAACTTCTCAATTCTCAATACAAGTGAGCCTACGTTTCTTTCTGATTCTTGCGGTACATTCTCTCACTTGGACCTTGCCGTTTGCTCACTCGAGCTTGCTAGTCATTTGCAGTGGAACATCGTCGCTGACACCTACTCCAACGACCTTTACCCCTGCATCGTTTCTCTTCTGTCTCACCACGTCCAGCCTTCCAGAGTACCTACCTGAATATTCAGAAAAGTCGACTGGAGATGGTATTCCAGCCTCGTGTGTTTTGAGGACCAGCCCTTTGTTAACGTTAGCCAAATTGTGCAACATCTTTCATCTACTATTCTATCTGCCGCCGAACGCGCGATTCCCCGTTCCTCCTTTCACCCTCGGCGAATACCTGTTTCGTGGTGGAATGAGGATTGTCGGGACGCCATTCGTGCCCGTAGAACTGCGCTTAGGGTGTTTCGGCGGCACCGTACACTTGATAATTTGGTTACTTTTAAACAATCGCGCGCCAGGGCTCGTCGCATTATTCAGGATAGCAAGAAGGCGTCTTGGACTCGTTTTGCCGAGTCTTTTAATCGCTTTACGCCTTCATCTGTTGTTTGGAATAAACTTCGTCGCTTCTCAGGTAAAGTGTCGCATTGTACTGTTTCTGGCCTTCAGGTTTCTAATGCCACCATAGTGGATCCGGCTGCCATCGCTAACACTCTGGATGCTGCCTTTGAGGCGGTTTCCAGTTCAGACCATTATTCCGCCGGATTTCGCTCTATAAAAGACCGGCTGGATTCCGCAACCTATAATTTTTGGTCTGCTAATACGGAGCGTTATAACGAACTTTTTACAATGGGGGAGCTGGAGCACGCTCGTCATTGTTCTAGGCACTCCCCTCCTGGGCCGGACGGCATTGATGTCCTGTTGTTAAAAAAACCTTTCAGCGAACAGCAAACTCTTTCTCTTACAGGTCTATAACCGTATTTGGCAAGACGGCTTTTTTCCATCCGTTTAGCGCGAAGCCACTACTGTCCCTATCCTTAAGCCTGGGAAGGATCGCCAACTACCTTCCAGCTACCGCCCTATCTCCCTCACCAGTTGCATTTGCAAGGTGGTGGAGCGCATGATCAACGGACGGTTGACATGGTGGCTTGAGTCTCAGAAACTTCTAGCGAACGCTCAGTGCGGATTTCGTCGCCATCGCTCTAGCTTCGACCATCTGGTGTCTCTGTCGACGCATATTATGAATGGATTTCTGAGAAAGTGTCAAACCGTGGCTGTGTTTTTTGACCTGGAGAAAGCTTATGATACTTGTTGGAGGGGCGGCATTTTACGTACACTTCACACATGGAATATCCGAGGTCGTCTTCCCATATTTCTTCGGAAGTTTATGACGGACCGCGTCTTTCGTGTTAGTGTGGGCTCGATTGTATCTAGTCGTTTTATTCAAGAGAACGGAGTACCGCAGGGCTCTGTACTCAGTGTCACACTTTTTGCAATTGCTATCAACCCCATTGTTGATTGTATTCCACCTGGCGTTTCATCGTCCCTTTTTGTTGACGATTTCGCCATTTATTGCAGCTCACGGCGGCCCTGTCTACTCGAACGCCGTCTCCAGAGCTGTATCGACCGTCTCTACGCCTGGAGTAACGCCAACGGCTTTAATTTCTCCGCCGAAAAATCCGTCTGTATTAATTTCCGGCGCCGGAAGGCTTTCCCTCCGCCCTCTCTCCATATTGGGTCAGGGATACTTCGGTTTGCAGACGAGGCAAAATTTCCGGGTTGCTCTTTGATAGGAAGCTGAGCTGGATTTCGCACATTTCCTTTTTAAAAGCACAGTGTGACCGTTCTCTTAATCTTTTACGCGTTTTAAGTGGCACATCCTGGGGAGCTGATCGGACCGTCCTTCTACATCTTTATCGCTCTTTGGTCCGATCCAAGCTTGATTACGGGTGCATTGTCTATTTGTCGGCACGTCCATCTGTATTACGACGATTGAATGCAATTCACCATCGTGGTATAAAAGTCGCTACTGGGGCCTTTCCAACTAGCCCTGTACCCAGTCTGTACGCTGAAGCTGCAGAGCCTCCGCTGTCCTTCCGGCGTGAGATGCTTTTGTGCAGCTAAGCCTGTAGACTCTCAGGCTTGCCTGACCACCCGTCCTTCGTGATATTTTACTAGGATTTGCTTGATCGTCAATATTTAATTAGCTCCTCTGCATTGCTCCCTCCAGGGTTTCAGTTTCGACTGCTCCTTCGGCATTTGGACATTACGCCAGTGCCGGCCCTTCCCAGGGGGAAACGCGTTTTCCTCCTTGGTTGCGCGCTGAGGCTTTCTGTCCCCTTGGGTTAACGTTAATGCCGAAGACTGAGACCCCTTCTTCAGTCCTTAGATCCGCGTTTTTAGAACTTCGGGCAGAATTCGGAGACGTGCATTTTATATATATAAAGACGGGTCTAAAGACTGATGTTGGAGTAGGGTGTGCCTTTGTTTTAGGTCAACATAGTTTTACCTTTCGTATACCGGGGCAATGTTCGATTTTTACTGCTGAACTTTTTAATATTTACCAGTCACTTTTATACATCCAGCGGCATGAGTTACGGCACTGTGTTCTTTGCTCAGACTCCCTGAGTGTCCTCCAGAGTATTAAAGCGCTGTACCATTACCACCCACTCGTACAGCGCATACATGATCTCCTCCACTCGCTCGGTATTTCTTGGACCAGCGTCTCCTTCGTGTGGATTCCGAGTCATGTGGGCATCTCAGGTAACAAGTATGCCGACGCCGCTGCCAAATCGGCGATTTTATCACCCAGATATTTTGCCTGTGTTTGCCCTCCTCCGATTCTTATGTTCTTTTACGGCACCGCATCCTCTCGCGTTGGCGTGATGAGTGGGCGGCCGTTAGGGGTAACACGTTACGGGAGGTTAAACCTCTCCGGGTTGTCTGGGCCATCTCTTCTCTTGCTTCTTGTCGGGAAGAGGTGATTTTAACACGCCTTCATATCGGACATTGCGTTTTTAGTCATAGACATTTGCTTAGTGCTGATCCCGCACCACTCTGTGTTCACCCTTAACAGTGCGTCACATTTTAACTGAGTGCCAGGTTTTAGCACAATTGCGCGTTAGTGTGGCTCTGCCTGTTGGTGTAGCCAACGTTTTGTCAGACGACGCGTATACTGTAGAAAGTCCTTTACGTTTTATCCGTGACAGCGGTTTTATTCGACGCATCTAATGTGCCAAGCGTCTTTTAGTTTAATGCTTTTATATTGTCTATTTTAATGGGTGCTGTTCTCCCCCGGGGTCATATGACGCTCTGGTCCCTTGGCTTCAACAGATCCTATTGTTTGTTTTTCAAAGCTTTTAGTGTGGTTGGTTTTAGACTTTGCTATGTATTTTATTGTTTCTACTATGCGGGTTTGTGTCCCGTATTTTAATTTCTGGATTTTAAACTTTATACATCGATGGCTTGATTTATAGTGTTTTTTGTCTATGCGGTTTTTTACACAATTTTGTATTTTTGGACTTTAATTTTAAACTTTGTAAGGGCGCTGATGACCATAGCTGTTGAGCGCCCTTAAACCGCATCTCATCATCATCTCAGCCAAAGGTGCAGTACCCTAATCCAAATCCTCCAAGGTTGACTGAGCTGCCATATTGGAATCAGAACTATCCTCAAAGTTAATACCAAGCTTATCCACAACACTGTTGGATATAAAATAAGTTTTTTACATTTTAGTCTCCATTTGTGCCTGTTTATATTCCCTGTGTGCTTTGGTTACACTTTTAGCTGAAACGTCTGTAAACTCAGATGTTAGTGTCGTAATATCTACTATTGCAAGTGTCACATGTTTTTATAATAGTGAGTTGAACACATTAAGTAATATTTCTTTTTTAACACTTTTTAAGGTTTCCCACTTTTGTGTTAAAACAGCTTATTCGCACTACGCACTTCTTCCTCTGTCATGGCAACTCAAACACTAACTGATAAAATCACAAGATTGGACCTGAGCTGAGCATATGAGTGCTAGCGTATTATGAACGACTGTTGTCTTATCATATTTCCTGTATTATGCAGAGAGTTTACTTGGTACTCGGATAGCACGCCGCATTCATTGCTGCATTTCTCATATAGGCAAGAGCATTGCAGTCATCCATATAGTTGATAATTAACAAAAAGTTGCGCTAAGTGTTAGCGCAATAGCAGGTAGAGTTAAGAAAATCATATTTTGTAATCTCTTAACAGTTACTATATATCCATTACCGGTAATGTTGATCCAGAGGTCGACGTGTCATGGCGGGTGCCGCGCAACGTCAGGCAGGCTACCCTGTAGAACAAATCATCGCTAAAATTCCGCGAATGTGTAGCATTTGGCATTTTTAATGCCCCAAAGTTGTTTATACACAGTCGATTATGTATTCTGGCGCGATTTATTGAATTGGTTATGTATTCTGGCGTGATTTTGTCAGCAGTCACCAATCAACATGGAGAGCTAACGCATCGTTGCGGAGAATGAGATCGTAAATAATGACGCTGTCCTAATGGTAAATTGGGACATAGAACAACTTGCAGAAAATCTAGCAAGCTTAGGAAGCAGTTCGGCACTACTTAGGGTCTCTTCAACTTATACTTGCACGAGTTCATGTACAGGAACAACTGTCCCAATCGGAGTACTTCAGTATTTTCTTGTGACACTCTGCGAGAATTATCCTACGTCATAACATCTTCGCAGCTCTCTTCTGGTTCGTCTTCTCCCTCAGAACTTCCTTTTCATATTTCTTTTCTTCCAAAATTTACTATTTCTTTGTTGTCTATCCTCCAGAACTTATCTTTCTTCTACATCTGTCTCACAGAACGTCTACATCTTTTTTCCTTATATACATCGATGCAAAACAGCCTTTATTGAGGCTAACAATTGCATTGTGAAAGAGCATATATGTCCTTGGACATAATTATAGTAGCATTCATTATTAAGTTGTATTACATTTTCTTACTGCGTCGGGGTAATTATTTAGTTCTGTTACATTTATTGCTACGCGGTAATTATTTAGTTGTATTACATTTGATTAGTGTTGCACCGTAATTATTCAGTTGTATTGCATTTATTTAGTAGTGCACGAGCGCCAATGGTCATTACTAAACGCCAAGAATTGGACAATACCATCTTTTTTTACTGCTTTGCTGTTATTATTCAGTTTTATTGCATTTATTTACTATTTCGCAGCTTTTCTATTACGACAGCGTGTAATAGCCCCAACAATAGCAAACTGTTTCCGGTTTTACTGACGCGGTAGCGTTTTTTCTGTTCAATAGTTGGTACTGTACATTGCGCATTTACATCGTTCGCATGACACATCGATTTCTGGAGCAACATTACCTCATTACCTATTACAATTAGTTCTTACGATAACCACAAAAATACGTAGTTCTATACTTTTCCTACTCCAATATTTCATGATACAGTACAGTTATTAAGGAACTATTTACACTGGCGTAAGCGTACTGCTTAGCTTCATGACAAGCAGAAGCAAATGCTTCGAGGGCGGACTTCGCTTCATGCTCTCATCGAGTAAACATGGGAAGAAAGAAGACAGCCGCAGCCTCAAAGCCTCCTCCTCGTGAGGAAGCCATCGTCAACGCCGCAGAAGAAGACCATGTTCCCGCCTCTTCGCCGCCGCCAGCCGAAGCACCCAGCGCAGCCAACCACACACCGCAGAACCGTGTGCACGCACGCCTCTCCGCTGTTGTTCGGGGAGTTCATCGACCACTACCGGAGACTTTACTCCTCACCGCCGCGCAGCTCTTTTGGCCGTCTGCGGCCAGGGCGACGCGAATCGGAACATCAGAGGTCATACGCCAATTGTCAGGCTCGTCTGTTTGGAAGAGGACGATTTCGTGGCGGCCCTTGACGCAGGATTGCCCTTGTTAGGGCAAACCCTGCTGCTCGAGGCCAACCGTAGTGTTCGTCCAACGGCATGCCGCCGCTGCTGGGCACAATGACTCCACATGCGACGCCGCGCCACGCTGCTATTACTGTGGTAGCGGGACACTCACAGCCGGCTTCCGGGCGCACGACCTGACCCAACGACGCCGCTTCTGCGCCTCCTGCGGGAGCAAGGGTCATTTCACTAATCAGGCCGTCTGCCCACTTTATCCACGCCGAGCATCGCCGCACACCACAGAGCCAACGCAGAACTTCACACCAACATCTAACAACGACTCGCTGCAGATTAAACAACACCTAGCAGATGCAAACGAACTACTACAGCAACAGACAGCCAAGACTACCAACATCATAGATACCATTCAGGACCTTGACGCTGAAGTTGTAAACCTTGCCAGCATGCTCACTGCCCTGGAAGAGCATCTCAGCGCGCAGTTCACGGAAGTCGCCAACATCATCGACGAAACACACGACGTCACGAAGAAACACCTCATCAACATCAACAGCCATTTTACCGACCACGCAGATTCCATGGACAGCCTGGATCGCCACTACACGTAAATTACCAAACAACTGACAACAGCACAAAGAGGCACTCTACAAGCTTAAAGAGCAACACAAAGAAGCACTCGACTTCATGGAAGAAAGCCGCAACCAAACGGCTGACGCATTTGACAGACTTGAAGATCTTAACAAACGGATGGAGGGAAACTTGCACCATCACCTCGACAATCCCCCTCCTCACGCAGCATCGCCTCATCAGCGTGCCCGGAGGTAAAAGCCCGGGTGCGCAACCACCGATGCGGGACGACTTTGGACCACCTCACACGCCAACGCTGTCCAGACCTCCCTGGACATACACCGATCCCGGAGGTAACAGGCCCGGGCTCGGAGCCATCATCACCTGTTAAGTCACCACTGTTTATAGGTCCCTGCCAGGGCTTCGGCCATGGAAGGTACCTAATTACCACAGCGGAGAACATTACATTCTTTACCCACAATCCGCCGGTTTGCTTCGGCGGTACCGGCCACCATGTTCAAAAAAATCAAACAAACAAATCACTTAAAAATTTCGTTTACATCAGAGAGAATTCTGGTTTACAATGGATAGTATGTAATATAATCACAAGGTGTTTGTAACCACAAATTTTTCCTTAATGCAAGCAATTTCTCTTTTCAGAAACCTACTTTTTAAGGTAGTTTAAACTGTGTTTCTATTTACTTCCAGGATATGCACAATGGAAAGTTGGAGTTAAGTTGTGCCTATTTGTGTCCAGTGATGGTGCTTCAAGTCAGAGCATAGGAGTGACCATGACATTAATGGTGTTAAATAGTGTGGTCAAACTGTTGCTAATGACATTTATTGCACTGCTAATAGCGATTTAGTGAATGACGAACAATAGCTACACTATGCATATAATGTATGCAGAAGTTTCTTTGTAGGAAATGGAATTAAGTTATTCATGTTAAGCAAACATGTTAAATTGTGTTGCGCAATCTAGAGAATAGAATAAAATGACAAGTGTCAAATGTGTGTTATTCTTCCAATTTTCCTGTCAAATTCCACATCCTACTGTTAGTTGGTTGCAAGTTCATACAAAACATGGAGGCAATTTAATTGCATAAGATTTTACCATGAAGCATGCAGAAGAAATTATTCCAAGGTACTTGATCCTCTGATTCAATCTCAAAAATTTAAATGTCACCATTATGTATTGTGGTATAGAAACATTTAGCAACCACTATTAACCCCAATAATATTATATAAAAGCAATGTATGTGCCGATTATTGGATAATTTAAATAAGTTACACAGTTCTGTTTTTCATACTGCCAGGTGTTCAGGTGATCATAATTGCTCAAATATTGTATTGCTACAGATGACAGTGACACGTTATTTTATGTGAGCTTTAATCGGCTCCTTTAAAAAGAAATTTGAATAATTCAAAGTGAATCACATTACTGAAGCTCATGTAATTAACTTTGAACGTCGTCAGTAGTGATAGAGTAATAAAACATATGATCAGATGAACCAGACAGCTAAGCAGGTATGAAAAATACAGCTGTAGTAGCTAGATTGACGTCTTCATCCGAGAGCACGATTTTTCATATCTTCGTTCCATCCCCAATCACTCCTCACGCTGCGATCACCTTCGTATTTCCGCCGTTTTAACGAGTTGCACTTCTAATACTTTGGTTTTCTGTGCTTCGAAAAGAGGAAGTGGTGGTTTGAAATGACTCCGAGTCGTACTGGCCATCCTAACAGCGTTATCTCAATCACTGTTGTGGTTGGCAGTCGCGTCTCAAAGCAAGCACTCGACAAGACAAAATAAATTAAGCAGCAGTGCAAAAAAGAACGGAGATAGAAGTGCTATTTTCACAGGTATGAAATATGAATACTTTCTAAATAATTTTATCGAAACTAACCTTCCTGTTTATCTTTCCTTGCAGAAACGCGAAGCCATATGGTGTGGTATAATGTAAAATGTAATTTAAAGTATAATTATATATAATGCATGGTTTCTTACTTAACAGGTTCGCTCATTACAATACGAAGAATGAATTGGCATCCTTAGAAAATACTATAATGTATCGTTTAACTTCCCTGCACATGTGAAGAGTATTTTCGAAAGGCGTAGAACTCTTGCCTCATATGCACTAGTTAAGTCAAATGTAAGTTAATTCCGACATTCTGCTCTTAGTGTATCCCCCACAGCGATGAAAATGATGTGTTACAAGTCCAACAGATATCACTGTCATACACTAGCTCAACAGATGTCACTCTATGTCATACACAAGCTCTAATGCAATGCTGGCAACATATGAATAACTAATGCCACAAAAACCGGTAAGATACTCAGCCTCAAGGCGTAGCCATGAGATTGTGGGTCCTCAGCCTCAAAGCGTTGCCGAAGGATGGTTCTTAGAAGGAGAGGAGTGTAGCAGTTGCATTCCTAAGCTTAGGTTTCTGATTCACGAGAGTTTAGGTTAGGTTTAGTTTCTTTTATTTTTTATACAATCTTAGGTTTCTGATTTACTTATATATAACCTTGTTTTAACTTGTTACCAGTGGTTACACCAAAGCACACGAGTAAACGAGCGTGCGTTCATAAGCTTAGGATTCTGATTCACAGGAGTTTAGGTTTAGTTGTTTTTTTTTGTAAGCTTACGTTTCTGAATTCACGGAACGTTAGCCTTAGGTTAGGGTTTCTTTTTTTATGTAAGCTTGCCTTAACTATCTACCACTGTTACAGTAAAGGAACTTCTTTGTTTAATGGAAGTAACATATTAATATAACAAACTTTCACAAAAAGAATACAAGAATTACAATTTTGGTTGATAGTCTTTCTTACATGAATGCGTTGCGTTTTTTTCAGTGGCAACATTAAACGAAGAAGAAATTCTAGTAACAACAATACATTGCATATTTAGTGGATTTCACTTTTTATTTAGGTTGGCAGTTCCCACTTTGCATGTGCTTTCGCAACAACATGGCTGTGTTTGTTGCGTTCCTAACACAATTTCCCTATAAAAGTAAAACCCCTAAAAGGGGCGGGCAGGTGAGCACCAGCTATTGAAGAGATCACATCCACTTCTAAACTCACTCCTAAGGTAATTTATTTGCTTTTCTTAGCATTTTATAAGCATTTTCAACAGGGATACACTAAGAGCAGATTTGCCCTTGTAACATGCGCACACACTTTTTTTTCCAGTGCCTGAAACAAAGCTTCGTAGAGGAAGTCCTTTTCTCTAATCGCTGCCACCTCCACTACTTCACTAGGTTGAACAATCTAAGTTGAAGAACTCGGTCTTCCACCCATTCTAAATGATGCACTGTGAACTGTTACAAAGTTAGCTCAAGACAGAAATGAGACAAGAAGTGAAATTGTAGTGTATTGCAATGACTAGAAACTACCTGGGGCTGAGGAAATGGTTGGATATTATTGTACTGTTTTGGTTAACATGGGCTTTGTCTTTGTTTACTAAAAGACTTTTGGATAAGACACACCATATGCATTGTTTATTCTCGGATGTAGCTGGTGTATCACATTTCACCATTAAGCATATTATTTCAACCAATGAATGCAAAGAAATCACATACAGGTTAGCTGCACATCGAGTAAAACACAGCATTGCGTGTACCCTGTGTTTTCTTTTCATTCAGCTAATGATATTATAATTGTAATTTTGAATTAAATATAAACATTTCTAGCATGTCCAGCAGTATCCATATTGTATGCTTTAGCAAGACCTAAATGTTTTTATTAGGGAGATTTGCGGTTTAAAGGTTGTAAGGAAATCTTTTAGAACCTAGAAGAATTCACAGGTTATTCATAAAAATTTTAAGGTATACATATTATTTACCATTCAAAATCAAAGCAGATGTGAGCATATGCTTGACGTAATACTCGAACCTGATCTGCTGTGTAGCACATTCTCCAGCAGAAGAGCTTATGTAGCACATTCTTCCCTCCCATGGCTTTTCTCCTGGTTGGGAATCTTTGCTTACATCACTATTGCCACTTTATATGGGGAAAATTTTGCCGAGTAAGATTTATAATTATATTTTTCAGAAGTAGCAAATTAGTCAAACAAGGAAAGTATTCCTGGTGGATTAACTAAAAGTAATTGATGTATTATCTTCCTTGGTTAAGTCACAGGAATTCATATACGATTCATTGGTCATAATAACTATCCAGCCATTACAATATTATTTCAATACTTAGAATCTAAGTGCATAATAAAAATTTATGCATGCATTCACATGACTTTCTGTACCAAAGACAAATTCATATAAATTCATTATAGTATTCTCATTAACTAATATGGCCAGCTGAGAGCTTTAAGACTGGACTAGTATACAGGTCTGCGAATCATATCTATCCAGAACAGTCCTCCTTAACCGAGGTTTTCTTTCCAGGTTTTCCTTAGTCCTTATAACTGGAAATCCTGAGGAGTCACTAAACTTAGGCTTAGAACCTTTCCTTCTGAATTTTCCTCTCATAATTATTTAATTTCAAGTTTGACCAGTTTCATATATCATGAGAACAGGCATTAAGCACGACTACCAAAATCTGTTCCATTCACATGAGTTTTTGTATTTACTACCATTTATTTTTTATAGCTTCTACAAACTATTCATACAAAAGCTTAATTTTTTTGGCTACTTTATGTTAATCAAGTAAATCTATGCAGAAATATTTTCACTACACATTTCGTTGTAGATACAAGAGGGATATAGGAAATCAAATTGACAACCATAAGTTTAAAAGCGAGTCCCTATATGCTAGCCTTGAAATTTCATATTCGTGTGATGACATCATGAGAAGCAACTGAATAATGATAGTATTTTAAAGAATGTCAAAAGTATTGAAAAATTCAATCAATAATAGTGGATATTATTAAGAAATGGCTAATGCCAGAAAAAAGAAAGTTCAGATAAATTGTGTGTTTTAAAGAAATCTAAATTTTTTTTTTGTGTAGTACGTTTTTGTTTCACTCTTATGGTTTACCCATTATACAACATTCTTTCGGAATCCACACAACCTCAAAGGCAATTTCAAGAAAATTTAAGATATAGCTACATTTTATTTGTCACATAAATATGTTTCAAAATATTTAATGGCATTTTTGAGAATGTTTAAAAAGAATGTAAAGGGTAGTTTGAGGTGTGAGTTGTTGAAAATCTAAAGGTTAGTTTGAGCTGGGGTGGTTCTTGGAAATCTTAGTATATAATCTCTGGAAGATACTAAATTGAAATGCCAAATTTGGTATCTTTATCAGACTCTTCATTTTGAGTTATGCTGTTAACAAACACACAAACATGGACCTTTTACTAAAATGTTGTTTTCTTTTATTTGGAGAGCCTCAAAACGTGTATTTGGGGAGAAATTTCTTAAGTGGAATGCAGTACTTCTACTTACTGTAAGTACGTATCAGAGAAAGTAAAATTATTTCTATAAAAGTGATTCTTCTATCTATATTAGGTTTTTCGCTTTATATTTTTACCAAGCAATTGTTTAAAATTAAGCAGGAAGGTGTCAATATGCGGAAACAACATTCCAATGTTTATTCATATTGATAAGTTCTTGTACTGAAAAGAAAAGAATGGAATAACAAATGCAAAAACTGCAAACTTTAAGTATGTATGTTAGGCCTAGTCTTGCAACATGAAATATTTGCTGTGAGATTTCACTAGTGCTATTTGCATCCCCCCACAAGTTTTGACATGCAGAATACACCATATGGCATATTAATTATTTTGTCCCAAAAAGGCGATTGTAATGGTTTACTTTCATCATACCTGCACGAGTTCGTATACAAACACTGTGTGCCAAGAAAAGTTTTCAGTTTTATGTTTTCTCATATAATTTGTGTATATTTATTTGTATTGTACACTTGTTTGGCTTTAAATATTCATGCTTGGGCATTTACATATACTGTACATGTTTATTGTGTCTTTAATGTTTATTTTGTGTCCAGTATTTTTACTACCGTATTTTTATACTTTCTCTGTTGCGTTGTTACAGTAAGTAGAAGTGCTCTATTCCACTCAAAAGTTCCATGTTGAGATTTCACCAGAAAATACATGTTTTGAGGCTCCCTGAATATAAAAAGACACACATTTTTAAGAAAATGGTCCTATGCCTGTGAATAGCATATCTCAAAAACCCAATAAATACCAATTGTATTTAGGTTCAGCATCTCCAAAGATGCAACACTAAGATTTTCAGGAATATCCCCCACCCCAAACTACCCTTAAAACAGTTGTCAATATTTTTATTAAAATACCATATGTTTAAGGCATTTACGTGACAAATAAACTGTATATCTTGAATTTTCCGGGAATAGCCTGTGAAGTCCTCAGCTCAGGAGGATTTTATGTAATTTTGTATAATGGGTCAATCATAAGGTACAAAAAAATACATATCTCTTTAAAGCACAGACTTTATTTCAAATAAGTTTTTTTGTGCCATCATGTGCCAGATATCTGTTATTGGTTTGAATTTTTGAGTCCTCTTAATGTTTTTTGAAGTGTTGTTTCTCGTGATGTCGTGTAAAGAATGTGGAATTTCAAGGACAGCATATGCAGATGTATGACTTATTGATTCTGCTCTCCATATCTCCCTTGTACCTATAACTGGGGTGATTCCTTTTAAGTGACTGATAGGATTTATGTCACCACATTTTTTCTTCATCAACAACCACAAAAACAACAAATATCACCTCATATTTTAAAAATGTGTAATTTTGCTTACAGCTTCATACCAATATCATTCTAAGCAGGTTTCTGAAAGATATGCCTGAAGTAATGGGAGAACCAAGAAATTACGAACCAGCTACACGTTTTTTTTCCACTGGGCATGTGGAAACATGATAACGCACTGCTGCTATAAATGAGGTCACGGATTGACGGTGATTTGTTGTAGTTCGGTCATTACAAGTTATTCATTATTTGGTTCTGTACTTAGTCACAAAGTATATTAGGACACAGTATATGTCTTCTATTGCAAAGCCTGTATTTATTTATGATTCACATGTGTTAACTTAGTCAGCTCACCAAGTGAATGTACAACTTGCAGAAAGATTTTCAGGTGCAAAGGTTCCAGGTCATACAACAATCCATGAATTTACAATAAATTTTAGGCCACAGGAAATGTTCAGGCTAAGATACCTAAAAGATGCCGTACAGTTCTTACCAAAGAAACATAAGACAACATCCTTCCTAAAATCACTTAGGCATCTCTCACAACAGGCAGGCATTTCTTATGGTGCTGTGCGAAGAGCTAACAAATTGCTGAGGTTAAGACCATATAAAACAACTGTGGCACATGCTCTTCAACTGGGTAATCTTGTAATTAGGCACACATTTTGTGAGTAGAGTCCCAATAGTGTACATAATGGCAAAATATACCCATGTTCAATATTTTTCATGGGCGAGGCTTGGTTCCAGCTTCATGGATATGTGTTTACACAAAATAATCATAATTGGAGTTCTAACAAACCCAATACTTTTCATGAAGTACCCCTTCATTACGAAAAGATTGGTGTATGGTGGTCCATGAGCGGAGAAAGAGTTATAAGTCCAATTTTTTTTTTAGTCAACAGTTGATGCCTGTACATAACATGAATACAATTCTGCCCCCTTTTTCAGAGAACTAACAGACAAGGAGTGTGATTTTGCCGTTTTTCAACAAGAGTCTGTAACAGCTCATATAGCCAATTTTTCGAATAGAACAATTGAAAGTGTGTTTGAGGATATAATTATTTGTATGAATGAATGGATTTATTGTACAATTTGTTCTACATGTTTACAATACATATAATGTATATTCGTTTATAGCCCTACAACTATTGTACAATTTGTCTGGTGCTTGTTTTGTTATTGGGCCACTCAGATTGCTTGGCTCCCTGGCATTTTCGCTCACTGAGCAGCCCTTGCTTCTCTTACTTTTCTATACCATTTTATTCTCTTTACCTTCTTTATTATTCTCTCAGTCCTTGGTATTGTTTCTTAGAGCCTTTCATTGAGTCAGACATCTTTAAGATTTTTACCCCAATTCCCCATTTTTCACACTTTCTTGAATGTCATTTATTGCTTTTGTAACCCTATCAACTATATGGTGCCTACCATAAAATCGTTTGCGTATAATGAACCTGAACCTGGAATCTCCTTATCTCTTATTACTGGATAATGCTAATTTCTTATTTTTACTCTTAATATATCGTCTATGAACAGATTACTAATATGAACTCAGTTTACATCCCTTACTTACTCCTATGAATTATTTGTAGAGATTTACGGTCCCCTCGGTCCTCGACCTAACCCCCTGCAATTGCTCTCTCTGGGGTAACTTAAAACATAAAGTGTACAAGACAAACCCACACACCCTGGAAGAATTAAAATAAAATATCCGCCAGGAAATTGCCAGCATTTGTCAACGTAATCTATGGCAAGTAATGGATAGTTTCCTAAAGAGGTGTCAAAAATGTATGGACGATGACTGTGGCCAGTTTCAACACACCTCCTTTCATAAAGTTCATGAGTAAAGCCTTTAAAAGTAGTTTTATAAATGTTGTATGATTTCATTCATGCCTTTCTATGATAGCGGCAGAATGCAACAAGCTCTGAGGATGCAGACAGGAAAATTACTGCACAGCGGGTTTGTAGTTTTTTGGCCCTCCCTGTACATGTTATATGAGATATGGTTTGTTTAGGCCTAAAGCATTAGTTTAGCACCAAGCAGTATGTCTTCCTGGTGCTAGCTTATACAAACATTGGAATTTTGGCAAATAGTCTTACAACCCCAAGGCTGGTTCTTTTTCTGTAATGAGGTACCCAGGTCAGCAAGCAAAGAAATATATCCACTTCAGGTTTGTTACTTTAGATAAAGTTGTTTCTAGATTATTTTCCTTGAATAAGCTGTATAAACCTAGTACTGTGTTTCTGTTGGTTGAATTAAACTTTTTGATTGAATAACTACCATTTAGAAAATTATTAAGAGTAACATTGTAAATTAACCATTCATTTTGAAATACATTTTAAACCATTTAATATTATAATAGTATTATTAATATTATTATTTAACCGATCACATAGCCCCATGTAAACCTAGCACATAGCTAAAGTTATGAAAGCATCTGAAGACAACGGGGCTAAATAAATTGGAACCCATTAGTTGCCAAACATAAAAACATATTTTAATGGATTGCAAAGCCGTAGAACAGAAGAGATACCAGGTTCCTGGAACCACTGCACAACTAAAAAGAGAAGCTAATCCAGTGAGACGATTGCTACAATCTCACAAGACGGAGCAAGAAAAGGACAAACATGAAGCTCTCAAAAAGTCCTTTTAGGTTGTTGCACTTAAGGGAAACCTGCATCCAAATTTGGTACCGTCATAGGAATGTTCTTTACCAAATGTCAGGGACCTGATATGTTACTCATTTTCCAAAGAAGCATTGAAGCTAATTTGGTTGTAAAATAGCACATATAGCAAACACCTGTAGAGTTTCAGTATTGCCTGGTTGTTGGTGCTGGGTTCGCAGCAAATGGCTTATGTTACCTGCACTGCAATTGCTGGGTAGCTTTGTCAAGTTCCATCAGAATTTGTGCATGCGTGTACAGTTTTGGACTTGCAGGACATAACAGAAACCATATTAGTAAGTTGAGTCTTGAAATCTATCTCAGTTATCTACAAAGAAGACGTTGTTTGTAAAGGCCAACACTCTGGGTGATACCTTCTGATTAATAAGGTAAAAAATAGTAACTTAGCGAAGGAGAATGTGTATACTATACTCCATCCAGCCCAAGAAGGAATCTTGGTATAAACGAATGTACATGCTGTTGCCACATTACACCTTTCAAGTGAACGATAATAGCTTTCTACTGTACTGCATGTATTATTACTCTGTTTGTACTTCATATAATAAAGATGGTGAGTAATAGTATTTTAAGAATCTCCTCATTTAAACATAACCTAAATAGTTAGCTTCTGTTTATTGTCATGGCCATTCAATCATCAGTATTCCCACATTTTTTATTGAGGGGAGCATGAGTTGTGCTAATCAGTATTGTTAATGCTGGGATCATGGCATAATGCATAGCAGGTCAGAGCAGTGTAATTAAACATAAGTGGTCAAGCTCTTAAAAGTGGTGTAAAAACCATAGTTTTTAATGTGTTCAACTTCTTCTTCAAGCTTTATGATATGCTTGTTGTTAAAGATATCATTAAATTAACATTGGATGTAACTGGTGTGTCTGTAAATGCTTTACGACCAAATTTGTAGATATCTTTGAAACTTGCAGTTTATAACAAAATTTGCTGCGGCAATAATCATTTCTAAGATATTCTTGATTATTGGTTTGAATATTCTGAAGTAGCAAATACCCATTGTTTTTTGTGGCATTATTCTAAGGGTGGAATTTCAATGCCAGATTTAGTGACCCTACATTTGACAATTGCTTCAACCTCCTGAATCCTCTTGTATGTACAATGAAATGTAAGCTAAGGCATTTCTGCAATGTCGATTGGCATTGTTGAACTTCAAGTGAATATGAGAGCAGTTTTCCCATAAGCAAATTGTGGCTACAATGCAAAACAGTGAATTTGCGCAATGGTTTTAAGTATTGTGGCGACTTTGCGAAGCACTTAAATGAATTGCCAACATCAACTGCATATTTGCTGGATACATGCCCCAATCAATGTAATATGTAACATCACTAAATGTCAAGCAAGCGTGGAATACAAATACATGTATCTGGTGAAATGTGCATTTTAAATAAACGAACTTGAAAAGTAATGCACGCCACATGCAATGAATACATGCTAAAATGAGTAATGTGCATTTTCTTTAAGGAGAAATAAAAGTGAAATGTGCTTATACAAGGGTATAACGAACAGAAATGTGAAAACACATAATTGAAAGGCAGTAATACCATGAAACAAAAAGCATAGAATCAACCTACTTTTAGATAGTTAACTTTATTTGTATATTTTTTTATACACAATTGTTTTTTATAATATTCCACTTATAAACTAACTTAACCTATGTACAAAATTTTCTTCCAGCTATGCTGCTCCTTTTGCCTGGCACCCTGGCCTTCTGGCTCAGACCTTGCTACCCTTAATCCCTATTGCCCATCCTCTTCCTCCTCCATTTGCCCTTCTACCTTTCTTATCTCTGTTACTTTTCTAATTTATTTCTCTTTTACTTTCTTTAAGAACTCCCCCATATTCAAATTTTTCTTTTCTTCTTTTCTTGTTAACATTTTAATTGCTACTCTTTTTCTGTCCATTTTTTTTTTATTTTTCCTCCCATATTTCTTGTCTCCATTCTGCTAATTCTTTGCATTCTGCCATATAATGCTATGTGTTTTCACTACCTCCGCATAGTTCACAAATTCCGCTTTTTCTGCCTCTTAGCCCTCTCAGATACATTGATCCTGTTCTAATCCATGCAAACACTTCTTTTTCCACTCTATTACAATAATCCATTTACCGTTCTCTTCCCCATTTCCTTTTTACCAATGTATAGAACCCTAGTGATTTTTTATTCTGTAAGCTTCCCCAAATCTCTTGACTTTCTATGTCCTCCACTCTGTTTCTTACTGTTATCCAGAAGCCGTTGCTATTTTTTTCTCCTGTTCTCCAAATACCTCTTATTCCTATATTCCCCATAAATTTTTCTACCTCTGTCCACCAGCTATTTTTATTTTTCGTACTCTTTTGTTGTTCCAAGCTTATCTTTAAACTTTCCCCTTCAACTTTTCTCAGGCACCTAAACGAAAATTTCAATATCCTTTCCAGTATCACTCCTTTTCTTTTTGTTTTTCCTAATTCCAGTAATGCTACCTCCCCATGGGCTGATCTTGGTAGCCCCAATAGCTGTTTACAGAACGTTCTATAGCTCTGGTCTATTTTTCTGCTTAATTCAGATCCCCCTCAAATTACTACTGCATATACAATTCTTGCTTCTACCAATGCTTCATACCTTCTTTCTATCCATTTAGTTGGCATTTCTAATTTGTATTTACACATCCTTGCTCCTGTCATTGCCACCTTTCGTTTAGCCATAACCTTCCTGCTATGCGCCACCCATTCACCATTACTGCTCATCCTCACCCCCAAATAATCCCACTCCTTGACAACTTGTAACTTTAAACCTCCCATCTGCCATTTTTCTTCTTTTTTACTTTCTCTACTACGTATAGTAAGTAGGGGAAGTATTGCATTCCACCCAAAAATTCGATACCGAGATTTCACCGGAAATACATGTTTTGAGACCTCCTGAATCCAAAAAAAGCATTTTTGGAAACATGTCCGTGTGTGTGTCTGTGTGTGTGTGTGTGTGTGTCTGTGTGTCTGTGTGTCTGTGAACAGCATAACTCAAAAACTAACAGTCGGATAAACACCAAACTTGGTATTTACGTTCAGTATCTTCCAGAGATGCGACACGAAGGTTTTCAAGAAAATCCCCCCACCCCAGACTACCCTTTACATGGAACATTTTTCGAAAATTTTAATTTTCTCAAAAATGGCTCTAACGATTTTGATGAAAATATCATATGTTTAAGATAATGTCATGAGAAATGAAATGTATATCTCGAAATTTCTGGGAATGTCTCCAAAAGTATTCTTCATTATGAACGACTTTTGCATAACTGGTAAACCATAAGAGATAGACAAAATTTTACTACATAAAAAATGTAGATCGCGTTAAAATACACAAGTTATATTATATACATTTTTTTGTTGAGTGAACCGTTTTCGAGATATTGCTTGTTATTACCTTAAATTTTCCAATACTTATACTTTTTCTCAAATTCATTATTCATTTTTTTATGTCCTGGACATGCAAAGAGAATGGAATGCGCCACATAGCAACCAGCGTTAAAATATTTGACTATCGCTTAAAAGCTACCATATTTTCCTTGCATCTACAAGAAAATTACCAATAAGATTGACATCTCGATATCTCGATTAACATGAAGCATATGGAGAATAGGCGTTTGTAAAATTAGGTTGTACAAGAGTAGGGAAAGTTATGTGAGTGTAACACATCAGATTTTTTAGTTTATTTCCCCTTTTAAATACCGTAACTTTTAATTTATTTATATTTTAATTCCCCATTCTTCGCAGAATTCATGTATTCGTTGATTGCTTTCTGTAGCCCAATTACCATTATAGCCCCGACCATAAGATCATCCCCATACAGTACACCTGGTATCCCTCTATTTGCTATTATGAGACAGTGCAGATTTTTTCTTTCACTCTTTCTAGCATGTCATCTATGAATATATTAAATAATATAGGCCTCAATTTGCACCCTTGTCTTAATCCTATTTTTGCTCGGTCATTTCTGTAATTACATTTTTTTTACATGTTATACAAAATTTTATATCTTTATAAATCGTCCTGATTTCTTTTATAAAATTTTTGCTTACCCCTTTCATGTTTAATTTGTAAGCTAATGCTTCTCTATTGTATCAAATACGTTTTCAAAATCTGCAAAATGCATGTGTATTCTTCCTCTTTTCCTGCTCAGATACTTATCTATTATAGTCTAGAACCAACCTAACATAAAGGATGTTTAAAGCAAAACATACATGAAGTATACAATACATATGCACAGTGCTTTTGTTGGAAAAAAAAATAATTGGGGTGACTAGCCTTTATAGGAGCTTCCATAAAGAATGATATTGTACATCGGTATGCAAGACTTCTTGCTTACATGTGGTTTCATTTGCTGATGTTCCTGCTCACAGGCAACACATGACAGGACAGTGCATTGAACTCATTTAGTGGTGGTCCCATGCTGATAATGAACACTGGCTCGTTCAGTGAGGAGGCTGTTTCTTCTATCTGTTATGATTATGTTCATGATTCTGAAAGTTTGTTCGCACTCAGATGTTAATATGGGTATCGTTTCAACAGTTTGCAGGAGAATAGTTAGTTCCTTGGGTAGTCTACTTTTTCAATATATTCTTTAAAGGCAGTAGTGTACTTCCTTCTCTCAGGAAATTGAAATAAATCACAAAGTGAGGGAATGCTTTCTTCGCCATACTCAGGTCAGGTGACCAATTCTTTTTGAACACAACTTCTTCCAGAAGACAAGCATCATTTTACTATTGATTTGATGTTTGTACACTTTCCTGTGCACATCTGCTTATGTTGGGTATCAATCGATTGTTGATGTTAGCTACTAGACTACAATAAAGTTGGTGTTAGCCTATTTCTACAACTTTTGGATAATTCTCCAAATCGACTGTCTGAAAATTCTTCTGGCTGATGGCATCTGATGCAAATTTGGTATATTCTCTGGGTAAACTGCTTATAGACTGCAGAGCTCTGATTATTTGCTTGCTAGCACAATGTGCATCTGGCAGAGTCATAATATTTCTCCTTTGAAGCTGGAGAGTGTCTTCACTTAACTCATTCAAAGCATCACACATAATGCCCAAATTCATCACAAACTGAAATGATGTTAAATATTTATATAATATTTCATATTTGGCTCTTTCTCTTGAGTCTCTTGTTATGTCATCTCGAGCTTGATTGAAATATGTGGCTAAAGTAGACTAATATCCCACACGGTTTTGGGCTAGAAGATAACCATCTAGTGGTAGATATCTTCCCAATCTTCTTCAATCTTGTGGTCTAACAGAAATTAGCATTTGAAAAGCAATGACTGATTCTTCAGCGACAGATTGGACAATGAATATAGTTTATCAAAAAGGGATGAAAAATAATAAGTGCCATGCACTTCATTTTTGCAATCATTAGGAGGCCAACTCCAAGCAGTGATACTACCAAATTAGGGAATACTTTCTTCAATTCTGCTGCAACTCCTGCCTTCCTTCCAAGCATAACTGACACTCCATCACAAATACAGGAAATAAACATTTCTTTAGGAAAACTTCGTCCATGCCATGATCTTTTAATTTGTTTTATAGTGAATATTTCATACCTGCAGCAGTGGTTTTTTTAGCTCCACTAAATCCAAAAAAGTCATCCTCCTCCGAAAAGCTACATTTCAAACAAATCACAATCACTAATTTCTTTCCTAAAGTAGTGGATTCATCAATAAGAAGACCTGTTACTTTCTCTACTACGTATAGTAAGTAGGGGAAGTATTGTATTCCACCCAAAATTTCGATACTGAGATTTCACCGGAAATACATGTTTTGAGACCCCCTGAATCCAAAAAAAGCATTTTTGGAAATATGTCCGTGTGTGTGTCTGTCTGTCTGTGTGTCTGTGAACAGCATAACTCAGAAACGAACAGTCGGATAAACACCAAACTTGGTATTTAGGTTCAGTATCTTCCAAGGATGCGACACGAAGGTTTTCAAGAAAATCCCCTCACCCCAGAGTACCCTTTACATGGAAGATTTTTCAAAAATTTTAATTTTCTCAAAAATGGCTCTAACGATTTTGATGAAAATATCACATGTTTAAGATATTTTTATGACAAATAAAATGTATGTCTTGAATTTCCTGGGAATGTCTCCAAAAGTATTCTTTATTGTGAACGACCTTTGCATAACTGGTAAACCATAAGAGATAGACAAAATGTTACTACACAAAAAATGTAGATCGCGTTAAAATACACAATTTATGTCATATACATTTTTTTAGTTGAGTGAACCATTTTCGAGATATTGCTTGTTATTTCCTTATATTTTCCAATACTTATACTTTTTCTCAAATTCGTTATTCAATTTTTTATGTCCTGGATATGCAAACAGAATAGAATGCGCCACATAGGAACCAGCGCTTAAAAGATTTGACTATCGCTTATAACCTACCATGTTCCCCTTGCATCTACAAGAAAATTAGCAATAAGATTGACATCTCGATATCTCGAGTAACATGAAGCATATGGAGAATAAACGCTTGTAAAAATAGTTTGTACAAGAGTAGAGAAAGTCATGTGAGTGTAACACATCAGATTTTTTTTCTATTGTGTATTACTGCTGCAGCAATTTTACTTCTCATCCCTTTTGAGATATGATTGATAATTTTGCACAGCACTGATCGGAAATGTAATACTACGCCCATATTTGTCCCATTAGGTTCTTGCAATTCTATAGCTACAGGAAAATCTGTGTATAGCCTATTCTGCTTAGCAATCTTATAAGTGGTACAAAAAATCCTTTCAGTTATTTCTTCATTCTTTGCGTTAATATTAGGAGAGTACTTTTAAGTGCCTTCTTACTTTCTTGTTTTATTGCTTCAGTGGCTTTATAAGACTGAGAAATTTTCTGTTTGTGAATTTTTTCCTTAGTTTTTTAGCTTTAGGCTCTTCACTAGTAATAGTTTTACTGCAAACATTACATTGAATCCCCTCACTTGCAAATTTAATAGTAGCACCCTTTGTTGTACCCATACCAACCTCACTAACTACAGAGCAAATACAGCATCGAAGAAATATGGCTTTTATTTCAAGCCATGGATTTTTGTCTGTACAATACCTGAAAACATGAAGCAATAAAATACTTCGGAGTTAAAATAATATTGAAGAGTTTTTGTATTAAAACTCAACATTAAGGGAAATTTGCTTTAAGAACTGTAAATGAAATAATAAAGACAACAGAATGAATTTATAATTCAGTTGTTAATACTCTCCTGTGGATATAAACTTTTCGTGAGGAAGCAAGGATATTGTAAATAAATAAAATTATATATTCAGTAATAAAAAAAAAAAAGTAAGAATTTACATCTAAAATGTATATAAATAAATGCTGTACTGTTCTTTAGACCAATAATCAGGAATAACTGCAAGTTTGTCGCTTGCCGGAGTTATATCATCCTCACTATTAACTTCAAAGCTTGAACATACAGTTTCAGAGCCAAGTGGAATGGTTGTTTTAAAATCATCACAATTCCTCTTATTTATAACGTTTTCTCACTCCTTTAAAGGACATTTCTTCTTCAGCCGCATCATTAGGCTAATGATTGCAGAGGTTAATGCTGATAAATCGTAATTTGCAATCAGTGTGTAAGTAACACTTCATCTGGACAGTAATATTGTTTCTGCATTCATTAGCGTACACAATGTATAGCCAACTGTGACCTCGCATCACATCACCTCATCACATTGCAATAGAAACAATATGAGTGTACTACTGTTATGTTGGCTGTATGACTGTTACACTGTTAGCAACATGCTTACTACCAATAGAATTCTCCTCTTCCAGATTCTTTAATTACAGGATAGAGTCATATACCAACTATATATGTCTGTGTGTGTGTTTGTATTATATACTATGTTATAGTATGAGAGCTTATAAACACCCCAAGGATTGGGGGGATGCTATCTCCCCATGTCCCCACCCTTCAACAAAAGCACTGCATATGCAAGAAATGTTTAGGAATGCATTAAGGTAATGTATCTGAATATTTAATAAAAAGTAAACATTAATTCCCCCCCCCTCCCCCCCCCCCCCACCGTGTTTATCATATTTAAAATTTGTAGTTGGATGCTACACATGCGTTTTAATACAAGAAATTTTAAAGCCACAAAAGTCTATTTAATAGGTCATGTACCATGTAGGTAAAGGGCCATTCCTCGCAAACTGAACCTGATATTTTCATTTAGTAATGAAATTCACCCTGACTTATTAAAACTCTTGAGTTATACTACCCTTAAAGAAAAATTGTCATATGTATATTTTTGTAGTTCTGTAGGTTATCTGTTGATAAGCTTTTTAGAGTGACAAGTTTATTTTCTGTGCTGAAGTTGGAGATCCTGCTATTGATATTGTTATTGATTGTTGACTTTGGAGGAAGACATTCTGAAACCTTCTGAATTCAATCACATAGTGCTGTCCAAATAACATCCCATTTATGCATGTGATTTCATATCATGCCACAAGTGTGATGCGATCTGAAATTGTACATATAGCTAAATGGAAGCATTTAGACCAGTGGTCGGCGGTTAAGTTGTTTGGGACATAAGAGACAGTTCCGAGGAAAGGGCATGACGTAGTGAGCTGTAGAGGCAAATCACTATAAACATGAACCAGTACAGTGGTGGATTGTGTAGTAGCAAAAGGTGATCAGTGACAATGTTTATTTATGTTCATATATTGATGGCAGAGATCTGAATGAATGACCGTTGACTTCCACATTTTTCAAAGCTGTCTGCAGTATGTCCCCAATTACTGATATGAGTAACTGTGTAAAAATATTGGAGGAACTAAGTTAAGAATTTCATACCAGATTTTGAGATACTGTAAATCCCAAGTCTGACATTTACGTCTTTTCAACACCTTTTCAGTGGATATTGATAGAGTGCAAACTTTCAAAATGAAATAGATTTTTTTCCTTTTATGGAAATTTCCCCCAAACAAAGTTCTCTCTTTGCACAAATTGGCTGCCAGGATCCTGAGAATATTTGGATCTGTTTATGTATGTAAATAGTTCTTTACTATTAAACAACATTTCAAAAGACAGCAGAGACTTGATGAAAAAGATAAATTAATGGATAAAGATTATAATAATATTAAAGATAGAGTTGATATACAAAAAATGCCAAGGAAGACTGTAGTGGTCTTATTTAGGATGGCAACTGGCCATGATTGCCTCGCAGAACATCTCTACAAGATAGGATGCCTACCTACACCCAAGTGCACTCTCTGTGAGAAAGATGTCATCCTGAACAAACAACATCTCCCCAAATGCAAAGGCCTTAAAAGTGATAACCTACAGACTTTATATTGGGAAGCCAGAGGGAAAATGATGCAGATCAATTAATCTCCAGTGCCATTGGTGAACAACAACAGTTCTTTACTTGTCTGAAGGTCTGCAAACCAACAAGATAGAAACCAACTTTCTGAACTGAACTTACATAAAAGTTTTTCTCTTGTGTGTTAGCTAGACTATGACTCCAAATATTACAAACTATGAAGGAGAAAAGAGGGGAAAAAACTTGATAAAATTTTGAGATTGTGCAGGGCAGTGAAACAAGTTAATGGTGTGCTTCACATGAATGTACAATGTATAAATCAAATGTATAAAACCATTTTGTGTGTAAGAATTTGAGAGAAAGAGAGAGAGTGAAAGAAATTGCAATTTCCAAATGTGTCAAAAACTAGTACTGCTGCTTAAACTGTTTGAAGAAGTTCTGCAGTTACCCATTTTGTGCTTCAGTTAGTACATTAAATTAAAATTCTTTTTTATTGCTTTACTTGTATGTTTTTCATAGAAATACATTGTTATTCCCTCTGTTATATGCTGAAAATTGCAAATCATTTGTAGTGCCATTATGGTATATCAGAAGAATAATGCGAACTTGATTAAAGCAAAGTGTCGCCACTGTTCAGTTGAAGCTTTAATGGCCTTCCTCTCCATATTATGCTCACTACATAGATATTGCCCGTTCTCCGTGGTGTTGTCATTACCATGCTAGCCTCTAGATCTTGAGGTTGCGGGTTCAAATCCAGCGGAGGGTAATGTATTCTTTTGGGTGTAAAAATCCTTAGCATAGCTTCCTTTGGAATGGAATTAAAGCCAGTGGTACCATGTCATGGATTTACCGCATGCGATAGAACCTCAAGCTTGATGAATAGGCTTCTGAGCAAAATTACAGTTCTTTCACGCTCAATATAGAATGGGACGCTAAGGACCACAGCAATTAAAGGGCGTCCATAAATAAAACTCAGTTTAATTTTTCACCAGGCAGGGAGCAAGTTTGCCTGCAAGTAGGACATCACAGCAGGAATGTGCCAGCCACAGATTTATACTATGCAATGTGTCAGTCATAGAGTATATTCTGTCTCATATGACCCTAAAAACACGTTCCGTGGTCTTTCAGTTTGCTTGACACATGCTATAATCACATGACCTGAATATAAATGGGTGTATATGGGCCTTTTATGCACATTGCATTGTGAGCAACACAGTTGTGTCAGTAAGTCAGTTTGGGAAATCCAGAGTTGTAGTTTTTATTGTTGACTGTGATATGTGCTTTCACGTGTTGCGACAATGATCTGATTTATGTTGTTCAGACTTTAACCAAGTATAAATATGGAACATTTTATAGAGGAAATTCATATTGGTAGTTCAATTTGGGATGTTGTGTCAGAAAATTACAAGATCATGACAAGAAAAGGCAATTCCCCATATGGGTTTCTGGAAGCACTGTCCATGAACCTTGTATTGTTTATTGGATGTACACAGTGTCATTTTCAGCCTTTTGGTTTTTTCTCATTAAGTATTTGAAACAATAGTGGTACACACAGGGATCCATACTGGCTGTTAAATCAAATGTGGAAAGGGGCTGGTGGAACTGATATTCCCAACAGTATACACAAATACACATGTGACACATTGTTTGCATAAATAGACCACTAAAAATGTTGCCACTTCGTATCATTTCTTGTCAAATGACAAGAAATCCAAATCATAAATGAGGCCTAAGTAGGAATTCATGAATTAATTGTAGTATATTAAACACATGATTGCACCATGTAACACCATTACACAAAATAAACAATTACATTGAGTGCATCCTAAGTTGTTGATTGACGTTTACCAGCCACATGGTAATGGGCTGCAGAAAACGAAAGAAGAGAGAAACACGTCATTACAATCACCAAGCAACCAGTAATCCACCATTAAAAGCAAGCTGTTGTTATAGCAACTGGTATGCTATACCTTGGTTGCCAAGCCCTATCACATTATACCAGGTGCTTTGTGCATGACTCCAGCAACTGATACCTCTGCTATCTGCATGCTGATGTTTGGTGTAAACAGATACTTACTGCTGTTATTCTTGCTTTGCTTATTATTGAGTGGTAGTGGAATGTCATTTGTTTATTGCTCTCTGTAATATATAATAGTGAAAGTGTGACCAGATGTAACAGCTTGTGCAGTTTGTCAGTCATTCATGATGTAACATATGGGTCAAGTTAAGTTAAATTATTTTCCTAAAAATGATTTTTCTTTAGAATTTGGCTCATGTGAAGCTTATTTGTTGCATTCTTACTTCACATGGTGCAACCCAGGATGTACAGTGAGTTGTCATTTAGCACTAGTCATTTCCTGTGGTATTATGTGGGTTGTTGATGCCAACTCATAGAGTAGAAGTTATCTCTCCATATATGGCCATGTCTTGTGTGGAGGCATCTATCTACAATATAAAAAGCCTTCCATAAATCTATGGGCATGGCAGTCTTGATAGGAACAACCCAGATGTGGCCGGAGGCGCTCCCCAGATCAATGCCCACCTTTGGGTATGGCATCCAGTGTAACATCTACTCTGAGGTACTAAGTAACCAGAAACTGATCTTTCTCAAATATTTAATTTTGAAATGGCTTGCTTGCTTACTTTCATTGTCTCTACTCGTTTATTATATTAAATTCATGTTATTGTTTTTGTTAACTGTGTCTTGCTATTGAGAGTTACTCACCAACCCTTCCTCCCGCTATGCTCCCAAATTGTAATGTCTTTACCCATTTTAAGGTAGGACGTTACAATATCTAACTTAAAAATATTTACAATAGTTTCAATTAGCCTATCAGAACAAAATTTGTAGGTTTCATATGTGATGTGTAACATTTATATTTAGCAAATTATTTCACCACACATGGCTGCAATAATCACTCATGTTAGAGAAGAAGACAAAAAGAAACTGTTCGTGAAGGTCATAAAAAATGTTTTTGGGCATGGAATACCAATTAAGGGACAAGCAAGAGATTATATGCTCCAAATATGTCCCTTAATATGAACTCTTCAAGGTGGCAGTCATAGTAGGCTGATGTGTTGACTCCCAGAGGTTCATAACAGTTAAAAGAAGTTCCCGCGCATTTAAAATGTTCAGACATCCAACATATAGCACCACATCTCCCTAGATTTCTTTACAAATATAAAATGAAACTGTAATCCCCAGGTAGAACTTGCATCCTAGGAAATACAATACCTCATTTTTGTACTTTTCTCATTCTCTCTGACGTAAGACGTGGATATTCTGGGCATTACTGGGTACAGCATCGATAAATAAACCAATAACAATAATGTTTGGATCACAACTTAAACACACAAATATCCTACCCATTTCTGCCATCTTTGCTGCATGGCTTAAGTGGTAAAATTGCCATCATTACTCCAACTGTCTATCGCCAATTTAAAAAATGCCCAATATAGTTTCATTAATGGCTATATTTATTTTTTGTTTACAAAATTCTCTGTGAAGGTGACTGTATAAGGTTGCTCTTTGAGGTGGTAAGATTTGCTTGATGAATGTTTCATTTATATTATTTAAAACAAACTGTAAGGTCCAAGGACCATTGCACATTGGCATACAAAAAGTGATTAATTATAGCTACAACAAACTATTCCTAAGAAAGCTGACTTTTCTACCTACTTCATGTTAATTAAGCTAAACCTTTGCCAAAATAATTGCATTGCCCATTTTGTTTTAGGTAGGTACAAGGGTGATGCATTAAGCAGAATCAAGTCATATGTTTCTATATGCTGGCCTTGAAGTTTCATATTTCCATGACGTAAGAAACAACCGAATAGCGGCAGCACTTTAAAAAAATGACAAAGACTAAAACATTCAAACCAATTATTAATATTGGGGCTCAACCTTCCAACATGTGATGCGAGATGTTTTCTAAGTCCAACATGAGTTGCATGTTGTTTGTAAGCACATTTAGGTCTAATATGTACTTAAAATTAATTTTTAGTTGATTTGATGCTGGGGAACACCTTAATATAAAGTTAATAATTTGTTATTTATTTACTTACTGCACTTGTAGCCATATTGAAGAATGCAGTGTAGCAAAACTATCCTTCTTGCTTCACATAAACAATTCAGCCAAATATTTTTTCCTCCTTAAACTTTGTATAGTTTTAGTGAACCTTGGAGGTCATGAACACTTCACGGCAGTAACTAAACCAGTCGGATATGTTGGCAAGCTCACACATTGATCTAGTCAACACTCCATTATTGTCATGTCATATGACTGGTTGTATGCAAGGCAGTGTTTGAGGAATAGGATTTGACCAAGTAATAATTTTGCCCTCTTGAACTATGTTATTTTGTAGAGACAAGCTTGATCAGGACTTTACAAGTTTGAGTGGCTGCTTATCTTGTTTTCTTAAATCCTTTAACTGGGTCACTCAAATTGGATGATGAATTAATGAAATATGTGAAATGTTGCTCAAATGAGGCCGGGGTCCATAGAGCTTAAAGTTACCCCAGATTAATCTTTTTAGGATATGGGAAAAATCCAGAAACCTTTCAGGAACCTTTGGAATGTGAAGCATACATGCTATGTCCACACCACGAAGGTAGGCTACTGCTAATTCCTTCCACAGTTGTGCTGATGTATGGGAATTTTTTGCAGAAGTTGTTGTGATTGTTACAAATGTATATGTTAGCTGCAATAAGAAAAACGCAATCGGACTAGTTATCATGTCATTTCAGTTTGGTTTCACATGCTCATAGCGAATTTTGGACTAAGAATATTTCTGCATGGCATGTTTGAAAGCTTTTTCTTTTAGGTATAATGGATATCTATGATGTGCCTGATGCCACAGGTTATTTGAAATAAATCATGTTTCATAGAAATCCATATTTTTTTTGTAGTAAGGTTTTGTGTTTCACAGTTTAATAATTTTATTACACAAAAGTCATTCAGAACAGATGACTTCACGGTTTATTCCCTGAAAATTCAAGATTTACTTTTAATTAGTCATGCAAATATTTTAAAAATATGATATTTTACTCAAAATCGTCAGTGCCATTTTTAAGAAAATAAAAGATGATGAACATTTTTCCTCCTTGAAAGATGCAGATGCTGAACTTAGATACCAAGTTGATATTTACTTATTTTCTGTTTTTCAGTTATGCTGTTCACATACCTTAAATGCTTTATTTTTTATTTGTTTATTTGTTTTCTTTTTTTTTTTCCTATTTGGAAAGTCTCAAACATATATTTGTTGTGAAATCTCAGTGTCAAATTTTTGTAGGGATGAATACTATAGGTCAATAGCAGAGAAAGTAAAAAGTATTCTATATCTGAAGGTTCCTACCAATAAAAGGTGTTATATCAGAAAGGGCTAATGCCACAAAAAATGTATTAACATAAACTGTCCTTTAATGACATCTACATTTCTTGTGCACTGAGCTTCTCTGTATCTCTTATGGTCCATTAATTGTACAAAAATAATTGAGAACGAAGATGACTTCACTGACTATATCCAAAAAATTCAATATATCGTTTTGTCATGCAAATATGGCATTTTATTCAAAATTGTTACAACCATTTTTGGAAAAATGAAGAATCATAAATTTTTCCATATAAAATATAGTTTGGGGTGGGGTGATTTGTTGAAAGCCTCCATGCCACATCCCTGTAAGAACTTAAGGTTGGTATTCATTCAATTTTTTCCTTTTGATTTGCTTATGATGCACACAAATACATACATATGCAAAATGTAATTTTTAATTCAGGGGTCCCTGTAACTTGTTTTAGTGTGTCAAATTTTTGGGAGAAATGTAATATTTCATCTACTTAACATAGTTAAGTAGTAGAGAAAGTAATGAACTTTTTAAGAGTAATTTGTAGAAGTTGCATAAAAATAAGTGACAGTGCATCAAGAAAGTCATGCGAATGTACCAGAAAAGATTTCTGAAATTTTGACTTTTCTGTCCTTGTATCCATGTTGTGGCTACAATGGAATGTTTAATAAAGCTATTTTAACAAGTATCTATCTGGATTAGCAAGCAGTTGATCATAATATCATATTTATTGTTGCATCAGATGGTTAATGGGCATATGGTGTTAGAAAAAATATAAGACATGAGCCAATGACTGCAGAGAGAGGAGTGAGGTGGGACAGTAATTGGCACAACTACATACAGTTGAGTGTATCATATTAGAGGACATGTGAGATGAGCTAATAACTGCAGAGAGAATAGTGGGGAGGGAGCAGTAACAGTCACACCTTTACTATATGCAGTAGTTCTGCCTCATGGTTGTACAGATATTTTACACTTTGCTTGCCATTGTTCTGCTACTCATGATGTTTTTGTTTCTCCACAGACTTAGCACTATCAGATGCAGCAACAGTTGTAAAATGGTTACCAAAATAGAAATCAAAGAAGGGGATCTATTCTCGGATGTCATAACCTCACAGAATGAGACAGAGTTCTTTACCAAGAATGTTACAGTGAAGACAAACAATGATGCTGTGACTTTGGATGATGATAGTGATGTGGCAATCAAAACAGATTTTAAATCAGAGACTCCCTTTCCAGACTTTTGTTCACAGAAAGAGGGAGAATTTTTTACCAAAGATATTGCATACAGCAACAACAATTATGTGATAGGCATGAAGACAGAAAATGAGGAGCAGACTCTGTTTTCAGACATTGTTTTGCAGAACAAGAGAGAATTTCTTCTAGAGGATCTTGTAATGAATGTTAAGAAATACAACAATGATCATCAAATGGATAACAAAATAGAAATTAAAGAAGAACCTTGGTGGTTGGAAACAGAAAGTTCATCGGTTTGTGGTAACATTAAGGTAAGTTTGTTGAAATTTAGTGCAGTTACACTTTTTGTTTATTATGCACTGGATAAAGTATTTGAATTATGTAATACAAGATAATGATAACAAATAGTTTTATGAATGTGTACAGTGTATGCCAAATGGTGCACTTCAAAGGTTGAAAGTAATGGTGGTAATAGTTTTTGAAAAGTTATGAGATATCTAAGGGTTGTGTTTTTGAAATCTTACCAAAAATACTGTGATATTTTAGCATCTGATGATCTGCTAAACTTTCCTGCTACTTGAAAAATACAAATGAGTTGTAAATAAAATGAAAGAGAAATTAAGTCATCGGAGGAATATAGATAACCTCATAAAGTTTAATGTCTCTCCTATTACCCTTTATGACTGCAAGGCCTAAAAATTAAAATAAACAATATTAATAAAAATATTAGGCTTATTTGCAGTTGAGGATCAAAGAAAAAAATCTGATATCTAGCATGAAGCTAGATATGAGTAGTATTTAGATACCCTAATTGCTTATTTTTAAAATGTTTGGAAATGTCATATAGTGTGTGTCTTGCAGGAAGGACATGATTCAGTGGTGAAGAATTCATCAAAATCTGTTGACATATGCTCATTTATAATGCTTGGTGTACCTGAATACTTTGAATATTGTCACTTTTACAATCCAGTTATCCTAACTCTCAATGGAATGAAATGTTCTATAGAGTATATTCAGAAACACCTGGATTCTGAACAAAAGTATGCTTCTGAAAACCCATTTCAATTTTTTATTTTATTCTTATTAATAATATAAAGAGAGAAAACTCTGTACACACACACACACACACACACACACACACACACACACACATGTTCGGTTTTTGATTGAACTTTATTCCATATAAAAGGTAAAAGTAGCTAGCAGCTGATTTCCCCTTATTACATAATTATGCTATATTTTTAACTCTCTTTTTCCCAATACCCACTGTTTGTAGTAATTTATGGGAGCAAACTCATTGTCATCACTGTTATCTCCGACGTCCCTGATCATTACCATGCATTGCTCCCTGATCTTCAAGTTATTTTAATTTTTGTTTTGTTTTTATCTGCTTTCTTTTTATGGGCCTCTATGGTTTTGGGATACTATACTAGTCTCTAGTTCCTGTGGTTGCGGGTTCAATCCTGGCGGAGGTCAATGTATTTTTTTGCGCATAAATATCCTTAGTATGACTTCCTTCAGAAGGGAAGCAAAGCCAGTGGTACCATTTCATAGATTTATGACATGTAAAAGAACCCCAAAGCCTGATAATGAGGCCTTTGAGCAAAATTTTCAGTATTTCACGCCCATTATAAAATGGAATTCTAAGAACCAAGGCAGTAAAGTGTGTCCATAAATAAATTTTAAGTTATTGTCTCTTAGTCAGAATGTCATTATGGAGTGTAGTAAAGTAGACAAAATTCCTCCTTTTATATGAAAATGCTGTGATGTGCACATTCGTGCCAATAATTGTAACGACTGTTCTGATTGGTGCTTTACATGGTGTTATATGAGAGTTCAATTGCTTGTATTTCTGCTTTTATACATTTGGTGACATTTTGTGAATTCCATGTATCTCTATGTCTTTCTTAAGTTGGTCCTCTCTCTCATAAAAACTTACTTGTGCTGCTACTGGCGTCTTGGGGAATTCTACACTATCACAAATGCTTGCAAATAAGTCAAGGGAGGCAGTGTTTTATTTCAAGTACTATACAAGGGAGAAGGTGACTTACAATGATCCTTGTAAACTATGAAAGAACATATTGCTTTGAGTGTTCTTCCTTAATAAATTGTTTCCATAATCCTTTTTGCTTTTGAGATGATTACTATTTTATTTTACACAGCACAACATTGCAATGCAGCAAATTCAACAGATACACTTTACATTCAGCAGCTTAACTTTTAATTCTTCAGCTTCTGCTGCTGTGCCAACAAACAAATAAACAGGAAACTATACATGACTGTAAATAACCTAAATACAGAATGAGGACCTGAGAAAGTGCTTTACAGTATTACACAAATTAATAATAGGAACACTTATTTATAGAAGTAAATAAAAGCTTGAGAAACCAAGTTACAAGGTTATGCTTAGTTTCTTGGGTTTTATAAAACTCTGTGAATAATTAAAGCAAGACAAGAACAGGAAATCAAAGAGAATTCCTTTTTAATATTTATAAAAATTGTTCAAAATGTGCCCCTCTCGCCAACACACATGCTTGACAACATTTTCTCCAGTTCTACTGCACTGCATGAAGTAGGTTTCAGTTGTTTTTTGTTTCTTCCGCTGCTTGAAGCATTGTTTCCACATAAGGCACTTCTGTAATGTATATGCAAGTTTTATATAGGCCCAAAGAAAAAGCTCGATTGGGTTTATATCTTGTGATACTGGTTGCCATATTATTGATCCATTTTGAGCGATCCAGCATTCTGCATAGCTATTGTGTAGATGGCCACACACAGCTGTACTTATGTGTAGAGGTGCGCCATCTTTAATAGCCACACATCATTTCTTACTGCCAGCAGAAAATCCCTCAAGCAGATTGGTAATGCTTCATGTAGAAGCTGGAGATAGATGGCTCCTCTTAAATCTTGAAGTATCCACGGACCATTTGCTGTGTTTCCTATCATTCGTTCCCAAACATTTACAGAGAGTCTGTGATGAAAGTTGTCTCGTCTAATTGTTTGTGGATTTCCTAAGCTTTTTTTTTTTGTAGTGATGGGAATAGATAGGTAAAGCTAATAAGAAAAATTGTAAGGAGAAGTGAGGTTAGGTATTGGGGTTCCGCTGAACACCCCCGTTAGTGCGGAAGGTAACTGCTAGCTTATTGCGCTGGCAGCGGGTGAAGGAGATGTCCGGGAGACAGTCATGACCATGCCAGGGCCCTGACTGCTCCAGGGGAGTGGATCGGAATTAGGTATGGATTTTTCTGTGTCTTTATTGCATCAGTTTGGAGAAATTATTGAGTGCCCCTTGAGATGTGCACTCAGCTTTGGCATTGGTAGCTGGTTCTGCCAATCTGAAAGAGGCGAGTGTGCTGATGTATGCATTATGCTAATTGCTTAACACGTTTCTATGGCTATGGTAAATGTTGCTTCATCCACTGCAGGAATTTTAAGGTGTGGGTGTTGAAGAAACCATGTAAAATGCTTTGAGTTCAGTGGCTTTTTCTGCTTGCTCAATTAGCGTCATCACTGAGTTGATAATTTCATGTCTGTCTGTCTGTCTGCCTGTCTGAAAATGCATTACTTATGCTGATCTTTCCTCTTCTCTGGATTAGCTGTTCTACAAGTCTGATTTTGTTTTACCTATATAAATACTTTCATAGTTCTTGCAATCTATTCTGTAAATACCAGCTTTTTTATGAGAGTATTTTAGGTTTTTGGTTAGCTTTTAATAGAAATTTTGTATTGATTTTATTTTCAGGGGATGAGTGTAATGTTGCTTTAATTGAAGTTCTTCTGGATGTTCTATGTGTTGTATTTGATTTTACAAATGTGTTTTGTTCACTAAAATATGGCAACTTTGTGTAATGGAGGTTACAACAATAGATTTTTATTTATTTGTCTATATAAGTGTTGTTTTTTTATATTCCAAAAGCTAACCTATTTTTTTCCCTTGTAATTTTTAGATCTAAGTGTTGGGAAGCTGGTCGTCAGATTTTATTCCGTTATTGAATTTTGTGTTTCTATCTTGCAGATTCAATAATTTTAGAACATCTCGTGAATTTTTCCTTTAAACTATTTTGATGCATCATTAACATGTCTAACCCAGGTTTTAAACTTTCATGGGAATATGTTAACTACTTTTGTCTCTAGAGCACTCATAAATAAACAGGCAATGGAGGGTGAGAGTTGATTTCCTATGCCTACAAGCATATTTTGCTAAAAGTATTTTCCTGCAGAACTGAAAAAAGAATGTTTGCTCAGTGCACAATTTTGTTAAGGTAATGAGCTATTCAATTCCCATTTCATTCTTGTGGATGGAGGTTAACCAATTTTTAATGCTGCTAAAATTCTTTGTGCACATTTGGGAATATTGAAAATATGTCAGATGATACCAATGTGTCATCTATAAGCTGTGAGTTCTTTATTCTTTTTACTAATTCAAGGGGGAATTCTTAATGTTCAAAGATTCCAATTTTGGCATTTCTTGAAATTTCTTGGTTAACCATTTTTCCAGTTGGCCGTTCAATATTACTTATTTCTTTCCAGGTTTATGGAGTTTTGTTAAACCACACATTTTATGAGTTGTAGGATTACCTACCTTTAATCTCTTGTTATCTTTATTGCAAAGAGTGTTTGACAACTGCTAAGCTTTCATTTGTATTGCATATGAGTTTGTTTATAGGATTGTTCTGAGGATTGTAGACGCTCTTGCATCCTTTGGTGTGCTCTTCTTTATCCAAAATTACTAATTTATTTTTATCAGCCTTTTGGGATACTACTGGTTTGAAATTTAGGTTTTTTATAATTTCTCCAAAAGGTTTACTATTATGATGCGCATCTTTTAACTATGCCAGCATCTAGTTCCTAAGGTCACAGGTTCAAATACAACAGAGGGGCAATGGATGTTTTTGGGCATAAAAATCCTTGGCATGGCTTTCTTCAGAAGGAAAGTAAAGCTGGTGGTCCCATTTCATAGAATTACTGCATATAAAAAAGCTCAAGCGTAGTAAAGAGCGTTTGAGCAAGATTTCCTGTCTTTCACACCCAATATACAATGGGATGCTAAGAACCATGATAGTTAATGAGCATCCATACATAAAACACAATTACTTTGTTTTCTTCAATAGGCTCACATTTCTATTTCTGTGGTAAATACCTCATTCAGTGAACTTTGTATGTGTGTTGCATGTGTCTTTGAATTACAAAGAACTTGGTGCTTAGTTTGAAATCATCTATAAAAAACCTACTATAAATGCAATTTGGATTGAAGAATGAAGCCCCATTCACAATACAACCATAGGCATAATTGGCACAGTTTTCTAGATTTGTAAAACTCATGTGAAAGTCTTGCGAGCATATCTCATTTTTCAAACTGGATAACGTAACCACTAATACCAAAATGGAAAGTCATCCATTCTTTATAAATAAATAGGATATAGAAAGGTGTTGTATCAGGCAAACAACAGATCAGCATCTCACATGGGACAGTCAAATGTAGGAGTACCATGTTTGCACAGTAGAGGGCATAAGATCTTACATTGTTCAAAAGCTGGCACTACTTGGAGAAAGAAGTGCAGAATTCTGCCTCTTTGTAATCAGCTTTATGTGACTATGTGCATACTTCCATTAAATAACATGCATGCAAAGTATTGTATTTATGCTTCATCTATGCTTGCTTTTCCTTTCAATGGGGCTTAACTCTGTAGGAATTCTAACATATGTGAATTTGTCACTGGTATAGAAAGTCATGTGAATGCATCACTTGATATTTCTTTATTAATACTGGCCTAACTGAATCATAGATTTTTATTTACCTTTGCTAAACATTCATTTTGCCAGTTCTTAGTTATTTAAACCAAACTATTCAGAATTAAAAACCTTTTCCGTTACGTTTTCCGTTTAAACCCATTATAAGATGTAATGTCAAATCCTTGTTTCTACATAACACCTGATATCATATTCCAATTTAAAAATAAATCAAACCTGGCACTTTAAAGATAACTATGTGCTGCAGGACATTTAACTAATGTTATATAGGTGATTGTGTAAAACTATAAGCTTGCATTATTCTGTTACAGGATGGGGACTTCACTCCAGTAGAATCACCAAGGTAAGATTTCACTCTTGGATTATGTTTCAAACAGAAGCCTTCTGATCCATGGGTTACATTTTCCTTTACCTGTGCTTCTTTATAGTAATACTATAAAGAGAAATAACTTGTATGTATATATGTGGGCATGTATGTTTATGTAGGGTAATCTCGAAAGCTATGTACCAATTTTTGTAATACTTTCACCATTGAAAAGTCTGATTCTTTCTGCTAGAATGAGTTATAGAACACCTTGTAATTTCACTACATAAATTACTAAAAGACAAGAGGATTTACAAAGCTTACATTTAAAATGCCCTGGAGTAAAAGTAGTTATCCCCACAGAGAATGTGTATAGAAACAAAATAAATTAGTTGCTGTTATTCCACAGAGATTGCCTGTAAAAATAAAAGCCAGTTACATTTTCTTCCAAGTAATATACATTGTTGGTTATGACGTAATATGCATACAGAAGACAAGGCTTAAAAGGTGACAGTTCAATTCTGTTTATAATAGTAAAAATTGTATGTTATATTTATTTCATTAGTTTCTATTTATTGCATACTTGAGAGGCATGTGAAATGAAAGAATGTCAAACCCTCTGAATAAGCTTTATTCTAGTTCTATATATGTAGGCACTGAAGTTTCTGGATGCCAAAACCTAATAATCCTATGTAAGTTAGTTTTGCTGCATTATGTTGCAATTAGTTTCATTTCCAGTGTATACTGAAAAGAGAAATTGTAGTTCTTTTTTTTTTTTTAAATATTTTTATGGATGCTCTTTAACTGCTGTGGTCCTTGGCGTCCCACTCTATATCGAGCTTGAAAGACTGATAATTTTACTCAGAGGCCTCTATCAGGCTTGAGGTTCTTTTATGTGCTGTAAATCTATGACATGAGACCACCTTCCCTTCTGAAGAAAGCCATACTAAGGATTTTTATGCCCAAAAGAATCCATCGCCCTCCACTAGTTTACAACCCGCAACCTTCGGAACGATAGGCTAGCATGGTACCCCTAGACTATGGAGGAAGACAAAGAAATTGAATACAGTTTATTTATTACAGCTTACATGCCATATGAATTGAACAAGCAGTTTGTTTTCATTACTGTCCTTAAAAAATGTGTAAATTAAAAGTCCCGTTAATGTAACTTGGGTCTTAGATTTATAATATTCAAGAATATTTCAAAGTTTTGAGATAATATTTGCAAATTGCTACCTGGATTTCTATAAACACAAATTATGACCATGTTATAATATGATTTTTAATACTAGCTTCAAAATGCTATTCCACTTTAAGTGCTCAAGTCGAATAACCTTCATAAAGTGAATGTTAGATTTTACGTAAATATGCATACTCTCATTTTTCATGTTTTCTCTGCAAAATATAGTTGATAATCAGAAAGTAATTGTAATGATTTTACAAGGATCATTTGATTATACAAAATGTAGTAAATAAACACAAATAAGGAAAAAAGAAGCACAATTATAGAAAGATAAAACAAGGAATATACCTTTATGAAAGATGAGAAGTGCAAAGATATTACATATACAGAGTGAGCCAAAAGACTCCGAACCGCCTGCATGGAGTTTTTCCTGCCCGCGACCTCGGCACTCGAATGTCTGCCACTATCATAGGGAGGTGTGGATGAAACCATACAACATTTTTAAAACTACTTTTAAAGGCTTTACATACCAACTGTACGAAAGGAGATGCTGAAACTGGCCACCGTCATTGTCCATACATTTTTGGCACCTCTTTAGGAAACTATCCTTCGATAGCTGTAGTTCACGTTGCAAAATTTCTTGACGCATATTTTGTTTTAATTCCTCCAGGGTGTGTGGGTTTGTCTTATACATTTTGTTTTAAGTTACCCCGGAGGGGTATTTTATTAACAATATTACCGGCTGCACTCTGTTTTTCCACTGGGTGTGTGGAAATATGATAAAAACATGATAACGCACTGCTGCTATAATCAAAGTCATGCTGTTAGTTTTGCTCTGCGGTGTCAAGAGCAATATTCACTTGACAGTCATGTGAAGTAGTTCAGTTATTACGAGTTATTTATTATTTTGTCCTGTACTTAGTCACAAAGTATATTATGGCTTGGTATATGTTTTCTACCGCACAGCGTGTATTTATGATTTGTATGTGTTAACTCGGACAGCTCGCCAAGTGAAAGTACGATTTGCAGAAAGATTTCCAGGTGTAAAAGTTCCAGGCCATACAACAATCCATGAACTGTACAGTAAATTTCAAGCCACGGGAAGTGTTCAGGCTAAGAAATGTAAAAGACGGTGTTTGGTTCTTACCGAAAAACATTAGATGAAATCGATCATCGTTTGGAAAATTCCCCCCAAAAATTCCATGATGTTTCCTAAAGAGGTTACAAAAATGTATAGACAACGACGGTGGCCAGTTTCAGCATTTCCTTTCATAAAGTTGCTAAGTAAAGCCTTTAAAAGTAGATTTAAAAATGTAGTATAGTTTCATCTGCACCTTTCCATGATAGCCGCAGACGGCAACGAGCGCTGAGGACCGGACAGGAAAAATACTGCGCCAGCGGTTTGGAGACTTTTGGCTTACTCTTTAGATGCATTTGCATTTGCTTATTTGTACACTACGGAAGAGTAGCAAACTTTTCTATCAGATAGGACTTGATTTGTTATATGATTTGCACATAATTTTGGTGTTATTTTCTATACTTTTGTGATTTACAGTATCACTCTATTCCCGAAAGTGTTATGACTGTGAACATTCATGCTTTTTTAAGGTTTTGAATTGGTTGACTTAACACTCATGTGTTTCACTTACACATAATTAATGCAGGAACATCTTTTGTAGCACCTTGTCTACATCATTAGCTGCTGTTGACTGTTTTGATGATGTAGACAAGGTGTTACAAGAACATGTTCCCACATTAAGTATAAGCAAAACCCATGAGTGTTAATTTGGCCAATTGTAAACCTTAAATGTTTAATATTGGTTTCACTGTTTTAAGTTCTTCCTGCATTGCATTCATGTTTCTGTTGTGATTATTGATTTTTACAGTAAATTTAATACTTCATATATATACAGAGCGGTATTTTATGGTGAGGCTGCAGATTCTGTATATGCATGTTCCCTACACTGGGGGTTTTTCATTCAGTAACTGCTGCATTACTTGCTCACAAGTGAATAGTAACGTGCACTATGAGTACTAAACTTCTTAGAACTGGATAACGTACTTAGCCAGTCTGTGGCTTTATCTTCAAAACGGCTGCACTGTGTATATATATGTATATATATATATATATATATATATATATATATATTCTGGTGTGTGTCTGTGTGTATTATACACACAAAAGGTAGAAGATGTTAATATCTTCTGCATGTATTGGGTTTTTCCATCCTTAACATTATATGAATTGCTCATTTCTTGAAGTTAGATATCTAGAAATTATTTATTGATGTTTTCGTGCTGTAGTCTATAGAACAACACAGCAACTTGAGTGAGAGTGGATAAAGGCAGAGCGTAGTTGTATAATACATTTTCTATCCATTATTTCTACTGTTTCTTGGAAAAAAGATAATATATATATGAGAGGTTTTTATTTATGATACTTTCAACATGTTGGTTACTTTTCAAATTATGGTCTATGATTAACCTTTAAGTGGGATTAATTGTTCTTCCACATATGTTCCCAGTCACACTGCCCCCTTCTCAAGGCTGATGTGCCAACCAGCACTGTCCTAGCGGGAGGCCTGAGCAAAATTACCGGCCTTTCATGTCCAATATAAAATCAGTCAATCAGTTTATTTATCCAAGACCATAGTTAGATAAGAAAAGAACGTAATCTTACATAACATAATATTCAATTACAGAATAATGATTAAAATCACTAATCGAATAAAATGGCCTTTCCACTAGCCAATTAAAAAGGATTCTTTTAAAAACACTTATACTCAATGATCTAAATTTAATATCTAACATATTATAGACTTCTACACCCTTAAAATAATATGTCTCCATCATGGCGAGTCTACAATTAAGTATATTTAATTTGTTTGTTTTAGTATCAGTATTATGAGTGTCTGGCCTTAAGTTATACAGATGCAAATGGGAATGTACATATACCAAAACATAAAATATAAATAAATTAAAAACAATAAGAATCTTCAATTGAAAAAATAATGGTTAACAATGTTCTTCTGGCTTCTTACTTAACATAATCCTAATAACTCTTTTCTGACATAACAGTATCTCTTTAACTTGGGGACTATTCCCCCATAAACATATCCCATATATAATATGACTTTGAAACAGTGTAAAATACACATTTCTTAATCCTTTAAGTGATATACAAGATTATAATTTTCTAATTAAATAAGTGGCTCTTGACAAGTTACCACATACATTATGTACATGCGCTTTCCATGAGAGCTTCGAGTCAAGTACAAATCCTAACCGATCTACAGTTTTAATCTCGTCACCTGTAGTCTTTAATCTCAACTTCATTATTTGGGTTTTCTCTTGATTCAACATAAAACCATTCATATGAAACCAGTCCTTAGCAGCTGTAAAATTAGCCTGAGTTAAATTATTCAATTCATCAACATTTTCTTTTCCAGTCCTCAAAGTAGTGTCATCTGCATATAAAATTGGCACATCTGGTAGAGTATAAACAAGATCATTAACCATAATTATAAACAATAGTGGACCTAATATCAAGCCCTGAGGTACCCCATGGGTTAACTTGATAGTATGCAAATTTCTATTGTTTACAGAACATATTGACTTCTTCCTGACAAATGAGATTGTATTATATTGATATTTGAAAAGAAGCTAGAAACAGTGATGTGTATTGAATTTATTTAAAGGTGAGTCGGAATTGTTACATTAACATCACTTAAGTGTACTCATTTAACATGTTTCGGGAAAGGGTTTTTTCCATCCTCAGAAGCTAATCCGACTGGCCCGTGTTGTTGGTGTTTCCGTTTTGTGGACTGGATACTGTGGTGGCATCTTGTGGTGGTGAAATGTACTTCCAGAGAGGATTTGGTGGCGGCAAATCAAAATTCATTAGATGTGTGTTGTGTTTTAGAATGGTGATCTTCTCCCATGCATCTAATTCAGCTGCAAATTTGGCTGGTTTGACTAATGTAATATTGGGTTTGATGTTGTGATTAGTGATCCAAAAATGGTGTGAAACTGGAGATTTGTCCATTTGTTTGTATTTGATACATCTCATGTGCTCCTTTAGCCTAGTTTCTAGGTTTCTTTTTGTCTTACTTATATATACTTTATTGCAATCTGAACAATTGATTTTGTAGATTCCAACTTTTTTGTCTTGTGGAATGGGGTCTTTTAACTTGCTACAAAATAATTTCTCTATGCTAAATTTGTTCTGTGGGGCTAGGCTGATGTTCTGCTTCATGAAAATCTTCTTAAATTTGTGATATGTTCCTGGGTGGTATGTGAATTTCTTGAACTTTAGCTGTTTATCTTGTTGGCTGAGATTTGTTGTTTTTCTGTCATTTGAATTTTGCAATTTTTTTTTGTCAATTGTTGTTTTGTTGTACCCATTATGTATTGCTGTGTCTACTATGTGCTGGTATTCTTGTTTATTTAAGGGGATATATACCAGTCTATGTGTTAGGCTGTTTAGTATTGCATGTTTGTCTGTGGTTGGATTGAAGTAAACAAGAATACCAGTGATCTATTTAAATCCAAATTTAAATCAGTGGCAAGTATTATATTTACCTTTCGTTTACCTAAATTATTTAATAACTTCTCAAATAGAATTTAAAAAATCCTCTATATTGCCAATTGGTGTCTGTATAAAGATACAACAATAGCATTAATATCCCTCAGAAGTATGGCACATACTTCAAAGCATCTCTCTATAGAAAAACAACTTAGTCAATCACTTCAAACTTAATTCCATTTTTTACCAAAATACAACTTCCACCATTCTTAAGTTTTCTACAGAACTTACTCCCAAGCACAAACTCAGATGGAGTATATATCTGTAATTCATTATCCTTAAGGCAGCGCTCACATATATACAGTATATCTGGATCATATTTCTGTATAGGTACTTCCATTTCTTGTTTTATTTCTTAAGCACTGAACATTACATGAATTATTTTTATTTGCTTAGCATATTTATTGTCATTCTTATATCATTCTTTACCAGACCTTGATTATAAAGAGATAACCTGTCATTTGATTCCATAACGGGACTATCACAAGGTGCTGTGTTTTCTTTGTGACGTTTATTACTCTTTTTAAAAATTACCTTGTTACTAATGTGCCTATTGATTTTCACAATCATTGCATTTGATTCCACTTACTAATCTCACTTTACATTGTTTACATTTTGCAATTACCAATGTGACAGCTGCAACAGTCGCCATGAGCTCTTATCCTACCCACCAGGTAGTATTTTTCTGGAACGTGAAGAACCACAGCAGTTAAAGAGTGTCCATAAATAAAGCAATAAAAACTGTCATAGCAAGCTAGATGTTATATGTATACCACCAGCATCTTCGCTCAGGTAGCTTCATGGCCACACTGTTCCCTCCTCAAGGCTGGCCGTGTTGAATAACACTGTCTATAGTGGGCTAGATGGTCTAGCTATACCAGCAGAATCTTCGCTCAGGTAGCTTCACAGTCACACTGCTCCCTCCTCAAGACTGGTCATGTTGAATATCACTGTCTGTAGTGGACTATACAGTCTAGCTATACCAGCAGCATCTTCGCTCAGGTAGCTTCATGGCCACACTGCTCTCTCCTCAAGACTGGTCATGTTGAACAACACTGTCTATAGTGGGCTAGATGGTCTAGCTATACCAGCAGTATCTTTGCTCAGGTAGCTTCACAGTCACACTGCTCCCTCCTCAAGGCTGGTCATGCTGAATATCACTGTCTGTAGTGGACTATGCAGTCTAGCTATACCAGCAGTATCTTTGCTCAGGTAGCTTCATGGCCACACAGCTCCCTCCTCAAGGCTGGCCGTGTTTTATAACACTATCTATAGTGGGCTAGATGGTCTAGCCATACCAGCAGCATCTTCCCTCAGGTAGCTTCATGTTCACATTGCTCACTCCTCAAGGCTTGTCATGAAGAACAACACTATCTATAGTGGGCTAGATGGGCTAACTATACTACCAGCATCTTCGTTCAGGTACCTTCACGGTCACACTACTCCCTCCTCAAGGCTAGTCATGCCTCATAGAGAGCTGAATGCTTGCTAGATCAAATCCGGTGGAGGGCGATGGATTTTTTTCAGGCTTAAAAATCCTTAGCATGGCTTGCTTCAGAAGGGAAGTAAAGCAGGTGGCCCTGTGTTGTAGATTTATAGCAGATAAAAGAATCTCAAGCCTGTTAAAGGGACCTCAAACAACATTTCCGGTCTTTAACCCCTAATTAAGAATGGGACTAAGAACCACACCAGTAAAAGAGAGTCCATAAATCAAACTGAATTAAATTATCTGAATTAAATTTTTAACACATCTCATGTTTACACAAGTTGGGAAGATAGAATCAGATGACAAAATTCTATGCCATTGTTGGGACTTGAACCTTCTTTCTAGTCCTAGAAAGTTTGTGCTGTGACCTGCTAAGTTTATTTTCTATTGTCAACTTTATGTTGGCCTATTTCTGTTACACTGTGTTTTTTTTTTTTAATGTTTGGTATAATGCTTAGGTTGCTGTCACTGATTTTATTTAGTGGTAAAATTGCTCTCTTTTTATACATTTATTTTTGTTTTTCTTGTAACAACAGCCACAGTGTCAGCTGCATAACTGACAGCTATTCCTCTCATATCTTTTATTTGTTTAGATAAGGTGGTGTTATATAGTAGGAATAAGTATGGTCCTAATTTTGAGTTTTGTGGCTCTCTTGTTGTGTTACTCTTTTAAAAGATTGTCTGATATTGATCAGATTTCCATTTGTTTGTACTACTTCCAGGCATTATTCTCCATTTATACTTGATACTTGAATGTGACAGTTTATACTTGAACTTAATCACTTCAATGGTGTGCCCATGATTGCATAAATTTTAAGTTTGCTTGTAACGTTTCAATGTTTATGCAATCAAACCATTTGGAGAGGTCAAGAAAAATTGTGACAGGTTCTTATCTGTTTGTTGGAATAATGATTATGCTTCCATTGGAGATTGCCATATTGCCTTTTTTTTAATAACCAAACTGGTATTCTGAAAGAATTTGAATATTGCTGCATAGATTCCATGACTGTTTTGAAAATTATCCTTATTTTATGTTGGTAATAGTTTAGCATAAATTGGTTTGTTATTTTCCATTGCAAGTTTTTTATTTGTTTTCTTATACATTGGTCTAACTCCTACTTGTTTTAACTTACAGGGGAATGTTCAAGAATTAAAAGGTTGATTAGTCAGATGAATGGTTCAAATTTACAGTATTTTTACATCTGATTTGGGAGTTCCTCCAGCCCCCTAGATCTTTTACATTTTAACAAGTTTGGCTAATAGCTTCCCTCTTTGTAGCACCATATAGTTAAATAAGTTATGTTCATTAATTGCCTGGTTAGAAATTTCTTTAATTCCCAGAGATTTTTACAATGTTTATATAGTATTCATTAAAGCATATTTTCGAACAATTTTGGTTTTTTTCCTTTGTGATGCTTTTATGATCTTTTGTGTTATTTTAATTTTACTTTCTGCATTTTTGTATTAAAAGTTTATTAGGTAAACTTTGTTTCATTTATTACATTATACAGAATTTGCTTGTAGACAATTTCTTATAACTTTATGGGTTTTACACTGTTTCTGAATATGTACTTTTGGAGGACCAAGTATCATGTGGTTTTAATACAATTAACTTCTTGTAGTGGCGAAGTAGCATTGAGACATTCTTTAAAATTCTACAAAAATCATTCAATTTTTCATCTATTTCTTTTCTTCTGTAAATCTCTGCCCACTGTATTCTTCTTCTCTTATTTTTTCTCTCTCTGCAGCTATTGTTTTTTCCTTTGCCGTTCTATTAATTTCCATCAACCTGTTTTATGCTTCAGTTCAGTCATTAAGAAATGTGAAGTGACAATGAGAATTTAGTGAAGTGATGATGAAAACTGTACAAAATCACAATATACTTGTTTTTAATTCCATTATTTAGACATCCTTCTAATCTTTTCAGGAAATCGTTTTGTTTTTTAAGGTAACTTCAATTCAATATAATTCAGCATGCATTTGTTAGCAATATTTTTTATAGTTTTTTTTATATTTCATCCTATTTAAATCATAAATTGCCATTTTTTCCAGCAAAAGCTAGGCCCTAAGGTGTAATTTTCATTATATTTTACTTTCATTTACTCTGCATTAACACCATGTTCAGAATAAATTATGTCTGGCTGCATAATTGCAATGTTTTGGTGTAAGATCTTATTAGCTTTGTATTTACTCTTGTTTTTGATACCGAGTTACGCATATGTTGAATGAATCTATGTGAATTTACCTTTGTACAATCATTTTCTCTACTTTGTTGTTTTTGAGTCACAAGCATATTCTCTTCTGTTTCCTTTAAATTGGACATGATTTTGTTATCTCTTGCTTTTGTTTTCCTGTGTTGTACACAAATTCATAACATTCGTTATTCTTCCCAAGTTAGAAGCACCATTACCGGCTTTTACATTTCAAGGATTTTATTAATTTACATAAAAATATTGCAAATTAACAGTTATTTTGACCATAATAAACAATGAGGTTGCTCTATTTGAATTTGTAACTACAGTTAACAAAGATTCCCTTTTAGGATTTAATTTCCTTTCATTCTTTGATTATTGTACCTAATTCTAAATCCTCCAACATTTCAGATTGCACACAGAAGCAGTTTCGGGCAACAGATGTGGCAATTCTCCATTGCCGTCTGCTGAACCCTCAGGGAATGACACAACCTTCACTTATGGAAATGAGTTTGAATGTAAACATCAGGAAGGTGATGTCACAAAAATACTACCTGTAGAAATAGATGTTCGCTCAGAACATACTGGTAAATGCAGTGATAGGGAGAAAGTTTACACCAGTACTAAATTGATTCTTAAGGGAGAAAGGTCACCAGAGTGTAGCATTTGTGATAAGAGCTTACCTCACTTGTCAGCCTTTAATTTGCATAGTTTGATACATGAGGGCAAAAGTCCTTATAAATGTCAAATTTGCGAGAAGAGCTTTACATGGATATCAGAATTGAAAAGGCATAATTTGATACATCAGGGTAAAATGCTTCACAAGTGTGAAATCTGTGAAGAGAGCTTTACTAAGATGTCACATTTGAAAAGCCATAATATGATACATGAGGTTAGAAAGCATTACAAGTGTGAAATTTGTGAGAAGAGCTTTGCTCATTTGTCAAGTTTGAGAAGACATAATTTGATACATGAGGGTAAAAAGCCTCATAGGTGTGAAATTTGTGAAAAGAGCTTTACTCAGACATCACATTTGAAAAGTCATTATATGGTACATGAGGGTAAAAAGCCTCACCAGTGCAAAATTTGTGAGAGGAGTTTTACTCAGAAATCACATTTAAAAATTCATAGTGTGACACATGATGGTAAAACGTCTCACAAGTGTGACATTTGTGAGAAGAGCTTTACTTTTATGTCAAGTTTGAAACGTCATATATTAATACATGAGGGTAAAACGCCTCACAAGTGTGAAATTTGTGAGAAGAGCTTTACTTTTATGTCAAGTTTGAAACAACATAATATGATACATGAGGATATAAAGCCTCACAAGTGTAAAGTTTGTAAGAGGAGCTTTACTTTGATGTCAAGTTTGAAACGTCATAATATGATACATGATGGTGAAAACCCTCACAAGTGTGTCATTTGTGAGAAGAGCTTTACTTCCGTATCAAGTTTAAAAATGCATAATTTGATACATGAGGATATAAAGCCTCACAAGTGTGAAATTTGTAACAAGAGATTTACTCAGATGGCACATTTGAAAAGCCATAGTATAATACACCAGGATAAAAAGCCTCACAGATGTGAAATTTGTGACAAGAGCTTTACTTTGATGATAAGTTTAAAACGTCATAATAGGATACATGAGGGTAAAAAGCCTCACAAGTGTGAAATCTGTGAGAGGAGCTTTACTGAGTTGTCAAATTTGAAAAAACATAATTTAATACATGAGGGTAAAAAGCCTCATAAGTGTGAAATTTGTGAGAAGAGCTTTACTCAGATGTCAAATTTAAGAATGCATAATATGATACATGAAGGTAAAAAGCCTCACAAATGTTAAGTTTGTGAGAAGAGCTTTACTCAGTTGTCACATTTGAAATTGCACAATTTGGTACACGAGGGTAAAAAAACCTCGAGCTTTACTTGGAAGTCACATTTGAAAAGTCATAATAATGTACATGAGGGTAAAAAGCCTGAGAAGATGTCAAATTTGAAACATTGTAATATGATACATCAGGGTAAAAAGCTTCACTAGTGTGAAACCAGTGGGAAAAGCTTTACTCAGGTGTTAGATGTGAAAAGTCAGAAGATTGAAATCTGTGAGAACCTTACTGAGCTGTGAAGTTTGAAAAAGCACATTGTGGTATATTAGGCCAAATGGTCTCACAAGTGCAATATTTGTGAGAAGAGCTTTACTTTTCTGTAAAGATTAAAATTGCATAATTTGATACACAAGGGTAAAAACCTTACAATTGAGACATTTGTGAGAAGTGTGTTGCTCTTCTATCACGTTTAAAACTGTATAATTTGATACATGAAAATGGAATTTTTGAGAAGAGGTTTATTGATTTGTCAGATTTGAAAAAACATCATTTTACATTTGATGATGTGTGTGAAATGTTTTAGAAGAAGGTTCCTCATTTTCCATCATTGAAATTCCATTAATTTGACCCATGAAGGTAAAAAGTTACACAAGTATGAGATTGCAGAGAAGAGTTTGCTCATTTCTCATATTTAAAAAGGCATAATCTGATACATGAGGGTAAAATACCTCACAGTGGTGAAATTTGTAAGGTATTTGCTCTCTTTTCATAATTCAGCAGCATAATTTGTTCAATGATGCTAAAAAGCATTAGATGTATGAAATTTGTGAGAACAGCAGATGCGATTGACATTTGTGATATTGCATAATTTGATGCATGATGGTAAAGGCCTCACTAGTGTGAAATTTGTGAGAAGAGCTTTGTTGCTTTGTCAATTTGAAAAACATAAATTTGTTCATGTGTATGAGAAAATACATACTTTAACACTTGTGATAAGCAGCAATACTTGGTTGTTAGCTGTGAAATTGCATAATTTGATTTATTAAGGTGGATTGTATGGTGAAAATTTCTTTTGTAGTATTTTGTTTAGTTTTGTAGTTTGGAATGACCTATATAAGTTAATACATAAATTATCATATAAAACATTACCTGTGTTATAAATAAATTTTTAAAATGAGGCTGCATCTGCCATTTTGTACTCCATATTCTGCACCACTTCAGAGAAAAATTCTTAACTCTTATATGCCTTGTAGTAAAGGGGTATGTTTCAGCTCATTTTAAGGAGAAATTACACTCGACGCGAAAAAAGCAGAATGTATTGGACATGTCCAGAAGAAAATGGGCACACAGCTGAGGAAGATAAAATAGCAGCTAGGCGAAGCTCCACTATTTGATTCCAAAACTATTAGGGATCAACTCACAGGTTAAATAAAATTGTGTTTTATTTATGTATGCTCTTTGATTACTATGGCTCTTAGCATCCCATTGAATATTGTGTGTGAAATATGAAATCTTGCTAAGAAGCTTCTATAAGGCTTGAGGTTCTTTTATGTGATGTAAATCTAAGACACTGGACCCTTATGAAGGAAGCTATGCTAAGGACTTATGTTTGAAAAAATCTATTGCCCTCCACCAAGTTTAAACCCATGACCTCAGGAATTACAGGATAGAATGGTACCTGTAGTCCATGTAGTATGACACAGGTGGTACCATGACAAACTGCAAGCCTATTAAAGCAAAGCCATAAAAAACAATGTGCACAATTTGGAATGTATGATGAGAGCATTCTGGGCCATCTATTTTTGCACTATTTCTTTCAAATCCAAACCACTGCGAAACACTTGTCACTTGTGCAAATATCATTAGACTGAAGCTTCATACTGTCACTATTAGTGACTATCACCATTTAATTGGATAAAACTGTAATGTTAGTCATAAAGCCTGTGTATTTAAAATAGCCTATTCACAGTTGTTAGACAATCTTCATAGCAGGATACAGAATTTTAATGAATCTTTCAATAGCATTACATGGTCTTGGATTTACATTGATGTTAACCCATTAGTGTCAGAATTATTAGTTTTTTGTGCATCTTTTTAAATTTATTACCTTTTCTTTGTTTCTTAGCCTGAAAAGGAGGCATTAAACAATAAAATGCAGTTTTTACATTTTCAGCTTCAGCATAATATGCTGTACCATTAATGTATTTGAAAAGGCTACAAATGTTTGTATGTAAAGCAAAAAACTTAACTATGACTACATACAAATCATAAACAAAAATTGTTTAGTATTATAACCAGAGAAACATTCAACACACTGTCCTACATTACATTTCTTGCACTCGGTATGCACTTGTCTTGTGGTTTCTTTCAGCATCGCCTTCTTTTGACTTTGTATATTTGCACAATAAGTTGGTTCAGTTCATCAAACCGGAGCTCTTATGCTGCAGTACTGAGTTTGAAGTTTGCTCTTTCGGTGGTATCACATACCTCTTCAAGTACAGCTGCAGAATTTCTCTTGGAATATTTGTATGAGAAATTGTATTTCCATTTTTGCAATACAGTATTCAGGAATTGTGCACAGTGAATCCAATAACCAACTGATGAAACCCCAGTACCATTTCCTGTTATGGATATTTATATGATACTGATTTACATTTTGATACATATGACCAGTTCCACCCATGTACTTAGTGTATTTCATCAGGAAAGAGGGTCAAGTAACTTGTATGTATTTCCTTGAACACTGTGAATATCTTTTAACATTAGTTACTGGGTTCACACCTGTTATATTTGATGCTGTAGAAACATTGGTGTTGTCATGCCATTTATGCCGAAGCTATCCATTTTCGTTTTGTATGGCAGAATAAATACTTCCTCTTTCATGTTTCTCTAGTTCCTTCTTTGGAAGGAAGCAGTTTTGGGGAATGTGGTTTCTTCGACAGTTCCAGTGCCCCCAAAACTTTTACCTCTGAGGTAAATTAACAAATTAAAACTTGTAAACAAGTTGTCAAAATAAAAGTGAAATGGAATTGATTACTTTCAACCATTTCAGTTTGCACTATTAATTATTATAGAAAACAACTTTCATGCAGTCTACAGTTTTACATGTAGCTACACCACAGCATAAATACAATGATTGATTTTAAAAAATTGTAGGAATTGGACCATTCTGCTGTTTAATCCTCTTTCTTGGAACTGCTCTTATATAACAAAGTTGGGAGCAAAATGGTGTATACATTAATGGCATAGCGTTAACTTCAGTTTGAGGGAAGCAATTAAAAATGTTTCCAAAGTTAATTAATGACAAAGCTTTTAAATGAAAAACAGATATCATTAATGCTTCAGTGAGTAAAAGTTTGCTATGTTAAAAATCTTGCCTTTTTGTAATGCATTTCAGTTGAACTTTTCTTTAGAAATAGGTCAATAATATCTTCCTGGAAGCTCTGTTTGGAGTGTGTGACTAGCTGGGATTTCTTAATATTCATCAGTTCAAGCTATGATAATCTAATCTAGCGTTGGAAGTCTCTCAAATTCTTTTTTAGTCTTTACAAAGCTGAAAATGACTGTTCATTTGCTGCACTGGTTGCCAGAATAGTTACTATTAGCTCAAAAAACTTTCATGTTTATGGAATATCAGATGTGTGCCCTTGTTTTTGCATGCATTGGTATAATTCCTACATACTGTTTTTTAACATACTTCCATCCAAATAGATTACCATAAGTTCACTTTTCAAAGCCACAGAATCAAGGAAAACTCCGTAATTCTCATTTAGACATGAAAACGCTCTTTCTCGGAATGATGTTTTATTAATAATGAAAATACTAGAATCGAGGAGAGTAATGAAGTCAAGTTTTAAGTTTTCCAAAAATCTTTTGCAAACATTACGGTCTACTGTATCAATGAGCTCATTTTGTAGCAACCTATAAGAACAGTTTCTTTCTTCCCCTTTCATTGCGGCAATACAAATTCTTTTGGCATGTGATGGGACAAACAAAATAAGTGGTATCTTCCAATTTTGTCCATGGCTAACCAAAATTGTTTCTCAAATGTTAGAGGTACTCATTAAATTCCTCAATCCTTTTACTGCAAAATGCGAGGACAACTCTTTTGGGTATGAAGGATTTTGAAGAGAATAAAGAAAAAAAAATCCAATATGAAATTGAAATCGTTTAAAAGTGAAAGAAGGCCACGGGCAGAAGAAATTGTTTCTTTTGGATTTTCATTAATACAAACAACAGATTTTCATTTACATCTTTTTATTTGTTTCAACTAGGCGGCTCTTACATTGCCAATGAGTTGGTGCCAAGGATTAAATGTTTTGTTAAGATACCTATCCAAATCCTCTGCTGCCTTAGTAGACTTCAGGAAAAAATCCCCAATGCCAGGGAGAAAGTTAAAGAACACCCTCATTTCCTTAATGGAGTTGGTAGACTGAGAAAGTACTACATTTAATTTCTGTGTATAACAGTGCACAAATATATCAATTTTATAATGCTCCCAAATTGTTGCTTGCAAACCACCATGTTGCCCATCCATTGCATCATCTTCATAGGTCTGTGCAACAAGTTTAATACCACATTCATACTCGCTTAACAGTCCAACATCGTGATTAAAGAGAAGTAGCAGAATGGCCACCTCTCATATTTGTGAAACATAAAAATTTTTCTTCAACCTTATCATTTGTGACCTAATAATGAAGACATTTGACACTTCATAGCTATATCTGAAAATCCGTCAATGGTTTAGGATTAGTAGAGCAAATTTGCTTTTTCATTTCAAGGATCATTAATTCAACAGCTTGCACTAATTCTCTCCCCCTCAGGGTCCTCCCACGGTAGGTACGGGATTGGCATTCCCAAGCCACATTCTCGATTTGGATTCCTCTAAGAGGTGAGCGGGTTTATGCCAAGCGCCCAATCAACCTTGGCCCTCAAGTGTGTATGGCCAAGTAGCAGTTACCTCCCTGAACACTGTCTGATGGATACCATTGCACGGCACAGAGAGAGTCACAAGGGGTAATTCAGTAATGCGTAACTCCTAGCCCCTGAATATCATGTAGGATTGTTGGTATCAGCTGAAAAAGATCAGTCCTAAGGAGGTCCATTACATGACCTGTTACAATCATTAAGGCGGTTGGGTCCTCCATCTTTGAATTGGGAGGTGAGAACCCAAGGTGAGCAAGGTCCAGGCCAGGACCCGCAATTAAGCTGGGGTGGCACCCAGGAAGAGAGCTTACCATCGGAGGCATTTGTAATGGTGGAGGACATAAGCACTATCCATTCCAAAAAATAATTAAAAAGAAAAGAAGCTCCAAGGTCATTTGTGAAAGTAGCAGTCGAGTCTTGTGGTCCTCGCTACTTAGTGATTCATGGAACAGAGGAAGGAGGGGAATTTACATCTGTGAACCCTTTTGCAGTTCAAAAGGGTGTCGATAAGATTCCTGGTCCTATAAGTCGTGCATCAGAACTCACAATGGCTCGCTCCTAGTTGAAGGAGCATCCCAGGCAGCGATTATCTTGAAAGCAAACTTGTTAGCTATCCGAGTTGAGACGCACAAAATCTTTAACTCCTCGCGAGGTATCGTAAGTACCCGTGCATTGCACGGCATGTCAAATGAGAAGATTCTGGAAGAACAAGGTGTCATCCATATATCGGGTTCAGCGGAAAGAAAGAGGTGAATTAGTGTGTACTCGTACCCTGTTCCTTACCTTTAATCAGGTAGATCTCCCTCAAAGGATTAAGGCGGGGTTCACCGAATCTGCTGAGATGCTATAAATCCAGTGCTTTAGATGCACTAGCGAATTTTGCAACGGCGAATCTACGTGCGTTAACTGTGGAGACATCCCTTTACAACGGAGCATGTGCATCAGCTCCAAAGTGCATTAACTGTAGTGGTTAATACCCATCAAGTTCCCCCGAATGCCCCCGATTTGCAGAGCAAGGAGCGATCCAGAAGATCCGGCTTAGGGAGGTGTCCTTCTCGGAAGCCCGGAAACTTCTGTGTATCCGCCAACCCTCTGTCCCAAAGTCCAGTACCTATAGCTCAGTGCAGCTAAACGGATTCCGAGTCGGGAAATCCCAGCTCAGATATACGATATTAATAGGGCCACCATTTCCGAAAAGGTTCTCTTAGCTATAACAAAACCAAGGCCTTCAAAATCAACACCCACGACAGCATCAATATTGCTAAGTCCGTTATTACCAAGATCGCACCAGGCACATCACCAGCAAAACCATCGACCTCAAATAAAAAGACTGGCAAGCCCTAGGTTATAATATATCACCGATAAAATTCGACACAGGTTATGACAGAACCGACTTCCTGAAGGAAAGCGATAAATCTGCACCCTGAATATCTAAGGGAAAAGACTCCATGATCATCTCGGAGATCCTCATCTAAGGAATCTTTCGGAAAGGACTCAGATTGGCGATAAAAATCTTCGCTGATCTCAACTGCCAATCGGTTCGAGGTTTGATCAAGCTAACTGCAACCTTTACTTCCAATTGGCTGTGTTTAGTTATAATGAGCACGAATGTGTGAATGATTTAGCCAAACATCTCAGAGAGACGATTCTTTCTGTTGCTGAGCAATCTATATCTATGTCGACTGCTCACCCAATCGATTTCCGGTCCCTTTGGTGGATCGATGATTGTGGAAAGGCTATTCGTGCTCGCAGGCGTGCTCTTAGGATTTTCCAGCGTCGCCCTACAATAGTTAACCAGATCCAGTACAAGAAAATGCGTGCCAAGTCTAGACAAATTGTTAAGGGTAGCAAAAAGACAAAATGGACCAAGTTTGTAGCTTCATTTAATCTACATACACCTACCTTTGTCATATGGGAGAAGTTATGGTGTGCGGCTGGAAAATCGACCCACATGCCAATCATTGGCCTTAAGACATCATTTGGAGCTTTTGATACATTTGATGTGGCTTCGCTTAAATATCTAGCTCAATAACTATTTGCATGAGCTTTCAGTTAGGGCTCAGGCAGAATCTCAAGGTTTCTCGTTTAGTTCCGGAAACCTAGAAGATTACAATCGGCTTTTCTCCATGGTGGAGTTATAAAATCCATTTTCGCGACTACCAGCTCCAGATGGTGGTCATATATTGCAATAGCTCTCTCATGAAGTTGGGGCTTTCCTGCCCAGGTCTATAATCGGCTTTGGGTTGACGCCACTTTCCCAGCAAAATGGTGAAAGGCCACCGTCATACCCATTTTGAAAGCTAGAAGGGACTGTCATCTTCCTTCCACCTACCGTCCTATTTCCTTTACCAGTAGCGTTAACAAGGTGATGGAAGTCATGATCAATGGACGGTTGGTATGGTTGTTGGAAACTCTCAAGCTACTGACGAACACCCAATGCGGGTTTTAACGACGCCGTTCAACAATGCACCACCATGTGACATTGAGACAGATAATAAACGGATTTGTAAAGAATTGTTAAATCATTAAGAATGCTTCTGGTACGTACTGGCGAGCAGGGATACTACGGTTCCTAAACACCTGGAACATACGTGGACGCTTACAACTGTTCATTCAGGTGTTTATGAAGGACCGCGTCTTCCGAGTAAGGATAGGCTCGGTGTTTTGGAACCTTTTTGTTCAGGAGAACGGAGTACCTCAGAGATCGGTCCTAAGCATTACAGTATTTGCTAGAGCAATTAATTCTATCTCGAAATGTGGTTACAATTTAAAATTTTCTTCAAGAATATTCGTTCTGGTGAGTGCAAATAAACAGCACAATTTGTTGCCAAAACTCTTACCACAGTAATTCAAGAGATAGGGGCCGAAAAGTTAACATTGGTGATCACAGACAATGCAAGAAACATGCAGGCTGCCTGGAGCATAGTGAAAGAAAAGTACATACATTTAACATGTGTAGGATGCGTTGCTCATAGCATCAATCTCATCAAAGATAACGTGGCTGTACCTGTACTCTAGGAGCTATTCCAGCTTAGTAAGAAAATAATCAAAGCAGTCAAATTCAGTTAGGTGCCTCACGATCTGTTGGCAGTGAAGCAGAAAGAAAAATACGCGAATTCGGCTGTAACTTTTGAAACTTCCCTCACCGACTCGTTGGGCTGAAGCTTTGATAAAGTTTTATTGCCTGATAAATACGAGTAACAGAGGGCTATTCCAGAATCGACTGTAACTCCTTCAGTTAGTTTGTTTTAATATTCGTTTCGATAACACAGTAAAAAGTGTTGTATTAAAGGGGGACAAATGGGAGAAAGAGAACACCTAGCATATTTTTCTGACCAAATGAAAAGTGCGAGTTGTAAACAGGCTCATTAGGCGACAGATACGGACAAATGTACGGCTTTCAAGTTGGAGAAGCAGTTTGCAAGTTCAGACTTAACAATTTCTGGGTATGAGGTGCGTGAATTTATTACAGTAGTAGTTCGTATATGGCGATTGTGAAATCTCAGAACTCGAGGGACGAGTACAGACCAGGAGGGAAGGAGTTCCGTCGTTTGCTTGGGACAATTGGGGCCACGTTCACGTTCCCCCTGGATGTGGTGAGAGACTCGCAGTTTCTCTACGTAACGTAAATACATCTCTGACACTGTCCCTAAACCACAAGAATGATTTTAGATTCGATGGGCCCCACATGGTGACCCTGAGGGCCTTCCTAAGCATATGGATCGCAGTCCTTGGTAGGTGGACTGTCTATAGGCACGGTCTTTTTGGGCGACTCTTTCGCATTAGGGTAATCCTCGTCGGTGGCGGCCGCCTCGGCTGACCGTCCAGTCCTTCGTTAAGTGCCTACCTATGATGTGCCCTCTATTTTGTGAAATCTCGGAAATGGAGCTCCGGAATATTTAGAGAAGTATCGATAAGCTTTGTGAGAAAGCGCCCGAGTATCTTTTACGTACACTGACTTATTTTCGGATTCAACTACACCTTAGAAATTATGTTGATTGACCTTTAAGCCTACCTTCGTTTTTTTATATTGGAATACTTGTAAACTTTCTTTCAAATTAGACCAATATCAATATTTTAGACTAGGATTCGGCTACATATCGTCATTATTGTTGAAACTTGGCTCCATCTACATCAGCCTTTCCGTATAAAAGGTTTCAGCACTTCTGAAACGACGGCGCCAAACTCGTTGGGGAGTTACCATCAGTATTGCTAACAACATTTATTTTCAGAGCTGAAACCTGGATATCGCGGTTCGCCTCATCTACAGGCCGTGCGGGTGGTTCTGCTGAATCTGGCTATTGTTGGAATTGATGCGACTGCACCGGCTTCTACTTGCTAGAACGGGAAAGTTATCTGACCTCCCAGTCGACTCAACAACTTATTTATGACTTTAACATGCCAGACTTTCGGAGACTTTCTACACGTCAACGCTCTCCATATTTTGTATCTCACGCGGCGAACCGAACCGCTACTCGTGGACCTTATTGTCCGACACATTTATCACCTCATTAGTTCCGCCGAGACAACGTTACTCCTCTCCTAACCTGGTTTTCGAAACTGTCGACACTGCTCGTTGCATGACGTTGAGTAATACACAAACACGGTGGGGAGAGACCATTTCCCGTTCCTGATTAACTATATTCACCAGAACCGTCAAGGACCTAATCTCTATCGCCGACGTCGACGGGAAACCAGACATTTAAACATTTATCTCCAGCATGCCACTGACCTTCTCCCGGCGGACAGGGTTGCGTACCATTCGTTGGAGCCCATTTTGAAACTGTGGCGTGAATATTTTCACCCTATGGCGAATTAATAATACCGCGGATACCTGAACCTCCGTGGGCGAATGGAGAATGTGCAAAATTTTTCGCGGAAAAACGGTTGGCTTACTAACGATATAAACACCTGCGGACGACGGATGCTTACTTTGGAGAAAAACGGGCCGAAGCTCGGGTTTGTCATCGTTTGTGTCGCATTAAACGAACGTCATGGATTGAGTTTTGCAATTCCATTACACCAAACATTTCGATTCTAATGACAATTGTCTTGGATTAAAGCTAAGCTTAATTCTCCACGAATATCGCCTTCGTCGGTCGGGAGGATTTACTAAATCACATTTTATGCCGGGTTGCGCCGGAACACATGCCGATTATCGCGTCAGAGGTGGATTCTCAGGATTTCTTATTTGTGCCTATACCACGCTGAAATTTGACAGACGATCATGGACAATATCTTTAGGTGACTTGAGGCTGATAGTGCTACCCGGTGCTTAACAGAAGCCTTTATACCGGGTTTATCCCTCCTTCTTGACAGAATATGCTGATTTACCCTATACGAATTCTGGCAATACCAGACATTCCCCATTATACTGTCGTTCTTTGAGCTTACTCCGGGCGTTTAGGGAAGATTATTCAGGACAGTTTTAGTATTTCTTAGGAGGCAATCATGTATGACCTGGTACAGTAGAGTTTACGGAGAGGTATGATCCATCCCGCAATACACTTTTCTAACAGACGTCTACATCACATTTCATAGTGAACGGCACGTTTTGTTTTTTGCTCTTTTCTTTAGACATTTCATTCGCGTATGATCGCGTGTCGCTTCTGATTTTATTGTGACCTTTACAGCCCTTTGCTGTTTCGGCACCACTACGGCGTGTCATCTCCGCGCTACATACCCACGACGTTCGTTTTCCTGCCATCTCCAACTTAATCAAACCCGTTTGACCTCCAGGGAAACTAATTGTCAACGAGTCGTGCATTCACTAGAACTTGGTCTGCCCATTAATCTGAGCAAAACATGGTTCATTCGGTCTCAAAAAACGATGCAATCGCCTCAAATTTCACTCCAACTGAAGGCTATCACGTTTCGGGCCTCGACTAGTGCAAAATTCCTAGAACTTTATGTGTAGAAAAACTTTCGTTTGGTCTCTCAGTATCAGCATATTCTATATATCCTTAATTCTGTTAAATCCTTATTCCAAACCATGGTATAGCAGCACTGGAGCACAGACACTTGCGTTCTACTGCGCCTTTTTTTTGCCCCGCTGAAGTTTTCTCTTTTTAAATATGGCCCTTTGCTGGCACCGCCGCAGATAAAATGTTGCTGAGTTGCTGACCAATTCACGTAATCCCGTTTTACCGAAACACACTCCATTATACGAACTTGTCCGAAACACCCAATCGGATATTGACCTCTTTACCTCTGGTCAAGTTTCTGATGTATCTCCTGCGTCGCGAACATATTTACCGGTATACCTGTTAGACATGGCGGTTTTCCCAGTACATACTACTGTGACCATTGACACACTTTTCAGGAACACAGGGCCGACTATTCTCGTGCATAGCTGCGCTTTATTTCCCCGATAATTTCGACATTGCCCTCACCTCAAATTCCCTTCAGATTATTTTTACGAACGGCTCCAATACCGATCACGGAGTCGTTTGGGATACATGCATCTCACACCTGGCACTTATTTGACACGATCTCTGTTTATTCGGCAGAAGCTATAGCTCTTTATAAGGCATTGAAATCGGTCAACGTCAGGCAACTTCCTGTACAAATATATCTTCCGACTTCCTTACCCTTTGGTTGGCCCTCCGTCGTCCTTATCAGCATATAAAACGCCGAAAAGTTATATCCTTATCCTTAATTTACTCCAACTCTTTTACACTGCTTCCTTTCATCTTATTTGGATACCCAGCCATGTCAGCATATCTGGGAATGAAAACAATGACACCGCCGCTAGGACTGCGACTTAAATTAAATTGAGCTTTATTTATGGATGCTCTTTAACTTCTGTGGTCTTTAGCGTCCCATTCTATATTGGGCATGAAAGACCGATAATTTTGCGCAGAGGTCTGTTTATCGGGCTTGAGGTTCTTTTACGTGCCTTAAATCTACGACACGGGACCACAGACTTTACTTCCTTTCCGAAGGAAGCCATGCTAAGGATTTTTTTGCCCGAAAAAATCCATCACCCTCCGCCGGGTTTGAACCCGCGATCTTGGGAACTAGAGGCTAGAACGGTACCACTAGTCCACGGAGGACGACTAGAACTGCGACTTCTGCACCTTCCATTACCCCTTACCTTTCAAAATCTACGTGTGACATGACTGGGGATGTCATAGGTAGTACCATTTCTCGACATGCTGCCCAAATTATTGCTGTTCGTGGCCGCCATAAACCTCGCCTTGTTCGTATTACTTTCGCTCCTTATTAAAGGTGGCTTTGAACCCGGCGTGTTTACATTGGATCCACTGTCGCGAATCCAACACGTGTGTATGTGGTCACGTAGAGGATCTCAAACACATGTTCTTTACTTCTTTACTTTCCCTTTACATTGTGCAGAAACGTCTGTCTGTCTCAGTTGTATCATGTTTACCATACAGGCCCTTTTCAGTTTACGCCCCTTCTGCTACCTTTTACCATTCCAATTTTAATGCTTTATTTCGATTTATAACACGTCACAGGGCTGAAGCCATAAAACGCTCTATGGTATTTATCCCCACCGTGTCACCCTACAACAGTGTTTTGTTTTCATGCCTACTACTTAGAGATGAGTTGAGCGCATTACTTTACTGGTACTACTTCCACTACTTCCACTCCGCAGTTGTTTCAAGGAGGTAGTGCCAGTTCCACTCCGAGGAAGTAGTTTCACACTTTGGTGGAACTTTTCCTTTGGAAGTACTTCCAGCCTTTGGTGGAACCAATCCTATTTGAAATGCTTCCACTTTGCCACTCTAGAGTATCTGTGAAAGTACTTCCAGTGGTTTACTTCGGAGTGCTGCAGGAATGACTTCCTCTACTGCATAAACAGGAGATGTTGCAAATTGCAGTGGCATACGCTATTGCCATTCTAAAGCAAATGATATCAACAGGATGTCACACTATAAAATTAATGTTAGCTGTCGCATAAATAAGTGTGACGTAATCGCTTACAGTTCTATGCTAGTGTACTGTGCTTTTGTCCTCGTATAATAAACTACAAAGGAATAGTAATAATATAATATGTAGTAAGGTATATCCTACATACATGAATAAATTGTAATTCCATTTGTTGTAAATATAACCAACGGAACAAAACACACTGGATTTAGGACTGAAGCTTATGCCTAGATACTTCGTAAAATAATGCTTTATTGAATGATAACGTTTAGATTAGTAACATGGAGGTAAATGTTTTACATTAAACGTGGTTTCAGCAAATATAAAATATTCTTTTGGAAATGAAGTTAAATATACCCGCAATCTCTAGGAGCTGATCTTCTCCCTTCACATGCTTTCTACTGTGAGACAAATATTCTAAGAAATCAGAGTTAAATGCATGGGCAATTTGTTCATGCATATACACGGCATTTGCGTTAGGAAATTTCATATTACAATCTCTGTGGCCCTTAAACTATATATATAGGGTGTTTCAAAACATAGTACAAATATTAAACCATTATAAATACTACATATTTGATTTAGAAAAAAATTAGTGTTGAGCAAACAATGGCGTTTACGAAAACATTGGGAAGATGTCCGCAGTTCTCTTGTTTAATGTATAGCAGCATTCTTTCTACGATACCATGCACAGCATTTTGTAGATGTCTTGGAATACTGCAATTCCTTGCGAGATGGCATCTTTCAGTGAAGTGGGTGTGCTGGATGTCAGGATAGCACGTTCATTAATGTAACCCCCACAATCAAAAGTTGACTGGGTTGAGATATGGAGATAGCAGAGGCCACATTGTTGAGATGTGCTTACTGATCACACGATCGCCAAACATCTGCGTAATTGTTTTATAGGGGTGTGGACATGAGGTGGAGCACAATCTGGCATGAACATTATGTTTCCCATATCGTGATCGCTCAGTCTAGGAATGACGAAGTTCTGTAACATGCTGTAGTAGCGCCCCTTGTTCACTGTAATAGTCTATCTTATTCCATTTTGTTCTTAAAAAAATGGGCCGATAATGGATTGTGAAGTGAAGCCACATCATACAGTATCTTTTAAATCATGAAGTCTGTTTTCTTAGAATTCTACAAACTGTGATATTACACTTCTGAAGTTGCCTGGACATCTGAGCAACTCTACTGATTCCATAATGATTATTTCTATTTATTTCATTTTTTGCATGAAGGATCTCTGCAACAGTGACGTTGTTGATTACCTTTGGTCTTCCAGATTTACTCCTATCAGCTACAGAACCTGTTTCTTCAAAGTTCCTTATTAAATTCCCATAATTACAATGGAACATGGACCTGTACTTAAATTGTTGTGACTTTCAAATTTTCTCAGTACTTTGCGTACGGCTCGTATTGATTGCATTATAACATTGAATCAGCTGTATTCTAACATTTAGTGTTATAGCAATGGTTTAAACCTTACAAATTCCTGTAGCAGTAGGTAAAATCACTTATGTTCAAATCAACGAAATGATAGAAACTGTGAAATGCAAAAATAAACAAGTGAAACAAAAGTAAAAGAAATTAAAAACTAACCCCATTGATTGCCCAAAACTGTGATGGTTTTTTTTCCTATCTTAAATATTTATAGCAGTTTAATGTTGATTTTACTTATGAAGGACCCCGTAAGTTATAAACATTACTCATCTTATTTTCACTTACCAAGCATTACGACATTTCTCATGAGGTAAAGTTTTGCACATTCATCCTGCCTTGAACAATACTCAATTTCATCAATAACAGCATCTAGTTCCTTACTTGCAGTACTTTGCTGTACCTTGCAGTACACTCAAAGGAGGAGCATTATTAATATGATCTCATTAGCAAGAACTTACATGCATCAAGAGCACAATTATTCCGTGCAGATGGATCTACTAACTGATTGGTGACTACTAACCTCATTGTGTACTTAAAATCAGAACAATCAGGAGTCACATTATTCCCACCTTTACCCCTTATTACTGAAAAAAACATTCCACAGACAATATTGTGCTAATCTCCTATTTGAGAGGAATTCAAACCAAAATTGTTTTTTAAAATCATATACCAAAGCATTTGAAAGAAAGAAATGTTCTCTATCCAACCCCTAACATAATGTGGCTGAATATTTCTTTTCTTACAGACCTTTATACTGGAAAAATAATCCCTCGTAGAAGGTAGGTAATTCATTTGCTTTCGCTCATCATTGAATACACAAAAAAGTTCATTGGCATAATAATTTTTACCTGAATTTAAAAGATTAAAGACCTTTTCAATTTTATCTAACAAAAGAGGGCTGTAGTAGAGCGTCTAGCAACATAGCATATTTCCAACACTTGTCATCATTCCACTACTGAGAGAATATCTAGGATAGGATTGACTATGGAGGGGACTTGACACTGATCCAGAGTGGATATTGAACCTATGCCCCATAGGGGCGTTCCCAGGAGGAAGGATGAGGCGAGAGGAGACACCAGGCAGCCAGAACCAAAAGTGAAGACACATCATTGTTAGGGTCCTTAAGTTTCCAGGTAGACACCCTAGCAGATGGATGGGCAGACCGGGTACCCCAACCCACAGTGAAAATCCAATGCCTCTCAAGGGGTTTCAGGCAACCGGCACCTGTGAAAGCCACTAAATGCTCACATGGTTCAGTGTGGGCACTTGACAGAGATCGCGTGTCCTCAGGATTGCGGGCCACATACGTAACCATCTGAGCCATCTCGCTCGGTACAGAATGGCTAAATACATAAGCAGCTCGACAAACATGCATAGGGGAGGAAGATATACTTCTGTTTCAGCTGAGGAGCTAACTCGTAAGTTACGTATACCCTAGCTTTATCTCGATTGTAGAAATCAACTGTATGCGCCCATGAACAATGATCATTGTCAGCGACATCATCATTTATGTTAAACTTACTCATTAGTGAGTTATGCCAATGTACAACATCATACAAAAAGTACATACCATTAGTTGAATGGATGGACAGTGGTTACGTATACTCAGCAATGACATCATTTTAGGTTATCTGATCCCTGATTACATACAACAACTTTTGGAATAAGCCCAGCTGCCATCCTCTGACTAATAGTGTCTGAAAATGTCACCTAACATAGCATCCTTACTTAGAAAATTTCCAATCACTTGTTTGAAATTTAAACTTGAAGCCTCTAACTAAAATTACAAGAGCTTGAATTGCATGGTCGATTGGGAATTTAGGAACAAAGCTTTCACCGATCTTGCAAAAATCAACAAAGCCATAAAAATCACCTCTATCATTGTATATCACATATTCTTTAAGTGACATTTGATCCAGAGCCATATAAACCACACCTTCTGAGGGCTCTAACATTTCCACTTCGGTTTTCATTGGCGAAAGTACATTGTGAATAGCCACAGGACCGACCTGTAAATTTTGCAGCCACTTCCGAAGAGATGATACACTAAGTACGCAGTAGCTTGTAGCACTTTGAAGAACAATAATAAAGTGCAAATGCTACTGTTTTAGTTTTTCGAGTCATGTAATTAGCTGACAAGTGTAAAAGCTTACCTTGTTACAGTCATGAAAATATTGAATTTGGTAGCTTTTTGTCTCAACTTGTCTTTCCTTTAGCATGTTCATTTCATACATCTGTCCAATATTTTTTTTCTGGGAGATTATCCCCTTTAATGTCCTAATATCAATATTGTCTTCTCTCTTCCTCTTATGTGGACTAGCCCTCGTTTATGGTTCCAATGTGCTACTGCTTTAAGGAAAATACAGATAGAATAATACCAGGTTTCAACCTGAAGTGATTAACAGTAATTTATCTGCACAGTAAATTACTATGGAAATAAATTTAGCAGGTGCAAATAAAATGTACTGGATAACAGCTTTGCTTACCCTGGCTGAAGACCTATGGATTTTTGCAGTCATTTTCAATAAAATCATGAGAACAAATTTTAGAAGTTGTATACATCTTTAATTGTCCTTTTTATATAAAGCATTACATAATTTCTTCTGCATTTGAACACCCAAAAATCTCATCTGAATATTCAAAGCAATGTTTCCATTATTAACTTAATTTTAAATTCACACAACCTCACTTAAGTCTTAGTAGTATGTTAATATTCTAAGACGTTGTAAGAAGAAAATATCTAATTTTATAAGGAAATCACACACAAACTACTTTTTACCATAGTTACGTAATACAATATCTGGTCCAATATGGCGGCTCCAAAATTTAAAAATGCCTAAGTACAAGCCTAGAACACATACCACCAGATTCACAAACACCATTATGTCACAAATCCCCCCCTTTTTTACTAAACCACACATGTGCAAGTTTCTAAAACTCTAATATTAAAAAAACAGCCTTTTTACACACTAATCCTAACTAACCTCAGGTAATCAGAGGACCAGTCGATTTGCTGCGGTTGGCTACAGCCAGAAGGCCTACGCTCACCTCCTACTCGTTTTAATGCTCAACTAGGCGCTATATTTCACTAAAATATGAAGATTCTTTAAGATCATGATTTCTCATTTCTTATATTAGAAGCGGAGAATATCACAGATATATTACCTAATTAACGAACCATGGAAAATTAAGTTCTCTCTTAAATCTTCCCAAGCAACAAAAGAATACATTCAATTTTTCCAACCCTGCATTCCGCACACTTGCCCAATACAGGTGCCCGCAGGTCATGTTGTACAAGCGCCAAAGAAAATCTCACTGCGCCTCGTGTCCATGTCACATTATCTTGTACATGGCCATTTCATTGGTTGCTTTAGGCCACAGTGCAAGGATGCACCAGTCCTTCTGCTAAATATTTGTGGCAATTACCACAATGTAGATTGCGTGCATTCAGTTTCTCATACAGACCTCTTATCGTGATTAGTAGCAATACCTCATCGGCTAGTGCAGGCGACGCCTTTGAAAGGGTTAAATGCTAAAGGGAAAGCTTGATGAGTGCCCAGGTTAGCGAAATGTATAAGTGCTGTGTGAGAAGATTTTCAAATTAATGCTTGAATTATATTCATGAAATACATAGAAATACTTTATAACAAAACTGTATTGTTACAGTGGTATCAATGCTTGTTGCTGCGTGGAAGCAAACATGACCAAATTATAAATACATAAAGCAGTATGTTTTCCCTATAATTCAAATTATAATTGGTTAATATACATTTACTAACATATTACTGATCATAGGAATAAAAAAATGCTTTAGACAAAAGTATACCTCAATTTTATTGCCGTAGTATGCATGCGATATTCGGTATACCATATACATATACACATTCATCTCTAGTTTCTGATGAATTATATACGTGTACACACCTAAGTAACACACAAAATCCAATAAATATGTAGAAATAACATAGGCGAAAATAATCTGTTATCTTTTAAATGCGAAGTAAATGCACTAAAAGTACAGTTCCAGGAATTTCTCCTTTGGTAGAGGAATAATAACCAGTAGGAAATTATATCTCATAACTTGGGGAGGAGAAAAGACTTCGTATACCCTGAAATGATGCTCCCTGACTACAACCACAATTCTATATACAACTTAAAAAACAGAAACAGGATCAGCTAATCTATATAATTACCAAGGTATATATATACAAACTGAGCAAGAAAACGTGATATGTATGGTACATAATTTTTTATCCTTTGGAAATCGAAACGGTGATAGAATTCTTTTCTACTTCGTAGTTATTGCAACCGAACACTGCATAGACTTTTCCAGGCTGTTTTATGCGTTGTTAAGTAAACACACCCTTATCTTCTCAAGAATATAATTCAGAGAAATTGACATAAAACACATTCATCAAGCATTAAACACCACGAAGGAATACAATGAACCAGGTCTCGCCTCCAGAGAGCACTGCTGTCGTTACAACCCATAATGTGGAAATGGCCGTCTTTCCCTCTCTATTTTTGCTTCAGAGTTCCAAACATAGGGGTGATGGTTGGATTGGGAAACTGGAAAAACAGGCGACTAATTCCCCACATGAACACAGTTTGTCACCAGTTGTACTTTTACGGGAAAAGCGAATTTTCTGATTGGCTGTTTCAAGTTTTGAAGTTCGTAACGAAACAAATGGCAGGCAAGAAGGGGGCCATATTGGATTTTTATATCTGAAAGCTTTCGTCCGATGTTTTTCACCAGGAACAAAGCTGAGACGGTAATAATACATTTACGCTATTTCTAATTGAATGTATATTTTTTTGTAATATTGGTATCTTCTATCAACTTCAGTGAAATTTGTAGAATAAGGTAGAAAACTTTGATAGGTTATTGTGTGTTACAACATTTTTATATTATAACGAATTAATTTTCAATTACATTGAGCGGTGCAGACAGAGTGAGATATGCCCACGATTTACATTCCTTCCAGCGTTGTGGTTCTAGTCCCGAATGATGACATAGAATCTGAAGGTATGTTATTGAGTTTGAGCACGTTATTAAGTTTCCAGCATGATACTGCAGGATGAACGGTTAAGTTTTTAAGACCTTCTTAGTGTTGCTGAATTTTATATTGTCCTGATTTACTTTTCAGATATAGTGAATCATCCAGACAGTGGAATATACGATTAACTTTCTTGTTTGCACGTCATAATTGATGGGTGGAGATCACAGCCAATGTAGGTAAGGTAACAATCAACATTTAATGCAAATTAAATAGCATGTTACAGTGCCAATATTCAAACGTGAGATGCATATCGTGCTGCAGTGATTTCGTCAACCTCAGACATAAAACCTTAGGAGGCCATCGAAATTAAGCAGACGTACACGAAATTTGTCTGAGACTAGGAACCCCTGCTAGATGAAGAGGGAAGCCCTAACGAGTGCCGTAGGAAAATAAAAGACCTAAGAAGAAAGAGAACCAATGTAATACTAGCACATCCTCCCACCCAAAAATAAAAAAAAACTTGAGGAAGGAAATATCTACCCAAAATAAATTAACTACAAATCAACACTATAATTTTAACTGGCTTTATTTTATCAAAAGGTATGCCACATTGTAAATGCCCCATCAGAAACAATGACGAACTATAGAACAACAAAGTATGATAAAGACAACACAAAATACTCATTAAATCAAAACAAAATTATACAAATTTTAAAATTGAAGAAATTAATAACACAGAAAAAGTAAAGAAGAAAAATTTAACTTTAAAATCAAAACATCAGCGAAATTATTACTAGAGCTTAATTTGCAAAATTACTTTAATATAATGAACCAAACATCAATCAACAATCATATTAAAAGCATTAAAAAGAACTTTTAAACAATAAACGAAATTATATTCAACCAATAAACAATGAAATAACTAGCCATGAAAATAGTTGTTTCAGAATCGAAATCATAAAACTTCAATGTTTGCAAGCGCTATATAACGTTAATGTGACATGTATTAGTATTTGCGCAGACATCAGGAATCCATGCCCATTTAAATTTAAATTCCTAATTAAGTAACATAATAATCCATAACTACGTATACATGACAAAGAAGCCCAAAACATCTAACCCATGCGTTAATTGGAATATGTAAACACAAAATACCTGAAACAACCATTAATATAATTGTTGCTGAAAGAAAAAAAGATTAAACCTAAATCAAGGTTATAAAAAGAATCCTTAAACAGATGCACTAAAAGGGAAAATAGCTTAACAATTCTGAAACGAAAGTCCTCATGTTATGTAAACCAGTGTAATTTAAGCCAAACAATCAAACAGTGAAACAGGAACGGGCAAATGATAAAAATGGCCAAAACTTGATAAAAAATTATGGGAGCCCCAAACGATTAACCGATACCTACAACACTAAACAATTTATCCAGTAGTGCAGGTAAGGGCCCTAAACGTCTCTAGCTTTAATCAATCACCAAACTCCACTAGTTTCAAAAATATTTCATACAAAGTACCTTGCTTAATGGGGGCAAAGTCAATTCAACGTTACCTATATTATAGATATAAAACATCAAGTACACTTGAACTTGTCTACAAGGCGCATTTATTCTATCTGGAGAGAACTTTAAGAAGAAAAGAATTAAAAACGTAATAGCTTATGTAGGTATGACTACCTAATTCACAAAACCTTTGCATCAACTGCTTTAATTTCTTTTTTTTTTATCCCGTTACAATAATACCAGGAAACATCTTTAGAAATTACACTTTATAACCATGGTGCATAACTACAAAACGGACACGCACATGTCAAATGGAACAGCTCAATAACCCATAGCCAATTTAACTCTTACATGAATGAAGTAAAAATTACAAGAATCACTAAACACTTTAAAACGGCTAAATAAGAGAGCCAGTCACTTAGAATAATTGCTGCAAATGTAATGACCTTAAATATGGCTTCAACATCCCCACTTCCTCCGAACTAGAATACATAAGCTGAAAACAAACCCTACCTATGTGTGGCAAAGTCGAAACTGCCTTGAAAAACCGCACCGAAAATGTAACGGAGCTAGCAAATGAATTTGGAACAATATAAACTAGCACTTTTGCTAAGAAATGTTAAACCATTTTACAGAATTTTGAAAAATGTCTTTAGTACTGACAAGCACACAAATTTAAGGGCGTTTCCGCTCCGGCAAGTGCTCTCCCAAATCCATCCACGAGTTCAGTGGTAACTAACTCACTGCCCCTCGTTACAGAAACCCTCAGACCGACTGAATCGGCCAGCAGGAAGGCAGGCAGCCACCAACACTCTCAGGGCACGCCCACAAATCATAGAAAACAAAAACCAAACACCGGAGACACCAACATAGAAGTCATGACCAGCTATTCTCAGTGACTGGCCGTACTATATATATATATATATATATATATATATATATATATATATATATATATATCCAAAGTAAATCAGCACAATGCGAGTGATACACATGTATAATTTAAAAATGTAGGATTATTGGTGGACTGACACACTAACTGTCAAGGATAGAATGCCAATTATACTATAATTATTTTAAGCCGTGTCCAAATGAATTTTTTAATACAGAAGGAAGAAAAATATTTGATATCATTCACATATATTTCAGTAATTCACTTTATTCTGGGCATTTTTATCTAACTGCCACTATGTCTTTTTTTGAACTGGGTATTACTACGAAAATAGAAGTTCTGGTGGATTTTTTGACAGTTACTGTACCTGTAATCTGTTAGTGCAAGTGTTCAAAAGAATTTGTTTCCAAGAATAACCCGAAGTGTTTGTTTTGAGCGAAATTAGCAGCTTCAGTATGTGTTTTGAGGCTTTGAAATTCCAAAGTGGTTTCAACCTTTCGTGTCTGTTTTCTACCATTTAAGCTTTGTAGCAATTTTGATGATACAAAATCTTTCCCTTAGAAGATACATTGTGCAATAGCAATTAAGTTGCAGGATATTATAAGAAATGTATAGGCATTGATGCAGTAATTTGTATCACAAATTACTTAAATGTAAATACTGATTGTAATATGAATATGCATTTTTATGTGACATTGATTTCAGATGTTTATTGATTGTAAATATTGTTGGGGAGTAAGTTTATAGGGCCTTGTTGAAACTGTCAATAATAGCGCAATAATGCAAAGAGGGGGGTGAGCTGTTTATCATTATTGGAAACGAGGAAGTTACGTAATATTGGCGCGTTTTTCGGTAGAAACTTCTGGAATATTTTCTCCCTAAAGCATATGTATTCATAATTTTCATTGGATATTAAAACAGACGCTAATGTTGGCGCGTTTTATTAGCCAATAGTAGTTCAGTTATAATATTCTTAGGCGTATCTGGATGCAGGAGTATAAATAGAAGCCAAGTTAGAGGTAAAGTCAGTCAGTCCTTCAGTTCGCCGAAAGCATTCATACATTACACGTCGTATTCATGCTCAGTTCATCGAAAATCTCAATACATTACACGTCGCATTCAGTCGTTCAGTTCATCAAAAATCTGTGTACACTACACGTCGTCTTCAGTCAGTCAATTCGTTGAAAGTATTTGTACGGCAAACGTCGGGTATCGATTCACAAGTTACGCGCAGCAAAATTATGAATAATCTAAAGTGTTGTAAGGTTAATTATACAAAAAGTTGAAGTACGTGGATTAAAAGTGATCAGTAAGAAGTTATTATAACAGTTTCAGTTTGGCGAGTGTTAAGATCAATGTATATATGTGATATTTAACGTGTTTGACAATAAATGTGTAAAACAAATTTCTTCATCAGTGTTATATTTGGATAAAAGATTCCTTTCCGTTTACACACTCTGATCAAGAGACATGTTCGACCGAGAGATAATAGCTAGCCGGAGGACAATAAACAAAATTTAAATCAAATAACAGTCGCATTGTTTCGAACACTAACACTGATGCAAATTACTAACACAAGATGGAGCTACAAACCGAACAAATGAATGACGTCACAAGATGGCTTCAACACTGATGTAAACAAACATTTGTAAGTAATACACTCACAAATTGGCTCCCAAACGTGGGGCTACAATAATGTTAAATAACATTAACATTAATACCGCATCAAATTGGCGCCCAACGTGGGGCTACAATAACATTAAATAAATATCATTAAACTACTTCAAATTGGCACCCAGAACGTGGGGCAGAGTAACCAGGAAAGGAACACGATGACCAGGAAAGGATCAGAATAACCAGGAAGGGGCAGAATTAACCAGGAAGAAGTGAGATGACCAGGAAATGAATGGAGAAGAGAAATGATCTACAAGACGGAGATTCCAGAAACAACAGGGACGACAGACTACGCGGATGATTGGACATCGTAATTCCGAGATTACAAGGCAACAGGGGAATTCAACTACAAAAACATCGAGAAGATGCAGATTCCAGAAACAACTAGAGGAACGACAAACAACGCGGATGAGTGGACACAAAAACATCGAGACGACGTAGATTCATCATAACACAACGCAGAAGCAACATACAAACCTAGGAGAGAGGGGCAGAAAGCTGGACATCAAAGCAACATCAGCAGATAGCATCAGAAAGGTTAGAAAGTGTGATTTTTATTCTAAAAAGAAAAAGGTGTAAAATTTTTAATGTACCTTAGGAGCGGTAGGATAAAGAAAACAATGTCCACTAATAATACAGAAGAAATAATTATGGAGGGGGATAGTGTAACAGTTAGCTGTAATTCAATACAGGATACAGAGAATAGCTTAAACAATGTAGTATTGGAGGGAGGAAATGTTAGTGCAGGAAGTGAGAATAAAACAGCAGGAAATATTAATTCTGATACTAGTATGATTATGGAAATGTTGAGAAAATTTGGTGAAAAATTAGATCAAAACAGGAAAGATATTATTAAGAGTGTAGAACAAAAAATAGATCAGAGTTTTGAGAAATCAGGGGAAGCTATGGACAAGAATCATAGGAAATTAATGGAAAGTATTGGTAGGAGTAATGAGATATTAGAGCAAGAAGTAGATCAAAGCAAGGAAGAAATTGAAAAGAAAGTTACGAAGCTAGATAGTAGTATGCCAAAAATGAGAGATGAAAATCAGGAAGTAATAGCAAGTGAGATACGAGAAATTTCAAAGAAAATGCTAGATATGAGCAGGGAAATAGGTAACAAAGAAGTAAGGTTAATACTAAAAGTGAACATGTTGATGTAGAATGTACAGAGTTAGGTAGTAGAATGAGTAATATTTCAAGTGAGATAAGAGAGATGAAAGAGGTTATGAACGTAGATGTGAATCAGGCACAAGTTAATTTCAGAGGTGAGATATCTGAAATTCAGAAAGAGTCAGTAATGCAAAGAAATAAATTGTACGAAGAAGTTAAAGTGTTGCCTGTAAATAATCAAAAGCTAACTTCTGAAATTAACAAGTACCAAGATGTTCAAAATGAAAACTCCAGTCCAGTACAGTTTAGTACAGATTTGTCAGAGTATTCTCAAATTAAAATGATAGCAGAAGAATTGAGAATGACAGTTATTAAAAGATGTGTTCTTCAGGAAACTTTAGATTGTTTTCAAATGTTATCATGGGATGAAATTTCATATGAATACAAGAGGTTATTCATGAACAAATTTTTGAAGGTTAGGAGGCGGCTACGAGTAATGTTTAGCCACACACAATTTGATCCAGGAGGGTAAATAGCAATGAGATGTAAACTAAATGCTGGATAGTTAAAGATGACTTGCAGAGAAATGTATTGGAACGTAAGAGGGTTAATTATTTATATGTCATTTGAAAAGAGAAATAAATTATAAAAAAAGAGAGAAATATTTTAAAAAAAATTAAATTTTTAGTAACTGTAACAGTATTTGAAAAGAAGAAGGTAATAATTGAAACTTAATATGATATTAAAGTAAAGTACATAAATACTATTCCAAGAGTATTGTTAAGATAAAGTACAAAATAACAAAAATTGGTAAATATAATTAAAAACAAATATTTATGTAGCAAATAGAACATGTGAAACATTGCCTAGATTTAAGAGATGTAAATATATATGTGTAGAGGGTGAATATTTTAGTAAATATGTGTAAAAATTACAAAAATCTTAAATGCATAAATTTTTTTGTCAACAACTTAAGAAAGTAAACAATTTTGAAACAGTCATTAAATAATTCAGGGTACAGTATTTGCTATAAAAAAATTTTTTTTGTAATGTCAGATTAATGTCAAAACACATTAAACCAGAGCCAGTACGTAGTGGCGAGATAAAAAAAACGTATGTCGTGTGTTAAATGCGTGTGAAGTGTCAAGTGAAAGTGACAGCGTGTGTTCCAAGATTTAGGAGACTAAAAACCCAATTATAAAATTTCCAAACAAGTTGTAAATATTTATAATTATGTTTCTAGTGGGGCATATGATGCAGTAATTTGTATCACAAATTACTTAAATGTAAATACTGATTGTAATATGAATATGCATTTTTATGTGACATTGATTTCAGATGTTTATTGATTGTAAATATTGTTGGGGAGTAAGTTTATAGGGCCTTGTTGAAACTGTCAATAATAGCGCAATAATGCAAAGAGGGGGTGAGCAGTTTATCATTATTGGAAACGAGGAAGTTACGTAATATTGGCGCGTTTTTCGGTAGAAACTTCTGGAATATTTTCTCCCTAAAGCATATGTATTCATAATTTTCATTGGATATTAAAACAGACGCTAATGTTGGCACGTTTTATTAGCCAATAGTAGTTCAGTTATAATATTTTTAGGCGTATCTGGATGCAGGAGTATAAATAGAAGCCAAGTTAGAGGTAAAGTCAGTCAGTCCTTCAGTTCGCCGAAAGCATTCATACATTACACGTCGTATTCATGCTCAGTTCATCGAAAATCTCAATACATTACACGTCGCATTCAGTCGTTCAGTTCATCAAAATTCTGTGTACACTACACGTCGTCTTCAGTCAGTCAATTCGTTGAAAGTATTTGTACGACAAACGTCGGGTATCGATTCACAAGTTACGCGCAGCAAAATTATGAATAATCTAAAGTGTTGTAAGGTTAATTATACAAAAAGTTGAAGTACTTGGATTAAAAGTGATCAGTAAGAAGTTATTATAACAGTTTCAGTTTGGCGAGTGTTAAGATCAATGTATAAATGTGATATTTAACGTGTTTGACAATAAATGTGTAAAACAAATTTCTTCATCAGTGTTATATTTGGATAAAAGATTCCTTTCCGTTTACACACTCTGATCAAGAGACATGTTCGACCGAGAGATAATAGCTAGCCGGAGGACAGTAAACAAAATTTAAATCAAATAACAGTCGCATTGTTTCGAACACTAACACTGATGCAAATTACTAACACAAGATGGAGCTACAAACCGAACAAATGAATGAGGTCACAAGATGGCTTCAACACTGATGTAAACAAACATTTGTAAGTAATACACTCACAAATTGGCTCCCAAACGTGGGGCTACAATAATGTTAAATAACATTAACATTAATACCGCATCAGCATTTAAATAATGTGTTACTTTTTGTGCAAAAGCCAAAGGTTTTGAAGTAATGGGCATGTAATAATTTTTAAATGTATTGAAGCGTTTTGGGTTAATGCATATGATACACATGAAGTTAATCACAATATATGATGAATCATTTGTAAAATACTTAGGAAAATAATTTACTGTGAGTAGAGTAAGTCTTAGATGGCAGAGCAGAGGTATGACAAGTCAAAGATTGGTGGTTTGAATCCCAGGCATGGAATTGGATTTTTTGTCTGATTTTATGTACTCTTCCTCTGTTTCTGTATGTGCAAACAATCCATGGTTCCTTTCAGTGAAGGTTCCATGAATCTTTTCAATGAATTTGGATCTTTTGAATGACCCTTTGATCTGTTATTTATAGTGAACATTTTAACACACTTTAAGGAAGGTTAGTTTACGTTAACAATTTATCAACCAAGTACAAGCACAGAATTTTAATTTTCTCATTTAATTCCTGTTTATTTACACTTCAGGTATTTGTAGTGTGTTTCACTTCATTTGCTAACTAGTTAATTCACTTATATCAATATTTGCACATTAAAACTTGTATGTTTTTTTTAAATGTAAGCAGGAAATGGCCTAGCCTCTCTTCACCCCGAAGCACTCTCATTGCTTAAGCTGCTGGTTGCATAAAACTGCTGCTAGACATTACTAACTGACATGTTAAAATTCCTCTAGGTATAGTAGCAAATAGTGGACCTACTTTCCATTCCAAAGTAGAGTGCCTCTCAGTATAAACAAACTCTTTAAATTAGACGCGCGAAAATAGTTTGCATTCCATGCTGCTTACAGTTGCTTGTTCCTGTTTACACATACTTGCTACATATTACAACTGAACATTGTTTAAGTCTATAAAATGGTGTCCCGAGTGAAAATCATAATTAAAAATGCAATCTGAAGTAACAATTCCTTTTATAAGCATGTGGAAAACGAACATTTTACTTATATTAATTGAAATCCTCACCCAAAGGTGCAGTACGCTAATCCAATACCTCCAAAGATGTCTGAGCTGCCATATTGGAATCAGAACTATCCTCAAAGTTAATGCCAAGCTTATCCACAACACTGTTGCATACAAAATAGGTTTCTACATTTTAGTCTCCTATTATGTCTGTTTATATTCCTTACGTGCTTTGGTCACGGTTTTTGCTGAAACGTCTGTAAACTCAGATGTTAGTGTCGTAATATCTACTATTGCAAGTGTCAGATGTTTTTAAAATAGTGAGCTGAACACATTAAGTATTATTTCTTTTTTACCACTTTTTAATGGTTCCCACTTTTGTGTTAAAACAGCTTATTCGCACTACACACTTTTTCCTCTGTCATGGCTATTCAAACACTACCTGATAAAATCACAAGATTTGACCTGAGCTGAGCATATGAGTGCTAGCCTATTATGAAAGATTGTTCGCTTATCATATTTCCTGTGTTATGCAGAGAGTTTTATTTGTTATTCGGATAGCATCACTGTGAATTCCTTGCTGCATTTCTCATATAGGCAAGAGAATTGCAGTCATCCATATAGTTGGTAATTAACAAAAAGATACTCTTGAGTGTTAAGGCAATAGCAGGTAGAATTAAAAAAATCATATTTTGTAATCTCTTAACAGTTACTAAATATCCATTACCGGTAATGTAGCTTCAAAGGTTGACGTGTCATGACGGGTGCCGCGTACGTCAGGCAGGCTATCCTGTAGAAAAAAACATCGCTAAAATTCCGCGAATGTGTGGCATTTGGCTTTTTAAATGCCCCTAAGTTGTTTAAGCACTGCTCTGTTTAAGCACTGTTCTCTTTCTGACTGACACACACGCACACGCACACACATAATGCAAAAAAGAAAAGTTGACTCACCAAAAATCTCACCACTCTCATTCGCTGTTTTACATCAGCTTACAGGACATGGCGATGCATGAAGTCCATTCGGCTCTCCTTTTAGTTGCAAACTTGTCTATTACTCTTTCATTAAGGTCTGAAATATCCCTTACAAGGCTTTTCTCTATTGACAACATGGCTAGAGCAGCCGGGCGTTCTTCTGACATCGTGGACCGAAGGAAGGTTTTTATGCGCTTTAAACTTGAAAAACACCTTTCAGCTTCACTAGTTGACATTGGCACTGTTACAAGTATTTTCAGTAATTTATAAACTGCACTGAACGTTTTTTCTAGATTATTTTCCACAATAAACCCTAAAAAAAATCTATAGCACCCGATACATTTCTGAATTCACTGCGCATGTACATCAATTGCAACTCCGTTCGTAATCTGATCGTGTCTATGAATGGATATGCTTCAGTTAAAGTACGCATGTATTTCTCCGGATACGTTTTGTTGTATTCATCAAATCTTTCGAAAATGAAGAGATTTGACGCGACAAGATGATTGTGAAATGAAAACCTCTCCTTTGCCTGTAGCAGAATCACGTCACACACCTCTTTCGCTGCAGATTTTCTTGACAAATGGTCAAACTTACGTCGTTTTACAGCCTCTGCTGAATAACCTGGGTTCTCGGCTATATTATCAATCTTTCGTCTAACTTCCTTTATTGCACTTTCAAATGTTCCAATAGCAGATTTTGCAAATACTGCATCAATGGACTGTCTTTGGTACTGATTAGATAGCACATCCACATTTGGCATTATAATGAAGAATATTTCTAGGCAGAACAAGAAGTCTGGCTGTATCAGTTTAAGGCGCTGTCCTCTAGCCTGAACTATTGTGTTGCTTTGTTTACTGCTTCTCTCTATGGTCTCTAAACATTCGGTAATTGATTCCTTATGCTCGAAAACTGTTTGCACTAATCGGGATTTGAAATTCCATCTTATTGTTGAAACTCCAGGTATCCTCCTACCTACAATCTCATCCAAAACACGAACTTGTTGCGGAGAATTAGAAAAAATACAGGAATTTCATTTAAGTCCGCAAAAGCATTCGAACTTCCGTATTTTGACTTGCTGCTTGTGCATAATTAAATTCAATTTGTTTGCATAGCAATGAATGTAGTGAGCGAAAGCGTAATCTTTCTTCACCAATGCTTGTACACCAGCATGCTGCCCACTCATGACATTTGCGCCGTCGTAACTCTGAGACACAACTTTGTTTTTTTCAGTTTCAGATACCACCATTGAGAGCGCGTATTTTATACATAAGGAGAGGGCGTTCGCATTTTGTCCATATGGTTTTAAAAATGTCCAGAATATTTCCACTGGCTTACCATTTGGTAGGAGGCAACGAAACACAACCACCATTTGAAAAATAGATGAAATATCGGATGTTTCGTCGGCAATTACAGCGATATAGTCTGCTTTAGAAATTTCTCTCTTAATTTCTTCTTGGCATACGTCAAGCATACACTGCAACAGATCATTCTGTATTTCTTTCGACGTTCCTCGAAAAACGCTGGCCTGCTTGAGATGATCTTTCACCGCGGAAACTAATTCTGCGGTGAAGTTTATCAGTCCACGAAACACTCCAGAGTTGAATGAACTTTGACTTTCTTCGTGTCCCCTGAGAGCTAACTCGAACGTTCCGCAGAATTTTATGCAATTAATTATCTGCGACAAGACATATCTGTTCTCAGTAACTTCCTCATTGTGTTTTACCACATTACGCCTAAAAGCACTGTATAACTGCTAAGATACATTTTCCCAGAACATTTAGTTATAATTCGCAATTCATATGGGCAATTGAGCTCTCATGTTTTTCCATTTTTTGTTTTAAATGACCAATATCACCACAGCCATTATTTGGTCTGGTGCGGTTTCTCTCACTCGCAAACAATAAGTACGGAAAACAGAAGAGCCGGTTAGTTGCTTCACAAGCACATATCAACGAGCAAATTTTATACACACTTTCATTAAACTTTCTTGTAACAGTCTTCCCTTTACAATTAGTCACTTGAACTAAATCGATTGGTGGCAGCGGTCTGCCTTCGTTTTTAATTTGCAGCTTTTCTTCTAAGGATAAACCCGAAATGTTTATCTCTTTTAGTTTCGCAACGTTATTCATTTCCACACTTACACAGATTCAAATCTACTGCTATGGGCCGACTCAAATGCATACCAATTGCCACCAGGACACAAACATAAAAAACAAAAATGAAAACACCCTAAGAAATTAACTAACCCAAACTGAAATATTTACCTTATGATATTATGCAGAATAATTATATGCATTTATAATGGTTTAATCAAAATAGATGTAATGTGTTTGCAGCATTAACATAACCCTCACGTTAATACAGAAAATGGCTAGATTGTGCTTAGAAACGTTAAGTTGGCTAAGTGTGTAGCAGGTTGATCGCAACTTCTGCTAGACAACAGCGAAGGAAATGGTCGTAGCAAGGGAAGCAGAGAAGGAAATGAAGTTATACGGGAACGCAGTGCGCTTGCGCCATAACAATCGCATCTCTTGGGCTTGTCGATTACACTGCGTTAACTCGCCGTACTTTCAAATACAAGCGTTGCCCCGCTTCCCGCGACCTCTCGACCTAAAGCTTCCTTCGCCAGTCGCAAAATCTCGTTTGTGCATCTCTGCAGCTCGTTGACCAAATGCACTGGCGTTTGGCAAAGAAGGCGCGGGGGTTGAAATAAGCTCTTCATACAGAAGAAAGTTTGACATTTTTCCTTCTTGTATACATACCTATAGAGGCAAATGCATATTCACATACAGGGAAAAATTAGTGGGTGTGCATTTGAAAATATGCGATCACCCAAGAACCGCCACTGATTCTGGCGTGATTTTGTCAGCAGTCGACAATCAACATGGAGAACTTACGCATCGTTGCGGAGAATGAGATCATAAACAATGACGCTGTCCTAATGGTAAATTGGGACATAGAACAACTTGCAAAAGAGCTAGCAAGCTTAGGACGCAGTTCAATACTTCTCAGGAGCTCTTCAACTCCTACTTGCATGAGTTCATGTATAGGAACAGCTGTCCCAACCAGAGTGTTTCAGAGTTTTCTTGTAACACTCTCCGAGAATTCATAACATCTTCGCAGCTCTCTTCTGGTTCGTCTTCTCCCTCAGAACTTTCTTTTCATATTTCTTTTCTTCCAAAATGTCATATTTCTTCATTGTCTATCATCCAGAACTTATCTTTCTTCTATATTTGTCTCACAGAACGTCTACATCTTTCTTCCTTATATACATAGACGCAAAACAGCCTTTATTAAGGTTAACAGCTGCATTGTGAAAGAGCATATATGTCCTTGGACATAATTATAGTAGCATTCATTATTATTTGGTTGTATTACATTTGCTTACTGCGTCGCGGTAATTATTTAGTTCTGTTACATTTGTTTACTGCTACGTGGTAATTATTTAGTTGTATTACATTTGCTTACTGTTGCACGGTAATTATTCAGTTGTATTGCATATATTTAGTAGTGCACGAGCGCTAATGGTCATTACTAAACGTCAAGAATGAGACAATAACATCTGTTTTTTTACAGCTTTGCGGATATTATTCACTTTTATTGCATTTATTCACTATTTCGCGCTTTTCTTTTACGACAGTGTGTAACAGTTCGCAACAATACCAAACTATTTCCGGTTTTACTGACGCGGCAGCGTTTTTTCCGTTTAACAGTTGGTGCATGACATTGCGCATTTACGTTGACCGTCATGACACGTGGACTTCTGGAGCAACATCACCCCATTACGTATAACAATGAGTTAGCTAAGGTTTGGTTTACATTAGAGAGAACTCTTGTTCAGAATGGATAGTATGTAATATAATCACAATGTGTTTGTAACCACAAATTTTTTCTCAATGCACGTAATTTTTCTTTTCAGAAACCTACTTTTAAGGGTAGTTTAAACATGTGTTTCTATTTACTTCTAGGATATGCGCAATGGAAAGTTGGAGTTAAGTTGTGCCTATTTGTGTCCAGCGATGGTGCTTCAGGTCAGAGCACAGAGAGTGACAATGACTATAGTATTAAGTAGTGCGGGGAAACTGTTGCTAATGACATTTATTGCACTGCTAATAGCGGTTTAGTGAATGACAAACAGTAGCTACATTATGCATATAATGTATGCAGAAGCTTCTTTGTAGGAAATGGAATTAAGTTATTGATGTTAAGCAAATATGTCAAATTGTGTTGCGCTATCTAGAGAGTAGAATAAAATAACAAGTGTCAAATGTGTGTTATTCTTCCAATTTTCCTGTCAAATTCCACATCCTACTGTTGGTTGCAAGCTCAAACAAAACATGGAGGCAATTTAAGTGCAAAATATTTTACCATGAAGCATGCAGAAGAAATTATTGCAAGGTAGTTGATCTTCTCATTCAGCATCAAAAATTTAAATGTGACTATTATGTATTATGGCATAGAAACATTCAGCAACCACTATTAACCGCAATAATATTATATAAAAGCAATGTATGTGCAGACTATTGGATAATTTAAATAAGTTACACAGGAATAATCAGTTGTGTTTTTCATACTAGCCTAGCTGTCAGGTATTCAGCTGATCATAATTGTTCAAATAATGTATTGCTACAGATGACAGTGACAAGTTATTTTATGTGATCTTTAATCAATTCCTTTAAAAAGAAATTTGAATAACTCAAAGTGCTCACGTAATTAAGTTTGTAAGTCGTCACTAGTGATCAGTATTAGAACATATGATCAGATGAGCTAAGGAGGTATGAAATATAGAGCCGTAGTAGCCACGAGTGACGTCATCAGCCGAGAGCACGATTTTTCATACTTTAGTTCCATCCCCGATCACTACTCACGCTGCAATCGCCTTCGTGTTTCCAACGTTTTAACATAATGGTTGCACTTCTAGTACTTTGGTACTCTGTGGTTCCAAAGGAGGAAGCGGTGGTTTGAAATGACTCCGACTCGTATTGCCCATCCTACCAGCGTCATCTCAATCCCTGTTATGGTTGGCAGTCGTGTCTCAAAGTAAACATTCGACAAGCCAATAGAGTTGTGTCAAGAGATTCTTTTGCAGTAATCGATTCATGCGATTCGTTCACGGTTCATGAATCGATTCATACGATTCATGAATCGTCCTCTTGCTATCTTTCTGCTAGTCCCTCCTAGCGCACGATTCGTTCATGAATCGTCACTTTGTCTGCTGGCCTGCCCTAGTGCACGATTCGTTCATGAATCGTCGCCTTGCCTGCCTCTATTCTCACTCACGATTTTTATATGAATCGTCCCCGTTTGTACTTTGTAGTTTGCAGCCAAAATACGCAATCAGGACTTTTTTTTGTTACGATAGGGGCTATGATCTTTTTTCTTTGGTATATAAAAGACAATGTATGTAAAAGCGCTTTCCGCGTTATTTTGGATAATACACTTGGAGCTTTCTGAATTTGTCATAAAAATCAACCTTTGTGATTCCACTTAAGTTACGATTACATAAGGTATTATGCAAAGTATTTCTGAAGATATTATTATTATTATTATTATTATTATTATTATATTCTTCATTTCAATGATTAGGCATTCCATTTACTCCTCTCTTTTTCTGGGTATCCGATGTCTCTTTTTCCCGACGGTTTGTATTTATTAATTAATAGTGGTATTCTTTCTTCAGTCATGTAGTTCATATCGCTTTCCAATTAAGTTAGTTTTCTTCAATTTTATGATATAATTTATAAATATTCACTTCTCTAATTTGCGAGTGTATTTCTTATAATGTTGTTTGTGTATGTGTTTACTCAACGTGGTGACTCCATCTTGTGACGTCATTCATTTGTTCGGTTTGTAGCTCCATCTGGTGTTAGCAATTTGCGGCAGTATTAGTTTTTGTTTGAAAGAATTTTACTTTTATTTCTTATTTAATTTTGTTTTACTGTCCTCCGGCTAGCTCTGATCTTTTGGGTCAAGCACTTCTCTTAATACAGGTTGTGTAAACGGAAAGGAATCCTTTATCCAAATATAACACTGATGAAGAAATTTGTTTTACACTTTTATTGTCGAACACGTTAACTATCACATTTATACATTGATCTTAACACTCGCCAAACTGAAACTGTTATAACAACTTCTTACTAATCACTTCTAATCCACGTACTTCAACCTTTTGTATAATTAACTTTACCATACTTGGGAATTTTCATAACTCTGTTACGCGTAACCTGCAAATTGATATCCGAAGTGTGCCGTACAAATACTTTCGACGAACTGATGGGAATGCGACGTGTAGTGTACAAAGAAATTTGATGAACTGAGTGACTACCTCTAACCTACCCTATTTATACTCCTACACACCGATATGCCTAAAGATTATAACTGAACTGCAATTGGCTAATAAAACGCGCCAACATTAGCGTCTATTTTTATATCCAATGAAAATTATGAATACATATGCTCTAGGGAAACGTTCCAGAAGATTCTCAAGGAAAAACGCGCCAACATTACGTAACTTCCTCGTTTCCAATAATGATAAACAGCTCACGCCCTCGCTGCATTATTGCGCGCTATTATTGTCAGTTTCAGTAAGGCAGTATAAACTTACTTCCCAACAATAATTACAATCAATAAACATCTCAAATCAATGTCACATAAAAATGCATATTCATATTACAATCATTATTTACATTTAAGTAAATTACTGCATCAAATTTTATCGTTTGATTTCTTATTAGGTCTAATCTAGTGCATTCTCAAGTTCTTCGTAAAAATATCATTTCCGCTGTCTGAATTTTACTTTTGTCCAATTATTATTATTATTATTATTATTATTATTATTATTATTATTATTATTATTATTATTATTATTATTATTATTACTCGTCACTACTACCGAAGTTGCACGCGAAAATAAGCTATATAATTTTTATAAATACGTGAAAAGGTATAAACCCGGTATGCAGAGAATAATAATTTTTTACATAAATTTTACACCAGCATATTCGAGGTGCTTTTAATGCATTAGAATTGGCTTAGTTATATCGATGCATGTTTTTATACTTTTAATGTAGATTATAGTATACAAATTAATTCTTTTAAATTATATAATTTTAAAAGTTATTCAAACCAAGAAATCAAAAATTCCCTATTTTTCCTCCATTTTGCATATATTCTGGTATTGTATGTTATAATACTTACTACGCTGTAATCATGCAATACTGTGTATCAGATCTCTCAGCAAAGTACTGAAAACTACTTCTATTGTTTATACTCCAGCCTCCGTTCATCCATTGGAGAATCTTACGATTCATTTTACTGCGCTTTACAGCTATTTACGCAATTTGTTTTTAAGAATTAATCTTTCTCGGCTGAACTCGATACTCCTAGGTTATGCCATCAGGATTTCAAAGAATGGTGTTGATCTACCAATTCAGATTATAAATTCTAACAAATCTTTCAACCTGTGCAATTCACTACTACGAATCGACAGAACTTGGCAATATATATTATTGCGGTGCTGTTCTGTTTTCGTATACTATGATATAGCATCACAATGCTTGGTAAATTCCCTGCTCATCATCGTACTCACTCGGCAGCATTCGTCCGGGCTCGGCTTGGAAGGCAAAGCTAAGAGTGAGTAGTAATTGAAGTGCAAGCGAGAATGAATCGAGAATGTCAATTCTTGCGTTTCTTTTTGAACGACGATTCATGCACGATTCTTACGATTCATGCTAAGACTGACACGATTCATACGATTCTTTTCTTGTAATCGTTCATATGAACAATTTGTTCATGAATCGTCCCATGTCTACAAGACAAGATAAATTAAGCAGCAGTGCAAGAAATAACGGAGATACAAGTGCTGTTTCCACAGGTATGAAATATCAATACTTTCAACATAATTTTATCGAAACTAACCTTCCTGTTTATCTTTCCTTGCAGAATCACGAAGCCATATGGTGTGGAATAATGTAAAATGTAATTTAAAGTTACATATAATGTATGGTTTCTTATTTAACAGGTTCACTCATTACAATACGAAGAATGAATTGACATCCTTAGAAAATACTGTACTGTAGGTAGCATTTAACTTCCCTGCACATGTAAAGAGTATTTTCGAAAAGAGTAGGACTCATATACCTGCCTCATATGCACCAGTGAAGGCAAGTGAAAGGTTTCTGTGCGACGACTCTATTTACTATCGCGGCCGTGCGCAGCGCTTATTGAAGTGCCAATATCACAACTGTATTTTCGCTGGATACCAGCCGCTACCAACGTAATATGTAACAACATCGCTGGACGTTAAACAAGCAGGGAGCACACATAGATGATGAAGTGTGTGTGAGATGTATTTGATGTTTTTGTATACGCGTAAAATTAAGTAAGGCGTGTTTTCTACAGGGGTAAATAAAAAGTGAAATGTGCGCGGATTGTGTGCGAAAACACAGAAATGACACGCAAGAACCCGTAAAACAAAAGACGTAGATGAAGCCAAACATATACAATGTTTAAAGCAAAGCATATGTAAAGTCTGTCAAGAAAAACCGAACAATTTCAATTTCCCCCCCCCCATTAATTTTTACTTATTTTACCGTGTACGCCTTAGGTAGAAGTGCTGCATTTCACACCAAGATTTCATCGGAAATACATGTTTTGGGGCCAATAGATACAAAAAGCTTTTTGCTCATTCTACCGCGTACCTAAAAAGGTAGAGAAGGTATTGTACTTCATGCAAAAATTTGAAACCGAGATTTCACCGGAAATATATGTTTATGAGGCGCTCTGAATGAAAAGAAAAATAACTTTTACTTATTTTACCACGTACTTAGTAGATAGAGCGGATGTTGCATTCCACACAAAAATGCGATATCGAGATTACACCGGAAATACATGTTTTGAGGCCCTTGAATAAAAAAGCACTTGCTTATTCTACCATGCACCTAAAAAGGTAGAGGAGGTATTGTATATGACACAAAAATTCTATATCGATATTTCACCGGAAATACATGTTTTGAGCCACTCTGAACCAAAAAAGCATGTTTACTTTTTCTGCCATGTACCTGTTGGTAGAGAAGGTATTCGCCAGCTTAGCTTTCTGAAAACGCATTTCTTGAATTCATAGGGCTTCAAAACATGTATTACCGGTTAAATCTCAGTATCGTATTTGTGTTGAATCAAATACCTCCTCTGCCTACTTGGTACGTGGTAGAATAAGAAAGTACTTCTTCTTTTCATTCAAGGGGTCTCAAAACATGCATTTCCGCTGAAATCATGATATACAACTTTTGTGTGAAATGCAATACCTCCTCTATCTACTAGGTACATTGTATAATAGGTAAACGTTCCTTTTATTTTTATTCAAGGTCTCAAAACATGTATTTCCGGAGAAATCTTGGTATCAAATTTTTGGGTGGAATGAAATAACTGCTCTGCCTACTATGTACGTGGTAGAATAATGAATGAGAAAAAGGATAAGTAAAAATGAAATGTAAAAGATTGACAATTCTGAACTTCATAAATCGGAGACTTTCCCAAAATTCCATGTATATTTATTGTGTAGTTTACGTATACTTTGCTTTAAACATTATTTATGTTTGGCTTCATTTATGTGTTTTGTTTAACGTCATTGCTTTTCATTTTTGTGTTTTTGCACACAATTCGCACATATTTATGTGCATTATACCCATGTTGCACATTTCACTTTTTATTTCCCCTTGCAGAAACATGCATTAGTTATTTTACACATGTCTTCATTGCGTGTGACATCCTTTGGTTATCTAGGTTCTTCTCTTAATCGAAATGCACATTTTAAAATATTCATCAACATTTGAACATGTAGGTATGTGTGTGTGTCTTTTGCACGTTTGTTTAACCCCCAGGGATGTGAAATATTACGCTGGTAGCGGCTGGCATGCCACAAATATACAGTTCTGCTTTTGGCACTTTAATCACTTTAGCGAGGTCGCCATAGCGAAATTCCTTGCATAACACTAGTACCACAAATTGATCTGGTAATTTTGCATATTAGCTGGTATTAGTCAATTCTGTGCGATATTGCTATTATGCCGAGGCGCTTATTGCAGTACCAACATTTACAAAGCGTGTATTCGCTGGATGCCAGCCGTCAATGTTTTAACTAACAACATCACTAGAAAGCATTGAGGGGAACATCAGGGAACACATACAGATGATGTTGGAATAAAGGTCATATATACTTGGTATTATGTACATCCTAAAATAACTAATGCGTATTCAATATAAGTGGAACTAAAAGTGAAATTGCATAAACATGGGTATAACGCACATAAATATTTGTGGATTGTTTGCAAAAACAAAAAAATGTGCAACTATAAGTATTAGGTGGTCCAAATTATTAAAATTCAATACCGACATTTCACCAGAAATGCATGTTTTGAGGCCCCTAAATCCAAAAAAAGAAGAATTTTTAGTTATTGTACCTAGTAGGTGAGTAGCTGGTGCATTCCACCCAAAAATTCTATACTGAGATTTCACCGGAAGCACATAATTTGAGGCCTCCTGAACAAAAGAAAATCAATTTGTTTTTCTACCACGTAAAGGTAGAGAAAGTACTGCATTCCACCAAAAAATTCTATACTGAGCTTTCACTGGAAATACATGTTTTGAGATCTCTTTAGCAATAAAAAGCATTCTTAATTTTTCTGCCACGTACCTAGTAGGTAGAGAAGGTATCGTCTGTTTTGTTTGCTAAAAATGCGTTTTTTAGATTTGTGGAGTCTCAAAACATTCATTTTCTGGTAAAATCTCGACATCCTATTTTTGGGTAGAATATAATACTTCCTTTGCTTCCTGTAAGTATATGGAGAGAAAGTAATAAGAACATGTTAGTAAATAAATAAAGAAATAAATATGGTGTGTTTTATATAGGGAAACTTGTGAAGAGTAAGAATACTGGAAACAAAATAAACATTATATGCACAATAAATATGCACGTGATATATGACAAAGCATAAATATGAAAAGCACGAACGTTTAAACCGTAGAAAACAAATGTGTATGCATGGCTTATGTGCAAAAACACAAAACTGAAAGGCAATAATGTTCTTATATCAAAACTGGAAACAAATAGTAGCCCTACACAATTCTGAGGGCATATATATAAAATGCAAGAATACTGAAAAAGAAAGCAAACATAACACACATAACTGTGAACTGTATCTGAACACAAAATGTAGTATACATGCAAAATAAAGCAAGGACATAAAATGAGCACAATATACTAGAATGCATGACTATCCACTGTTAAGTGAAGGAAATGGGGACCCTAAAGAGGGCTGTTTTCCTGCCTTACAGCTAAAATGCCGTAGTTTTCAGACAATGTGGCCAAAAAGTTCGTAAAAACCTGCTTTTTTGGCACACAGTTTCTGTACATATATTTGTGGGGATAGGACTCAAACAGCCCCTGTCACATACCGCCTGGCTCCTCAGCTTCCTCTTGCAGTGAATCCATTAAGTTACCCGATGTTGCCATTAGCAGCCCAGCCATTGGAAATGAGTGTGATGCTGGTAGAATGTACTGCGGTATCAGCTGCTAGGGTGTAGCAGCCCTTCTCTCAGGTACCTCCACCAGCAAGTACCTTCCACATCACCTTTCAATGCTTCCAAAGACCCAGTGGCCTTCTTGCTGTTCCCATGGTGATATGGTGAAAGATTTTTTATTCACTGTCATGACAATTACAGGATTGCCATTCTCATCTAAGCCTCCTATGGGAGCAGTGTGACACACCTCATGAGAAAAATTTGCCCAGTGTGTGGCTGCATGAAACTCGCTAGTGCGAGCTTTGGCAATGCATCTTGTAGAAAATTATCCTTCACCCAACCGTAAGCAAATATAATTATCTGCATTAAATGAGAGCTTGCTGCCAGCAAAGAACGATGCTTCCCTCATGGATTTAAAAGCTTTGCATCTTGTACAGAACCACCATTTGTCATCTATGGTGCTATTATGACACTGTGCAGTGCTTTTCAAAAGACTGTGTTTAACTAGCCATTGGATGGCTTTGTGTGGTATTTCCAGCGCCTGAAACAAATCTTCATAGAGGAAGTCCGCTTTTCTAATTGCTGCCACCTCCATTACTTCATTAGGTTGTTCAATCCAATTTGCAGACCCCAGTCCTCCATCCATTCTGAACGATGCACTGTGAACTGTTACAAAGTGAGCTCAAGACTGAAATGAGACGAGAAGTGAAATTGCAGTATATTGCAACGACGAGAAACTGTCCGGGGCTGAGGAAAGGGTTGGATATTATTGTACTGTGAGGTTGACATTCACTTTGTCTTAGTTTACTAGAAGAGTTTTGGTTAGGACACACCATATGCATTGTTGTAGCTGGTGTTTTACAATACACCATTGAGCATGTCATTTCAACCAATGAATGCAAAATCACATAGAGGTTAGCTGCATGTTGAGTGAAACCAGCACTGCATGTCCCCTGTGTTTTCTTTTCATTCAGTTAGGTAATGATATTATAGTTATCATTCTCAATTAAATATAAAAATTCCTAGCATGTCCAGCAGCATCCAAATTGTATGCTTTAGCAAGACCTAAATGTTCTGATTAATAAGATTTTACGGTTCAAAGGTTGTAAGGAAATCATTCAGAACCTAGAAGAGTTCACAGGCTAATCCCAGAAATTTTAAGATATGCATATTATTTACCATTCAAAATCAATGCAGATGTGAGTGTGTGTTTTCTGCTTGATGTATACTCAAGCCTGATCCACTCTGTAGCACATTCTCCAGCAGAAGAGCTTATGCAGCCCATTCTTCCCTCCCATGGCTTTTCTCCTTGTTGGGAAACGATTGCTTACATCACTATTGCCACTTTATATGGGGAAGATTTTGCCGAGTAAGAATTATAATTATGTTTTTCAGAGGTAGCAAATTAGTCAAACAAGAAAAGTATTCCCGGTAGATTATCTAAAAGTAATTGATGCTATCTTCCTTGGATAAGCCACAGGAATTCATATACGATTCATTAGTCATTGCAGCTATCCAGCCATTAGCATATTTTTTCAAAACATAACTTTACACATGCAATTGTTAATGTTCACAAATACTTACAGTCTAAGTGTATAATAAAAATGTATGCATGCATTCACATGACTTTGTCTACCAAAGGTGAATTCATATAAATTCATCATATTACAGTATTCTCATAAACTGATATGGCTAGCCAAGAGCATTAAGGAACAGACTAATAAACAGGTCTGCGATTCACATCCACCCAGAACAGTCCTCCCTAACCAAGGTTTTCTTGCCAGGTTTTCCGTAGTCCTCATAACTGGCAAATCCCGGGGAGTCATTAAACTTAGGCTTTGAATGTTATTTCAAGTTTCACCAGTTTCATATGTCATGAGGACAGGCATTAAGCACGACTACCAAAATCTCTTCCATTCACATGATTTTCTGTACTTACTACCATTTACATTTTATAGCTTCTACAAACTATTATTACAAAGAAAAGAAAAGAATGTTGAAACAAAAGCAAAAACTGCAAACTTTCAAGCATGTATGTTAGACCTAGGCCTGCAACATGAAATATTTGGAAAAAATTTTATGCTATGAAATTATACTATATTATATTATGTAATTTAATGAGCTCGAACTAGTACATTTTCAGTTGTGTTATTTGCATCCCCCACAAAGTTTGACATGCAGAATAAAGCATATGGCATATTAATTACTTGTCCCAAAAAGGCGATTGTAATGGTTTTGTTTCATCATACCTGCATGAGTTACTGTACAAACATTTTTGCCAAGAAAAGTTTTCAGTTTTGCATTTTCTCCTACGGGGTGATTTATGAAGAACTGATACATTTCTTTCTTTAATTATTCTGTTTGAAATTCACTTAATACCCCAATTTTAGCACCAAATTAAGCAGAATGTTCCGGAGTTTGGATTGGCTGTCACTAGATGCACAGATGTTCATGTTTTATTCTTAATTGTTAGTTTTATTGTCAACAACTGTTTTTAAGATTTTGTTCTAGTAAACATGAAAATGGAGTACACATTAATTGAACAACTCTTCCTTGTAAAGCAATACTGGATTACGAATTCAATTACAGCTACTCAAAGGGCATACCAGAGAGAATTTGGTGTTCAGAATCCTATACAAAGAAACACAATACAGGGACTGGTAAACAAATTGGAAACAACTAAATCTCTGGTGAGTGAAAAAGGCAAAACTCGTTCATCTAGGCTTTCCATGGTTGTTGTTGACATAAGAGCACGACTGGATCAGTCACTCAAAAAATCATTAAGATGTTTGTTGCAGGAGACAGGGTACAGCGTCTCAATGTGTCAGAGAGCTGTGTAAAGTGCAGGACTAAAGCCGTATAGAATTACAGTTGTCCATCAGCTACAGGAACCAGATAAGGATAGATGACTGAATTATTGTCATTGGTTTCAGGCTTTCATTGTGCAAAATCCTTCCATATTGTCCATCACATGGTTCACAGATGAAGCATGGTTCATTTATCCAGCTATGTGAATTCAAATAACTAATGCTATTGGGCCAGCAAAAATCCACATGTTATTCTTGAAGCACCCGGTTAAAATCACAGTTTAGTGCAAAATATCCCTACAGAGAATTTGAGACCAACTTTTTTTCAAAACAATGTGAACTCTGTAGAGTACTGATGGAGTTTCATGGAGTTTGCTGAGCAACTAGATGATGTAGAGCTGAGTCAAGGATATTCTCAGCAGGATGGCGCTACATACCATACGTCAAATGAATCCAAGGCCTAATTGCAAATTTCTTTGACGACCAGATAATTACCAAGAACCTCTGGCCACTAAGATCTCCAGATTTGACATTGCTCGACTGCTTTCTATGGGGTTACTTAAAAGACAGGGTTTGTGCCACATTTCCCCGGACATTGGACAATCTGAAACACAACATTACACAGGAGATTCAAGCAATTGACTACAGAGTACTCTGAGTGGCCAGTAACATG